>CM053626.1:15068440-15140915 GCA_028646595.1 Phalanger gymnotis | reverse complement strand
TGATATTTATATGATCCTTTTTGAGATCATAAATTCGGCCTTCCTACTACAATTGGGGATAATGATAGCACCTACCTGACAGGTTTCTAGTGACGATCAAAAGAAACAACGTATGTAAAGCACTTTGCAAACCTTCAAATTCTCTATCAAAGCTAATTGTTATTGTTAGAAAGTTTTCTTATTTAAATGGAGGTGGAAAAGCAAGGGATCCCTTAGGAACCAGCCTCACCATGACGAGAGTCCGAGAGATTTCTCTGGTTTTATCCTATAGAATGGAGTAGATCAGATTCAGCAAACACCTGTGGGCCCCAAAGATTTGGCTTTGATTTTGTCAATGACAGGAAGCATCTGCTACAGGCATGCCATGGGGAAAAGAACAGGGTCTCAGAAATTTGTGTTAGGCATGTAGCAACAGCTGCGCCTGGGGTGTTCCAATCATCATCGCCCAAACACTCCCTGGATGTTTGATCTGCCCAGGCATCGCGGAGCTCTCCAATGTGGACACAGACACAGCACCCAACTAAGAGAGCCCTCAGGAGACAAGCTTTCGTGGCTGCTTTCTTTGGATGTGAGGCCAGCCACCAGAGCACATAGATAGACAGAGGCCTATATGCATATGGGGAAACCAAACCGCCATGGCCCAGCGGATTCTCTGTGGGCAGACTCTCTGCTCTTCCTCTCGCTGTCTCATAATCAATCCCTCTAAAGCGGCAGCAGCAGCGGCAGCAGCATGTGCTATATTTGGAGATGGAAGGCCTTGGCTTACAAACTAGCTCTGATGCTAACTCCATGTGTATGCAAGTCACTTAACCATTTTTCTGAGTTCTCATGCCTGTGAAATCTGTACAAGGAGGGGTTTGGACTTGATCGCTAGCTCCCTTCAAGGTCAAAATCCATCAGACAGCCATTCTTTAAGCATTAATTAAGCACCTACTATGTGCCAGACACTGTGCTAAGCACAAGGAATACAAAGTAAGGCAAAGGATAGTCTTTACTCTCAAGGAGCTCACAGTCTAATGGGGGAGAAAATGTACAAACAACTATACACAAATAGGAGAAATTGGAGCTAATAAGCAGAAGGAAGGGGGAGTCTATGGTCCTATGATACTACAACCTTAGCTGGGAAGAAGAGTTTTCTTAAACGATCATTAATGACATCACTTCCAGCATAAGAAAATAGGTGCCTACCTCCAAAGAGGGGCTACATTGGCTCTCTCCTGTCACCACTGCCTGGGAGACATCTGCCTTCTGTAGCAGTCCTCATTTCAGTACCTAGACTTCCAAGGATAGGAAGCTCTAGGCTGAGCAGAATAAAGCTGTTGTCCAGGTCGAGGACATGGCTCAAGTTTTGGATGAGCCATGCTTCAATTAACTACAAATAGGGGCAGTTTTACATGATGGAAAGAGAGATCTCTTCAACGACATCCTAAAGTCTCAATCAGTGGGCAACAAAGAAAGCAGCACTTAATATACATCTTCCATATCAGGCAGGGTAGTCTGCGGGGAATTTCTGCTAGATAGGTAGGTAGGTAGAGTTATAGATATGTATATATGTGTATATAAATATATAACCACATGTGATTATATGTAACATAAAGCTATATATAGCATATATGCCAAGGTACATAAACTACATGTAGTTATATAATGTGTGTGCACGTACATACATTATATAACCATATATAAATACATAACATAAAGTTGTATATAGTGTATGTACCAAGTTATATACATAAACTGTATGTAGTTAATATATATAAAACACCATATATATAACAAAGTTGTAGGTAGTACATATACACCGAGTTATATGCATTAACTATATGTAGTTAGTATGTGTGTATACAACCATATATATATATATAAATTTGTGTATAGTGTATATACCAAGTTATATGCATAAATTAAATGTAGTTAGTATATAGAAAACCATATATAGATATATAACAAAGTTGTATATAGTGGACACAACAAGTTATATACATAAACTATATGTAGTTAGTCTATATATGTGTATAAATAAAACCATGTATATAACAAAGTTGTATATAGTATATAAACTAAGTTATATACATAGTACTATATTTGTATATATATACATACATATATGTATGTGTTTATACATAAATACATATTTACCTATCTATATCTGTCTATATAGAAAGAAGATAATTGAAGCATGGTTTATCATACAGTTGAGCCATATCCTTAGCCAGAACTATATATTCATACACATATATGGATGTGTGTATATGTGTGTTATATAAATATGTTATATACACACATATAAGTATGTGTGTAAACACACATACACTAATGCATGTGACTAGACACATGTATATATGAATGTACACATGCATATGTACATATATGCAGTACATATATACACATGCACATAAACATCCATACATATATATATTTTGATAATTATATTTCAAAATAATTGGTTTACTTTTTAATCCTCTGTATTTTACTTTACACATTTAAAAATCATTTTTTCCTCCAAGAAAGGATCCATAAGTTTCACCAAACAATCAAAAAGGTCCATTGCAAGGATGTGCTGGGAAATGTTTAATGAGCAGCTGTCTGGAAATTATGTAAGCATGACACATTTCTAAGTTTAAACCGCATCGTTAACATTTTCTCCATCACTTCCTCAAATCTTGACAATCAAGAAAACAATAAATCAAGCCCAAATTTATAGCTGGCCAATATCTGAAGTGAGAAAATTTAAAAATTGTCTCCTAGTTGGTTCAAGGTGGCCATGACACGCATCATTATCTATATAGTTTTAAAATATAATTTAGTAATCTATTTTCCCTAAGATACGGATAAACATTTGTTGCAGGGTTTCAAAGATTCATAAAACTTAAGTACAATATGTCATCTTGCTAACTCTGATCCTATTTGTTATTAATAAGTAGTATTGGAGTTGGGAAACATCTCAAGCCCATTTTGACTTTGTGTCAGCTTCAGGCCATCCAAGTGTAGAAAGGCTATTCCAGGTAGCTCCACATCTTAGGCTATCCCAGGTAGCTCCAAGTCTTAGGCTATCCACTGCAATCCTCTTGTGTGTTTATCTATCCAGATGCTTGCCTTGTCAGGCCCTTCACTGCAGGACTTCTATCTCTAGTTCTCATAATTAGATCTCAATCTGATCTTTCCCTGACAAACTTTCTACCTGTTTCATTCTTCGGTCAGAGAAGTGAGCCCCTGCTCCCACCTTTCTGGTTCTTTGCTTCTTTCTCCTTATATCCCTAAATGAAGAGAATGGCCCTAACTGAAAACAAACAAACAAGGCTGACAATATGTGGTTCTTCTGATCATTACTCCTTACCCTCTTGCAGGTGAAATAAAATGTATTTAATCCATCAGAGCAATAGCAGGGCAAGTCACTCACTGCCTCTTGGACTCTTACTCTTGCTTTATCTGAATGAATCACCTCCTTTTATGACCATCCTGAAATTCCAGAGGCAAGTTTCAATGTTTTTGTTTTGTTTGTTTTCCAAACCTACATTCCCAAACAGTTTTTGCCCCCATTTACATTTGTAAACCTTTAGAAACAAATTCTGATTCCAGCTGAAAAGCAAACAATCTTAAATGATTTCATTGTGGTCTCTTCACAAAGAAAAATCCTGAACTCCTATGTAGACTTAATAAATGTATACCACCTAAAGCAGCACACATTTTTAATATTTTCTAATTACGTGGTGCCTATTGCAATATTGAATACATGTCCTCTAAGGTGCTAAAAGGAGATTAAGTCTATGAATTCTTCCTCTAGCCCCAAGGCTTCTTAGTTTTTTCAAACCTTACTCTGTCCCCAGATTTACAAATTCTCAAATTGTCCCCTTCATCCATTTCAGTTTGGGTGAAACAAGCACCTGGGCCCAAATATCTAGGGTTTTGTCCCATTCAAGACAGAATTTAAAAAGAGAATCCTCAAATGGTTTTGATACATTTGAGAGCAAGTTGCCATAGTCAAGAAGTCTGTTTGCATTGGTAGCCCTTTGATTTGTGATCATGATGGACACAGTCTATTTGGTAGCATTTTCCATGAATACACCCAAAGACAAAAGTAAAAGACATCTTGATGCTTCCCAATATGGAGTTCTTATCTGGAAAATAATAGGCTTTCTAAGACTAGGAGTTAATTTATACTTAGGATTTCAAAAGGAAAAAGGGAAGGAGGGTAAGGGAAGAGAGCCATCTTTTCTTTGTTTTATATCCCTTTTGCATTAAACACTTTCTGTATTTGATTTATAATCTTTTTGGTCTGACTGCTACACTACGTTGTCAACACTGATCTCCCCGAAGAACAACATGGCTTTAGGCCACAGCTCAGAATAGTTGAAGCATGGAAGATAGAAAAATGTAGGGGATAAAAATCGAGCCCTCTGAACTTCATCCATTCATACAACACAGGATCCTATCAGGAGTTAGGGGATAGTTTTGGCTGCACAGAGATGTTCATAAAGACCTCAAGGCTTCCTATGGGATGGGTTGGATAGTCCCCAGTAATGAAAGAACTGATGTTTTCCTTTCTGATCCATAGCCATCAAGGAAATGGAGTTGCACAAAAGATTGTCTTGTTTTCTGTCCTGCAAGAAGTCATGATTGTGGATAATCAAAAAATAAACCTAGAAGCTAGAGTTAGAATGAGGTGTAGTATTTCTATAAGGCCCCTCCATCTTAAAACACTAAAACATGGCACAAGGGAAAGGTGCAAGGACTCTGGAATAAAATCATACTGAGAGGGAGGAGGAAGAGTAGAAGAGTGGGGGAGAAGGAGAGAAGAGAAAGAGGGAAGGCAGGAAAAGGGAGGAGAAAGGGAGAGGAGAGGGGAGAGAGAGAACAGACAGGTCAGGAGAGGAAGAGAGATGGAAGGGAAAGATGGAGGGGGAAGAGGAAGGAATGGAGATCATCTGCTAAACCATGGAAGGGTTACAATCTGCCAGTACAGGGAATAAGAGGAAATCTTGATCCTTCAAATATTGAAGCAGTGAAATATCTTCTGGCTGATTCTAATCAGACTGATTTTTGTATTCACCTCAGACTGGAAATGTCTTCAGAAGTCTTTGAGACATTTATCCAAGAGATATTATAGGCTGAACAGCTTCACACTTGAAATGTGAAGACACTAATGAGGACACAGGAGAGATATAGAATTATTTTGGTAGCATCTGCACCACCCTGAGGGCTGACATTGCTCCTGCTGTGGCCACCAGGGTGGTGGCAGTGTCAGAGGAGTAAAGAGGTCGTATGCAAGAGATGTCATGAAGACAGAACTGACAGAACTTAGTGACTGATTGGATGGAGGGGATGAGAGAGTGAGGAGATGAGGATAACACCTAGGTTCTCATCCTGAATGACTGTGAGGATTGATGGTACCCTCAACAGTAATAGTAAAGTTAGCAAGAGGGAAGAGTTTTGGACATGTTGAAGCCATCTGGTTTGAGATGAATACGCAGAAGCCAGAGTGCAGAGAGTTAATAAAAGAGTGAGAGCAGAGTAAGTAGAGATACTGATTAGCCAAAAGAAAAGGAGATATAGGATGGCAGCTAGTAGGATAAGATGGATCAAGTGAGAATTTCTTGGGGATCAGGAAAACATGGGCATGTGGTAGGTAGTAAGGAAATAGCCAGTAGCAAGAGGAAGATTGAAGATTAGTGAGAGAGTGGTGATGCTAGAGAGGGGCAATCTACTGGAAAAGATGAGATGGAATAAGATCACTTGTGCATGTGAAGGGATTTGCTTTGTCAAGGGGAAGGGCTGTCTCTTTGTGTGAGATAGGAATTAAAGCAGAGAAAATGGCAGAAGATATTTGGGTGATTTAAGATGCGGAGGAGCAAAGAAGAGAGAGGTCTCAGTGAATAGCTTCTTCTTTCAATGAAATATCAGGCAAGGCTCTCAGGCTAGAGAGTGGTAAAAGAGGGGCTTAAGGGAGGGAGGTTAGAGGAGAGATGGAAAGATTTGGAAAAGCTACTGTGGTGAATGGGATAGTGAGGTAATTGGGTAGATGTAAAAGGATTGCTATTTCAGAATGAGGGTCTAGTTGAGATAAAAACATTTATTAACATAAATTTGTAGTGAATATATATACATATATATATATATAAATTAAATAAAATATAAATTTGTAGTGGACAGCAAGGTTTCATGGTTTTATCCAGATTTATTCAGCAGCTCCTATGTAAGAAGGACAAAGTCAGTAGGTGATTGGTGTAATCCAAGACAGAAGTTTGTCAGGATAAGATCTTTAATAGAATGAAGGGATAAGAGACTGAACCAAAGTCTCTTTCTGGTCCTGTATCCACTGAGTTGCACTGTCTTCTACATACCTTATTAAGAATTATTTTAAAGAAGCAGAAAGTAAAAAACATTACCTAATCTGAATACCAAAGATCACACTGTATTATGACTTACCTTCTATAAGTAGAAAGCTAAAGTGGGAGCCAGCATGCCTTTCCAAAAACTCCAAAATTCTAGTAGACTAGTAGATTTACAAAGGCAAGACTGTGCATTTTCATTTTGCTATTTATCCCTAATGTCCACCTAGCACCTTGGACAGAGTTGATTTCAATAAATGTTGAACTAAATTTGCATCTGAAGACACCAAGTACTTTGCTCTATTTTTCATAGTAACTTTTTGTTAAAGATTCAGAAATAGCAAGATGTTTCAAGGATAAACATGAAGCAAAAGGCAATGTTAAGATGTAGGAAAATTCAAAGCACAAATAAAATGGACAGTTTGGATTTGTTTGCTTAGTTGGTGAATTGATCAGAGTAGGGGGGACTTCAGGTGTAGAACCTACATTAATTGGTGCCTATTAGCAACACTGTCATTTAGGATGTCAGACAGAGAATTCCTTGGAAGCACTGAGAGATTAAAGTATCTTACCTGTGGTCACACAGTCAATATATGTTAGAGGCAAACTTTGAACCTAGGTCTTTCTGATGCCTGGGTTAGCCCTCTATTTACAATGTCATGCTACTCTCATCTTTAGCATTAATAGACTTAAATATACAAAGCTAGTGTGTACATGAGTGAGTGTGAGTATAAATATGAGAGGGAAACAAGTTGACCTGTGATTTGACTCATACAGGGAACCCACAAGCTAAAGAAACTTTCTCTACCACTGCAAACCTGTAACTGTTCTGTCACTTACACTCTTAGAGGACTGTCTAGAGAAATAAATGTTTAAGTGACTTGCCTAAGGTCACAGTGCCAGTGTGTGTTAGAGGTGAGATTTTTTTAAACTTAGGTCTTCAAGAATGCAAGACCAACTCTCTATCTCCTATACCACACAGCTGAAGATGGCTCTGTCCAAATGTGGAAAACTCAACGGGTTGTCAAAACCAGTAGTAGGTTAGCTTTTGTTTCAAGTAAAATGAAAAAAAAAAACCAGCTACCTTGTGACCTTCTAACCAATGTTGCTGTTTTATCTGTCTTAATAAGGCTATTAAAACCAAGTTGTCAAAGTCTTCATGTTTCATTAATTCCTTTATTTATCCTGCTTACAAGAAGTACTCTGATATTTGCATTACTTCAAGCCCTCTTTCAACCCACTTTGGAATGCTCTGAATGACCATAAACAGTGCTATAAACTCAGGTGAGGCCCACATGCCATTTCACAAACAGGCTGACCTATCTGCAAATGGACATGCCTATCGACAAAAAGGAAACTCTCTTTATAAACAGCTAGCTTTCCACAACTAGACAAGAGCATCTGTGGAGTCCTTAGTTCTAGTTTCATAGGCTTCTTCTATTGGAGCAGGCCAGAGTTGTTATGAGAGGAAGAGAAGCACTAATCATCATGTGCAGGTCTTGAATTGCTTTGCGTTTGTTCCATTCCATTTTCCTTTCATAATTGTGGGATTTTTGAAGGATATAACTGTGGTACAACGCCATCCTTTACAATCACCTAATTCTGTCACTGAGGAAGAAAATACCGTGGGTGCTGAAAAAGAGAGCTTTGAGCTATTTGGTGCCATGCAAAAAAGCAGGCACCACTCCAAAAGGCCTCAAAGCCAAAGTGGAACTGACAAAGTGCCAAAGATCGCCTTGGCATTAAGTTTTCACTCTTGTTTTGCTTTTGATTAACAGCTTGTGAAAATAATAATGTGGTAATGCTACCTTACATTCCAAAGACCTCAAAGCCCTATGTCATTAAGCGTCTTTCTCAGTATCCCTTTAAGACTGATAAGGAGGCAGTTGTGGTTAGTAAGGGAAAACAGGCAGGTCAGGGGATTTGCTCAAAGTCAATGACATCCACCAAGCTCAGGGTTAATGATAAAACTTGAGCTCTGCTAACTTGTCTCTCCAGTCTTCTCCGTACCAAACAACATTGAGCTTGTTCGACATCAAAGTAACCTTCAGTTATAAGTAAGCATTATACCCAGTAGTTCAGAACACTGATTTGGGGCTGGGAGGGACCTTGGAGTCCACTTAGTCCAACCTCTTTCTTCTACAGTTGAGGAAAGTGAGCCTTGGAGGACTTATTTGTTCAAGGTCACATAGGTAATGAGTGGCACAGATGGGATTGGAACCAAGGTTCTCTAAATCCAAATCGAGTGTTCCTTCTCTTGCATCACATGAGCTTCCTGGCAAGTTCATCAGGAGTAGGCAGAGAGTTCATCATTGCCAGAATTTGAATTGACCTAAATTACTTACTCAGAAGGGAATGGTCATTTTCTTTACTTTGACCTATTATTCTTTTCTCCATGTGAAATAATGTGAATTTCTTTAGCCTTTTATCATAAATTTTCTTTCTTCTTCCTCACCCCACCACCAATTTTTAATCATCCCTGTGACTCTTTGCCAAGCTCTCCTCAGTCCTCTGGATCCAATACTCTGAAAAATGATTAGTACTGTTGAGTTATCAGCATAATTCCCTTAGGACCCTCAATTCTATGCTCTCCTCTATGTCTCTCAGGAGCCCTTTGTTCATTCTCTTTTATTTCTTGATTCCCTTTCACTCTTTTCCCACTCCTTTCTGCACTGACTTTCCCACCTAATCCAAAAGAGGCGAATGGAGGATATGCTTAGAGCTGAGTGAAATCTCCTGCACCCCCGGGCTTTCTCTTTGTTTTTATTTAAATCAATCAGTCATGCAAACACAAAGCAGCCCAAATGATATCTTTCCCTCTCATAGTCGACCATGAGCTTCAGAAAGCCCGTTTTTCTGAGAGCCACCTGTCTTCTTTGTTCAGAACCCAGCCACCAAGTGCTATTCCTGTTTTTATTGTTTGCCTGACCTTGTCCATCCTCTACCTGAACCATAGAAAAATGGAATTTTGGGAGACAGGAAGGATCCTTGAGGCCATTTAGTCTGGTCATTTTCCCAAAACAAGAATTCCTTCCACAGCATAGCAGATGTACAATCATTCAACTCCTACTAAAATTTCAGACATGACTACTTTCTACATCTATTTCTTTTTTTTAAATTTATTTTCAAGGAAAACAAGGATTTCCATAACACAGTATAATAAAAAAGGGGAGAAGATAAGGTAATAGGAATACAGTAAAAAGAGAGGCTCAGAAGGCCTGACTATTTCACTGCTGCACAATTTTAAGTATTAGTGGGTGTCCATTAAATTGGAAGATAGCCAAATTGTTCTACATGAATGTAGTAAAACAAATGTGAATAAATCAGAGAAACTTGGGAAGACATGTATGAACTGTTGTGTAGTGAAGCAAGCAGAACCAAAGGAACAATTTACACAAAAAGCCAAATAATGTAAAGGAAAAAAGATCAAAAGATGTCAGAACTCTGTTCAGTGACATCATCAATTAGGACTTCAGGGCATTCATGGTAAAATACCTCAGCAGAGAGGTTTTAGATTACAGGGCCAGAATTGGGCCCACTATATCGTATATAGCATGTGTGTGCATATATGGGTAGCTGTGTGTATATGTAGGTGTGTTTTATTTAATTATTTCATTGTTACAAGGAAAGGTTAAGTTTGCTGGGGGAATCATCAGGAAGAGAAGGCAATAGAAGAAAGAATCAACAAATCAGACATGTTGAATCAAGCAAAATGGAGGCATTTGAATAAATCTCACTACATTCTCTTTTGTTCTAGTTTATAAAAATATGGCTATATGATCACTGAGCCTCATCCAGCTCTGACGCTATGATAATATGATCAGTATCCTGGAGTTTCTGGATTCTATGTCCACACACATACAGCACTGCCAGACAAGCCTGTTGTTCACTCAAGGAAAATCAATACATTGCTGCAACACTCCTGTCCCTAGGTGGCCCACGCTCGTCCCTCTTCCAATGACCTAACAACCTGTGGGTCTTTCCTAGGTGAATTTTTTCTTGGTTTCATCCACTGGAAGAACACCTGGTGAAAAGTTTCCTGAGGGAAGGCAAAATTTTCAGTTGAGATTGTGTGTGTGTGTGTTTGTGTGTGTGTGTGTGTGTGTGTGTGTACAAGTGCCTATGAAGAAGCTGGAGGGGAGGAGGGAGGGAAATATTGCTTCAGGAGGACTAGTTCTAGAGTCTAAGGAATGGTCTCAAGGTCAACATTCCCCTCTTAGAGTTGAATTGGCTGGCAGGTAGTGGTATCAAATTCAATCATAGAACTGTATTTGATTGATAAGTCAGTTCAAGTCATGTTTGGCTATCAAGTATTGGAGCTTAGGGGCATGTTTTATAGGCACTTAATGAGGCCTCCAGAGTCTTTAGTTCACGTGGGCAACAAAAGCCCTCTGGGGATTTGTGGGCCAAGGAAGAAAGCATTGTGAGAACATTTTTACACTGGCAATTTAAAAAATGCCATTCAACTAAACTTAAGAACTTCCACAAACATCTGCTACCACCAGAATGCTAGAGAGGAGGGAGGTGGGTGGGAGTAGGGAGAGGTATGTTTGTAGCTTCAGAGTCGAGTGGCTGTGAAGTGGCCTGGGCAAAGCCAGGTATTTTCTAGCATTCGGGTGACTTATGTGGTTTCATGGATGACTGAGAGGATATCACAAATGTTTGTGGTTTGCTCTGCAACAATCATTTCTGATCCAATAAATATGGAGAGAAGCATGATACAAACTACATGATACAAGCCAAACAGCTGTGGTTATAAATCCAGAGGCATTGTCAAAAGAGCAACATAAGTAGAATGTTAACCAAGAGAGAATGGATTATTGAATGAGGGGCAGCTGTCCCGGCCCATTCCTAATTAGAAAATTGATTTGAATTACGGCACAAATCTGGGATCCAGTCGATCACAGTATCACAGCATAATGAGCCAGGATGATTTATTCAAAATTCACAGGCAGCAAGTGAAAGGGCACAGCTCTTCTTAAAAGAGCAATCGATATGTAAAACCCCCACATGCATGCCCCCTAGTGGTGATAAAGGCATTATTCATTCACCTATAAAATCAGACTCATTTTAAAAGTTGGAAAGAAAGGAACCTAAAACAGCAAGTATCCTAGAGTGCTCCACTATCTTCCTATACCATTGTCTTATTCTGAGTTGCCCACTAAGTAAACATTCAGGTATTTTTTGAGAGACCAAAGTAATGAAAGTATACCTGTTGTGTCTGAGAAGTGAAATTTAGATGCATTCCCTAAAACTCCGTACTACATGCAACAACAGTGTAGAAATGCCATTTTCTAACAAACATCTGTAATTCTTTTGGAATTATTTAGACCTATAAAGATTATGTATAATTAAGTTGTAGGACTTATCTAAGAAATCTGTATTTTACATTACTTTTTTCTCCTTTGAAATGGAAGACAGATAAGGAGGGGATAGAATTCCATATGACATCAAAAACTAGTTTTCTCACAATTGCTTTTAAAAGGAAGAGTTTAGCATAAACACATTCCTCTGACTATCCCACAGTACAGGTTTATTTTGAAAACTGACAAATTTTAAAAATTATGTATTTTTATACTTTTGACCCTAAGTATTTAAAATTATATAATTTCATGAACATTATCAATATAGGTGAACTTAATAGCTATCCAAAATTCTTTCTTTTTTATTTCTTTCTCTCTTTGCTTTATCTCTCTCTTTTCTCTCACCCCTCTGTCTCTTTACATTTCCTTCTTCTTCCCTCTGCCTCTCTGATTATAACATCTGAATTATATTATTATGGCATTATTAAGGAAATATCAGATAACTCTTCCATCCTGAAAAATATTAATTTTCTTTTTTCTGGTTGTAACAGTTTAACTAGCATACTTTTAGCTAAGCAAATACTTCCTAATGAAGGATGAAAGTATACTTGGTGTTACAAAGGACAGAGACCAAGGGGCTCTTGCCAATCACTTTATAAGAAGACATCACTGCATTTTCTAATTGGCAGAAATATTTTCTTTAGCTGTATCTATAGCCTATCTTTTCCCAAAGAAAATATTTAAAATTAGGAAGATAAACCACATGATTCCAGACAGAGTTATTTTCTCTGTTTCAGTGTTCAAGTGAGTATCTTGAATTCTTAAGGCATATAGTCAAAAGACTAAACTTATTCTCACCACTTATTTGTTGAGTATTGACATGACCAATAAATATAAATCCCAGAACAACAATTAACCTTGGGTAAATTACTCAATTTAAAAGAAACTCACATTTCCAAAATCAGTGACCAATAATTTTCATAACAATATAGTATCATAAGAAAGTCAAGCAAAGTATTTCCAATTTATCCGCACTACTTACATAAAAACATTAAGTGATTTGAGGAGCGAAGGGAAGACTAACCATACTATGATTGCCTTCAGTGTGACCTAATCAAGAGTGTGGCCCTATGTTTTATCAGTTGCATGTAAAAATATGGTTCATGTAAGATGAAAAATATTTTGGAGCACTTACATTGTCAGATTTTTTCTCCTGGCCAGACTCCCATAAGATTTGTTGCTGTCCTGAGCTCTCCATGGTGCTGAAGAGAATGAACCTTGCCCATTTGAAAGGAAAGAGTTGTTTATTTGGATTGCAGGAGAGAGAAATCCATGAAGTATTGTGCTAGAAAGTAAACTTATCTGAAGAATATCTCTAACACACACTACAAAGAAAGTGCTGCTGCCCTTCGGTTATCCAGCACAGCTCTTAAGCAGCCCAAAGTGAAACTGTACAGCAGAAATCTTCAAACACCAACTGAAAAAGTGGTGAGCTCTTTGGAAGCTGGATTTAGACTGAATTTCATCAATTCTCTTCAAACCGAAACACACACAGCAGAGAAACCAGGATTCCAGACAACTACTTGATCCTAATGCAGAGCCTAGGCTCCCTTCAGTCCAAAGCTGCAAAAGCTTTTCATCCTGTCAAATGCTTTTACTTCTAAAATAAATAAATAAATAAGTAGAATGAGACCTAGGATCCCATAGCTGCAACATACAAACTCTCCTTACTTAGGACTGCTGCACCCCTGTCACTGCTGTCATTGCTCCCGCTTGCTGAGACTTAGCACAGGCAGAAATGAGGCACTGGTGGCTTTCACAGATTATCTCTTTCTGAGACTGAACTGTTAAGGAGCCACATGACACCCAATGATGTCATCTCTAAAACAGGTCACAGTGGCTGCTGTAGGGAGATGAAGCCTTTCTAGTGAAGTGTTTGGCATAATGATTTCCTTGAAAACCCAGTGGAACTAAAGGGCTTGGTATTTTGCTAACACACTTAACTCTGAAGGGAAAATCAGACTGCTACTCATATACCCATCAGAATCACTGTGCAAGCCACGGGCAGCTTTTTATTCTTCTAAGGAAAGGAATTTTAATGCACAGTTGCTACAATTTAAAAGGGGGGTTTCCTTTCCCCACTTAGGCAGAACAGTTGCAACAACTGTGGGAAGAAAAAAAAATGTGTTTTTAAAACACCTTGGTTTTGCCAGATGTTTTCTTTATAATCAGTTACAGTTTTTAATAGTCTCTGAAAATTACAAGATAAAAATGAGTGGATTTATATTTAGGATCTAACCAAATATATCTTAAAGGAGTCAAAAAACTGCCTTGTAAGGCAGAAGCTTATGAGGATCTGTTTTACTTTTATTTTAAATTTAAATCTTACCATGCATGAATTTTTCTAGTCTAGAAAATCGTGAACTCTTCAGCCTTTAGTTCATGTGGTTTTAATTAGTCTGGGTATGTAATTGGTAATAGAAATTATATGTAGATGTTGCCCTTAATGAATCATTCATGTAGATTAGGAAGTAAAAGATTCCATTTCATGTAATTTATAACTTTAATGCTAGCCAGAATACTTAGTCATACTTTAGAATGCAAGATTTTCTGGTTATAATTGACATTCCCTCCTGCTAATACATAAAACAACTCATCCCCTTTTATGTTCACTAAATAACCCAGGTTTAAAAATAAAGACCACCTCTAAACTAATTTGTTCATTGTTTTAAACAGCAATTATTAACACAGTGATACTCTCATTTGAGGAGATTCTCATTTTGTGTGACCTTGGGCAAGTCACTTGGTATCTTTATGCCTCAGTTTCCTCAAATGTAAAAGTGAGAATTATACCTCAAAAGCCTACCTCAAAGGGTCATTGTGAGGATAAAATGAGATAATATTTATAAAGCACTTGGCACATACTAAGTGTCTAATAAATTCTGGTTCTGTTCCTTTCCTGTGATAAAGAAATGTAAATATGAAGAAAGCCATGAATGTAATTCCAAATTTAACTTAAATATCTAATATTTATGTGAATAAAAGCTATGAGATCAGAACAAGAGGCCATCTTTTCTTCTTGACGTAATCAAGATAGTTGTTATGATTTCGTCTCTATCTCTAGCACTCAACACATACTAGGCATAACAAATGTTTGTTAAACTAAATATTTCCTGGCACACTAATTTACAAATAAATTACCAAACTGTATCTATGCCCTTGTTAGACCAGCTGGATGGGAAAAAGGCAGCTGATCAGACAAATTTTGGCTGTTGAAGAAATACAGCCATTCTTTAATTGCTTCGGAGATTCTAAAGCCCAACTTAAATCCCATTTCCTTTCAAAACTTCCCAACAGTCTGTCTTGCTCCTTTCTAATGCATTTACAAGTAATACTCTGGATCACAGCTGTTAATGATGGAGTCTCAACCTCCTACTGAACCAGCTCTAAGTCCCATGATGGCCAGAACTGTCTTCACTAAAACTTTGTGTCCTCCTCACCATGCTCTATAAATAGTAGGGACTTAATAAATGTTGGCTGAATTCTAATTCTGGCTTGAAAGAGAATTCATGGAAAAGTTATTTTTTCTATTTCCTCATCTGTTAAAATTAGGCACGTGGATTAGAGTAGGAGTTCCTTTTTAATTAATTAATTTATTTTTAGTTTTCAACATTCACTTCCACAAGATTTTGAGTTTTGAATTTTCTCTCCCACCGCTTTTTCCCGTATCCCCAAGATAGCATGCAATCTGATATAGGCTCTACTTATGCATTCATATTAACCATATTTGCACATTAGTCATGATGTAATGAAGAATTAGAACTAATGAGAGGAACAAAACAAAACAACAAAAGAAAAAGAGAGCAAATAGGACACTGCCATCCACATTCAGACTTCAAAGTTCTTTTTCTGGATGTGGATGCCATTTCCATCATAAGTCTTTTGGAGTTGTCTTAGCTTGCATCGCTGAGAAGAGCCAAGTCTATCTAAGTCAGTCATCGCACAATGTGGCTGTTACTGTGTACAATGTTCTCCTGGTTCCGCTCATTTCATAGAGTAGGAGTTCTTAATGTTGCTTTCTGTCTTGAAGTCCTTTGACAGTCTGGTGAAGCCATAAACTTCTTAGAATGACATTTTAATGTATAAAAGAAATTACATAGGATTATAAAGGACACCGATTATATTGCAATACAGTTATCAATTTAAAAAAGTGAATTCACTGACCCCATGTTAAGAACTCATGGACTAGATGCACCCTGATATAGAATCCTATGATTCTCAGTTACCCTAAGTGGAAGACAAATGTATGGAGTCTGATGATTATGATGATGATGATAATGATGATGGTGACAGATAGATAGATATCACATAGCAATTTAAAGTTTGCAAAGCACTTTATATGTTCAATTCAACTCTAAACATTTATTAAGTGCCTGCCATATGTCTGGCATTGTGCTAAGGACTGGGAATAAAAAGAGGCAAAAGGCAGTCCTTGCCCTCAAGGACCTTATAATCTATGGGAGAGATGACATGCAAACAACTATATACAAAGCAAGTTATATATGGGATAAATAGAAAATAATTAAGAGATGGAAGAGACTGGAATTAAAATGTATTAGGCAAAGCTTCCTGTAGGATATGAGATTTTAGTTTGGTCTTAGAGGATGCTAGGAAGGTCAGTGGTCAGAGTGGAGGAGGGAGAGCATTCCAGTCACGGGAGACAGCCAGAGACTGCCAGAACCTCAAAGATGGGGTGTCCCATTCCCAGAACAGCCAGAAGGCCAGTGTCATAAGATCAATGAATGAGAGGATTAATGTATAAGAAGTTTGGAAAAGTAAGAGAGGCCTAGGTTTTGAAGGCCTTGAGTGCCAAGAAGAGCATTCTGTATTTGAACCTGACAGCAACAGACAACCATGGAGTTTGCTGGGAGGAAGGAGCAGGGTGACAGGATCAGATTTGTATTTTAGGAAAATTACTTTAAGTGGCTGAATGGAGAGTAGATTGGAGTGGGGAGAGACCTGAAGCAGGCAGACCCACCAACAGCTATTTATTAATCCAGGCGTGAGATGAGGCCTAGGACCAGGGTTGTGGCAGTGTTGGAGAAGGAGGCATGTTCAGGAGATGTTGCAAAGGTGAAATCGGCAGGCCTCGGCACCAGTTTGGTGACCTCGTTTGAGCCTCACAGCAACTTTGAGAGGTTAGGTGCTACTATTGTCATCCTCAGTTAACATTTAACCCAAGAGAGGTTAAATGACTTGCCTAGGGTAACACGGCCAGAGAAGTCTGAGGCAGGATACCAATTCAGATCTTCCTGAGTGCAATTTCCACACTATCCACTGGACCTCTATGTGGCAATTCTAATGATGTTATAATGTATTCACAAATAAAACCGAAGAGTTCTAAATATAGTCTCCAACCACTGCATTTTCTCTGAGAATTATCTATTAAAGCATAAATTATAACCAAATCTATAATTCAAATATACCAATTATGACAATTTAACCTTACTACAAGAATAACGATAGAATTACTCCCTGCCAGTTATCCAGTAGTAGAGTTTTTGATGCTCCAATTCTCCCTGGGTTGTCTATTAAGTGAAATAACTGTACAGATAATATTGCCAGTCCTACTTGTGACCCATCATCAGAAAAACCTGTCGAATTATGGCAATGAAGACCAAATGAGAAAATAATATGTGAAGTACTTTGTTAACCATAAAGTACTATGTGAATGTTAGGTATTTTTATCCCCATTCTTGACACAAGTCTCAGGCGCCTGCAGGTAATGCTGGCTGATAGGAGAGATGCTATTGTCTTTCAATGGGCTAGCTGGAGAATAGAACATTTCCCTGGGAACACTTCCAAGTGTTCTAATCTAGCTACACCCATATTTAGAATGCTAATTCCAGTAACACTGTAAATTTCTACTGGGAGCAGGGAAGGTAGCTCTCTTCTCTAAGAGAGAGTGGAAAATTATTTCCTTCTGATTAGAGCTAGTCTTGTGGTAAGTGGTTCCTTTCCTTAAAGAAAAGTTATAGGAACTGCTGAGGTGGCCAGAGAAGTGGAGAGAGCAGACCAATACCTTGGATTAGCATTTAAGTAGTCTAGTATCTTGCACTAGAAAAAAGAATAAATCCTGAAGGAACTTTGATACCAAGTAAAGCAACTGAGCCCCAGAGCTATGTCCACAAGGTAGAAGGGATTTTAGGATAACATTAAGAGGAACAAGGTGAGTTGTAAAGGAAAATCCTCGTCAAATTCTGTAATGGGCCATGGCAGGGGAGGGGGGTACAGGTAGAGGACTGGATGTGGAGCCAGAAGACATGAGTTCAAAACCTACATCTACCACCTACCAACCCGTGTCACAACCATGGGCCAATCTCCTCTCTAGTCCTTAGTTTATTCCTTTGTGAAATGAGGATGAGTTCTAGGATATCTTCTAACTTTGAATCTTATGATCTTACAAAGATTATTTTTCCCATATGTACAAAAATATTTCTAGCAGCTTTTTTTGTGGTAGCAAAGAATTGGAAATCAAGGGGATGCCCATCAATTGGGGAATGGCTGAACAAGCTGTGGTATATGAATGTAATGGAATACTATTGTGCTATAAGGAATAAGGAGCAGATGGACTTCATAAGAACCTGGAAAGTCTTATATGATCTGATGATGAGTGAAGGGAGCAGAACCAGGAGGACACTGTACACAACCACAGACACACTGCTTCTGTGATGTCTAACTTTGATAGACTTGGCTCTTTTCAACAATGCAAGGCTCTAAGACAGCTCCAAAAGACTCATGTTGGAAAAGGCTATCCACATCCTGAGAAAGAATTATGGAATCTGAATGCAGATTGAAGCAAACTATTTGCACTCTCTCTTTTTTCCTTTCCTTTTCTTTTCTTTTCAGTTTTGTTACATCTTTCTCATGGTTCATTTCATTGGTTATAATTCTTCTTTACAACTTGATTATTGGGAAATTAAGTTTAATGTGAAGATATATGTAGAACCTGTATCAGATTACATGCTGTCTTGGAGGGGGTAAGGAGGGAGGAGAGGGAGGATGAGAAAATTTGGAACTCAAAAACTTATAAAACTGAGTGTTGTAAACTAAAAAAATAATTAATTAATTTTTAAAAAGAAAAAAAGATTATTGTTGTTTTTTGGTCATTTTCAGTCATGTCTGACTCTTCATGACTTCATTTGCAGTTTTCTTGGCAAAGAGACTGGAATGGTCTGCCATTTCCTTCTCTAGTTCATTTTATGGATGAGGAAACTGAGGCAAACAGGGTTAAGTGACTTGGTCAGGGTCATACAGCTAGTAAGTATCTGAGGTCAGATTTGAACTTAGGTCTTCTTAACTTCAAGCCCAGCATTATACTACTTAGATGCCCATACAAATAAGATTAACAACTGATTAAAAATGATAAAAGTTCAGTTTCAGTGAGAAAGATAACAAATCCTACCTAGATGGGTGTTATTTTGTCTTTTTGTTGTTGTTTCTAGTCCAGATCAATGATTTCATTGATGTAAGAACTTTTCAGTGGAAAAATGTCTTCTACCGATGCAGATTGGTTCCTTCCACATCTCATAGTCTTAGAGATGCTTGGTGCACTGGGAGCTGCCAGGCACACAGAACCAGCTGCTGTTAGGCATTGGACTTGAACCTGGGCCTTTTTGACTCAAGGTTGGCTCTCTAACCGCTATGGCACACTGTCTCCTAAACTAACCTAGTTTTTTTTAAAACTGGTTCCTATGACCATATATTTAAACTACTATTTTTATTTTTTTAATACTGACAGCTGTTATAAAGTATGAGAATAAGGAGAAAAACTGTGTCTATTCCAGTCTCAAGCAATGGAGCCTGCTGGCCTCGCCAAGTCACCATGACTAAGACACCACAACCACCTGCAGGCAGTTCACCCCAATGCATATGTTTACTTCTTTCAAAGATGAATGTCTCTTTAGAGTTGATACGGAAAACTCAGTTAGTAAGGTAACAAGAGCAAACATCAGGACAACACCTAATTTATTCATTCCTCCTCCCCAAAATGACTTTGGACATTTCATCATTACAAAAAAATAAAAAAGGAAAAGCATTTCCCACCATAGAAGTAATGCGATTTTTCTTTTTGAGCCACTGCCCTCATTATTAGGATTTCTTTTATATAGCCACAGCCTCTAAGAGAACATGCCCCAGTTGGATTTCTTTTATTTATGCAAATACTAAAGGTTAACTTTGCCTATATCATTCAATGAACATTTATGATGCACCTACCAAGCATGGGGTGAAAAGCAGAATGGTGTGGTAGATCCTGAGCTGGCCTAGGACTTAGGAAGACCTGGGTTCAAGTCCTGTCTACCCCATCCTGGCTGTTTCACCCATTTCTTAGTACCCTCTGGCACCTCTACAAAAGTTCTTAACCTGGGATTTCTGGACTCGCTTTGTAAAAATACTTTCATGACTCTTTTTTAAATATAATTTGCTTGCTTTGCAATCCTATTTATTGTATACATTTAAAAACATTATTCTGAGAGTGAAGTCCATGGGTTTCACAAGCTGTTGAAAAGTATTCATGATACAACACAGTCTGGAGCAGGTGCTGCTCTGCATTGGTCAGGGAAGTTCCTTGCTGGGAATTAGCTGTACCAAAGAAGTCACAAGTTTGGTTTTGCAAAATGTGCAAGACAATCACCACTATTTGCTGAATGCTCCATCTTTGAACAGCACTGAGGCTGCAAGAGTTCCCATCCAATGGCAAAGTGCTGGTGGTGAGGCTTTGCATCTAACCATAAATGGCAGCCTTTATGACTGCCTCACTGTGCAGTCATTTTTTCCTCAGGAAGCTGGGCATTCCCTACCACTGTACTCCCTCCTACTTTCTCCTTGGGCCTAGAATATCATCCACACTCACTGACACTAGGGAAAAGCTGCAATGTGATCCTCTGTAGCAGAAGCACTTCTCTGTGTTTAATTTAAGGAGGCAGTCAGTGATTTATCCAACTTCAAGCTCTGCAATAAGGACATGACAGTAGGTATAATCTGGCTGAGTACAAATACTGAGAATGTGCTAGCAATGCTCTGGAAAAATATGAGTCCTCTCTGGAACATCTTTCTCAGATAAAGAAGTGGTTAATCCAAAGGTCTTTGAATCCATACGTGCGAGATCAATAGGCTCTGAGCATGTGTGGGAGAATTTGTCACCACAGATGGATGAGTCAGCAGTCAAAAGAAGGCCTGTAAACTGAGCCAATTCTCCTGAATATGGCACCTGTTCAATGTTAGCAGCTTCTTCAAAATCAGGCCCTAACAAAGCTCAACTTTAAGCACATTTTTAAGCCATGGAAGCTGTGAGAGAAATAGCTGGAGACTTTCATAATCCATTAAGTTTGTTAAAAGAATAATTTTGGATGACAAGTAATACAGAATCATAGGATGTTGAAGTAGAAAGGGATTGTAAGGATGTGTAGGATTAGTAGAGACAGAGTGGGAGGGGCATTCCAGGAAGGGGGGAAAGAAGGAGAAAAAGGCACTGAGCCAAATTATACTTGTAAAATACCTTGATGGATCTGACCTCAGCAGATACTTCCACTCAACAAATCAATACTGTACAAATATACACTGAGACCTCAGTTAAACACAGCCCTACAGAACTTGGAATTTAAGGTGGGAAGTGTCAGCTCTGAGGAGACCATCTTACACCACCTCATGTAAAAACATCCCAAACAGTCACCTCTGTTCCTCACACATAGCACTCCATTTCTCATTTTTGGTCTTTGCGCTGGCCATCCTCCGTATCTGGCATGCCCTCTGTCAACACTTCAAAGATCCCATCAATTCCTTCAAAACATAGCTCAAGTATATTCTTCTCCATGGCACTTTCTATGACTTTCCTCCCACCCAACTGCTGGTGCCATCACTCCATAACTACCTTGTGAGTATTTTCTTTTTTTTCTGTAGATGTAGTTTTGCTTTCCTCTAAAGGATATAAGAATATATCACTGAGCACCAAGGTAGTTGTATTCCTTGTAGTTGAAACAATGGAAATTAAGATAAACTGAGGCACAAAGTTCTGAGCACATCCAATTCATTGGTAAGGCTAGCAATTACCAATAAAATGGGTCTCTGGGCTCCCCAGTCAGCCAAAAGACCATGAAGTAGGGCTTGCTAGCCTATTTATAGTTTGGGGAAGTACAAGAGAACAAAGAACAGGATGCATCACAGATGGAAAACAATATGATTGGCTACAAAGTCCGAAGTATCACAGATGATAGAAAACAATATGCTTGGACAAGAGTCTGGAATGTAGGGCTAGCAACAACCCCTACTTCCATCTTCTTGCTGGGAAAGCTCATCAGTGGTGTCCACCTACATGGCTAGTTAGTGTCACAGCAATACCAGACCAGACTTTCTTGAAGAAGAGCCAGTGTTGCAGAGATAACAGACCAGACGCCCTAGCATCCAACTGCACCCTTCAAAGATAAGAGATTTCTTCTAATTGTACAAGGGCAGCTAGTGGTACAGAGATAACAGTGTTCTTTCAATTAAAGTGATTTATCGAGAAGCTTAACTTTTAAACTTAAGTTAGAAAAGAAAATTGAAGTTCTGGACTCATGAACTTCTGAACTTGACACAGAGACAACAAAACATGGCTCAGGCAGTTACAGAATAGAATCAATTGCAGAATGGAATAAAATATAAAATACTAAATCAATATTTGATTTTTCTCATAGTTTTATACCCAGCAACTAGTACAATGTCCGATATATTATAGGTGCTCAGTATGTGTTTATTGATAAACATGGCCTCACAGCAACTTGGCGATATGATATTTAGAGCACTGGACTTGTAGTCAGGAAGACCTGAGTTCAAATTCTTTCTCAGATACTTTAATTTTGTGACCCTGGTCAAGTCAGTGAAACTCCCTGTGCCTCAATTGTCTAATTTGTAAAATGGAATTAATAATAGCCCCTCCTTCTCAGGGATATTGTGAAGACTAAATAAGACAGCACACATAAGGCAATTTGCAAACCCTAAAGCCCTACAAAAATACTTACTATTATCATTATTATTATAGTTTTCTGACATAAGCTCTGAAAATGGTGTTTCAGCAAAGCTCCAATATATTAAATAGTTTCTTAGTCATTTAGTAGAGTATAGACCATTGGCTGATAAAGTTTTTCTTTTTTTTTTACATTCATGCTAGTGCAGAACCTTAGACAATGAAGATACCACAGAGATCATATCACAGGATCATAGAATCATAGGACCATATATTCAGAGGTAGAAGAAATGTTAATCACTAAGCGTAATTCCCATCATTTTAAAGATGAAGAAACTAATTTCCAGAATGGTTTTAATGACTCACTCAAGAACACCCAGCTCATAAGTAGTAGAAATAGGATTGGAACCCAGGTTCTCACACTCCAAATCCAGTATTTCCCCAACTATACCATGCCGCCCCCTATGGCCATATTTTGCAGGTGATTAAAGGGGAATCCACTGAGGTGACATATCTTATCCAAAGTTGTCTGGCTAGTAGCTAGCAAAAATGTGATCCACACCTATCAATTTACAGATAAGGACACTAAGGCAATATAAACCCTGTTCCTGAGTCACAGCAAATTAGTGGCAGAATCCAGACTGGAACATATCTCCTGAATCTCAATGCTCCTACACTTTCCATTAACACCCAGCATACTGTGTCTATTCAGTAAATATTTACCCCTCGAGTTACTGATAAGAAGTCTATATACACGAGAATATAACAAAATAAATTGCTATAATAAAGAATTGGAAACAAAGTAAATGCTTACTCATTGGGGAATGTCTAAACAAATTGTGACGTGTGTGATGGAATATTACTGTACTGTAAGAAACAATGAATATGATGAATACAAAGAAGCATGGAAAGCTTGACATGATCCAATGCAGGGTGAAGTGAGCAGAGCTGAGAAAACAACATGCTTAATGACTACAACAATGGAAAAAGAAAGAACTATCACAAAAAATCAAAAGTAAATTTGCGAAGCTTCAAAGAACAGTCACAGCTCCAAAGAAGATACATGAGAAGACACCTTTCCCTACTGCTTTGCCAATGTGGGATATATATGTGTGTGTGTGTGTGTGTGTGTGTGTGTGTGTGTGTGTGTGTGTGTGTGTATACACATATGTATATACACATGTATGTGTGTATACAGACACACAAATATGTAAACCTTTGTACATATAGGCATATATACACACACACATACATACATATATGTGTACATACACATATCTTCAGTTTTTGATAGCAATTGGCTTTGCTGATTTTTATCTGCTTCTTTTTCTCTTTTTTCTGTAAAAAATATTCTTTGTTTAGTGGGATGGCTCACTCGAAGTAGGGGAGAAAGAAAGCAGCATACTGGAAGAAATTTAAGAACCATAAAGCCAAAGATAGCAGTGAAACTCTTGAAAAATATTTACTCCTCCAGAAGGAAATGGGAACAGATGACAGAGAGAGAGAGAGAGAGAGAGAGAGAGAGAGAGAGAGAGAGAGAGAGCAGATTTTGCCTCAAAATAACTTCAAAAACTTTTGCAGTATCAATGAATTATTACTAATATCCAGGATAAGTCTGTTATTTTGTTATGAAAACTACCCAAAAGTGAAACAGGCTCTCTTGGGAGGTAACGAATTCTCTCTTCCATCAGTGACTTTCAAGTGGAGGCTGGATGGCCACTTGGCAGGGGATTCCTGCCTCAGGTATGAGATGACCTGTGAAGTCTTTTCCAGCTCTTTGAGCGGATGATTCTATGCATACGTTTACCTTACAGGACATCTGTAAATTCGACTAAAGTGTGATTCTGCCGTTGTGTGACAACGCAATTGGTAATTATGAGAAATAGGATAATTTTCAAAGTACAAAAGCAACATCAGCTATTGAATTAACCATAAATTTCCCTAATTTTGCAGAGTAAAAGTACTAATGTGTGACTTTTTCTTCTTCCATTACCACTGATTCATTTCCTAACCACGAAACTGTTACTGTTCAAAATTACTTTTTGCTAAAACAGAAATTTTCTATTGCCACACAATATATTATGGTATGAGGTTACTTAATATGCAAATTGCTAATATAATTTAATATTATCTTCCCTCCTGTTGCTCTTTAATTTGGCCCTGAGCAGCTGAGGATTGAGGTTTTAATCAAAGAGCATTGAGGAGGCAATTTATAAGCTCAAACAAGGGTTTTTTCCCAATCATTTTATCCACTGTTTATAACCCACCAATTGTGAAATTGTCATGGAAATAGATTGCTGTATTACCCCTCCTGTGGTTATATCCTGGTTTGTTTTTGGATGCTACAGCTATGGGGGAGTATATTGAAACTTAAAACACAGCCCAAGTCTCATGTTCTTTCTACTTACTTCCATGAACCACAATAACCATGATGATTGACTAAACTGATAAATATAGATTTTGGGGTTGTTGTAACATGCAGATGTATCCATCACTCCAACATCAGTAATATTGTGGACTCAGCTAACTAAACCCAGTTGCCTGTCCAGAGCATGATTGAACTATGCAGGAGTCATAGGTAGTATTCAAAACTGGGTTCCATATAATCAAAGCAAGCAGTTGGCACAGGGAGGTTGTTTTAGTCAGGCATGGAATTGGGGTCAGTCAGTTTTTATCAGAGATTGAGCATCAGATGAGAAGGTTAGGGTTCAAAATGGGCAAACACTACTTTACTCAGATAAAGAGGAGTCAGGCGTACTGAGAAATACAAAAAGAGAAAGATGAAATACCAAGGACAGCTCCTTGGGACCTAAGTGCTAAATTCAGACTGAGGGTTTCATGCTTAGAGCCCCAGGCTTACTCATTTGTCTCCATCCTCTACCTTGGAATCAGAGGTAATAAAGATGGAAGGGACTTAGAGACCATCTAGTTCAACACTCTCATTTTACGAGCGATGAGACTGAGGTTCAGGTTGAATTGTCCAAGGTCACACAGATACATATCAGAAGCAGATTTTGAATCCATTCCTCTGACTCCAAAGTGAGTGTTGCTTCTGCTGTAACATGATGCTTCTAATGTCTAGCAGGAATTATCTGTCCATCATAGGGAAATTATGCATTTTTATCAGTCTTATGTTCCCTCCAGATCTACAGAATCATAGCATATAAGCTTCTAGAAGGTAGAAACTATGTATTATTTTGTCTTTGTTAACTCCAGCATTTGGCAGTGACTGGCATATGCTAAATACTTAATAAATGTTCACCGAATTGACTTCTCATAATTGCTAAAGCCTATAGCCTCCTCATCATAAGGAAGGACTACATTTTCTGCTCTAACTTGGGTTGCATTAGAGATGACAGTGTCCCATAGAGTTTATTTGGCAACTTTGCCAAGAGACTTTATCTTCTTTTTTGACCCCTCTCTGGGAACTCTTTGTCAACTGATCCAGCGTAAGGAAGTTGTGTGGAGCTGGGCTTGTTAACTGACATGTATCTATCGGAAGGATGAAATTTGCAATCATACTGGTTACAGTTGGCATCGCCACCCTGTGGGTTAACTATAGCCTAAGCTGGCAGACTTGTACAGATACTGCTTTGACATAAGGTCAAAATGGCTGGATTAAAAATTGAAAAATCAATTATCTGGTTGTTCTTGTCCACATGACAGACACATTTCTGGATATTTGGACATTTCCATATGATAACTAGATTTTCTTTCATTCAGATAGTTGGTATAATTTAACCAATCAACAGAGTATTGAAAATATCAATACAATTTAGGAATACAGGGTATCTTTATAATGTCAGTCACTGTCCATATACTTTATAATAGTTTATTTTCTTTTTATAACAGATTGCATTTGCAATGTTTTGTTTCAAAATAGATTCTACATCCTACCAAGTTGATCGTATGTGGGCTAGGTTCTACCAAAGATGAATATGACCCTTTCCTTTACAGTACAGAGAGAAGAGCTGATTATGGTGGGATGAAAGGATGGCCCTCAGGACATATTTACTCCTATAAGGCACACTCAGTTCTAGTGGCTTCATCTCAACTTGAATCACAGATGAGACCTCTTTTTAGGCAATAAAGGGCTTCTGTGTGAGGCTAGAACTTAAAAAATCTGTCTTTAACTTTAAGAGAAGAAATATCCAAGAACTATTAAGTCACGAAATACAAAAAAGGCTGAGGTTAGCACAATAATAGTCACCCACTCTTGAAATGCTAAACGATAAAAACAGAGCATTTGAAATAAGCAGCAGAATTTTAAAAAAAAAAAAAGTCTCTAAGTCTTTCAGTATTTCATCCAAACAAAATTTTGAACACAATTAAAGGAACCTAAAAACTATTAGCTATCT
The DNA here is from genome assembly GCA_028646595.1 of Phalanger gymnotis. Classification (NCBI taxonomy): domain Eukaryota; kingdom Metazoa; phylum Chordata; class Mammalia; order Diprotodontia; family Phalangeridae; genus Phalanger; species Phalanger gymnotis. The sequence continues at coordinate 15,113,923 of CM053626.1, read as the reverse complement.
CATGGTCTCAGCTGTCCATGATAAAGAAATACTGAAATGTTCCAGCAATTGAGGTCGATAAAAATAGCTAGCAAAGGCAGGTGCAGAATCAATGAAACCAAACCCCTAAACCACACAGGAGAAGTGATTTCTGACCTTGCGTTGATAGAGTTCAAATATAATCTTACAAAAATGATTCTAATAGCATCCACAGTGAAGGCAATCGAAACGGCCAGATTTCCATATTATTTTTCACTCCCAAATCATGAATTAACAATAAGAATGTCAACCCCCAATGCTTTCCTACATGGTGGAAGAGCGACCTCTAGCGGCATTTTATCTGCTTACAGCAACCAGATGAAAACACTTGCCTGAATGAAACCATGCCTACAAAAACCATTTCTGGTGTCAGCCCAGAATAAATCTTTCTTCACTATTATTTGCCTGACTATGAGTTCCTTTCATTGCCTCCTCTTTAAAATTCATGATGTGATAAAACTGTTCATTAAAATAAATACAAATAAATCACAATAAGATGACATTGCATTAACTTCCTCCCTAAATGCATACCATGTTCCAAATGCTGCAAAATCTTTTATGACTGAACAAATGAGACTATGAAGGTCAACAACAATGGAAGTTTTTTAATACCTGTGGATAATAATTTAATTTCTCTCCCAAGTGCTTCTTTTAAAAATACAAATCAAATGAAGTAAACCAACCTACTCACAATCATTTCCTACTAGAATTACTAAATTCATAACTCTGCACTATAAATGACATAGATGATCATTTCCTCTCATACTGTTTATGCACTGTGTATGTGTATATGTATATGTGTGGATATATATGCATACATGGTGCAATCGAAACAAAAAGCTTTCTGACACTCTACACAAATCCCTGTTATACAGGGAGAAACCAAACAGTTCTAATATAATGTTGACTTCATAAAATCTCAGCAGCCAAGAATGAACCATGAATAAGAAAACCTCCAACCAAGGTGAATGTAGGGAAAGCTCAGTTTCCTTCATGGCACATTTCAGATACATTTCAAATGCCAAACATTTTCTTCCTAAAAACCTTTTGGGGTTTATAAATTCAATCTCTATTTGAATACTCTGGAGATACCCCAAATCAATCACTTTCCATATATGTGAACCAAGCCTTATATTCATAGATCGTGCTTACATCTCAGGAAATTTCTCTTATGGCTTCAAAGCTCTGAGCATTGCTTGTGCATATCAAAACAAAAATTAAAAAAAACTAGATGACTCACAGGAGTGCTGCCATCTGAAAAGGTGTTCATGCTGATGGAACTGCTCATCTTATCAGAGGAGACAGAAGGGGGAGATGGACTCCGCTTCTCCAGGTGATCCTGGTGGGACACATCCTGGCGGTGGAGGTATTCCCTCCATGCTCTCTGGATGCTGGAACCAGAAACAAAACACAGAGAGTTATGAACTGATCATAGGGCAAAACTTCAGAATAACATCAAAGCTTATAGAGTATTGGCTTTGGAGAGAAGGTTCTAAGGACACTAATCCTAACTATGACACAAGATGCCCTAATGTTTTGATTTATTCGATGATAGTTCAAATAAGCTTTATCTATCCCAATTTGGTACAAAGGTTATCAGTCAAGGGTCAGACTCATTAGTGGGCATAAATGTGGTTTGTTTTGTAACTTTCATACATCATCATCATTTATACAGAATTTTAAAGTTTATGAACTTTCATGTGTCATTTCATTTGATCTTCCTACCAGCCCTGTGAGGTAGATATTGCTCTTATCTCTGTTTTGTAGATGTGGAAACTGAGGCTGAAAGAGGTAAAATGACTGGTCACCTGGCTAGTGTCTGGGGAAGGATTTGGTATCAGGTCTTCCTGACTTCCTGTTTAGTGCTCTATGCACCATGCCACCTAGCTGCCTACATGAGACTACATGTTTAGGGAAAAGTCATGTTATAGATGTGAAAAGTCCATTTTTTTAAAGGACGAATTGCACTTAGCACATGTCTCTTTGTTTTTAATTTGCATTTTATATTTTGATGTACATGTGGCTCCCTTATATAGTAATGAGTTCCCCTTCATTGGAAGTCTTCAGGTAAATGTTGGGAGTCCATTTGGAAGGCAAATTGCCAGGGGATTTTTGTTAAAAGTGAGTGAGTGTGAATATGTAATATTGATGTTCCATCCAACTCTGAATTTCTGAGATTCTATGACTCTCATCTGACCTACTAGACTTTAGGTTTCATAAGAATACAGACAGGGTCTTGTTAATTTTTAAATCAACCTGAGGACTCAGTGCAATGCCTCATACAAAGTAAATACTCAAAGCATTGTTGAATGAATGGGAAAAAGGTGATAGTCCAATCTATGTACAGATAGATCCATTTGTGCTATATAATAGGTTGTTTCTATGGGAAACTGCTTTCACTGTTTTGATTGGCTAGGTGGGTGAATTCAATCTCTTTCAATCATTTAGAAGGCAAAAAGATTACCTTACAAATTGCCATTTGAGTAGACGGAAGTGTTTTAATGATATTTATTAAGATTCTGTTTTATTTTTTCAGTGAAATGCATATAAGCTCCTCTGAAATGATAGCTTTCAGTTATGATTTGTCACATTGAGAATAATATTAAACTAAACATGCTCAGGGGGTGTTTACATAGCGGATGCTTATAATGTGGTTGCAGAGCTGCTTTGAGAGATGAACCATCCTCCCATATTCCCAAATATCTGTGAATCCTTCCTAGTGCCCTCCATTTAATATAACCATTTTTCCATTTGAGATATTATATGGCAGTAGGATTTCACATCTCACTAATGGGAAGAAGCACAATAGAGAGTAGAAGGTGCCCTGGCCTTGGAGTTAAGGACCTCAAAGTGATTCTGCCTTTTCTTTGCCACCTATGTGAGTTTGGACAATTCACATAACCCTAAGTTGGTCTAGATGGTCTTTGAGCCCTAAAACAAGGATCCTTTGATAACATACCTATAATTACCCTTGTATCATATTTCCCTATTGGACTATAAACTTCATGGGGTATAGAGGTACCTGAAACAGTGTGTCATTTGCAGTAGATGCTTAAGAAATGTTGGTATGATAGAAATACCATGGAACTAGGAATTGGAAGACCTGGATTTCAGTGGTGGTTCCACTGCTGTATAGATCTGTGACCTTGGGAAAATTGCTTTCTCTTCATGCCCCTCAGTGGAGGAATGGCTGAACAAGTTTTGGCTTATGATTATAATGGAATATTACTGTGCTATAAAAATGATGAGCAGGCAGATTTCAGAAAACCCCAGAAAGACTTACATGAACTGATACAAAGTGAGCAGAACTAGGAGAATATTGCCCATGGTACAGCAATACTATACAGTGATCAACTGTGAATGGCTTACCTATTCTCAGCAATACAATGATCCAAGACAATTCCTGAGGATTCATGATGAAAAATGCTATCTGCCTCCAGAGAAATAACTGATGGAGTCTGAAGGTAGATCAAATTATTTTTTGTTCTCTATATTTTTATGGATTCTTTTTTCCTTTGGGTCTGTGACTTCTTTTACAATATGACTAATGTGTTTTGCATGATTGAACATGTATAAACTATATCAAATTGCTTATGGTCTCAGAGAGGGGAGGAAGTGAGGGAGGGAGAGAAAAAAATTTGAACTCAAAAATTTTTAAAATGAATGTTAAAATTGTCTTTACATGTAACTGGGGGAAATAAAATAATATTTAAAAAAGAAAATTGCTTTCTCTCTCTGTGACTTAGTTCAGTCATTTATAAAATGAGAGAGTTGTAGGAGAACAATTTAGGCATAAAGGTTCAGCCTGTGCAAAGTCATGAAAGCAAGAAATGAAATATTGTATACAGCTAAGAGAAAGTGTGCCAGGTTGTCTGGAATGTAAACTGTTTGAGGGAGGATTACAGTGAAATGAATGTGGAAGAAAGATTTGAGATATACTGTGAAGGGTTCTAAATGCCAAAAAAAACCCCAAAATTTTGCATTTTATCCCAGAAGTAGGGAGTCACTGAACATACTTGAGCAGGAAACATGGCCAAGCCATTGCTTTATGAATGTTAGTTGGCAGCTTTGTAGAGGATAGATGAGCCTGGCATGTAGTAGGTGCTTAATAAATGTTTATTAGTTGATTAGATTGGAAAGAGAAAACATTGGAGTCAGGAAAAATAACTAGGAGGCTCTTCCAATTGTCAAAGTAAGGAGTGATGGGGGCCTGAATGAGGGTGGCACCCTCATTAATGGAAAGAAGGTGATGGAAATCAGAGATGGTGTGGCATTAGAACAAACTGGACTTGGCAACTAATTGGATGTGAGGGAAGGGAAAGGTGAGTAAAGAGTCAAAGAGAGTGTCAATGCTGGAAATCTGACAATAGTGGGACACTCATAGAGATAAGGAAGTTAGGAAGAGGAAAGGGGGAAGAAAATCAGATGTGTTTGGGCTATATTTTGAGATGCCTGTGGAATCTCTAAGCAAAGGTGTCCAACAGGTAGTTGGAGATGGAGTAGTAGATGGTAGATGGAGTAGATGGAGATGGAGTAGAGGTCAGGAGGGAATGAGGGGTGGAATATGGAAATTTGGGAGACATCTGTACAGAAGATTACTTAACTTCTGGGAGCTGATGAGATTGTCAAGAGAGAGAGTTTAGAGGGAAGAGTGAAGAAGTCCTAGGGCTGAGCCTTTGGGTACACACACACACACACACACACACACACACACACACACACACACATTCATGGATGTGGGACAAGAATGACAGTCCAGAAAAGTAGACTGAGAAGCAATGATCAAAAAGGTAAGAGGAACAAGCAGGAGATAGCGGTGTTATCAAAGCCCACAGAGGAGACTATATTCAGAAGATGATGGTTAATCTGTTGACAGGCATTTGGTAAGTGCTAACTACGTGCTAGGCAGCAGTGTCAAATATTCTAGAGATTAAAAAAGGACGAGGATTGAGAAAAAGTCATTCTATTTGACAACTAGGAGTTCAGATATCAGTTAGAATTGGAAGAGAAACAGTTAACTAGGAAAATATTTGTAGCAAATTTCTCTTCCAAAGATCTGGCATTGAAGATATATGGAGAATTGATAAAATTGATAAAATCAAAAGAACAAGATCTACTTTCCAAATGATGTGCATTGGGCACATTTTGGGTAAACTGGGTAAAGAAGAGGAGGAATTTCACTTCAAGGTCCTTAACTCCAAGGCCAGGGCACCTTCCACTCTCTACAGTGCTTCTTCACATTAGTGAGATGTAAAATCCAATTGCCGTGTAATATCTCAAATGGAAAAATATTTATATTAAATGGAGGGCACTGGAAGGATTCACAGAGATCTAGGAACTGGGAGGGTGATTCATCACTCAAATCTCTCCAAATTCTCCCCCTCCCTCTGCTCCTCCCCTATCCATTGAGAAGGCAAGATATACAGTACCCATTGTACATCTGAAGTCATGTAAAACCCAATTCTACATTAGCCATGTGTGTGTGGGGGCATCAAGAAAAAAAAATAAAGGGAAAAATATGCTTCCCTCTGCCTTCAGATTTCCTCTGTTTTCCCTCTGAAGGTGGATAGCAGGCTGAATTCGTCAGGCAAGGGAGCCAAAGCTGCCTGGGCACTGAGAGATTGTGACTTGTCTGGGGTCACACAGGCAATAAGGAACATATACGTATTTATTGCCTGTAATGCTGCAAGCCTTTCAGAAAAGATTCAGATACTTTCATTTTACTTATGGTGATTCCTGGGCTTCTATAAGCTTAAAATTAGGTAAAGGATGATAGGAAAAACCTTCTAAGCTTACGGGCTAAGGCTTTCTATTTGAATGTCTCAAAAATCCAACTGCTTTACTGAATGCTTGTTGGGGGTCACTAAATAATATAAAGCCCTGTACTTCTTATCCTGGGTCAGTGATAATGGGGTAATGCTGAAAAGTCACTTCTCTTGTTTGGACCTCAGTTTCCCTTTGTGGTTTCTTCTGGCTCTGACTCTGCATCCAGGAACATGTCATTGAATCCCTAGCGATGCTACTTGAGATGTTAACACCTGCTGTCCCAGTTTACTTTACAGCTTCATTCTTTTAGGAAAGTAGATGAGGATTGGTGCCAATTTTGATCTTCCACGTGCTTCCTTGGTGATCTTTGCTTTCCAATAAATCAGTACCTGAGTATTTGTTGAGAGGCTACTAGGTGGCCAGTACTTGCCTAGGCCCTGTGGGAAGATTTTTTTAAAGGTAGGCTTATTTATGGTACGTGGTCTCTGCCAGCAAGGAGCTGATGCTATTCCGGGAGCTTGGGGTTCAATTTCATTACGTGAACTTTTTTCGAGCTTTCTCCCATTTAACTCACCACTTTCCTCCCTCCCACCACCCTGACCTCATAATCAGTGACTTCAAACTTCACGTTGACATCCCCTCAAGCATCCTGTCTTCCTATCTCAAAACTCTCCCTAACTCCCACGGCTCATGTCCTCCACTCTAGCCAGACTCGCAGGGATGGTCAGGTCACAATAATGACTCTGAACTCAGAAATCTCCTTCTATGGAACGATTTTCTCATGTTCCTTCTCTGTATCTCACTCTCGCTATTGTTATTCATCATGCTCCCACTGACCTCTAGTCTAGCTAGGCTGTTCTCCCAGTCTGGCCTCACTTTTCCTCTTCAGTCATGATTTGACAGCTGATCGTTTCATCTGTGACCCCATGTCCCCTTGTCTTAGCACCCCAATGTCATTTGCCAAGCCCCAGCTCAGGGTTACCACCCACCATCCACTTTCTTCACTGTATGATGAAGTTCCACAAACAAATAAAAGCAATCAAATTTCTACCCTCAAAAATTTTATCCTTTAGTGGGAGAAAAACACACAAAAAAATGGATCTAGAAAGGGTTGAGGAAAGAGTTACAGGGGCCTTGATAGGGAGATGTCTGGGAAGTGGAGCCCTGGAACCAAGTGAGATAAGGCCAAAACTGGCCTATCAGAGACTACAGGGCATCCAGGAGACTAGACCCATTCTCACAGGGAGAAAGAATGGAAGTTATGGACCAAGTGGAGTGCAGACAGCATGAATAGAGATGTCCAAGAAGAAGCTGGAGATCTTTACAACCATGAATCCATAATCCAAGAAATTAATTTGAACTTCAATTAATTAGGTAAAGTGCATTGCTTTTGCTGACATAGGTCAACAAACTTGAAGATCAAATTTATAGAAAAAGATGATAAAAGGGAAACAGAAAAAACACCTTTCTATGGTTTCTGAACTTCTTCCAAAGTGTTACAGAAGACCAGAAAGTGATTATGGTTCATGGGCATTCCAAGCTCAGCCCTTGACCTCACTCAGGTTCCTTGAGATCAAGTTTGTTTCTCCTTCAGTGAGCAGAAGCTGCTAGACACAAGTTCCAACCTGAACCCTCATCGATAGAATGAAGAGATTTAGCTCGATGACCTCTGAGATCCCTTTCTAGCTCTGAATTGATCATCCTACATTGTAGAGGAAACCCCTACCTTGAGTGGGAGGTTGGACCTGGAGTGCCAAGGTTCCTTCCAAGCTAGGGGCCCATTAGCCTACCCTGTATTTTCTGTACGCCTATTACAGAACACAAAGTATTCTTTGTTCAGATGGATGGAAGAAATGTGAGTGTTCCTCAAAGTCAAGTTCCCTTTTGACCTCGCCATGCTCCCCATTATTATAAAGACAATAGCTGAGGCCTAGAATGATGGGAAGAGTGCTGGACTCAGAGAAAAGAAGAGCTCAGTTCATGTCTTACCTCTGACTCTTAATTAGTTGTGTGACTCAGAGCAAAATGATAATGATAATACTAATGATAATCACAGCTAGCATTTATACAGTGCCTACTATGTGCCAGGAACTGTGCTAAACACTACAAATATTATCTGATTTGATCTTCACAGCAAGCTTTGGATATAAATATTATTAGAATCCCCATTTCACACTTGAGGATACTGAGGCAGACAGGGTTAAGTGACTTGCCCAAGGTCACATAGCTAGTAAGTACTTGAGGCTAGATTTGAATTTGGGTCTTTCTGATTCTAGACCCAGCACTCTATTCATTGCGTCATTTCGCTACTGACTTACCTAACCTCCCCGTCCTTCAGGCTACTCCTAAGACTTCTTTACTGGGTCATAGATGGGATGTTCTCTGCCTTGTAAGGGACGGTTCTCACAGTAGGACTTCTTTATCCTGAATAGCGGTCCTTTATATACTCATATATACTGTACATGAAACTTCACATACTATATAAAGACAGTTTTGAATCGCAGGGTCCGAGACGTGGCAGAGAAGTCAACGGCCACCTCATCCAACACCTACACAAAAGGCGTCTTCACTATTTCAAGAAGACTTACATTTGATGATGGAAAATTCAGCCAAAATAACCAGAAGATAAAATACCAGAAATCTGACTTCAAGACTTTTAGTTGGGAGGCAAAGAAAGAACCCAGTTAATATCTAGGATACAGTAAAAGGAGATCTAACTAATGACCCAGTACACTGTAATTGTGGCAATGTCCATGTCCAACAGTGGACCGGTTCAATCAAAACAAGCATGAATAACGAAGATTACAGCGATGATGATGACAGCAATGATAGCTGATACTTCTGGAGAATTTTAGCATGGACAAAGCATAAACCATCTCACTTGGTCCTCACAACAGCCCACGGCAGTATGTATCATTTCCAGCTTTTCCAGGAATAGCTAAGGTGGATTAAATGGGGGACTTGGGGTCAGAAGAACCTGAGTTCAAATCCCGCCTCACAAACTTACTAGCTGTGTGACCCTGAATGAGTCCCTTAATCTCTCATAGACTCAGTTTCCTTAACTGTAAAATGGGAACAGTAATAATACCTTCCTCAGAGTTGTTGTGAGGATCAGTAAGTTAACATGTAAAAAGTACTTTGAAAACCTTCAAGTTTCTATATATGTATATGTATGTATATGCATATACGTATATACGCACATACACACATTCATGTATGTCTACATTTGAGTGTGCACATGTTACTTATTATAACTGTGTTTTATAATTGAAGAAACTGAAAGTTAGAAACGTTTAGTTTCTTGCATGGGCCCTGTAGCTGGTAATAACAGTATCTGAGACTTCTCTCCAGCTATACAAATATTATAATTCCCATTTTATAGATGAGTAAATGGAGAGCAGTTTAGTGACTTTAGTGCTCAGGGCCTGCATCTCATCATAAAGGGATATGATGTTTCTATACCGCTTGACATATTTGCAAAGAGCTTTACAAACATGATCTCATTTTATCCCTACAATAGCCCAGTGAGGAAGGTATTAATACCCCCATTTTGCATATGGGGAAACTGAGATTTTGACTTGCCCCTAATGAGAGCAAATCAGTCTCTTAGTTGGGCTTTGAACCTAGTTGTCATCTCATTCTTCCCATCATGCCACAAAGGGGACTGGACTCAGTTTTCACCTGACATTTTCCCCCTGACATTTCAGCATTCTTTTATACTAGAACTGGCCTTCAACTCTGCAGACAGGCTATATGTGAAATGCATTCTCTGTGAAAGAAATTATTATTATGGCAGCAAAAATCTTTAACTTATGTTAACAGGGAAGAAAATAGAACTTCCCTAGGGTAATGCTGATATTATCCACTTGTTGGGAATACATCCTGTCTGGAATAAACACATCCTAGCAGGGCTAGATACAGTATTTAATAATAACAAGGAGCATAAAGTAGAGATGGACCATACTAAACACAGGATACATGGGGTTCAAACATCTTCCAATCTCCCCACATTGTTATAGCCCTGATTAGCTGAGACTTAGCCATTTTTTTCCTAGAGTTCAACAAACCAATCAATAAAACCCTTCTCTCAGCTATTAGGTTCATAGTTATCACTTCATTCCATCTGGCAAATGCCCTTCCCTTCCCTCCTTTGGAGGGAAAGATGCTGTGGAAGTTACAAGGTAGTCTGTGGGGGTGCAACAGACATAGGAATGCATCTCAATGGGGCTTTTCTAATTGTGTAGAATTGAAATAATAATTATGTGACAGTATAATCATAATATAATATTGACAGACCCTGGGGTCATCCTGGACTTCTCACTATCCCTTACCCCTCTCATGTCCAAGCTCTTGCTAAGATTTGTCAATTTCACCTTTGTGGCATCTCTCTCCAATACACCCCTTTCTCACCTCAGACCCTGCCGTCCCTCTCCCGGTGCAGGCTCAAACCACTCTGGCCTATCTCGATAACTGCTGGTGGGTCTGCCTGCCCCAAGTCTCTCCCCACTCTAGTCCATCCTCTATTCAGCCACCAAAGTAATTTTCCTAACTCACAGGTCTGATCATGTCACCTCTACTCAACAAACTCCAATGGCTGCCTATTGCCTCTGGGATCAAATTCGAAGTGCTCTGCCTGGCATTCGAAGCCTTTCTTAACCTGGCCTCCTCTTACCTTTCCAGTCTCAACATGTATTCTTCAATCTAGTGACACTGGCCTCCTGGCTATTCCACAAACAAGATCCATTTCCTGGCTCTGAGCATTATCTCTGACTGTCTGTCCCCCATGCCTGGAATGCTCTCCTTCCTTCACTGATTACTGACTCCCCCAGTTTCCTTTAGTTACCAACTAAAATCCAACCTTCTACAGAAAGCCTTCCCTGCCTCTTAATTCTACTGCCTTCCCTCCATTAATTGTTTCCTATTTGTCCTTTATATGGCTTGCTTTGTATAAATTTCTGTGCATAATGTCTCTCCCATTAGATTGTAAGCTCCTTGAAGGCAAGGACTGTTTTTTGCCTCTTTCTGTATCTCCAGTTCTTAGCTCAGTGCCAGGCACATAATAGGCATTTAATAAATGTTTATTGATTGATTGATATAGTATCATTTTAATTCTATAGAAGTATAGCAATTATAAGGATCCCACTCTTGTTATATTATAATTATTCCATAATAATCATAATTCACCATCTGTAGCACTATAAAATGTGCAAAGCACAGTCCTCACCACAACATAGTTCAAGGACGTTTCTCCCACTTCGATTGTGGGGCGGGGAAGGGGATAGACTAGTGAATTCATCAGCATAGGGAGTTCCTGGTGAGGAAATGCCTTCTATCCACGTGGCTTTGTAACTCTTCTGCAACAGAGACTGTTAGAGAGTCCTGAATGCCAAGAGGGTGAATGACTGGCTCAGTGACCCACGATCAGTGATGAATCATTTATTAAGTGTCAGGCCAGACACTTTACTAGATTCTGGACATGCAAAAATTGAAACCAGCCCCTATCCCAAGGGATGGAATGCTATTTATTTTTATTTCATCTGGGTTTTCAGGCAAGTTAGGAAAACTCAAAGGGAAAGTATGTATTCTATAGCTCTTCTCAGAATTAAGCTTTTGTATACGCTACAGCAGAGGGCAGTGTGACATTTTAAAAACACAAAGCTGAGCCTTTTGCAGCTCGAGATGGATACATTGATAAAGCAAATCCATGCATGTACATTTCCGAATTTCCTTGGGAGGTGAGGCCTGCTCTGGATGCTGGCGCTGGACTTTAGGGTTTTCTTTACATTCGAGGATCTGCATCTCCAGGCTAGCCTTTTTAGCGTGCCCCTTCTCACTCCGTACCAATGGTTAGTGGATAAACAACAAGCTTCTCGTCAGTGCTAGTGTTCCGCGATTTGAGGGGATTGTGTTGGATTTATATTGATTAGACTTTTTGACTGAGTCAGTCAGAAAGCATTTACTGATCAGCTACTATGGGACAAGCACTGCGCTAAGCCCTTGGGAAAGCCCCCAAACCCAGTTTCTGCCTTCAAGGAGTGCACAGTCTAATGGACATGCTTACATTCGGAAAAACTTAAAGAGCTTTGTTGTTACGGTTCTGACACTACTACATATCTTCAGAAGGGCAGTGTGGCCCAGTGGGCAGAGTAACAGACTTGAAGGCAGGATCCTACCTTAGACACTTAGACACTTAGACCTTGACCAAGACTTAGCTCTCTGATCTTTAGTTTCCTCATCTATAAAACGGGGATAATAATAGCACATGTCTCTCACATTTGTGAGAATCAAATAATATAAGTTGGGTAAGAGCTTTACATATCTTAAAGCAGCATATAAATGGGAGCAAGCATTGTTTTCTTGTTCCTCAAAGATTTAAATATAATAGGCCTAATTAGTGCAAATAGTAGAAGAATATCCTATAAATTATGAAGGACTCCAAATGAGCCTTTTTTAATAGACAACACATGCATTATAGACAATAAATGCCTCTAGCCCTGGAACTCACTATAAAGCATCCTCAGTGACAGCCATAGCAGAGGGAGAGGCTTCAGTCAGGATATCCATATCGGGAAAACAAAGAGGAAAACAAAACAGGCTTATGACGTGCAACTAGGCAGACTGCCCACTGAACTGGTTAATGTAATTCTGAGGTAGCTATGTAGTGTAGTGGATAGAGTACTGGGCCTGGAGTCCGAAGAATCTGAGTTCAGATCTGACTTCAGATACTAACTAGCTGTGTGACTCCAGGCAAGCCACTTAAATTCTATCTGCCTCAGTTTCCTCAACTGTAAAATGGGGATAATAATAGCACCTACCTTTTAGAGTTGTTGTGAGATATTCGTGAAGTGCTTAGCACAGGGCCTGGCACATAGAAGGTGCTTATGTTCTTCCTCCTTTATCTAAATGTGGCTATATCTTAGGGAGACATTGAAGAGAAAGTGTAAAGCTGGTCCAGAGTAGAGAAGGAAGAAGAGAATGGGGCAGATTGATTTGGGAAACTACACAGAGCTTTGAGTGGTCCTGACCTTCTGCCTGCTACAAACGTTCAACGTTCTAGCCCTAATGCTTCGCTGGTGGCCACATGGCTATGTTCCATGATCCCAGAAGAAACACAATTTCGAGGGGTTCGAAGGTCCAGGAAAAGACATATGCTGTGGCATTTCTTTTTCGTGTCTGGATCCATTGATGTCTCTGCAGCCATTCCAACTCACTTGGCTCTGATCAGGAAGCTGTGGGCTCTTTGCAGTATGTCCCAGAATGCTAGAGTTGGAGTAGACCTTAACATTCATCTAACACAGCTCAAGGAGTCCCTCCTCAATGCTCTCAAAACATAGCCATCAATCCCCTCAAAGACCTTTTCTGTCCTCTTACTTATCTCTGTCTGATACATATGATGTGGCTGGAGACCAAGAGGATATTGTCAATTTCCTGGGCTCAGAGCAGAATTGATCCAGGAACTATAGTCCCCCTCCATTCTCAGGAAAACTTGACTTCCAGTCCCTACTCCTCATTAGATTGAAGCTCCTTGAGGGCAAGGACTGTCTTTTACCTCTTTTAGTGATTAGCACGGTGCCTGGCACATAGTAAATATTTAATAAATGTTTATTGAATTTAATTACTGAATTGAATTGAACCTCTGGCACCCACTGGCTGTTTGATCCCAAACAGGGAAGTCACTGAATCTCTCAATGTTTTAGGCCAATGGTATCAAATTCAAATAGAAATGGGGGCCACTAACCGATACGTAAAAGGATCCCTTGGACCACATACTGACTTAGAAAACCACACATGTTTATATACATATATGTATATATATATAAAACACTTTTATTAATACATCAACACATTAAAATCAGACTTGTTGTTTAGTTGTTTCAGTTTGTCAACACTCCATAACCCCACTTGGGGTTTTCTTAGCAAAGACATTATAGTGGTTTGCCATTTCCTTCTCTAGCTCATTGTACAGATGAGGAAACTGAGGCAGTATTAGGTAACTTACCCAAGGTCACACAGCTAGTAAGTGTCAGGCCAAATTTGAACTCTAGTCTTTCTGACTCCAGGCCTGGCTCTCTATGCACTGCACCACTCAGCTGCCCCTTAAAATCAGATAGGACCTACATTTTAATCTGGTGTGTGCTGCATTTGGAACTGTTGAGGGTGGCATTGTCATGGGCCTCATGCTTGACTCCTCTGTTCTAGGCAATGCTTTAAGATTCCAAGTTGCAGACAAGGCTCTGCCCTGCATTGGTAGAAGTTTTCTTATCCAGATATTTCCCACATCAATAAAATAACAGGTGTAGTCACTATCCCTTGACTTAAATACTTTTAAGAGCTGAGATTTTAGTAAGTAGTCACTCCTCCCACCTCTTCTACTTGTGCCTTTGTGAGTTACTACGCCCAATAAAATTGATCAACTAGTCTGGTGATGAGACACACTTTGGTTGGTCACTTAATTCATTCCCCAGCCCTACCTGAAGCCATAATGAACCAGAGCTCATACTCCACTAGCATGGCCTTGGGGGCCCCAGGGCCACTTCTCTATCTGGATGGGGCAATGGAATAGGACTCCAATGGAGAAAATATGATGCCGATGTTTTTGAAAAACAGGAATGAAATTGGAATATGCTAGGCAGAGACTTTTAAATGATTGTATGTGAAAAAAATTTCAGTCCCTTTAAACTTTTAGCAAGATGTGATATTAAAATAGGGGCACATACTTCCACGTGGCTTGTAAAATCAGTCTTCTTGCTTGACAGTCAGCCCTCTGTGCTGAGAAATGCCCACGTTTCATTTTTATTCATCTTTCTGCCTAAACTTGTTTGGCTCTCTGGCTATTAAGAGTACAATGGTCTCTTCTTTACACTTCTGGGTTGAAAGGCATCAATTTTCCCTCTTTCATGATTTCTTTTTCCTTCACTAAATTTCGTGACTTGTGAGGCTTGAATTTGCTTATTCTTGAGAAAGCCCAGCTTCCTTGGCTCCAAATGACTGCTTTCTAAAGGATGTACGCTTTTTTTCAATTGTGCCCCTTGATCTTTCAAGTCTAAAACCTCCAATTACCTCTAAATATTTGCAGCCCTGTTCCAGGTTCCTTCTGGATAACCATTTCAGCATGCTTTTAAATTCCATTAGCAACCCATCTCTCTGTTTATAGATTTTTTCAACATTCGAAGTCACTTTATATATCATGCCAAACATTCATCATCATAATATTGTCTGGATTTACTTCTACCAATAGCCCATACAGCTCAAAGGGCAACTTGTTTATAGTTCAAATACTTTTTCCTCTTTGAGGCTGGGAGAGACAGGAGATGGCCAGAACAGACATTTCACTGGCATAGGGAACTGTCAGGATATATTCTTGCTTCTCCTATAGACATTGGCAATGTAATTTGAATCACTCAATTAACAAGCATTTATTAATTATCTGTTTGCCAGGCACTGTGCTAGGCTCAGAGTATACACAGAAAGAAATTAAACAGACCTTTCCCTCAAAGAGCTGATGTTGTAATGATGGTGTTAGCATGCCCATATACTGATATGAGATACAAAGTAACTTGTAATCTTACAAAGTGGCCTTGAGTACTGAGTAAAGTGGCTTTATTCATGGTCACCTAGCTAACATCAGAGGCTAGAATTGAACTGAACAGTTCAAGTCTTCCTGACTCCAAGGCTGACCACATACCATTATGCCACACCCAGCTTTTCCTCTCTTTTCATAGAATCACATAATCTGTTAAAATAAAAGGAAATTTAGAGACCACCTAGTCCAATCACCTCTATTTACAGGTGAAACAGTGGGAGAGAGAAGAAGAGAGAGAGGGGGAGAGAGGGAGGGGGGAGAGAGAGGGAAAGAAGGAGGGAAAGAGAGAGGGAGGAGGGAGGGAGAGAGAGGGGGGAGAGAGGAGGGAGAGAGAGAGAAAGAGAGAGGGAGAGGGAGAGAGACAGCGAGGGAGGGAAGGAGGGAGAGGGAGAGGGGAGAAAGAGAAAATGACTATTTCAGTATCTGACTTACCTTTTCTGAATTATCATTTTATGTATAAATTCCCATAATCTTGTCCCCTAAGTCATCATTCTAATTCTTGAGGAGATAGTGTACCATAGCAGATAGGGTTCTAGACTGAGAGTAATGTGGACCTAGATTCAAATACCACATCTGAAACTTAGTTTTGTGACTATGGGCAAGTTACTAACATCTGGGCAATCCCAGGTAACCATGATGAAAATGTATTACCCATGGGGAAAATGAATAAATTTTTATTCACTAATAGCTAAATTTTTTCCATCTATAAAATGGGTATAGCAATATTTCTAGTACCTACCTCATGGGGTTATTATGAGTGACCAGTGAGATAATATCTGAAAAGTGCTTTGCAAATTATAAAGTATTATATAAATAAGAGGCAATATACTTATTCATTCGAGAATTATTCATTTCCAAATTTGAGGCCAGCTCTCTCCTCGCTATACTAGGCTGCATCTCACACAGGCTTTTATATTACAAGATGACAAATTAATAATGATAATGGTGGTAGTGATAATAATGGTATATCAGGTACGTGCTTAAAATAGTCCTGTTACTCTGAGGCTCACTCCCTGCTTACAGAAAATGGTTTGTAACATTCATTTTCTTTCCGTGAATTTGCCACAGTCTTCCTAGCAGCAAGCCAAATTGATTATGATCCTGGGGTGTATTTTGTCCTGAGAGGTGACATTATATGCTGATCTGGAGTGGTTTTTCCACAAACAGTGTCATCAGCTGGTCAGCTTTCTGTATGGGGGCTTTCTGTTTGCATCTTGTATATGGTCTCTGTGTCATATCTATTCACCATTTCGAGGGCAATTCTCTCTCCACTATACTAGACTCCCTCTCCCAAAGATAAATTCTACAAGGATTATCATCCCCACTTTATAGATGAGGAAACATAGTTTCATAAAGATGGAATAACTTGACCAATGCTACTCAGCTAAGAGAAGCAAGAGTTTTCTTGAATTTGAATTTCTTGATTCCAAGAATCAAAGCATCTCATCAGCAGAGAGCCAGACCTGTAAGGGACATTAGGATCCATCCAGGCCAGTGCCTTCATTTTAAAGATTAGGAAACTGAGAGACACAGAGGTCAAGTGGCTTGCTCAGGGTCACATAGCTAGCAAATGTGTGAGATGAGACTGAGACCCATGTATCACTGATTCTAAATTCATTGCCCTACTGACCATGCTGGCTCTTCAAATTATTCTTGGGGGGAGGGAGAGATGGAGAGAGGGACACAGACAGATAGACAAACACACACACACATTCACACACACACACAGAGAGAGAGAGAGAGAGAGAGAGAGAGAGAGAGAGAGAGAGAGAGAGATTCCAGCAGGTAGGATGATAGGATGAGGACAGGCATCAGTCTGGTAAGTGGTATCTGACCACAATCTAAATTTAAGTAGAGGCTGACCATGGTCCCATCCCATCTGTGGGCCACTCTGGAGAAGGAGGAATGTTTCTCTGGTTGCAAGAGATCTCATGGAGAGAGGGACTTTCAAGGGCCTCATGACAGGTTCTACCTGGGAAAATGGGGTATCTTAGGGCCCCCAAACCTCTAGGGACAGAAGTATCTATCAAACACATTTATTCCAATAAGTTTGGCACAGCCTTTAAGTGGTCATTATGGTAAGAGCTAGTCCCTTGCACTAAGATCTTTGGCTTCTAACATCCCCAGAGGGTACCCTTTATAGTCCTATTATTCCTAGCTCCAACCTAACCACAAAATCTCAGACCATAAATGACTCCCAAAGGCCCAGCAGAAACAGGATACAGAGAGCTGTCCTGCTCCATTCCCATTACTTTCTCCTACCCCTCCCATACTCAACATACCCCTGGAGGTAACTGAGAATTCTTCTCTATTCTTACCCTCCCAATAATTACTTCCTTGACAGAATTAATTAGTGAGGGACATAGTCATTCATACTTCTTGGTTGAGCAGAGATTTATCAACTATAATCATTCTGGTAAGATGGCAAATCAGTGGGCATTGTCAGCCTAGCTTCTATATCCTCTGTACTCTACACAATGACTGTGCTGTGTGCCAATGCAACCTCAGGATTCCTGGGCTTCCTCCTGCCATTATAGCTGAAAGACTCTTGGGTCACACCATCTGCCCTGAAACTGAACTCTCTATGTGTTATCACCCCTAATTAGAGAGAGCTCCTTGTGACTTTCTTTTTGTTTGTGCCCTCATCAATCAGCACATTTCTTGGCACATTGTAAGTGTTTAGTGAATTCTTTTTCCAATCTATTCATATTCTTCAACTTATTTGGGGACAGGAAATGGAGTTCTTAGTTATACTTCTGTCTGCCAAGATTAGATCAGAAGACAAAGGGCTAGTGAGAAGGAGAAAACAGAGAAGAGAGCAATTTTCTAAGGGCAATGAGGAAAGATTTGGAAGAGGAAGAGGTTAACTAGCTATCATGTGAAGGAGATCCAGGAAGCAGATGCTTGGGCAGAAATTAACAGAAGAAAGAAAAGATAGAACAACATGTGAAAGTCCCTCAGAAAAGTAGGTAGAAAGTTAGATCTGAAAGTTCTCCATATTAGCCACTAGGTGGCGCCATCAGCTCGGGACAGCTTGGTGAGAGGTACAGGCTATTAGGCAATGCAGAGAAGAGTAGAGTGGAGGCAATATGGAACCAGGTGGTCATACATACAGAATGGCCATAAAGTCACTGTTTGTAATGCAGACAGTGCTAGTAACAAGAAAAATCCAACCAAAACTCCCACAAAATCTGAAATGTAGCACTAATATCACAAAGCACGTTTTGAGGTTACTTACATTTTCACTTTTGATTCCAAGGGCTGAAGACTGAGTTGGTATTGTTCAATATTATTCTCCATATCCATGGCAATCTGGTGGCTGGAAGAAGAATGAACGTTTTAATGTTTGTTTAAATAGATGTATTCATTTTCAAGGCTAATTTATATTCATTTTACAGGGTTGCCATAAATTTGCCTTTGTTTGCCTTAATGTATGAACAGATTATTCGGATTTACTAATGATACATCCACCACATAGAAATAAATGTGATAGAAGAAAAATGAAATTTCACCTTTTACCTTCTCATTCATCTTTTTTTGTATGTAATTTTAATTTAAGGACAAAATAGTCCTATACGGTGATAGAAGAACAAAAGAACTGAAATTTGAAAAGTGCTTTGAAGAATTAACTATTTTGGTCCTCACCATAATCTTGCCATTTAGGTAGTACAGGTATTATTATATCCATTCTATGGATTAGAAAACTAAGGCTCAGAGGGATGAAGTAATTCACCCATGGCTATACGGTTAGTAAATGTTAGAGGTGGTATTCAAATCCAGGTTTCTTTGATTTTGCTAGTGGTCTTACCATGGAATTAAGCAAGATGTTAGAAAAGACTTACTAGTAAATCACTGGGAACTCTATGACATTTACTAAATGGAAAGTTTTGAAGAGTTTATAGATAAATTTATAGAGATATTGTTGCCATTGACTCATTGTAAGGGAAGTTAAACAGTTCCCAGAATAAGCCACTAGATTGTACCATAAGTCAAGGACAGCTTTGTTACTAATCAATAAAAAGAGATGAGAAAGAGGAGAGTAGGGGAGAAAGCTCTGAGGATGATGGAATGACTTCCGCAGAGGAAGGAAGAAAATAAGCATGTATTAAGCCCCTACTATGTTCCAGGCACTGTGCTAAGCAGTTCACCAATATTATCTCATTAGATCCTCACAATAACACTGGGAGACAGGTGCCATTATGATCCTCATTTGTCTCTGACAAAAATCATCTCTACAATGAATTTATGAAGCAACATGGAACTTTGGGGCCCCCAAAACATGGGTAGTTGACCCTCTTGCCATTTTCTCTGAAAATTCAGGCAGATAGAGGTTAAGTGACAAAGTTAGGAAATGCCCAAGGCTGGGTTTGAATACAGGTCTTCCTTCCTCTAGGCTGCTTCTTGCTGCCTCTAGATTAAGGGAAGAAGACATATAAAGGCAGTCAAGTATAATAGAAATGTTTCATCATATTCTAATGGGCCTTCCGGAGAGATCTATACTCTTACTCCCTCTACGCAGCCTCGGACAGCCATGATGAGAATCTATGTTGGCCGCTAATAAGCAGCAATAAATAAATATTTGTCAAGGACCTATGATAGAAGAGACACTCTACTAGGCACTTTGGGGTATTCAATGTACTGAACATTTCCTAAGTATCTACTCTGTGCAAGGCATTGTGCTAGAAACTGAGGAAACCAGGACAAAAAAAAATCAACCTATCCTCATCTTCAAGAAGTTTACGGCATCCTATTAACATTCAAAATAATAATATTTATTAATATTTTACAACTGTAATATTTATATAATTTAAAATATGGAGCTACATTTTGCATACATAAATATATTTGTGTTTCTAAACTATAACTTTATATTTTATGAAAACAAAAATATAAATATATTTAAATATATTTACACAAATATATTTAAATAGCAATAATTAATATTAGCTATAAGATTTAAATGTTTTCTAATTTGTTATATGATTAATAATAATTATTTATAAGAGTAATAGCATGTACATAATGTTTTTCTATGCTAGGCACTGTGCTAAGTGTCTTACAATTGTAATTTCATTTGATCCTCACGACACTTGGAAACAGGCACTATGATTGTCCTATTTACAGATGAGAAAACTGAGGCAAACAGTGGTTAAATGACTTGCCCAAGGCCATGGCTAGTAAGTGTCTGAGGACGGATTTTAACTGACTTCAAGCCCAGTGCTCTATTCACTGAGCCACCTGGCTGCTACTACTGACAAATAAACACAAGGCAATTTGAAGGAGAGAGAACTAATAAAGGCTTCCTGTAGGAGATGATCCCCTGAGCCTTGAAGAAAAGTGTGGATTCTTGGAAACAGTGAAGACAGAATATATTATAGTCATGGATAACAGCCTGCACAAAGATATTGACCTGGAAGAGAGACTAAGTTGTCCAATTGAGCAAACAGAGGGCAGGCCAGTTTGGCCGCTGGGTAACCTGGGTTCATGTCTCACCTGTGAGGGGGGATGATGGGGAAACCTTAGCCCTAATTCTTCCCTCCTTTGTCTTTCTCTGCCTTCTCCTCCCTTTCTCTCCTAGTCATTTTTCCTTCTCTCCTTCCTTAGATAAGACAACGTGGTGTGATGACTGCCCCTACAGGGGCCTGGAGTTGGACAAGGCAATAGGCAACCCCTACAAGACTGCATGGTGAGTATATCAGAGAGTTACAAAACAAGGCTGGATATGAAGAGAGAGGAGAAAGGTCATCAAGAATCAGGAATATGGGGAAGAGACAATTAGTGGAAAGGAATGGGGGAGGAAGACCACCTATTAATAGAACATCCCTGTGAGAAGGCAGAGCTGGAAAAGTTTCTCCACCACATATATACACATCAAGCTTTGAGTGTAGTTTATTACAATATTGCGGTCAATTAGCATGAGCATACACATGCAAATACACATGCACACAGATACACACACACTCATAAAGTACTATTCAGGGTTCATTTCCTAGTTTTAAATTAATAACGAGCACCAGAAGAGGAAAATTCCATGGAAAGTACATGTTTGGAAGGCCATCGTCCTGGGGAATTATCCATTACCAGGTCATCACTGTTTAGCCAACAAGGATTGAAAATGTATCCCTGCCCAATTCCACTACACTACCAATCTCCATATAACTAAATTATTTTCAAGTGTGTGTATGTGTGTGTGTGTGAGTGTGTGTGAGAGAGAGAGAGGGAGGGAGGGAGGGAGAAAGAGAGAGAAATAACAAACAAAATCTCCCTGAAATTGTTCCTATATAGGTGTTAGGAAGGAAGTAGAGAAGAGAAAAAGGACTACACCTAATTCTGAATTACCCACATTAATTGGGGGCTGGGATGCTGTGATCCAGGACCATCTGGATGAGCTGGCTGATTGGATAAAGCCTGCAAAAGCCCAGAGCTCATGAACTCAAGCTCTTTCTCTTTCTCAAACCTTTCACCAAAAGTTCTAACAAATAACATACAGCCTAAGAAGGAAGTTGAAGTTTTGCTTACCCCTATCCTGGGGCAGATTCCAAATGAGAATTGGATTGCCTTGGAGCAACCCAGTATCACTATAGGCCCCCCTCCAAGAACAAGCCATTCCCTACAATGAATTTCGGAAGCAACATGGAGCCTTGAGGCCCCCCAAACATGGATAGTTGGGCATTTTACTCAACGTTTTTTTTCTTCTAAAGTAGCCAAGTAAATAAAAGGGAGTAAGGCCTTCTTACTTCAACTAATTTTTGGTGTAACAAATCAATCAGACAATATTTATAAAGCACTTACTGTGTGTAACTGTACAAACTCTACTTGGCATTGGGATAACAACAGTTAGTCAGTCATTAAGCATTTACCACATGTCAGCACTTTGCTAAGTGCTAGGTATGCAAGAAAGGGAAGTAGAGTCCTTGTCCCCTTGGAATGGGGGAAACAACATACAGGTAAGCAAGAACCATAAAGGAAGATTGGCTAATCAGGCAGCAGTGTGCAGTGTGGATGGGAGAGGCCTGGAGGCAAGGAGGCCAGGCCTCTGGCCAAGACTCTGATCGCAAAGAGATTTTTTAGGAGTCTCCCAAATCATTCCCGTCTTTCCCTTCGAAGGTAATTAGCTGCTAGAAGCTGAGATTTGTGCTGGCCTTTCCTATTTGGATGGCCTTTGGGTGTGTTTACAGGACAAAGGGAGGGGAGCAACAGAAGTTCAATAGTTTGGGCCTCATTTAATTTAGTAAAATATATGCCCAATGGTCAGTGAGATAAAAAAAATCCAGCATATATACTTACATATAATGTATATATACAATATGTACCTGTATAAACATTTTTATTAAATATATATTCAATTATAAATTAAGTGAAGTAAAAAATAGGAGGGCTATTGCCAGGCATTCAGCACCTCCATACCCCAGATATAACAACAGCTAACAAGAGTAATGATAATGAGGGGGCACAATTGGTCTCCACCCACTCTGGAATCAGGAAGACCTGAATTCAAATCTCCCTCACATACTTATGAGCTTTGTCACCGTGAGCAAGTCACTTAACTTCTGTTTATCTCAGTTTCTTCATCTGTATCTTCCAGACTTCTTGTGAGGGTCAAATGAGATATTTGTAAAGCTCTTAGTAAAGTACCTGGCACATAGTAGGATTTACATAAATGTTAGTTATCATCACCATCGTCATCATTTTCATCATGTTTTATTTCAAAATTGATCAATGTATTTATATGGATACACATATACTTCTATATATCTACTTATTCATGTGTGTACACACACACACACACACACATGCACGCACACACACATATACACACACAATACCTACTGTGTGCCAGGTGCTATACTAAGCCCTGGGAGTACAAAGAAACTGCAGAAACAGTCTGTGCTCTCAGGGAGCTTACATTGTGCTCAAACCATTCTGGTAAAAAGAACTCACTCCAGAGAGCATCATTTCACTGTTTGACAGCTCTGTTAGCACCTTCTTCAAATCGGGGCCAAAATTTTTGATGCTTCTAGTTCTGCCCTGTGGAACTCTATATAGTGCGTGCGTGTGCGTGTGTGTGTGTGTGTGTGTGTGTATACGTATATGTATGTGTGTATGTACATATATGTGTATGTGTATATATGTGTGTGTATGCTTGTATGTATATATATGTATATGTATATGTGTAAGTATATATATATGTATGTGTATGTATATGTGTATATATATAGGATAATTATAAAATCCTTCTCCTGCAACACATTTCTTCAAATATTTGGAGAAAAATACCCTGTAAATTATCTTTTCTATTAGAAAACCATCTATAGTTTCATCATCCATTTCTTCATATGGTTTTTAGATTCCTTACCATCTTAGTCTCCCTCCCTAGGCACACTTAATTTGCTGGTACTCCATTTAAAATGTGGTGCCCAAAACTTAAAAAAAATGCTATGGCTGTGATGCTATATCTTGATTAAGCAGCCAGATTTGGCATTTATTTATTTTTAATAACACTTTTTGCACTGTTGGCTCATAATAAGTCTGTGGTCAACTAAAACTCCATATTTTACACATGGGTATAATCCACAAATCCACATCTTCTCAATCCTAGACTTGTGTGACTGATGTTTTAGACTTAAATCCAGAGTCTTACATTTGGCCCAGGTAGATGTTATCTTGCTGGCTTCACTTCATAATTTCAGTTTCTTAAGCTTACTTTGAATCTTGATTCTTTCATCCTTGGAGCTAGAAGAAACATCCCAAATCAACCGGGCCAACCCCTTCATTTTCTGTACATATTTTTACCCTTTCCTATCATTATGAAGAATGAACATTTCACAATTGAGGCAGTATTCTAAGGCGTTTTAGCAATCAAGTATGTTTAATACTTACTTTTCAAGTACATATTTTCCATCACTAACTTGTTCTATCGTTGGCTGCAATCTTTTTAGTTCTTCCTGTAAAAAGAAAATACAGCTTGATTATACATCTTAATGACCACACTCTTTTGATCATATGCAATAACCCAAAAGAATTTATATATGAAAGATTTCTGACCTCATCAGCAGGAACGTTGTAATGTAAAAACTTCCTCTACAGATGTCAATCACAAGTTGTCTATGAATTAATTGGTAAATACCAGAACGCTGTTTGAGGCACAGAAAAGTTAAATGAATTCCCCAGGGGCACACAACTAATAATTGTAAGAGGAGGAATTTAAAGCCACATCTTTTCAAATATATTGTCAAACACTCTATCCAAGATACCATGCTGCTTCTTCAGGGGACATATGCATAGGTACATGGTGGGGGAGATAAAACACATTTAGAAGAAATTATAGTTCAGAACACCATGCTAGTAGACCTTTTCAGTGATGAAAACTGATGTTTGAGAAGGGTTCAAATAAGCAATATAATTCTTCAGTTAAGTACAAATGCTGTATCTCTCTCCCTTCATTGAAGAAGGGGGTGCACTATGGGCATGGAATGTTGCATGCACTGTCAGACTTAATTGATACATTGGTTAACTTGGTGAATTGTCTTCTTTTTGGTCTTCTTTCATTTTTTTGTTGTTGCAAAGGATAGCCTTCTGGATAGGGGGAAGGGAAGGATAGACATATTTGGAAATTAATGGTATAAAGCAAAATACAGCAATAAAGTTAAAATTGAATTATTTTATCCTAAAAAGAAGAATAAATTCTCTAGTTTGATATAATTTACTTTCCTTCCTATAGGAAGATAAGATTTTGAGTGTTTCCTAGCAACAAAGAAAGTTTTTCATGGAAACATCCATTATGACCACACCTGTGGGATTAGCAGTGTTGTTAGAGAATTTTTTAAAAAAAAGACAAAGTCTTAATCTTTTTAGAAGAACCAACTACACTATAAATACATGTAAAGTTTTGTCCCCTTTCTATCTGGGCATTTAATTTACTGAAAGGGACAAAAAAATAGTACATTTGTGTGATAAAAAGAAAAAGGCAGTTTGAGAAGAAACAAAGTTTTAAGAGGACCTAAGACAAAAGCAGAACCTCACATAATTGCTTGAAAAGAGACACAGATAGAGGATGCTCTGGTTTGCGATAGAAGGCAGAACAGAAGAACAAGAGAATTAGAAGGTAAACGCCAATCTAAAAAGCCTGCGCAGCTAAGATGTGACAATAACAAAAACAGAGTGGAGATTGAAGATAAAGTGGAGCCCATCTGATTTTAGGGAGCTGATCTGATTGAAGGAAAGTTCTGATGCTGGAAGCTGACTGGACAAGTCATTGTCCTCTCCTGTTTCAAGAGCTGACTGGATAAAGCCTGCCTCATCCTGAAGTGCTGGTTCCAGCTTAAGATAGGGAAAACTTTTCAGAAGCTGCCAATATTACTCTGGCTTGAGATAGTAAAGCCTGCAAAAGCCCAGAGAAGCATCCTAAATAGCTTTGCAAATCTCAACCTTAAAAGAACTGCTTTTCATTGAAAGAGTATAATGCTGCTGCAGTGCCCAACCATGGCAGCAGATCTGGGAAGCTCTGCAGATCCCAGGCTTAAGGTTACTGTGGACTAAAGTGGCTTACCACTGCTTCACTGGCCTAAGAATAGCAGAAAAGTAGCTTCATCCAAAAAGAAAGTGGATAGACTCAGATTATCAACAATCCTACCCAGCATATGACACACATTACAGACTATTCCCTAAAGAGACAAAGGGTAGGAAGGCCAACAGTGAGCTGTTTCAGACACCTAAGTTTCTCTACTCTTGTGCACCACAGACACTGGATGCATGGCTGGGAAAATGAGATGGAGGCTAATGAATGAACTGTCATGTTGTATTATGTCTGTTATCTTTTTGCCGCCTGTTGTAAGTTTCATCACTTAGATAATAGCTACCATTTATAGAGTGCTTTAAGGTTAACAAAACATTTTACATATGTTATCTCATTTGATAACATCTCACGACAATAATAATATCTCACAGCAACTCTATGAGGTGGGTACTATCATTTATCTCCATACTCCACTTTCCATCTGCTGCCCTGCCTGGTTTCAACTCCTTGAAACAAGACACCTCTTGCTGGATAAGCTCATCAGTTCTAAATTCACCATCATACTGTTGATTCAAGTCTTGATTGACTATACCTCCCTTCTGGAGGGCTAGAGGGTAGAGTACCAAATTCCTCCCAATACCTTTCTTTAGAGAGGGCAAAAACTCGACTCTCACATCACTCCACTTTTCATGCCTTGACTGGTTTTGACCGTACAGTATAAGATGCCCCACTTTAGGGGTCCCCCCCCATGGTTTCTTGCCTCCTTTTGTTTGTGATCTCCCCATTTAGATTGTAAACTCCTTGAGGGCAGAGACTTTCTTTTTATTAATTGTATCACCAGCTCTTAGCACATTGCTTGGCATGTTGTAAGCACTTAATGAATGTTTATTGGATTGGACTGGATTTTATAGATGAGGAGACTGAGGTCAGAGAGGTTTAGTGACTTAGTCATACCAAGTAAGTATCTGAAACAGGTTTTCAACTCAGGTCTTCCTCATTCCAATTCCAGAACTCTCTCTACTGCATCACTTACCTGCCTCTCAAGATCTAATGAATTCATCTTGGCTAATTTGTTTAAATGGGAAGCCACTGGTAGGGGCCTGATGACCTAAAGTAATGTATAGTTACCATATACTTTCTTGCCCCATAATTACCCCCTAAGATCTTGAGTATTATTTGTGGTAGCATGGCTATCCCATTGGGAAAACATCTTGACTTTCCAGGTGAACAAGCTAGTCTCAGCCCAGGAAGAGAGCCTAAAGAGAGTTGGGGGTTTATGCTGCAGTGATTGGTACATATAGAATCCATAGGCTCACAGATGGCCAGTATTATAAAGGCCCTTAAAGAAAATCTCTTCATAGGATCATAGATGAAGATCTAGAAGGGAATTCAGAGACTGTTAAGTACATTCCCCTCACTTTACGGATGAGAAATTGAGGTTCAGACAAGTTAAGTGATTTCCCAGCATCACTTAGCTGATAAGTATCTGTGGATGGATTTGGACCCATATCTAACTGACTTCAAGTCTAACAATCTGTCTACCTTTCTGCATTGCCTCTCCTCCAGCCGTCTGTCAACAGATTACATATGTGAATTTGGGCTGTTCTCTTGACCTCTCTAGACCTTACTTTCCTCATCAAGAGACCAGTCCAGATTCACATGACTGATCCATGGGCAGAGTCAAAGTTAAAGCCTTGAATCCTAGTCCAATTCTCCCATTCAATGGCATTAGATAAGGTCTCCTTAGCATTTTGTATTGGAATAATCTCTTTCAACACTTTATGTTAGTTAAGGTGGTGTTATGGCATAATAATAGTAGTATCTGGCTTTAAATAATGGGTAGCATTTTAAAATTTGCTATATAATTTTTCATGTGCTATGCCATTTAGGCCTTGTGACAACCCTGTGAGGTAGGTGCTATTGTTATAAGGAAACTGAGATGCAGAGTTTTAGTGCCTTGCTCATTGTCCCAAAGCGACTAAGTGTGAGGGGCAGTATTTGGATTCTGCGTCTGCATGTGTGTTTTCAGGATTTACCTATAACTGGCACATCTTAATGTCATAAGTAGTAATCTATGTTTCATTTTAAAAGAAATTTAGTTAAATTTTCCTTTCTTGAATTTAATAAAATGGATTAAATAAATATTTTAAAAATAAAAATTCCCTTGGGCATACCTCCTAATGAAATGTGCTATGGGCCCCATAATTTTGATACAAGTTTCCAAATCTAGTGCTATACCCAAAACACCTCACACCACCTTAACGCACAGGAGAAAAACACAGGAATTTGAGTAGAAAGATGAAGGAGATTCACACACCAGGTCTGACATTTTCCAGTCCTGTAAACTTGCTCACTACAACAATTCCACTAATATTTGCACCAAGCATCTCCCAATATAGTGTGAAGAAAGCTCAAAACATGAGCTAAAGGTCCCCCATCACTGAGCTGCATCTTGGATCTAGGCTCTAGCTACTCACCTTCATTAAGAAATGTACTCCTCTTCTGTCTATAAACCCTTGCTCCAAACAAAGCCCTCCTTCCTTTGTGCCCGTCTCCCCAATCTTGATTTTGAGAACTTCACACAGAGCGCTTTGAAAAAGCTTGCTGTAGCTGGATATTGTTTTGTGAGCAAAAGAAGGTATGGTATATTGAACATCCTACCTGTCATGGACGAGAGGGCAGGGACAGGGAAAGGTCTCAACTGGCTCATTCATGGTTCTCATCTATTAATGAGTAGACAAGAAACCAGGGAGTTGGGGGTGTTCAGAGTTTTCCCCTCTTAGAATGGGTTCACTTTCTTATTTCATTTCCTCTAGGATATGGAGTGTT
The DNA here is from genome assembly GCA_028646595.1 of Phalanger gymnotis. Classification (NCBI taxonomy): domain Eukaryota; kingdom Metazoa; phylum Chordata; class Mammalia; order Diprotodontia; family Phalangeridae; genus Phalanger; species Phalanger gymnotis. The sequence continues at coordinate 15,085,211 of CM053626.1, read as the reverse complement.
GCAGGAAATGTTTTTTCCTTACGAAAACATGCCAGCTGCCCTCTCTGCCAATCGTTTCATTGAAGGGAGCTGGAGGAGAAGGCCATTCATGCAATGTTCCTTTAATTCAACTTCCTACATCCTATGAAATTCTATTGAACAGAAGGTCAATGACTACCCAGAACATTCCGAACAGCTGTTCAACTGACAATTTGGAGGACTGATTTCTGCATTTGGTGATTTAAGCTAACTATATGGAAATGCCACAATGCCATTGGCAGAGAGGTTTCTTAACTCTGTGTATGTCTGAGTGATTGTGTGAGTGAGAGAGATAATGAGATAGAGACAGAGAAAGAGACAGAAAGACAAGGAGACAGAGACAGAGTTGGCAGAGAGGAAAAGTCTTATTCACCAGGCTCGACAAAACTTCTCTTGATTTAGGACTATGATTATACAGGTTTGGGGATCTCCAGGTCAGAAAATTGCCTCCACTGATGCAGATTGGCTACTCCTCAACACCTCTTCATTTTAGAGAGCTGCTTGGACCACTGAGAGGTTATCTGACTTGCCCATATCATCACATAGCCAGTGTGTTTCAGAGGCAGGGCTTGGACCCAGGCCTTTCTGACTCTAAGGCTGGCCTATCATGCATTGCACAATGCTGCCTTCAGTTATACTTCATAGCTTCCAGAATTCTAATTTTGTAGAAATTTAATACGAAAAATCTGTACTGTTATTTGTTCTTCTGTGTTGGTAAGCAAAATAGGCTCTTAGCACTTAGTTGGCCTTTGTTTCCTTTGAGTAATTCAGTGTATTTCATTGAGTCTTACTAAGTGCTAAGCCCCAGGCTCTAACCCCTATTAGGTGTTAACCTAACCTATGTGGATGTGAACCTCCCAGGGTCCTAAGGGGAGGGGCTAACTCAAGAGCCAATCATAGCAGCCTAAGTTCTAGTCATTCAGATGACGTTAGATGACATCTGAAACCCTATAAGAAGAGAAGACAGAGCCATTTGCACAGGGCTCTCACTCATGGTGGTTGAGGCAGAGACTCGGGGCAGCTGCAGCTAGGAGCCCTCCAGCTTGTAATCCGAATGCTGAGACTTTGTTAAACTCTGGTAACTATGAATTGGTATTTGAATCAGACAAGGTCTGTCTGTTGATGTCTGGCATTTGTTTGTATTTGTTCTGAAGTTCAGGGTGCTGGCTTTTTTTCCCTGAACTAAGTGAGTGATATTTGTATGCTGAATTAAAGTAAGCTTGTCAACCCCTTCACGTAGCTTTCCTTAGTTAAGCAGATCAAAAGAACCTGTGCTTTTGCAGTGTGTTGGCAGCTTTCTGAGTCCTGGTTGTGGGTGGATCTTACACCCCCACAGAAGCTGCTAGCTGGGTTGTTGAAACATCTTCCCACCATTTCCCAAATTGTACTTCCCTTCAGAAGAACAGAAGAAACCCAAAGAAACTTCCTCCAACTCAAAATTCAAAGAAGTCTCAAAATTCCTCTTCTAGTCTGAGGTTCTCTGTTCCCCATCCCCTGCCATCATCCTCCGCTTCCTTTTTCTTTTTTTACATTAAAATCAAATTTTATGTGGGGGCAGAAAGTGTGGTACCTATTGATTCCTTAGACCTGCGTGGAGGCAGCTTCTTCAGCCCATTCATCAGGCAAAGCATTATCAAATCCTTTCTCTGACATTTACTACATATATGACCTTGGATAAGTCACTCAATCTCCACATATATAAAAGGACATTTGGACTAAATGGTGCAGTGGATAAAGGGCTGGTCCTGGAGTCAGAAAGACGTGAGTTCAAATCTGGCCTCAGACACTCCGGGCGAGCCATTTAACCTCTTACTGTCTCAACCGTAAGGTAGGGATAATAATAGTGCCTACCTCCCAGGTACCTCCCAGGTTGTTGTGAGAATCCAATGTGATAATATTGTAAAGTGCTTAGTGAGTACCTGGCATGGTAGGCACTCAATAAATGCTTGTTTCCTTCCTTCCAGCTCCAGATCTGTGATCCTATCGCTTCTCAGCTCAGTGTACTATGGTGGATGTTGGAATCCTCTTCATTGTGTTCCTCTGTATAACACCTTGCCTGCCTTGAATTTGGGTTAAACCACTCTGTAAACCTGATCTTGAATTATTTACGTGCAACAAAGACACAGAATTTCCCACACTTATTCTCTATCCCTTTTTCACAAATGAAATTTGTGCCATGAATATTTAGGCTGTATCCACAAGTATGACAAAATAATCACTGGGTAATTTTTATAAAACACCATAAATCAGCAGTAACAGATTTGCTACCAGCACCCAACGTTTCCTGGTGTCCTTAGACCTGCCTGTCATTCCAAGATACACAGCCAGTAACTGGTTGGCCCAAGTGTGAATGCAGAATTTCACTGTTTGATCTGCCAGATTGGTCCTCCTGCTCGTCCCTGTAGGTTTTCCGCTTACATAAATATTGAAATGCTAGGTAAAAATCTTATCACGTCTAGCCACTTAGGCAGCCATTGGAGATGTCCAGCAATCCACCTGCCTCCTTGGCTTTCTTCATAGAATATCCACCTTCCAGTCTCAAAGGATGTGTCCTTTTGACAGGTTGGAAATCTGAAACTCCTTCAAATCTGCTTTCCTCTACCATGCACTTTTGTCAGAAAGCTAGGACTTACCACTCTGGCCATTTTCTCACCTGCATAGCCCAGAATCATGTATGCTCATTTAAAACAGAAATAACCTGCAATTTACTTCATTCATAGCTTTGGGTGACAAAACTCACACCACCTACATTAATCGTAGTGTATATTTAGAATAATTTTATTTTAATCTAATGACAAGTCTTTTTAAAAAGCTAAAAAAGTGGTGACATTTTTGACTGTTAAATCATTCAATTTTATATCACTGGGCATTTTTTAGGGTTTTTTGTGTTTTTTAATGAAAGTGTAATAAGCAAGTACAAAAGGGATTACTAATATTTGTATAATTTGAGAAAGCAGAAGACATAAAAATCTATACTAATTTTTGCTTTGCATCATTAAACATGAAGTATTGATTATTGCTCTTTGCAACAAAATTTATGGAGCTGGCTGTGTTGCTGTGTCCACATAAAGCGATTCTGATGTTTTGCCCTCAGACCCCAATGGCTATAAATGATGGTCCTTGGTGACAGCTGGGATGTCGTGGTTCCAATCCACAGCCTTAAGAGATACATTTCACAGATTAGACTATGAGTGACCCAGCTGCAAACTCGAACTTCAGAAAATTAAATTGGAGAGAATCCAAACTTCTGTTGGAATAACTGTGTGAATTACAATGCCTCTATAAACCTTGCTATAATGTAAATGTACTTGCAAATTTACTACCATTTCCCTTCTACCCCTGCTGTGAATTTGGACATTAATAGTCATCTCATATAACCCTCCCCTTGCCAAAAAAAGCATTGAGGATAAAAATACAAGATTCATTTTCCCCCTCTCTGAAGCAAAAAATCTAAATCCTTTTTTTCCTTTCACCACCATTTTCAGGGAGAGTATAAGTTTTATTTATGTTTTATTCATTAATATTTTTATGGATGACAGATCTGTAAATTTCATAGAGCAACATTGCGGTGCAGCTGAACATGATTTTCTTTGGGGGGAAAATCGAATAGCGTATCAGCAATTCATTTAAAGGCTTCCTCCAACTCAGTTATGGGTAAATAAGACACGTGAGGGGCGATAGTTGACTTCAGAAGGTGCTCTCATCTCTTTCCAGCATTTCCCATGCTCATTTTGAAACTTCTTCACTCTACAGCACGAAGTCCCTCTGTGACTATAATAGGAGGGGAGTTGTTATTCTTCATCTCCATAGAATCATCTTTTGTGGCTTTTGCTACATTGTCTCAGGCACAGGAACCATCCCACTGTATAGAAATATGATGGGGTGATAAGAGTTGCTTCGACATCACCATTACTTCTCTTCTTGCTTTCCTACCAAGGTCATGTTTATAGGCATGCTAGATACTATTGTCTCATCTGACAACCATGAGGACAAAGCTAGACTCAAAGTGAAAGTACATTCAGATCAAGAACCAAGGTGTAGTTCTTTAGCTCATTTAATCTGGGCTAGTGACAGCTTCTGTCAGTGAGCCATCCATTCAAAGCCTGCTCCTGTCTGCAAACTGTTCTCTACTACTTGGTATCCTTGCCTCAGGTTTCTCCTCTTTTCCAGTCCATCCATACGCTTACCAAAAAGTGATTTTACTAACATGTGGACTCTGGCCACATCACTCCCCTGCTCAGTAAATCTAGGTGGCTCCCTATTGCCTCGGGGATCAAGTATCAGCTCTTCCGATAGGCATTTGAAGCCCAAGCCACCTTTCCAGTGGCATCACACATGATTCTCTTTTATACAGCCTTCCACGCAGCCAGACTGGTGCTCTTGTGGTTCTTCATATACAGCATTCCCTCACCTGCCACTGAGTCTTTACATCAGATGATCCCCATGCCTGGAATTCCCTCCTTTCTCACCTCCACATCTTCGAATCCCTAGTTTCTTTTGAAGGTCAGCTCAAGAGCCACCTCCCCCATGAATTCTTCCTTGATCCTCTGAGCTCTAAGTGCCCCCCATTAGATTATATTTATTTTATATAGGCTTATATGTGGAAATGTTGAATGTAAACTCCTTGAAGGCAAGGACTGCTTAATTTTTGTCTTTCTTTCCCTAGTGTCTGGCATAGGTTGTTGTGGTTGTTGATCAATCATGCACAATTCTTTATGACCCCATTTAGGGCTTCCTTGGCAAAGATATTGGAGTGATTTGCCATTTTGTTCTCTGAGACAAATAGGGTTAAGTGACCTGCCAGGGTCACACACTAGTAAGTGTCTGAGGCCAGATTTGAACTCATGAAGATGAGTCTTCGTGATTCCAACATCAGTGCTCTGTCCACTGCACCATCTAGCTGCCCTAGCTGGCATACAGCAGGTGCTTAATAAGTGCTTGATGGGATTGTCTTCACATATGTTGTATGTGTCTCTAGGGAAGCACTGAGATGTGCTTTAAACTGCTTGATGTTTTGGGCATACACACACACACACAAACAGAAGGGTGGTGTGACATAAAATTCATTGCCACGATGTCAGAAAGAGATATACCTGAGACATTTTTTCCTTAGCCCTCCTCTATGCTCTCAGGTGTGCTGATATTAAAGGTAATGCAACCCAGGAAGTGTGAAGACACTAGACCCCTCTGCTAACCAGGCCATGTCTTATATGGAACAATTCCAAAGCAACAGTTTCCTCAGATCAGAGCTGAGCTCGGACCCCTAGCTTACTCTTATGTACTATCTGCAACCTTCTCCTCTTAAAGTCGTTTAAATTATATATTGCCTGAGTAAGGAATGCTGGATGTAGGCTTCCCAGATGAGGTTTATCCAATCTTTCCTGAGTGCCCAGAAAAAGTCTAGAGCAGTCCAGATACTTTGCAAGATGATGGCATATAGCCCATGCAGCTAATTGCAGAAGACAGCAATCTTTTGTACTGGCCAGCCTCTCTTAGGAATGGCACAAGGTCTTAAGTACCCCTAAGGATTTAGGTTTATTGTCTCTTCATTTCTTAAACCGTCATTAAAAACCATGGTCTCCAAAATTTTTTGTTCAGTGCTTCTGTCAGCTAAAAATAAAAAAATCAGAGCATGAATCACCAAAATACATGTACAGAATCATTTATAAATGATATAATCTGGCTGCACTAAAATTATAAAACTTGTTAAAATGGAAATTAAAAGAAGGATAAGATAAAAAGTAAATGTTTTGTCTTAGGAGTAAGAGGGAGCCACTGGAGTTTACTGAGTAAAGTAGTGAGATGATCAGATCTGAGCTTTAGGAAAATCACTTTGGCAGCTGTGTGGAAGATGAATTGGAGTGGGGGAGACTTGAGGCAGGCTATCCAATTAGGAGGTAATGGAAATAGTCCAGGCAAGAGATGATAAGGACTGAAATCAAGTGGCAGTTCCTTGAGTCAGAGGATAGATGTAAGGGGTATGGAGGCAGAACCAACAAGTTTTGCCAGTTGATGGTAAATGTAGATACAGGGTGAGAGAAAGTGAGGAGTATGAAGTGATGGCCAAACTGTGAGAATCTGGATGACTAGGAAGATAGTAGGGCTATTGACAGTAATTGAGAAATCTGGAAGATAGGCAGGTTTGGGTAGAAAAATCACTTAATATCTGTGATGCAAAACACAATCCATTCATTCCTGCTAATCATACGTTCCTCTCTCTGATACATATAAAATTGAAAAAGGGGAAACGGAGTTCTGACTCACTGGTCACACCCCCAAGTAAACAGGCCACCCCTAGAGGGTTGCCTGTTACAGCTGGCACTGAGGGCATGCTATAGCAGTTAATTTGGAGAATTAGAATGGTTGGAATCTTATCAACCACCTTCTAAGGTGGCTGTAGGTAGCTGACCTGAAGAAGCATCCACCTAAAGGTGGATGATCTTTCACAGCATAAAGAGGGTGAGAAGACGGGGGGCAATTGGCAGATAAGTGTGAACATGGTTATACTGGAGACGATGCCATTGTTCCATTGTTGGTTATCACACTGAAGGTGGGATGTGACCTGTCTTCTCAATCTCCAATTAACTGATCACTTACTCTTTGGGGTTAGACAATGGCCTTTCTTGGGGGATGTCACTTGGCTCCCACTTTGGAGATGACTGATCTATAGCAAAGAATCAGTTCATTTAAAAATTACACCATTTGCACTAGCTTTCTGAAGATATATACTCAACCTCGACTCTTTTCTTTCTCTCCTACTCCAATATCCATGCTGCTTCCAAGTATTGACAATTCCATAACTTGTACTTCCTACATGTGTCCTCTTCTCTTTACTCACATGGCTAGTAATCCACTTTAGACCCATATCACCTCTCACTAATGTGCTATTGTAATAGCCTTTGAACTGGTCATTGAATATGGTGGTAGTCCTCTATTTGTTTCCAATGTTTCTCCTCTCTAATCCATCCTCCACACAGCTGTCAAAATAGTCTCCTTAAGGAATGGGTTTAAATATGTTAAGTCAAGTCAGCAAACTGCCAGTCAGTGGCATCTTCATTGGCTCCCTGTTGTCATTAGGACAAAAGACAAATTCCTCAGTCTAGTATTTGAGGCCCTCTACAAACTAGCTCCATCCTATCTTTCTAACATCATTTCTTACTACTCCCTTCATGTCCCCTAAATTCCAACCAAACTGCACAATTAGCTGGGTCTGAAATTGACATTCCACCTCCAACTTTAGAACATAGTTTCCCAACACCAAGTCACATATGGGGTGCATTCTTTCCTCACCCCTTCCATCATACACATCAATCTGTTTTAGGTGTTTGAAGAAGACTCCCTGGAACCAGACTGCAATACACTTAAGGGTAGAGATCATTACTATATCTCTCTCTGTCTCTGTCTCTTTGTCTCTCTCTCTGTCTCTCTTTATCTCTCTCTGTCTCTCTCTCTCTGTCTATCTCTATCTCTCTGTCTCTCTTTGTCTCTCTCTGTCTCTCTTTCTCTGTCTCTTGCTTAGTCTCTCTGTCTCTCTCTGTGTCTCTGCCTCTCTGTCTGTATCCATCCGTCTGTCTCTCTCTCTCCCCTTCTCTCTCCATCTCTCTCTCCCTCCTTCCCTTTCTCTCTCTGTACACAGAGTAGTACTAGGTAGTGATGGCTTACACACATGAAGTGTCCTATCAATATATATTGGCTAGTGGACTGATTGCTAATGTTTTAAAATAGCTGGATGAGTGAATGAATAACAGATGAAACTTAAGAAATATTCCTTTAAAACTTTAGTGAGCCCTACAAATGTGTATTTGCAGTCATATTAAATGGAAGTATCAGTAGTATTAAATGGTGTGTGGATAACATGAACTTTCATAAAGCAGAGATACATAAGTGAGAGCATATACAGGAGGAAGTGAGTTTTTCTGAAATAAAAAGAGTAAAGCAAGAGACAGAAGATCACGGCATACAATGTTCTAGGGCAGGGCTGTCCAACCTTAGGTTTTTATTGAAACAATAGACAGACAATATATTTTGATTTGCCATTTTAGTGAGAGCTCTGCAGTAGCCCGGCTTCATTTACTAAAGCATTTTTGTAAATTTCTATGCTTGTAGGCAGGTGCATAAATCACACTGCGGGCCACATGTGGCCCATAGGCCGCATTTTGGACAGCCCTGTTCTAGGGTGTAGAACTTGAAGCAACCTGAAAGAATATCAAGTCCCGAAGCTCTCAAAAGGTGGCCCATGGAATCTTGAAACACTTTCAGGAAGTCTGCACAGTCAAAACGATTTTCATAATTGTGCTCAGATGTTTCTAATGTGCCAAATATCAGTTCATATAACGAACACAAGCAAAAGCTCTTTGGGGGGGGGGGTCCTTACCAATTTCAAGAATGTAAGAGATTCCTAAGACTGAAAAGTTTGAGAGCTACTGATTCAGCTTGCACCTCTAGTTTTACAGATGAGGAAACTGAAGCTGAGGGAGGTTGAGTGATTTGTCCAAGGTGACACAGCTGGTGTGTGAAGGTGAATTTGCCTTCGCCACTCCAAGTCCAGCATGTTCTCTTCACTCCATTGCCAATCTATGATCATAGGATCACAGTTTCTAGAGCTAGAAAGGTAAGAACATGCCATTTAGGCTAATGGGGTCAAACTCAAATAGAAATGGATCCCTATGGGCTGCATATTGACTTAACCAACTATGGATACTTTTAGAAATGTCCGAGCTGTGCATAGTGGTTTTGAAATATGATTTATTGACGGCTTGTTTTTAAATCACTTCAGTTGTTAGCCATAGTCCACCTCGCCCCCAGTCAAACCTACTTTTGTATCAAAGAAAAATGGTGAAACAAAAGAAACACATAGTGTGGTATAATAACTGTACTTAACAGTGTATGCACCATTCTGTTCCCATTGCGAGCCACCTCTCAGAGTAGAGGCGGGAAGTAATAACATTCAAGGACCATAGATTTAGCCTGAACTGTACATCAGAGGTCATCTGGTTCAACCCACTCATTTTAGATGAAGACATTGGGGTCCAGAGAGTTGTAGTGATTTGCTCAAGAACACACAGGTAATAAATGGCAGGCAGACCTCCCCCAAACTGAACCCTCTCTTAAAAGAAAGAAAAACAGTTAGGCAAAAACACACCATATGAAGATCACTCCTGACCATGTAGACAACGTTCTGGTATGATATCATTATTCCTATCACTAGCCAGAGAACTCTAAGTTTCGCTTATCATAGTTATTGGTGGTGGTTGTCTTTCATTCCCAAAAAGGACCAAAATAACATCACTATGATAGAGTCAAGTTATAGTGCATCTGACTTTGGCTGATCAGACCAAACTGAGTGCAGAATGCACTACCACAAGTAGGGCACAAATAGCGCACATGAACATTTGGGGAGGATTCTCTAAATTTGCACATCTCACATTTCTTTTGAGCTACTTCGATTCTGCTTTCCTCATAGAGCACAGTACCTTCTCTGATGAGGGCACACCATGCTGGGCTGTCTTGTGCCAGTGTCTTCCATGTCACATGATCAATTCCAAAGGTCTTAGAGACCTTAAGAATGTCCTTGTCTTTCCACCACATGAGCACTTGCCCTGTGTGAGTTCTCCATAAAATAGTCCTCTTTTGCAAGCATATATTTGACATTTGAACAATGTGGACAGTCCATCATAGTTGCCCTATCTGTAGCAGAGTTTGAATGCTTGGCAATTTAGTTCAAGAAAGGACCTCAGTGTCTGGTATCTTTACCTGCCAGGTGATCTTCAGAATCTTCCTAAGACAATTCAAACAGAAGTGATTCAGTTTCTTGGTATGGCATTGGCATACTGTCCAGGTTTTGCAGGGATACACCATTACGGTCAGCCCAACAGCTCAGTTTGGTGGTCAGTCTAATACCTCCTCTATCCCAGACTTTGGGAGGCTCATTATGGTAAACATCGATTAGATACCTACTGAGCCCATCACGCTATACACAACCATGCACAAAGTGCTAGGATAGGAAGCCACTTATATCATCCATAATGCATTATATTTAAAGAGGCAATTACAATGTTGTCAAACACCACCTGATACCCAAATTTAGGGGGGTCACATACATTTAGGAATTATAACTCAAGGTAAGGAAGCATAACATTTCACAGGGAATAAAAAGGCCCTAGCACTACGTTCCTATGTCTCAAAAATATCAACGAAGGTAGTTAATAAGCCTTAATAGACTGCAGAAATCAATTAGGCACCATTTTCTGTTGGCCTAATAATTTATGATAATTACAAATTCACTGGAATAGAGTGTACTGTGGTCATACTTTGGGATTTCCTGATAGATGAGGAAATGGGCATTCTCAAAGTCAAACGTGTCATCTTCTTTGTTCATGAAGTCAACTAAAAAACACCCAAAGTCTAATTTGAATGATTCACAAGGCATCCCATTACTTCAACCTGGATCGTTTGGAGTTTTTCCCTGTTAACTCAAAGACATAAACCTAACAGTCTTGCACCATCTCATTAAGCCTCCTGACTTCAGCATCTGTCTGGTATTAACTGAAATCAATCTAATGTATGTGCTTAAATGCCCCCTGTTCACCTTTCTCTGCAATCAGCAAATAAAGGCAAATCCAGCACATGTAAGCACCCTCCTTCCCTCCCCAACTCCAGACATACAAACTTTCGTTTGGTTTCTATTTGAGCTAATACTCTCTGTGTCCTTTGGTCTATAAAATAAATTAAAGAATACTTTTAATTGCAGAGTTGTCGAGACGTTTCTCCAGTTGCCAAAACTTTAATATTTGAGCCTCATGGGGAATCACGTGTCCCGAGTATGCTATCCATCCAGCAAAAATCCACGTTAAGACTCCTTGCCAATATCAATCAGCATGACTGTCTTTCTCCAATGAAATAAAGTCTGAAATACTCTGGTATATTGTCCTCCTTTGCTGCCTCATTTTAGGTGCTCTTGGTATTTTCCAGCTATTGCCAATAACTTACCTCCAAAGTCTTTCCCTTGGCCTTTAAAGCCTTCACTCCAGCTCTTTCAGCTTCTCATTAGTTCTTGCTCACAAGCTCTCCATTAAAGTCAAACTGACCTGCTTCTATGTCTAATTCCAGCTCCACATGCTAGTCTTCCAACTACTTGCAGGTCATTATTATATCTGATATCAAGTCTTCTCTCCTCTGAGCTAAACTTGCCTAGTTCCTTTAAGCCATGCTTCTATATGTCATGGACTCAGGGTTCTTCACTATCTTTGTTGTACTCCAGATCCACTCTATCTTATTGATGTCCTTCCTAAACATGGTACCCAGAACTGCACATGATATTCCCAATAAGGTCTGACCAAGTCACAGTACAGATTGCTGAGGGATTACTCAGTCCCTGTTCCTGGAAGCTACAGAGCTCAAGATTGCATTAGTCTTTTTGGTTGCCATATAATATTGTTGCCATATAATACTCAGAGTGCAATCCACTAAAATCTCCATCTTTTATAGTAAAAAAGTTTGTCTAATAATACTTATTTTATACTTATGGTGTTGATTTTTTTACTCATGTGTAAAACTTTATATTTATCAATACTGAGCTTCATGTTATTAGATTTAACCTGCTAAGATCTTTTTGCATCCTTACTCTGTCTTCCAGTAATGTTAGGTATCCTACCCAACTTTCTGTCATCTGCAAATTAAATGAGACAGATGCCTTTATCCAAGACATTGATAAAAATGTTAAACATCAGAGGGCCAAGCATAGATCCTTGGGGCACTCCACTGGAGACCTCCAGCCAAACTATCATTGAACCACTTACAAAGACTCTTTGAGCCTGAATATCCAACCATTCCCAATCCATCTGATTATACCGTCATTTAGTCCATATGTCTCCATCTTCTCTACTGGAAGAATATGAGATACTTTACCAAAATGTTTGCTAAAATCTAAGAAAACCATATGGCTATAGTTCCCATCATCATTCCCAACATTCCCTTCACATACTACTTTAGTGATCCTCTCAAAAAAGAAATGAAGTTTATTCATGACATGTTTATGATGAAGCCATCCTGACTTTTTGTGGTCATGCATGTCCCTTTCTCAATGTTTGCCAATCATCTCTTTAATGATCTGCTCTAGAACATTCCTAGGAAAAGAAGTTAAGCCTATTGGACTACAACTGACAAACTCTAATCTCTTTCCTTTGTTACCAATCAGAACAACTTTCACCTTTCCCCCATATTGTGGTTTCTCTCTCATTTTCATCATTTAAAACTCTCAGAAAATGGCTTAAAAGCACATCTGCCAGCTCTTTCAAGATTAAAGAATTTTTTTCATCTGGCCCAAGTAAACTGAATTCATCAAGGCCAGTGAGATGCTCCTTACTTATCTTGAATAAAAACTCATTGTTTGGCATTTTTTATGGCATTTTCAGTGTAAAGGCCATTCTTTTTTGCAGAGAAAATATAGATAAAGAAGAATCAAGCAGTTTTTCAGTTCTCATAATCCCAGCCTCACCAAGCAGAGGACTTGCCCATTTGGTGATCCTCCTTCTCCCGATATAGCTTTATAAACTCTTAGCCATTACCTTCCTTCACTGGCATCAGGCCATTCTGAGTAACTTTCCAGGCAGGACCATACAACACTATTACATTCATAGTATATGAATTTCATTTTAAAATAAACCTTGTTTGGTAACTTCCTTGGGCACTTACTTTAGCCTCCTCAGACAAATTCTATTTTACCTCCCCACTGGAATTGCTTACTTTCATATTCTCAGGGTTTCCTTCTTAAGCATCTCCTGGGCTGACTTGCCTGAACTATTATATTCCATTAGCTCCTACTTATCTTTCTTCTGAACCTTTCAAATTCTGTTGTTTCCCAAAATCCAGGCTGTATATCAGACTATACCCAGATTTTTCTCCTCTATCACAGACTCTGAAGTTGAGTGGTCACTTCTCCTTAAGTTTTCCATCATTTCTATCCTAGCAATCAGGTATTCCCTATTAGTGAGAATCAAATCTAGAAGAGAATTCTCTCTTATTGGTTCCTCCACCTTTTTGGAGAACGAAATTATAACTAAGGCAAGCCAACAAACAATTAGAGGCTTTCTTTTTATATAGAGAGCTCCAGCCTATAGCTGGCTAGATGAAGTCCCACGTCACTGACCTATCATGCCTTGGTGCTAGCGTTTGTGCTCTGTTCTTCGAGCTCTTCTTTTTCCTGTATGTTTTTCTAATCCAATGACAAAATCAATTGGTTTCTCGATCCTTTGACTTTTGCCTAAATAGCCTCCACTACAATTCCTCTTCTCTGGTTCCTGGATTTCTGCAATGCTACCCCACCACCTTTTTAAAATGTTTTTTTAAGTGAAGTATACCCAACCAGAGCCCTAGTCCAGCCCTGGGTTTTATTGCATCAAGGCTCAATGATGCACATGAGGTCAAATGTTCTCCCTCCAACCCCTCACCCTTGAGTTAAGACTATTTACTCTTGCTCACTTGCCTAAAGTTTGGTCATCTGTGTACAGACACTTGAAAGCATGAATTTTACTCTTGGCTCCTTGGTTGGATATTGTCTCCTGTAAATTTGTAGGTGTCAAAACTGATATTCTTCTTCCTTTCACATGGCCACTATCTGCAGTATCTATTAGGGATGGGCTGTACATAGGCAATCTTCTTTATCCCTCATCATTTTTAGTTAAAGCCCCTTTGATTAGATTTGTAAAACACCTGGCATATAGCCATTTTAGGTAGATTTCACCTCTAGCCAGAAATCTGTCAACTATATTTACAAGCTGTGATGCACAAATTCAAATCTCATTCCTAGATACCACTTTTTAGTCAGTTATTCACTTCCAAAATTAATTTTTCTCTTTTGCCTTCCTTCTCTTCAATGGGCAAAACTGAGGAATATCTAACCTGTTCCTTTATGGTCTTCAGTTTCTTGATGAAGGAAATGCATGGGAAAGTACAATGATAATGATAAAGTTCCAGACAAAAATGAGTGGCACCAATGATAATAACAATATTTTATATTTATACAACACGTTAAGTTTTGCAAAGCACATACTAAACTACCATCGAGGCAGGTAGAGTAAGAAGAATTATTGTTAACATTTTCCACATAATAAAACTGAGGCACTGAATGGCAGAGCGAGGGAGAGTTGTAAGGTCAATAATGGTATATGAGGGATTAGATTAGTTTGGTTTAACACAATGCCTAGCACATTGTAAATGCTTAATAAATTCTTCTTGGCTTGCTTCCATAGTGCAAAATTAAGAAACCATGGATAGAAGTTGCAAATAAGAGGATTCAGGTTTGAATTAAACAAAAACTTACCAACAGTTAGACTTATCTAAAAGTGGGGTAGACTCCTTCAGGAGGCTGTTGGTTCTCCCTTCCTGGAGGTCTTTAAGCAAAGGTGGAATGTGCTGCTTGAGTATGCTGTAGTATAAGTTCTTGCTCAGGTACCGAGAAACCTCTGAGATTCTATGATTCTGTGGCTTATCCATGGTCACAGACTTCAAAACCAGAGCATTAACCATTACATCATGATGTCCCCATTTCCTCCCGTGTCCATGAGGAATATAGCCAAGCAACAGGAAAAGCCTTAAATGAGCACCAATTTAGGATCTCTCTGAGGATGGGCTCTTAGAGTCATGGGACTTCAAGGCTACTGCAGGTTGTTTCAACTTCAAGGAAGCTGTCATGATTTATAATGACTTCAGCGACTCCCTGTCGAAAACCACTCAGATGCAATCACCTTCAGGCATCTTCCTCCAGGACCTCGGACAGCAGCCACGTGATCACTTTAAAATCCCATCTTTTAAAAGTGTCCCTTAGCCCTTGAAGCTTCCCTCTCAGCAGAGGGCTTATGATACTAGACAGTTTGACATGTGGGGAAAAAAATACCTTTGTGGCTATAACTCCATTTGTTTTTCTGTCTCTTTCCTTAATTCACATGATTTCTCTTTTCTCATTCTCAAATTGATTTTCTGATGCTGGTAACTCAACTGTTGTTTCCCTCCCAATGCCAGATTCCCCTTCCATATTTATACAAAATCTCTGAATTCAAATCCCGGAAGAAGCAAATGAACAGAAATTAAACTGAATTGCACATTTATTATTCCCCAGTGCACCCATTCTTAGCTCTCTTTTTCTACACACTCTGTAGAGCCTTCCATCTCAAGTTTGACACAGTGGGAATAAAAAGACTATGTCAGACTCTTAAAGGGGACTGTTGTTGAATTCAGATGGATGAAAAAGCAGGAAAAACTGTACTAGATTTTTTTTTCCTTTTCTCATTTCTTGCATTCAGTAAGAAAAAATTTAAATAAGAGGAAATGAACAAGCTATAAAAGTTTCTCTAGAAAAGCCACTTAGATAAAAGGAATTCTTCCTATTAAAAGGGCCTTTTTCCTTACAGAAGTGATGAAGTAATATGCCCTGTTGGCCTGCCACTGGCAGTAGGATTTAAAAATTGAAATTGAAATAGAAATACATGGGGAAATGTCCTTAGAAGGGATCAGATTATAATTTTCAAATGAAGAATTTTTCAGTGAGTGCTCTCTCCACCAACACTAATACAGAAACCCCTCTATATCTTAGCACACCATCTTAAATAATGATTGTAGCTAAAAAAATTCTTCACCCTGAAGATAGGAAGAGAAGCCTCTTTCAATTCATTTAAGACCGGCCCTTCACTGACAGAAAGTAGTCTTTCTTCAAGCACAAAATCAACTTGTTCTTTGCTTATCATTTAAATGTTTCTTTGTGTTTGGGGTCTGGGGGACTAGAAGAACAGTTCTATAACCAATACACCTGCCTTCTTACCCATCTCACTTGAAGCCATGTTGGCCTAAGCATATCTACTCAAACTAAGATACAAAACACCCCTTCCAGCAGAATTATTTTTCTTCAAGCTATTTTATTGAAGCTTCTCTCTCTTGACCCAAGCAAAAATTAAATAGAAAATCTCTCCTTCCTTTGCCTCAAAAAGTAAAAATGCCTAAAACTCCTAGATCTCTCTTCTTTCATTCCCCAATGCTTGCCCCATTTTTCCTACCCCGACATGTCCAAACTATACAAGAGAAGGAAGCTCTCTGATATCCTAAGTTTCAAGTCTTTCTATTTCTTCCTTTTCTGCCTTTATCAAGATGAGGAATGTTTAATAATTTTTCCCAAGAGGGCACAGAACTGGGTTCCTAAGTCCCATTATCAAGGAATAACTGATTGTGTAATTTTATGAAAGTCCCATTCCATCTTTGGGCCTCATTTAAGTCAGCTGTAGAATTCTGGGTCAGGAGATGAGAAGGAAATGCATCCATTTATAGAGAACAGTCAGTATAAAGGCACAAAATAAGGGGAGATGGAGAGCCATGTGTCAGATGGCCAATTTGACTGAACCCAAGGGGGAATGATGTATAATAAGGATGAAAATAAAGGTAAGAGCCAGATATTTAAAGACCTTGATATCCAGAGGAGATTAGAGGGGATAGGGAGTCATTGATGTTTATTGAGTAGAGAAGTACCATGGTCAGGTCTAGACTCAAGAAAAATCATTTTTAGAGCTATGTGGCGGATGGGTTGTTGTGACAAGACATTGAAGGCAGGAAGCTCTGTGAATCGCAACTTCCCCCATCCTTACTAAATAGTTCTTATTATTGCTATGGCCAAAAACATTAATCGTCTTATGGTCAGTCATAGGCAATGCCCTGAATCTGGCCATACTGGCCAGATGCACGTTAACTTTCTGGGATGTAGAGGAAGTCT
>CM053626.1:15065437-15067940 GCA_028646595.1 Phalanger gymnotis | reverse complement strand
GGGGCACAGACACAGAAGATGGAGTTGTGTGTGGAATGGACAGAGAGAATGCCAGCTTGACAGATCACAGAGTGTGAGAGGGAGAGTGATGTCCAATGAGGCTGGAAAGACAGTTTGAGGCCAGATTATACAGGACCTTAAAAATTAAACAAAGCAATTTCTGTTTTATCCTAGATGCCATATAAAGCCTCTGGAGATGGTTGAGTGGAAAGGTCACATGTTTAGATCTGTACTTAAGGAGAATTACTTTTGCTATAGTGTGTAGTGTAGACAGAAGTGGAGAGCTAACTGAAGAGAGAGACCTATTAGCAAACTATTTCAATGACCTCAGTGAGAGCTTCCTGAGACCTTAACCAAGAAGCTGCCTGAAAGGAGAGCAGTATTTAGATGCAAGAGATGTTTTGGAGGTAGAAATCACAAGATTTGGCAACTGATAAGGGGTGAGAGAGAGTGAAGAGCTCAGGATAATGCTGAGGTTACATACCTGGGGAATTGGAAGGACAGTTGATCCTCTGACACAACAGGGAAGTTGGGGATAGGAAAGGATGTGGGAGAAAAACTAAGAAGCTCTGTTTGGGACAGCTAGAGTTTTAAATATCTTTGGGATACCAAGTTTGAGACATCACAGTTTGAAAAGTCCAATAGTAATATATACATATGTATTCTTTCCTAGTTCTATTTTTATACAAGGAAACAATCTGTTCTAAATGGTAGAGATGAAGGCCTATTTGAAGGCAGTAAGAAAGGGATTGGTTGATCGGGAAAGGTTAAAGGTTAAAAAGAAGGAATTTTGGGGGATGTGATCTGCTGGAGAATATGGGAGGAGATGGGATTTAGTGTATATATAGAGGAGTTGGCAATGGCAAGGAGAAGGGTCACCTCTTTGTCAGAGACTCAGGGTGGGAAAGAGAACAGATAAGAAATAATTTCAAGAGCCATGATATGAAGAGAAAGAGAAAAAGCTCATGTTGAGTGGCCTCAATCTTCTCAGTAAAATAAGAGGCATCATCCTTGGCTGAGGGGAGAGGGGCAGTTGTATGATACTTGAGGAGGAAATAAAAAGTTTGGAAAAGTTCTGTGAGGAATGAGACAGGGGATCCATTTAGGAGGAATAAAAAGACTGCCTTGTTGCAATGAGGACTCAGCTGATATTAGAAAACATGACTTTGTAATGTGCCCAGTCAGCATGATTACACAACTTTTTTAGAGCTCGTTCAACTGCTTGGGAGTGACAGTGAGAAGGCATGTCATAAAAGTAATCCAGAGCTAAGGTTTGGCAGGAGAAAGAAGGAAGGTGTGAAGGTCAAGGGGGTGAGTAATTAGAGAAACATGCAGCATCCACTGAGTTTCCTGGCATCTCAAGGAGATACTCACTAAATTAATTCTTGTGGACCAATTGGATAATTGATCCCAATAAAAGAGGTAAGAAAGAGAGCTGACTTACCACTGTGGGGATATGGGGAATAGCTTCATGAAGAAGGTATTTGAGTTAGCAGTGAGACGGCAATAGGTAGAGATGGAACAGGGAGTCAGAAGGGGAGTGAGGGTGCTACAGAGGGAATCTGAGGTAGAAGGAAGGGCACAAAGGTGTAAGGTCAGGAAAGCAGGTCTGGTCAGAGGGTGACAAAGAGTCTAGTCTGACTGAAACAAAATCTAAGTCAAAAGATAATAGATCACAGCATCTTCAAGTTGAGAGACCTCAGAGGAAGTCTGGTCCATCCTGAAACTAAAAAGGGACATCTCTACAACATGCCCAACCAGCCTTTCCTTGAATACTTTCATTGATGAGGAAATTGCTACCATCTGACAACCCACTCCATTTTTGGAAAGTCACCCACACAAACACAATCACACAATAATATTTGTCCTTCTATGATTCCTAACACTGTGTCTATTCAGCTTCTACTCACTCCTCCTCCTTCCTTCGTCTAAGGCCCAGCAGAACTAGTCCAATTCATCTTCCTCATACCCTTCAAATACTTGAATCCAGCAATCAGGTACCAGCCCATTCTGCTTCCCCAGGCTAAATAGGCAAGAGGGAATAAGGTGCTAAGACTAGCAAGGGGGGTTAGAATCAGACTTGGGAGGACCTTGAATGCCTACAGACTTTGGTTTTTATCTTGGTGGACAACATGGAATCCCTCAAAGGTTTTGAGCCTGGGGATCACATGATACAATGTGCAGAATGCTTTAGAGGGAAGAAAAAAATTGAGGCTGACAAGTCAATGTTTACGTAGCAACTCTGGAAATACCTTCCCCCTTTTTTTTCTTTTTGGGCTCCTATTATCTCTCTCTTCCCTAACTCTGATAATAACCCTTGCTCCAAGGATGTGTCTTTAACCTTATCTCTTTCAAAGCATTGTCTCACCTCAAGCTGTTTCTGATCACTTTTTTGAAGTGTTACCCTTACTTTGGCTCACAGGCTTTCTTCCCTTTGAATAAATAGAAACCTACGATTTAGGGTAGGAAGGGACCTTTGGCAAAGGAGCAAAGATCTGGAGCT
>CM053626.1:15050437-15060437 GCA_028646595.1 Phalanger gymnotis | reverse complement strand
CATATATAAATATAAACTACATATGTAAATATGTGTGACTAAAGCAATACAGGATATATCAGATTGTAACAAGGTAGATGGAGACAAATGGGGCTCCTACAGCCTTGAGCTCTTAGAGAAAAGTTTTCTGAAGTAAATCCAAGGAATAATATAAGTTTGCTGTGGTTTTCACATTGATAGGCAAGCAATACTCCTCTCTTACAGAAGACAGACCAGCATGTGTTGGCAAAGCTAACGGCATTGACCAACATTGAGAGAATGGTCCATTTGTTCTCATTTACTTCTCTGCATTTGATTGCAGTTAGTATGTACTTTATTCTTATCATTCTGCTTTTTTCACCTGCCATGATATCAGAAAGGTGTTTCTAGCATCCACATTGAATTTGCCCTCCTTACAAGATGACTCAGAGCAACTGGAGCCCAGGAAAGTCTGATGGAGATGGGCAAGCTGAAGCAAGAGGTGGATAAAAGCAGGCTCTAGCTTAACAGAAATCAATGAAAGATAATTTCCAAAGGGAACACAGAACAAATCACTATTCAGATGAACGAGGCTCTGGCTTTACTTTCTCCCTTTAGTCAGGCGAAAATGTCCAGTACTCATTCAAAATAGCAAAACCGGCAATAAAGCATGGTAACTGTACTACAAATGTCGATTTTTGTGCTCAAAGTTAGCTGTGCCTACATCAGTAAGACAGACCTGTAGAGGGCTATTCTTGAAGTGCTGATAAGCTGCTCTGAGACATCTGCACTCTCCTGTCTATGCTCAATGGCACATATTTGTAAGATGATTAGCCAGGGTGAAGGATATATAGTCTTACTACAAGATGGTTCTTCCAGAATGTGCAGAATAAGAGGTTTAGTTCCAATCTGGAACAACAGATTACAAGCTGGAGCGTCTTAGTTAAAATCCCAGCACTGACACTTATGTGACCTTAGTTGCTGTTGTATCATTTTCAGTTGTATCCAACTATGACTCCATTTGGTGTTTTCTTGACAAAGATACTGGAGTGGTTTGCTACTTCCTTCTTCAGCTAATTTTACAGATAAGGAAACGGAGGACAACAGGGTTAAGTGACTTGCCCCTGGTCATATAGCTAGTAAGGTCTGAGGTTGGATTTGAACTCAGGAAGATGAGTCTTCCAAACTCCAAGTCCAATATTCAATACACTGCTCCACATAGCTGCTATATGACCTTAGGCAAGTCACTTAACCTCTAACTTCTGTTTCCTCTTCCATAAAAAGAGAACTCCTCTAGAATATGAGAAGAGTTCTAAGGTCCCTTCCAGTTCTCAGTATGAGATCTGATCTTTGGATTTGATAACATGTTTTGTTTTCATAAAAACATATCATTCTGTTTGGCCTCTGCTCAAATCCCACCTTTGCAGAAGTCTTTCCTGTCTCTCCCTGCTCCCCACTAGGGTCTTCTCCTTTCAGATTCCCTTCCAGCTGATCTTTGTAGACCTAGATATTTGCATGCTCTTTCCGTGATTAGAATGTGAGCTCCTCGATGGCAGAGACTGTTTTCACCTTTCTTTGCATCCTCAGCATTTAATTTAGCACATGTAAATGCTTATCAAGAGCTTGTTGCCTGGAGTCCTATTTCTGAAGAGTGGTATAGACACACTTTATAGGAAAAAAATTACAAGTGCAAAAGGCTTGAAAAGTAAGTCTCCTGAAGTTACAACAAAGAAATGATTGAAAATATGAGACCATCAAAAGTAATAGAGAAGGTATATCAGTGAACAGGATCACAGGAGACAGATTTTGGTTCAGTTCAATTCAATGAGCCTTCATTAAATGACTATGCTCAGCATGGAGGATACATGACAAAAACAAAATAGCTCCTGTCCTCAAGAGCTTACATGCTACTGGGGGCAAGAATATATGTGTAGACAAGTAAAACCAAAGCCTATGCCATGGAATAAAGTAATTTTAAGAGAAAGAGAATACTAATAAGTAAAAGAACTGGGAAAAGAGGTGGCATCTGAGGTATACATTTAAGGAATCTAGGAATTCTACAAGATGGAGAATACTTTGATTAAAAAATCAAGTCTTGTGGCCCCTCTGGGTCTAATCCTCTCTTCCTTTAGTTTACACTTACAGAATGGGATCTTTTGGGAAATGGCCACCACATATTTGAGATACCCTGAGATACAATCATAAAACTATAGCTCACAAGCCCCCACTAAGGTGTACATCTTTAACGGGCAGCAAGTAGATGCAATTAGCTCAAATCAAAAGTATTTACTGAGAAGACAAAACAAACAGCAATAGTAAGAAAACATTCCCCAATTAAGCCAGGCACACTCTTCCATGTCTTCATTTAACGTCAGTGGGAAGAATGAACACACACATAATGTAGAGAGGCAGACACATAGCAAACACATTTGGCCCAGGCAAGTCACATGCCCAGCAGTACAGAGCCCCTGTAGCCTTCTCACGAAATACTCATCCTTCTCCCCCTAGGAGCAGTAGCCTTGATGGGAATAGCATTCCCCAGAGCTCCCTGGGCCCGTTCCTCTTACAGTTCAATACCCAATGCCCCTCTTCTTGATGCATTGTGGTCACATTTCTCAAAATGCTCTCCTACCTGGTCTTTTGGATGTCTCTGAAGGGCAAGCCCTTGCAGGACATTATAGACAAAAGGGAGAGTGGTGGGAGGAAAGAGAAATCAATTTTCCCTTCCTCCTGAGAAGCAAAAACCAAAAGTTCAAGAGTTGGATTGAACCTGTGGTCTCATTAGTATGGGGAACACCCAACGAGGAAACTCATACCTTTCTATCCACCTGCTCAGTAACTTACTGTTTTAAAAAGTTGCCTGGGTCCTGAGAGGCTAAGTGACCTGCCCCATATCTCATGGCCAGTGTGTATTAGAAACAGAACTTGAACCTAAGTTTTCCTGACTCTCAGGCAGCTCACCATCCAGTATGCCATTCTGCCTCTTGACCACTCACAGAGTAGGCACTTAAAACATTTGTCCAATTAAGTGGTAGGAATTGAGGTCTCACAGGAGGAGAAAATGATGCTCTGATGTAGGAGATATTTAGGGGCAGGTAGGTGATGGCTCATCCCAAATCATGGCTCAGTGAACATGAAGACTGCTCTTGGTGATTGTACTGGACAAGGTGCTCTGTGTAAAAATGAATCTGCCTTATTTCCCTTCTTGAGTGGCCTGAAACTTACATCAGGAGGAAGGAAAAAGGGACACCAAGAGCCACCCGAAGTTATTTCATTTCTCGTTAATGATGTGCACAGAGCTGAGAGGGGCTTACTTAATGACACATTTCTTTGGATAGCAGATCAACAACGGCTGTTAGGTAAGGGTCAGAAAGCAGTTTGAAACTTTACAGCCAATTAAAAATCCATTGTACCTTATACAAATAATCTGTTTTGCTTGTCTGTAGCTCAGCTGTGAGCACCGAGCTGAAAAGAAAGCCATTCCCACTAACTCCTTTTCACAAATAGCACACGCAGCAATCTTCACAATTACGCTGCTTTACTGTATGTAAGGACTGCCCCTAAACAAGCACTGTGATTTCAACATTGAAAATCTGCTTAGCTCTTAAATGCCAAATATTATCCTTCTCTGCAGCTTGAAATCAGGAGAGGAAGAGAATGGTGAAAGATATGCTGTCATGTCAATCCCCCGGGATGCTCCCATACCTGCAGAAATAACGCCATTGTGTGGTATCTGCAACCCACTAGAAGGGAATCCACGATGGGGAGAAGTCATTCTTACTATTTATAAATGAGGGGGATGGACTAAGATGGCCCCAAGAGCCTTTCTAACTCAAGAGCTTTGATCCCAGGAGCCAGGGCACAGGAAGCTGCTGAATGGGCAGGGAAGGTAAGATCTGTTTCTTTTAACAGAACCCACAGATTTCAGGGGTCAAAGGGCCCTCAGAGGCCATCTAATGTAACCTGTACATGAATGAGAATCCTCTCCACTGATGGGCGGTCATTTAGTCTTTGCTCTAAGACCTCCAGTGAGAGGGAACCCATTCCCAACTGAGGCAGGCCTTTCCACCTTTGGTTACCTTCGGTCAGGAGCTTTTGCTGATGTCTAGCCAAATTTTGCCTTTGTAATTGCCACCCATCTCTCCTAATTCTGCCTCTGGGGACAAACAGTATAAGTTGTATTCTGTAATATGACATATCTTCAAACATTTGAAGTCAAGAATCTTGTTTTCCCCAATCCCCTAGAGATCTCTAGGCCAGACAGCCAAAATTCCTTCAACCAATCATCTTAGGGCAGAGGATGGGAATCAGAATGCTGGGGATTGCCATCCTCGGGGCACTCTTCAGATCATCAAAGTCTTTGCTACAATATGGCAGCTAGATTGAATATGGTCCTGAAGATGTAGTCTGACCCTAACCCTCTGAATCTAACTGACTCGAACCCTAACCCTCCCCAGCCCCACCTCACTCTGAACACTCTATCTCTTTCATTACTTTTCTTGGCAACCACAACTTAATTAACTTCTATTGAACTTAAAAGCTACCAAAACTGCCAAATCTGTTTCTTTTCCAGATTGACTGAGATCTAGCCACATCTGGCAACCTTCACTTGCCAAGTCACTTTGGGGAAGTCAAGATGAAGAATCTAACATTTCTACCTACTAAATTCCATCCTATCAAATGCCACCAACATTTCCAGCCTCTCAGTTGTTGACACAAAAACTCATGAAATCTCCCTAAACTTCAGTTTCTTCCTCAATAAAATGTAGGATTGAAGTTGATATTAAGTTCTCCTTCAAATTTACAGTTCTCTAAGTCTATGACTAGTGTTGTATTTCTTTGTTGTTCAGTCATGTGACCTTAGTTGTTGTCATTGTTGTTGCTGTTGTGTCATTTTCAGTCATATCCCACTCTTCAAGACCCCATTTGGGTTTTCTTGGCAAAGATACTGACATGGTTTGCCATTTCCTTCTCCAGCTCACTTTACAGATGAGGAAACTGAGGCAAACAAGATGAAGTGACTTGCCCAGGGTCACAGCTATTAAGTGTCTGAGGCTGGATTTAAACTCATATCTTCCTGACTCCAGGCCTGGCACTCTCTATATTTTTAAACATCGGTTAAGAGAATCGAGCTCTGAATCTGAATGTAAGCTCCTTGAGGGCAGGGACAGGCTCAATTTTCGTATTAATGCCTCCAGCTCAGGTACATCCAAAATGCTTGATGATTTCTTCACTGGCTCCAGAACCTCAGCCTCCCATCCTGACAGATTTCCCAATCTGGGTTCAGATTAAGAGTAAAGAGGTGATGAGTTTTGTCTGTTTGCTTTCTTCTGCTATATCACAGTCCCTTCCAGTTCTAAATGGAATTAGATTCCTCTTCAATCTGTCTCTAAGACAAATACATTAAGAGAAGATAAACTTTCTTTAATGGATCACCCAACAGCTCTTGCAGCACAGCATTGACTTTGAAAAAGACAATTCATGGAAGAATCAAACTATACCAACACTATTGTTTCTAAATCCCCCTTTATGCCACAGGCTTTGGTGGCTTCACAAGGTTTTGGTCAGTGGATTTTTCTAACCCACACAATTACATCAACTCTAAATCTTTTCTTTATAAAGAGATTTAAGAGCATCTATATTTAGGAACAGAACTGCCAAGTCAGGTTAAAACTGACTCTAACTTGGGCATATGCCGATATGACATACACCCGCACAAACCATAAATTCATAGCTACACATATTAACATTAAAATCCAATCAGTCTATTACAATTCTATGAATGGAAGGAAGGAAGGGATGGAGAGAGAGAGAAATAGGAGAAAAAGAGAGGAAGGAAGGAAGGAAGGAAGGAAGGAAGGAAGGAAGGAAGGAAGAAAGAAAGAAAGAAAGAAAGAAAGAAAGAAAGAAAGAAAGAAAGAAAGAAAGAAAGAAAGAAAGAAAGAAAGAAAGAAAGAAAGAAAGAAAGAAAGAAAGACAATGGAAAAGAGGGAAAGGAAAAGAAAGAAAGGAAGGAAGAGGAAGAAGGAAGGGAGGGAGGAAAGAAGAGAAGAAGGGAGAGAGGGAGGAAAGAAGGAAGGAAAGAAAGAAGGAAAGAAGGAAGGAAGGAAGGAAGGAAGGAAGGAAGGAAGGAAGGAAGGAAGGAAGGAAGGAAGGAAGGAAGGAAGGAAGGAAAGAAGGAAGGAAGGAAGGAAGGAAGGAAGGAAGGAAGGAAGGAAGGAAGGAAGGAAGGAAGGAAGGAAGGAAGGAAGGAAGGAAACTGTTCTTCCTTCCCTTGGATCCTCATTCACTACCAAGTGAAATCCAAACTCCTAACAATGTGGGCATCAGAAGGACCATACAATACTAATTGTATACTTATGTTGCTGTGACCACAAAGCACAGTGGAAAAGTTGTTGGACTTGTAATTAGGCAACCTGTTCTGGAATCTGCATTGCACCACCTTAACCTTTTAACACTGTTTAACCTCTGGGGCCTTAGTTTCCTCATCTGTAAGATGGGAGTAGGGTTGGGCTAGGTGACAGCTGAGGCCCTTTGCACATCCAAGTTTACAATCTTATGAGCCTGTCCTCCTGCCCCTGCCATTGGCCATTGGCCAATACTAGCTTCCTGGTCCCTGCCTTGGAATCAAAGCCCTTTTCTGATCATTACTAACTGTGTGACTTTGGGTCACTTAACCTCTCTGAGACTCAGCTTTATCATCTGTAAAATAGGAATAAAAATAAAGCCTGTAGGGCCTATTTCACGTGGTTGAATAAGATAAGGGAGGTGAGGTGCTTTGAAAACCTTCAAAGGCTCTGCAAATGGAAGCTCTTACCATTTGCCACCCCCTGGGAATAGTGCCAGCCAATAAGGTGGTTAGTTCCCCTTGCTACCCCACTCTTACTTACCTCATTGACTTTCCACATATTTCCCCGAAAGCCTAGACTCAGAAAGGCCAGCCAGGCTGGCTTTTCAAACTCTTTTCATTAATACTAGTGGTCTCCTACTGTTAAGTATCAGAGAAACTTGCCTGATTGGGGAAATGTTCAGCTAGTGACCCATGGGAATTTGATTACAATTTCACAGCCCATCTAGTCACCTTATAACCACCGAAGAAAGAAGACTCCCTTTCGGCTGTCTCTTGCTTGTGTAATGGGATGGACTTCATTTTGAAGATTACTGGAGAGCACTTTTCATTAGGTTTTATGGGCCCTCATTTTCAAATCTGTGGCATTAGGCTATTTGCAACTCAACCAGAGATTCCTGCATTCAGAGGGGCAAACAGGCACCTGTGAGACAGTGGTCCTGCCTATACCTGCTCCAGCTTCCACTTCTGGCCTTCTTTCTTCTGGGTATTAACTGTTTGAAAGGGAGTTATGATTGAATAGTTCTTTCTATTATGATTGAATAGTTATTATTGAAATAGTTAGGATTGAATAGTTCGTTCTATAGTTTGCTAAATATCTAAAGTTAGAACGGGGCAGGAAACTCAAATGTGAGACCTGATTATTGGGGCTGTTTTTTGGAATTATCAGATCCCAGAGCTAAAGCAGAAAAGGATCTCAGATGTCATCTAGTCCAACCCTCTCATTTTATGAATGAGGAAACTGAGGCCCAAGAGAAGTTAAGGGACATGAGATGTGTCTTGTAGACAGGTGTCCCATAATCTCTAGGGGCTGGAGGATGGGCTTACAGCCTGGGATCTCCTCTCATAAAATGTAGAACAAATCCCAAATGATTCATTCTTTTCTATTTTTAATAAAGAAGGTTTTAGAACTACAATTCAAATCTACTAGATTTGACAGTTTTAGTAGAAGTGGAGAAACCACTGTAAAAATCTCAGTATTGGGGGAGGAGGCAAGATGGTGGCTGGAAAGCAGAGACTTGTCTAAAGGTCTCCCCCAGGACCCTCCAAACACCCATAAAAATGTCTCTGAACAAATTCTGCAAATACAGACCCCACAAAATAGCTGAGGGAAGCAGGGCTCCAGCCCAGGACGGCCTGGATGGTCGCTGGGTTGCTGTGCTGAGAGCAGAGACCAGTGTGGGCCGTGCCCAGACCGACCAGACAGGGAGCCGGGCAGAACAGGCCCTAGAGCCCTGAATCAGTGAGCCGTGGCAGACTTCCCAACCCACAAACACCAAAGACAACAGAGAAGGTTAGTGGGAAAAAAACTGTGGGGACAGAGTGAAAGGAGTTCACAGTCGGCCACTGCCCCAGGGACATCAGAGGTGGTGCAGCTCTGAGGCTGCTTACAGAGCTACAGCTGCAGTTGCTTCCAGCCCCAGGCCCACCTGGTGGGAGGATTTAAGTGGCAGATCAGAGCAGGAGTGCTGAGCCTGCTTAGATCTGAGCTGCAGTCCAGGTTGGTGGTTCTTGGGAGAGGAGGAGTGCTGGTGTGGCAGAGCTTGCTGTGTAGAAATAGCTCTGAAAACAACAGCACAGCCCCTCAATCTTGGGACAAAGTACTCTCTACTCTACGAGCAGTCATAAGCTGACAAAAAGCTCAAGGGTCAAGTAGTTGGCTGGGAACATGAACAGGCAGCAAAAATGCTCTCAGATTCAGACTCAGACTATGGAATCTTTCTTTGGTGACAAAGGAGATCAAAACATACAGCCAGAAGAAGTCAACAAAGTCAAAAAGCCTACATAAAAAGCCTCCAAGAGAAATATAAATTGGTCTCAGGCCATGGAAGACCTCAAAAAGGATTTGAAAAAGCAAGTTAGAGAAGAAGAGGAAAATTTGGGAAGAGAAATGAGAGTGATACAAGAAAATCATGAAAAACAGGTCAATGACTTGCTAAAGGAGACTCAAAAAAAATACTTAAGAAAATAATACCTTAAAAAACAGACGAACCCAAATGGCAAAAGAGCTCCAAAAAGCCAAGAGGAGAAGAATGCCTTGAAAGGCAGAATTAGGCAAATGGAAAAGGAGGTCCAAAAGACCACTGAAGAAAATGCTACCTTAAAAATTAGATTGGAGCAAGTAGAAGCTAGTGACTTTACGAGAAATCAAGATATTATAAAACAGAACCAAAGGAACAAGAAAGTGGAAGACAATGTGAAATATCTCATTGGAAAAACCACTGACCTGGAGAATAGATCCAGGAGAGATAATTTAAAAATTATTGGACTACCTGAAAGCTATGATCCAAAAAAGAGCCTAGACATCAATCTTTCAAGAAATTATCAAGGAGAACTGCCCTGATATTCTAGAGCCAGAGGGTAAAACAGAAATTGAAAGAATCCACCAACCAGCTCCTGAAAAAGATCTCCAAAAGAAAACTCCTAGGAATATTGTTGCCAAATTCCAGAGCTCCCAGATCAAGGAGAAAATACTGCAAGCAACCAGAAAGAAACAATTTGAGTATTGTGGAAACACAATCAGGATTACACAAGATCTAGCAGTTTCTCCATTAAGGGATGGAAGGGCTTGGAATATGATATTCTGGAGGTCAATGGAGCTAGAATTAAAACCAAGAATCACCTACCCAGAAAAACCGAGTATCATGCTCCAAGGCAAAATATGGATTTTCAACAAAATAGAGGACTTTCAAGCTTTCTCAGTGAAAATGCCAGAGCTTAATAGAAAATTTGACTTTCAAACACAAGAATCAAGAGAAGCATGAAAAGGTAAACAAGAAAGAGAAATCATAAAGGATTTACTAAAGTTGCACTCTTTTGTTTACATTCCTACATGGAAAGATGATGTGTATAATTCATGAAACCTCAGTATTAGGGTAGCTGAAGGGAATATACATGTATATAGAGACAGAGGGCACAGGTTGAGCTGAATATGAAGGGATGATATCTAAAAAGAACGAATTAAGGGATGAGAGAGGAATATATTGAGAGAGGGAGAAAGGGAGAGATACAATCAGGTAAATTATCTCACATAAAATTGGCAAGAAAAGCAGTTCATTGGAAGGGAAGAGGGGGCAGGTGAGGGGGAATGAGTGAATCTTGCTTTCATTGGATTTGACTTGAGGAGGGAATAACATACACACTCAATTGGGTATCTTACCCTACAGGAAAGAAGGAGGAAGGAGATAAAAAAGA
>CM053626.1:15032978-15050337 GCA_028646595.1 Phalanger gymnotis | reverse complement strand
GGGAATGGGGCAACCAGAATATATGTCATGTTGGAGTGTGGGGGAGCACAGAAATGGGGAGAAAATTTGTAATTCAAAGTTGTGGAAATCAATGCTAAAAATGAAAAATATTAAATCAATAATAATTTTTAGAAAATAAAATAAAATCTCAGTATCAAAGTCTATGCCTTGTAATTTGTATCCCTGGACCAAGACCCCCAACAAGCTGAGTCAGGCCACCAGTCAATTATTAAGAGGTTACAATGTGCTAGGCACTGTGTAAAGCATGGGGATCCCCTCTGCATAAAAAAGGCCCACTGCTATTAAAGGTAATTGTGGCCTCAAGTCTTTAGGAATAATTAAACCTCTTGAAGATTGGCCTTGAAAAACTAGAAACAGCAACTGTTATAGCATTATACAAAGAGGCGATAGTACTTAGCAAGGGAAATCCAGGTTGTAGTCTTGGTTCTGACACTATTGAGCTGTGTGGTCTTGGCCAAGTCACTTATTCACCCAGGCCTCAGTTTCCTCATCAGTAAAATGAGCCACTTGGACTCTAAGCTCCCTTCCAGCTCTAACACTCCCAAATCTAATCCACTACAACAGCCTACAACCTCTGTAACATCACTGTTTTCTCCTGTGACTGTCCATGGGCTGGATGAGAAGCCTAGAAGCCCAAGGACATATCTGACCAATGTTAAATTGTCTCGTGTCCAATGCACTCAGTTAGCAAACCTATTTACTTACACTCCAGGAGTATTCACTAACGATATGGAACGGTCCTTTTACAAACACAGTCCGCTGGCTACCATGTGAATAAAGAGTCTGTCAAGAAACTGATAAAAGTTTCGCAGCATTCCATGTCCTTGGCACCGATGAATTCACACACGTTTATACAATTATCTCAAAGGAAGTCAAACTGTAAGTTTACACCTGGAAGATAGAGCAGTCAATCTGGGCCAGCCCCCTTATTTCACAGAGGAAGAAACTAAGGCCCAGACTGATGAGCAGGTTGGCCCACTGTCAACGCCAGTACTAAGTGGCAGATCCAAGATGGGAACCCCCCACATCTGACTCCACCTCCAGAATTCTCACTCTGTTTCCCAAGGGATATCCAGGAGGTGCCCTAAAACTCTGCTTCTCTAGGAAGGATTTCATTCAAGGACCTCAACAAAGGGCCCAAAACGTGCAGCAAGATGGCAGGTGCTACAATGTTCCGGTGACCATCCAGCACCCTCCTTTAAATGAGGATCACTTCACCTCAATTTGCCTCAGTTTCCACATACATAAAAACAGGAAGATTAATAGCACCTCCTTCTCGAGGTTGTTGTGAGGCTCAAATGAGCTAATGCTTATAAAGTTCTTCACAAACCTTAAAGTACTTGCTCACTGCTAGCTATGATATTATCACCATCATAATTATTTTTATTATTGTTATAGGCAGCTGGTGGTGCTCGGCCTGGAGACAGGAAGACCTGGGTTCAGATCTGGCCTCAGACACTTCCTAGCTGTGTGACCCTGGGCAAGCCACTTAACCCTGTTTGCCTTAGTTTCCCCAAATGTAAAATGAAGATATTAATAGCCTACAAAGCACAGTTGTTGTGAGGATCACATGAGATATTTGTAAGAAGCACTTAGCATAGTGGATGACACATAGCAGGCACTACAGAAATGTTTTCCCCTTCTATTATTATTAATATTATCATTTATTATTGTTATGATCATCATTGTCACTATTATCATTTCCATCACAGAGTAGCCACAGAATGTTGGGGGGAGGGGAAGGAATAACTGCTCAGCTGGGATACCAGGCTGGCCTCAGGCAAAGTAAACTTTGGCAGTCAGCAAGTAAGCATTTATTAAGTACCAATGATGTTCCATGCACTGTGCAAAGCATTAAGGATACAAAGAAAAGCAAAAGGCAGTGCCTGGTTGCAAGGTGGACTCAGTCAGATTTATAACTCTGCCACTCATTGCTCAACCCTTGGGCACATCACCATTCAGGGCCTCAGTTTCCCATCTGTAAAAGCAAGATGTTGGACTATATGACACATAGATCAAAGGTTCCTTTCTATCTTTGAAAGTCTCCAATTCTAGAAGTGTCTTTTTGTCATCCCTCTATCTCTTGTTTCTACTCTCTTTTCTCTCTCTGGTGGCCTGTACCCCCTACTACTCCCCCCTTGTCACATTATCTTCAGCCTACTTAAGCCGTGGTTGAGTATCTCTTAGCTAAGTTGTTATGGCCATCAAGAATCTTCGAGTTCCCTAACTTCCCAGGTCTTTCTTCCCCTGAACTCTGCATATCTACTTGGACTTGTCCTTCAAATCTATAGGTCAATCCCTCCCTTCTTTCTCCCATAAAAACTCAGAATTTTATGGCTTCTTCCCAAAGGACTCTGTTAAATAATGTGCCAGTTAACTTGGTAAATTGATTCGAACTAAAGTGTCGGTGGCTGAATGTTATTCTTCCAGGATAAGATTTGGTTTGATCAGGTTCTCCTGGAGACCCAGCATGGTAACACAAAGGGAGAACTCTCTTAGATTAGGATTTGTGGGACTATGACAAGGTGTGTACACGTGTGGGTCCATACAGCCTGATCTGTGATTTCCATGGTGTAAGAGATTCCTCAAGCGAGGAGCCAAGGCAGGTCAGCTCCTTCTCCACACTTAGAGTCTTAGAGTGTTGGCCTCATCATTAAGAGGTAAGCGACTTGGTGAGGGTCACACAGCCAACACGTGTCAAGGGTGCCCTCTCTTTCCTAGCACTCCTCCTCAAAAGAGCCCATTGTTGGAGCCAGGGAGCCATAGGTGCGAGAGCTTCCTCTGACAGAGTGGCTGTATGACCCTCACCAAGTCACTTACCTTCTTGCAATCTAGGCCATTCTGTAAGGCTATACATTGCAAAGAAGGTGCTGCTCTGCATTGTTCAGTCAGTCAATAAACATTTATTAGGTACCTACCAAATGCCAGGCACTGTGCTAAGCCCTAGTAAAGGGCTTGTCCTTATCCAAGAGTTCTCTATACCAATAAAATCACAATTCTAGTCTTTCTTCCTTTCTTCCCTTTCCTTTCCTTGCCTGGCCTTTCTTTCCTTTTCTTTGCTTCTATCTGTCTTTATCCAGATGTAAGAAAAGACTTGGGAGTGGGCATTATAATTGTCTTCAAGAATTTCAGTCAGTCAACAAGTATCTATTAAGTACCCACTCTGTGCCAGTTACTATGCTAATAACTGAGCATACAGAGAAAGGAGAAAAATCAGTTCCTGCCCCCGGTTAGCAGACAGTCTGATAAGGGAGACACCTGCAAGCAACTATAAACACTTATATTAATACCTAAACCTGGAAGAGTGAAAGAAAATTCTAGACCAAGTTCATTAATGAACATGGATGCAAAAATCCTAAATAAAATACTAGCTAAAGGATTGCAAAAATATGTTATAAAAATCATATATTGTGATCAAGGGGGATGTATACCAGGAATGCAGGGATGGTTTAAAGGTGAAAGCTATTAACATAATTGATTGTCAATAATAAAAGTTTAAAAATCATATGATAACATTAACAGACATATAAAAAGTTTTTGATAAAGTGCAACACACATTTCTATTAAAAACACTTGAAATTATTGGGGTAAATGGATTTTTCCTTAAATTGATAAAAAAGTATTTATTGAAAACCATCAACAAACAAGGTATATATAAGATAAATTGGAAATAATCAGAGCTGATGGGTACAAAAGGGACTTGCCCTGTTTGGACCCAGAGGACACAACTGTGAACAGTTGGCAGACATTGAAAGGAGGAGGATCTATGCTTGATTTATGGGTTTGGAATTGTCCCAAAATAGAAGGGGCACCTTCACAGGCTAAGGGTCCCCCATTCTGGAGGTCTTCAAGCAAAGGCTCAGTGATGTGTAGTATGGAGAGGATCCTGTCCAAGGTATGAGTAGGGCACAATGCCCTTTTAGGTCCCTTCTACCACAGAGATTCACACACAAAGGGTGAGTGAAGAACTAAAAAGCATTGTAAAGATAGCAATCCTTATTTGCATTTATAGTCTTTCTAAGGTTTACAAAGCATTTCACAAGTATTACTTCACTTCATCCTGACAACAACCATGGGAAGTAGGTGCTGTTAATAACCCCATTTTATAGATGAGGAAACCAAGGCAGGCAGAGGTTGACTTGTCCAGGACCACATGCATGGTAACTATCTGAGGCTAGATTAGACACAATCCAGTCTGACCTTCTTATTTTAAAGATTAGGTCAAGATATTCACTAAGGAAGGCTTTTTTAAATTCTTTTAATTACTTTTTAATTTTAATTAAATTTAATTAATTTTTAATTACCCCTCAAATAGCAACATATAGGTAACTGCCCTCTATACCATGTTTATTGACTTACTGACTCAGGCTTTAGAAACAGACATTATGACTCTGGTAGGATCTATATTCCACCCCACCCCCGCCTTTGAGAAAGAACCTCCGATTGTGTTGTCCCACGATGTGTTAGATAAGACCTCATTCCCAGACTAGAACATCTATTCAAGTCCACAAAGGGAAACCAGAAGAGAAGAAAACCCAAATCGGGCCATTCGTGAGCTTGCTGTCCAGCCCCGAAGAGGATGATGAGAACAAATTAATAAGGAGAATGAGCCAAATGTGGTTTGCAGCCTCTAATGCACTATCTAAATATCCATGATTATTACTCAAATAGAGAAGGGGGTCTTTGGGGATCCCCTTTAGCCATCTGTGCAGAAAAACCGACCAGAGACAATGAGAAGAAATGCTACGCCATGTTGAAAAGATACTCTATTGTGCAGACTGGCACCGGAGGTCCAGGTTTCAGACACATGCTCTGTCTCTAGATTCAATGTAGTATTTTTAACCTTGACCAGAGTGTTCTCAGTCTGGCTTCATATTAACTTGTAACAGAGATAGAATCATCCTGTTAAAATAGCTATA
The DNA here is from genome assembly GCA_028646595.1 of Phalanger gymnotis. Lineage (NCBI taxonomy): Eukaryota > Metazoa > Chordata > Mammalia > Diprotodontia > Phalangeridae > Phalanger > Phalanger gymnotis. The sequence goes on along the minus strand of CM053626.1, from coordinate 15,045,397 downwards.
ATATTAGTTACCTCTGGGCGATGCTGTCAGGCTTTATAAAGCACTTTGTAGCTCCCCGGATAAAAGCCAAGATAGGCCTGCAGTGTTATTATTTATTAGCTTGGAGGGCTATTTGGCTAACCCTCCTTGTGAACTCACTCTAATAAACTGACTCAAAAGACCCTATGAGCTATAAATCCATTCTCCCACTTTCCTTCAGCAAAGATGGTGGGAACAAGATGACTCCTTGCCACCTGAACCTTAAAAAGGGTCCCATATTCAGGTCCACAGCAGTGGGAAGAACGGGGGGAAGGCGAACAATGCATTGGAGTCAGTCTTCCAGTCACCAGGTTCCAGGCCCACATTGTCTGAGCCAAATTAATTCAATTTAATGAGTATTTATTAAAAAGTTTGCTATATGCCAGATACGAGGACTCCCGAAACAATGAGGGACACAGGGCCAGTCCTCAAAGATCATAAATTTTACTGGGAAGAAACATGTGTGCAGATATATAAATACAAATCACATGCATTAATGCAAAGTAAGTGGGTGGGGGAGGAGGGCAGACACTAACGAACAGCTAGGGAAACCAAGGAAGGCCACTCACAGGAGAAGAACCTCGAGGGAGCTTGGGGTATCAATCAGGAGAAGTCCAAGGAGTCTATCTAAGCCTTTGGTCATCACACTGTGCGTAGTAACTTACTGTCCAAAGGCCTGGGTTCAAGTTCCTGCTTCTAACACTTACTGTGCGACCGTGGGTAAATTGCTGAACCTGCATGAGGCCTGGTTTCCTCATTTATGAAAGAAAAAGGTTGAATTAAGTGGTCTCTAACATTTCTTCTAGCTCTCAAGCTATGACCCCATGACTTACTTCCGGACAAATATTATGGAGAATAGGCACAGTGTTATTTCCCTTAAAAACAACAACAGAGGTTAAGTTACTTGTGTAGAGTCACACAGCTAGTAAGAGTCTGTGACCAGATTTGAACTCAGCTCTTCCTGACTCCAGGCCCAATACTATCCACTGAACCACCTACCAGCTTTTACAATTTATAACATTATTTCTTCACTTTATGAAGTAGGTGCTTTTATTCTCATTTTGCAGATGAAGAAACTGAGGCTCAGAATTCCAGGCCAGGTTTCCTTGTCTGCCTTCCCACCCACTGATTAAACGCAAACATCCAAAGAGAAGTCCTAATATTTCTTAAGCCATTTCCACATTAATGTGATTGAGTTGATCACTTCCTCCCCTTGAGAAGACCTCATGGATAAAAAATTGACCTGGGACTCAGAATCAGGATGACCTGGATTCAGGTCCCTCTTCTGACACCTTATGGTTCTCTGACCTCAGACAAATAACTTAATCTTTCAGACCATCAGACAATTCTCTCTAAAACTAAAAGTTTCAGGGCAGGCACCTATAAGCCTTAGGAGGCCTCTAGACCTCTGGTACCAACCTGGACAGGACTAGGGGCTGAAAGGTTTGCGGAAAGGTTCTGTTGAAGCACCTGCTGATTAGACACTACTAGACAGGATGTGGATCGACTGTAGTCTCATTGGATTAGGAGGAAGTCAATCTCTTTGTATGTCATATGACTGACAGCTTCCTTATCACCTTCACCTTTCAATGTCAGGGGAAATATTCAGCATGGTATAGGAAGACCTTCAAAGACAGCCTCAGAAACTTACCATTTCTGTAGACCTTGCAAGTTCAGTTTCCTTGTCTGTAAAGTGGGATGATAATAGCAACTTCCAAGGAAAGTTGTGTATCACTAAGGCAAGATTCACAATATCGATGGTGACTATGAATATGCCTGCATAGTTCAGAATCAGAAAATATAAGAGACTCTCTATGTAGAAGGCAGAAGAAGTAAAACATTTTTTCAGACACCAAAGGATCAAATCCCAAAACCAATAACCACAATTTGACATATCAGTAATAGTATTCCAAAACCAGTAAGTCTACTTCAATGTAACAGCAAGGAAATTAAAACACAATATCACAGCGAGGAGCCAAGCCAAACTGTAACCTTCCCCTCTGCCAGGGCCTTCCAATAAACACTCATTCACAAATCCTAACTGTCTGCTTGCCTTCATCGTCTCCTCCCGAAGTTCTGAAAGCCCTTGCGGTTCTCTCTCTGTCTCTCCACCTCTTCCAGTTCTCCATCTCTCTCATAGGTCTCTCTTCTTCTCACAATTCTGTCTTCTTCACAGCTCTCTGTACTCTGAGCTTACTGGTTACCCTCAGGATAGATAGATAGATAGATAGATAGATAGATAGATAGATAGATAGATAGATAGATAGATAGATAGATGGAAATACACACCCTATTTAGGGTTGGCGGGCTTCACACTAATTTGTCTCCCCTAATCAAGCTTCCCTTAACTAGCTCCACCTGAGGCCTATTAAAGGGATGGATGGGAGGGGAAGATCTTTAATCATGATGAGCACCACAAGTTAAATGAAGATAAATATTTGTAAAGCGTTTTGCAAGCCCCAAAACATATTATAAACATTATTTTATCATCATTATTCCTCAGATATCCATATCATGACAACTTTCCACGACTTTTGGGGGCTGCGATATTTTTGTTGGACACAAGTAACTCAATAGTTAACTGAGCCTCCTTAAGAGTTTTAAAGAAAGAAATCATGGAGGTGGAGTACAAGCGACCTTATTAGCCATTTTTACTTTCTTTTGGAAAAGCAAATTATTCATTGCCTCCAAAGGAGTAAAAGTAGAGAGCCAAAAGTTAAAAGTTTTGATAATTTTGAGACTAATCTTCTTAAGTGACATCTTCTAGTTTAGAACAAGTTTTCTAAAATTTAAGAACCAGAGAGCTGGAGTTGACCTGAGAGAGCTTATAAGGCAAGACACTCATGTTAGTAACACACAAGGAAACCCAGATTTAGACAGAATAAGGGATCTGACCGCAGACAGTTGGCCAGCTTGGGACAGCAATGATAAGGACTTGGGTCTTCTGGCCTGGATCTTCTGCTCTCTCCACTATACTACCAACAAAAGTCGTGTTATACCTGCATATTAACACATAGAACCATTTGAATGCCATTCTAAACCCTGCCTCCTGCATTTCATAAGAGTAAAAGCATGATCATGGCACTTATTCTATTTTTATTTGTATGGTATTAACAAACAGCATAGAGATAGTCATTATGTAGAGGAGAAAGAGCTGGCCTGGGGGTTAGGAAAACCTGGGTTCAAGTCTCCAACACATCCTGTCTGTGTGAGATGGGGGTAAGTCATGGAACCTCTTGGTGTATCCAGGTAATTCAACATTACTAGGAGCTGCAGAGCAGGGAGAGATCTGTTTTGGCAAAGAGACTTTCCTCAGTGAGAATACCCAACACCAATGAATTCACATTTAAAAATCAATATGCAAGTTCGGGGCTACATGGGTCACTGGACTTAGAGTCAGAAGACCTGGTTTCCAATCCTACCTCTCACATTGGCTAGAGAATCTTGTGCAAATCACTTAATCTCTCTGGGTTTTGGTTTCCTCATCTGTAAAATGGGGTTAATAATTTTTGAATGACAGACCTCAAAGGATGATTTCAGGGAAACATTTTTAAACTGAAAAAGTCATGTAAATATATTACTATTACTTTGTGCCATGTCTTATCTTCCCTATTAGAGTATAAGCTCCTCGAGAGCAAGAGACCATGTATTCATTATATAATATGTACGATACAATGTATCACATACATGATATATTCACTGTATCTTGCCCAAGTACTTAGCTGAGTACATTACACATAGTGGGTGTTTAATCAATTGCAGGTTGCACATAACAAACTAGGAGGTAGGAACTAGTCCCAGCCCCCAATATCAGCGGAATGAAGTCCCATTTGCAAGAAGTGTTCTCTGTGATGGGATGTGTCTGCCTTCAGCGACATTATCTAAAAGTGTTTCCTTCCCATCTCATAAAATTGACAAAACGACAAAAAAGCCCCATTATGATGACCAGCCAGCCATCGTGCCCCTTTCCCCAATCCCCACATCAGTTTAAGGACAAAATTGTTATGCTAGTTTACATCTCCTAGGAGACATTAAGGCATAAAAAACTGGCTGCTCTTTCAGAAAGTGCAGCTTGCTAGACGGTAAGCTTGTTTTCAAGAAAAGCGGGAGAACTGCTCTGCAGAGGAGCTTGGGATTAACTAGGAAAATCACAGCCATGTCTTCTCCCATGGTGTTTGTAGGGCTGAGAGAGCAAAACTTTTATGTTGCAAGAATGAAAAGATTCTTTAAGATCAGGATTACGTGGGGTTGTTGACTTATGCTTGGCTGGAGCTCCTCTCAGCTGATTTCCAGTCCTCAAGAAGAGATACCAAAGACATTTCATGCACAAATTTAGTGATATTTGAGTTACTTTGAGTCCCCTGAAACATCTGGCTGTCTTATGTTAAAAGAACCCCGTGGGTAGCAAGATGGCCGGCCCCTTGGCTAGCCCATTCATTTCAAAGATCAGTTCAGTTCTGACAAGTTTCAAGGTGAAATGGGTCTTCTCAGAACAGCCTAGAGCAATCAGTCACCAGAAATTCTAGTCCCAGTGTATGCAGCCCAGGCTTGTACTTTCAGGTCTAGAACTATGATGCCACTGGTGAAGGAGATTCTCAGTGAGGGAAATTCCTCTATAAATGCATGTCAACAATCTGGAACCTATGGGTCTAGTCACCTGGGGAGTTGAGAGACTAAATGACTTGCCCATATCTTCACAGCTAGGTGGAGGAATGGATAGAGTATTGGACTTGGAACCGGAAAGGCATGAGTTCAAATTCTCCCTCTGACACTTAGTAGCTATATGACTTTGGCAAATGATTTACCCTGCTTTGATCTTAGTTTCCTCATCTCTAAAACAGGCTAATAATAGAACCTCCCTCCCAGGGGTTTCGTGAGAATCAAATGAGATAGCATATATTAATTCCTTCAATAAACATTTAATAAGTGCCTACTATATACCAGGCACTGTGCTAAGTGCTGGGGATACAAAAAGAGGCAAAAAAAATCCCAACTCTCAAGGAACTTACAATATATAAAACATTTGCAAACCTTACAGCACTATATAAATGATATTATAATTATAATAAGTGCTAGATAGTATTATGTGTCAAAGGTGGGGCTTAAACCTTGGTCTTCTAATTCTGATTTGACTGGTTCTCTATGTAGTATACCATGGTGTTATGAGAACAATATGACTGCAATATCTGTTATCCCAGTAATTGTCATGGTTGATTGGGGCTATGAGCCTAGTTGGGGGCGGGGGAAGAGCTGTTGCCTTCTTCCCAGTCAAGTCCATGTGCATCCCTTCTGAAGCTGCAATAGGTGGAAGAAAATCACTTTCCTTGACAGAGGTCTATCAATCATTGGTCAAGGGTAACAGCCCACTCCTGTTAGAACAGGCTCCCAAAGAATTCACCTTAGCAGAGGAAATCGTTTCCATGTTTCCCTGACCTCTACCTTCCCTCCCACGTACTCCCCCAGGATTCGGGTTTCTCTTAGATGAGCCCAGTCAGACTCTTCTTTTAATGCTTCAAGGGTCTGAGCCTTTGCTAGTGAGGGTATTTTCAATATTTATGAAGCTCATGACAAGGTTAAGTGTTTTACTCATGGTCACATAACTAGCAAGAGCCTGGACCCAGTTCTCACCTAGCTCCAAATGTGGCATGCTTTCCATTGTATCTATCAAACAAAATGTAGTGAGTGTCTACTATATGTAAAATACTTTTCCAGGCATGGAATTAAAGGGAATGTATATGTGTATGTATATGTATATGTATGTGTATATGTATATCTATATGTATAGGTATATGTATGTGTATGCGTATGTGTATGTGTATATGTATATGTATGTGTATGTGTATGTGTATGTGTATGTGTATATGTATATGTATATGTGTGTACATAGAGATATATTCGGTGTATACTAACCTATTTGTACATATATGTATGTAAATATGTATATATATGTTAGTTTCCCAGCCATCCATTCATCAATAAGCATTCATTTTTAATCAATAGGCATTTATAAAGCACCTACTATGTTCTAGGCTCTCAGGCCACAACAAAACCCAAGCAATCCTTGACCTCAAGGATCTTACATTCTAAAAACATGTGTACAGATAAATATATAAAAAGTAGATACAAAGTAATTTTAAGGGGAAGGCCCTGGCAACTGGGGAAACCAAGAAGGGCTCCACGTAGGTGGCAGCAGTTAAATTAGACTTTGAAGAGGCAAAGCATTCTAAGAGGGGAGGTGAGGAGACAGAATACACCCCCTTCTCCACCAACAGCACTCTGCACATAGAAGGTGTTTAAGAAACTTTGTGAAATTGAATTTAGTTCTGGGAAGCTCCTGGAGGGCAGGAATTAATTTTCTTTCTGTCATCTCTATTTCTACTACCTAGCATAGTGCCTGGCACATGGAAAATACTTAATAAATGCTTAATTATTGCTTGATTGATTACAAAATGTTTGTTGAGTGTGTGATCCTGGATAAGTCACTTAATCTCGCTATGCCTCAGGTTCCTTATCTATAAAATGAAAGGGCTGGACTTAATGACCTTTAAGGTTTCCTTCTAGACCTTTTTTGTGTGTTCAGTTATGTCTAAATCTTTGTGACCCTGTGGTGCATAATGTCCATGGGGTTTTCTTTGCAAAGATGCCGGAGTGTTTGCCATTTCCTTCCCCAGTGGATAAGGCAACAGAAGTTAAAGTGACTTGCCTAGGGTCACACAGCCAGTTAGTGTCTGAGACTAGATTTGAATTCAGGTCCTTCCTGACTCCAGGCCCAGTGTTGTATCCTCTACACCACCTAGCTGTCTCCCCCTTCTAGCCCTAAATCTATGATATTACAGCTGAGGTGCTTAATGTTCTCATTTAATGAATTGAACTAAAATGAGTTTAATTCATCTATATTTTTAAAACAGCATTTGGAAAGGAGAAAGGATAAGAACCTTAAAATCAACAAGCAAAAGATACTCCTCTCCCTCCCAAAAAGGCCCCAGTAAGCAGGATCAACGGAGTCACCTCCATGTCTCATAGCTTTCCATTACCTAATTTTTACCAGTAGAAAACAAGATGAAACCACACAAAACCCAAAGCAACCAAGAATTTGTATAGAGAGAGAAATATTTTTTCATCAATATGTGTGTTTCTATACATATCTATACATATGTTACACATATGTGTACATATAAACAGTACATATGCACATAAACTTGGTAGCCTGCCAAAATAAGAAGATAGTTTTGTGAGTCTCTGGATGTCCTGAATATGCCAATTCTACACTTGATCTCCACGAAAGACTTCCCCAAATTGATTGCCATCTATTTGGTTTCTTCAGTGAGTGACCAGAACAAGGAAGTCCCGATCAAATCAGCATTGTTTTGATGTTCCTATATCCAAAGTGCCATGTTCTTGTTTTTTAGTCATTTTTCTGGTCATGTCCAATTCTTCGTGACCCCATTTGGGGTTTTCTTAGCAAGGATAATGGAGTGGTTTGCCATTTTCTTCTCTAGCTCATTTTACAAGTGGAAAAACTGAGGCAGGCAGGGTTAAATGACTTGCCCAGGGTCTCACATCTAGTAAGTGTCTGAGACCAGATTTGAAGTCAGGTCTTCCTGACTCCAGGCCCAGTAGTCTATCCATTTTGCTATCTAGCTGCCCATAAGTACCATAAGCCTATAATAAACCATGAGTCCAAGCTCCTTTATGTGTATATTCATATATCTTGCTTTCACTCCCCTGCTTAAAACCCTTCCACATAGATGCCACCTAATGGTGTCCTACTTCCTCCATGAAACTCTCTTCACCATTCCTTCTAAGACACTGGGTTGGAATCAGGTCCCCAAAATGTAAACAGTAGTAGGAAGAATGAACCTTCACCATCTCTTACTTGGATGTTCAGACTGGACTGAGATCTCCTCCTAATGGCCATCTGCTTATTTCTACAAATAATTGGTCTGCTGTGCACAATGTCTGCCCCTCTCCAAATCCTCTTTCGTAGGGCCACCATTTTGCCCCCATGACACTTGTCTAACCGTGATTTTGTTGGTATGGGGAATTCCCAAGGGAAAAACTCCCTCTGCCAATGAAGAAGCATGAGAGCTCTCTGCAACATTTAGCCTTCGAAAGCTGCCCAGACCACTGAGGTGAAAGAACCTGCATAGAATTCCAAAGCCAGTATGTGTCAAAGGTGAGACTTGACCAGGGAGATGACTGAGAGCAAATCCCTTAATCACTCTGAGCCTCAGGCAGCTCTCTGGGATATATCACTTGAGTTGGTGATGGAATGCAATGTGCAAGGAAAACCCAGGTAACTGATCCTTCTTAGTAACTAGCACAGGGATAGGTGTAGTAGATAACTCAACGGGGATTGGTACTAGATCCATAATTACATGGTTATAGGGGATTCTCTAATGAGGAAACCCTTTCTACGTGGGCAATTTGAGTTAGCATCTTCTCTGAACCCTCTCATCTCAGGGAGTTCTCTGGATCATCAAGAGAGCATGGAGAAAATGCTGGACTTGTTCAGGGCCAAATAGCCGGTGGCCGTCAAAGGTGGGACTTGAACCAGGATCTCCCTAGCTTTGAGGTCAGCTCTCTGGCATGTCTCACTGCCTCTCAGATAGTGCAAACTGACTTCCAAGCCAATAGTTACAATACATCTATTTGTACTAGGCAGAATACTAGCTTCTGGGAATACAGAGACTAAAATTTAGAAAGCTTCTGTCCTGAAGAAACTCACCTTCTCCTGAGGGACATAATATGTGCATAGATAAAGAAATGGAAGAAAATCTGAAGAGGAAGAAATCACTAGCAAATGAGGTGGAGATCAGGGAGGGAAGGCAGTACCTGAGCTAAGCTTTGAAGAAGGAAGGCTAAAAAGTCTAAAAGACAAAGATGAAGAGGTACAGAATTCCACACATGAGGGTGCTCTGTGTGGATGCCCTGAAAGGAGGGGAGATTTTATGTTGAGCTCAGGGAAGATCTTAGAGGGAAAAGAGAACTCATGAATGAGAGCAGTCCAAAATAAGACTAGGTAGGCAGGTTGGAGCCAGATTATAGAAGTCCTCAAATGTCCAACAGAGGAGTTTTTATTTTATCCAAGAGACACTAGGGAGTCATTGATGATTTCTTAATGGAGGGTGATGTGGTTAGATATGAGCCCTAGAAAGGTTACTTTGGCAGCTGTAGGGATGTTCGTTTGGAGGAGATACTTGAAGCAGGAAGCTTAATTAGAAGGCCATTGTCCCAGTTGAGGTATGGAGTGATGAACTATGGTGGTGGTCTTCAAGTAGAGAGATGAAAGCAGAAAGGATTTCTTCCAGAGAAAAACAAAATGGCTATGACCACAGATGGAAGCATCCATTTGTACCGAGTTATTGTTTGCAGCTAATTTGGTCTTTAACAAGGTCAAACAAGCTCTGTTGCTAAGGGCAGTCATCAGGATCTCAGAAATATTCTCCATCTAGTGAACTTTCTGCTGCCATGGTAGTCATTGTAATGAAATTAGCCCTACTAAAGATTTCCATAAATAGGAATGGATAGCGACTCAGCTGGACCTTAGGGGTGGACTAGTCCAATCCCTGCATTTTAGACATGAGAAAGCTGATGCTCAGAGATGGGGTAGAATCTTGAGTCTTGGATTCCCTCATGTCCTTTCCCGTACGCCAATCTTGGGAAATGGAAAAGTCTAATAATGCTCTGAGCTCCTATGGGAAACTGCTAGAGAATTAGTGTTTCCATGGCAGAATTAGATTTTTATACAAATGCCTCTAACCTCTACTGGCCCAGAGGAAGACAAAAAGATCAATTTTATTTCTTGCTTTATCAGTTACAAATGTGAAACAGCAGTTTGCCCCCTTCAGGGTGTGTGTGCGTGTGTGTGTGTGTGCGTGTGTGTGTGTGTGTGTATGCACGCGCATGCATGCATGGAAATACATTTTCCTCTAGCCTGTGTAATACTTCATAGGAAGAACAATCAACTTCTTTCTCTCCTTCTGTCACCTGAGCAGTATAGTATCACAGAAACTATGATAATAGCCCCAGGTGTGCAGGGAGAATGGGCTCACAGCAAGTAGCAATTATACCATGTGGGGAAAATGCTGGAGCATTTGGGCCACATCTCGGAGAATATTTTTGAAAGCCTATACATTCTGCCAAGATGAAAAAGGAGTAGCAAGAAGACTTTGAGAATGAGGCAGAAACTTTAAAGTATTTTATCTCTAAGTTAGCCGAGCATATGATTGTTTCACCCTTCTGAATTTGGCTGATTGCTAAGAGAGCAGTTCAGAAAAAGAAAAAGGGAATGAGACTTTCAAGATATGCAAGGAAATAGGGAAAGTCTCTAAATACAGCAGTGCCAAAGAGGGTGACTAAGGAAAACATCACACCTTTATTAGGTGGAAAACCAAGGCTAATATTAGACGGCACCAAAAAGACGAATGATTTCAGCGAGCATTTTTAGATGCTCGATCTTTGCAGAGGCAGCTCATGGGAAATATGTCATCAGCACAAGGTTAGTGGAAGCTCTCTGCCATGGCGGATCATCACACACAGGGCCACTGTCTCTCACCCAGATGAGTAATAAACCACAGCAGATCGTACAGACCAGCCTTTAACGCTCAGGGCCATCTGCCTCTGCCAGGCTCAGTTGGCTTCTCCCTACGTGATCTAAAAACCCTACAAGTCACCCCCTTAATTGGATATGCCAAAACCTAGCTAGAACAGGGCAAGACAGAAAGAACTGAGAGTGGGGGTAGCAGAAAAACTGGGGTGCCATCTTTTTAAGAAAGAAAGAACATTGGACTGGAAGTCAGGAGACCTGGCTTTGGGTACTGGCTGTTCCACTCCTGCATGTGGTGACCTCCATAAGTCATCTGAGAGGCTGGATGGAACGATGGTTGCAGGACTGAATGGTAAGCCAGGTGAGGCTCCAGATCTGCCACCTACTGCTTGTGTCACCTTGGACAAATCCTGGACACTGCTGGGCCCCACTTTCCTCATCTACAAAACGAGGAGTTGGAATAGATTACATCCAAGGCCCCCTCTAAATCTGTCATACTATGGCCTTCCTGGACCTCACTTTTCTCATCCATAAAATGAGGTGGTTGGACTTTCATAATTTTATCTTTGACAAAGATTTTTTAAATCAGTGAGATAAATCCATGTTATTTATTTTTGCTCTGAAGACCCTGGAGGTCCAGAGTCTGAAAGAAATTAAACCAAGGCTGAAAATTATTTAAAAATTGAACAGATGATAATAGGAGAACTATACTTCAGGCTAATGATGTTCGCTGTTATTAGACCCTATGCTATGATTTTATATGAGCTGAAGAATGCTCATGTGATTCCCAGTTCTCCACATTCAGGACTTACCTTCCCAGCCTTCCTGAGGATCTCTCCATCATGTCCGCATTCCTTCTCCCCCTCCCACTTTCAGCCTCCTGTCCTGTGTTGTTTTCTATTAGAATGTGAGCTCCTTAAGGAGTGGAACTATATTCTCTTTTGCATTTGTTTTAGCACGGTATGGGCCCGTAGCAGACATTTAATGTTTGTTGATTATTGACTGACTGATTGACTGTTCTTCTCCTCTAAATAAGCCACTCTAGTTCCTGACCCCTGAATCCACTCTCCATTTCATTTTATGTCCTCACTGGGGCTTCTCCATTCTTTCATTGCAGCCCAGATGCTTTGAGCCATACCCACCAGAAGGCAGCTGTGTGCTACCTACAGGTAAGTATGAAAACTTGTGGTCCGCTTCACAACTTCACCAGCCCCTCAGCATGTGAACATCGCAGTGTCTGTGGGTTACTGTTCAGCAAAAGCTTCCAGTTTTCCTCTGAGACACAGCTACACTTCAGAGGCCATTGCAGGAGAAACTCTCTAAAGGCCAGTCACTGCTATGATTACTTTATTGGTTTGACCCTGTGCTTCCAGTGGTATCAGGAGCTGCCTGGAGAGGAAATTGCCTCTACCAATATATGTCAGAACCTCGGGATCTGAAATCTGGAGCTGGAAGAGACCTCAGAGGTCACCTAGCCCAATCCTCTCATTTTACAGAGGGAGAAGCTGAGGCCAATGGAACTTGCCCAAAGCTTCATAAGGAGTAAGCATCAGAGGCAGAATTTGAACCCAGGTCTTTTGACTCCAGAGACAGAGTTCTTTGCACTGTATCACACAACATATGGCCTTGGAAGTGTTGTGTAGGTCCTTAAGAAGTTAAGGAACTTGTCCACAGTTACAAAGCCAGTATGTGTCAAAGGCAGCCCTTGAAAACTCATGTTGCCTGTGTGACTCCAAAGCAAGTTCTCTATCTTCCCATGCTCTATTTATCTATATATCTATATATCTGCCTATCATCGTCACCATCATCATCACTACCATCACCACCACCATCATCACCATCATCATCACCA
>CM053626.1:15008004-15032478 GCA_028646595.1 Phalanger gymnotis | reverse complement strand
ATCCAGGCTGTCCTGGGCTAGAGCCCTGCTTCCCTCTGCTATCCTGTGGGTTCTGCAGTTCTAGAATTCGTTCAAAGCCATTTTTTATAGGTTTTTGGAGGGACTTGGTGGTGAGCTCATGCTAGTCCCTGCTTCCCAGCTGCCATCTTGGCTCTGCCTCTGGCCATCAGGATTTTAAAACAACCATATTATCCTACTAGAGATGCCACAGTTGACTTCGGTTTGTTGCAACTTAGCCAGAGGCTATGTCTCCTTTGAGACACTGGCTCAAATCTTTTATTTAAAGGCATTTAGCTAAAGGTTCTTCTGTACAATAGAATAAAAAATGTTCTATGGAAAAGACTGTATTTTATGGCTAGAATGAAAAATCTTTCAATTCACATTACAGGAGCTTGAAGAAGGTAGTTGGAGCTTTTAAAGTTAACTACTACATATGTCCCTCAAAAACCTTTCCAGGAGCTGCCTTGTGGGTGGACACCTCTGTCCATCAATTTCAGCCGCTAATCTGTTAGCCAGTATAAAAATCTACATCTATGGGTAAAAATGGTCAAGTCGGTTAGGGCTTATTGAAGTAGAAGACACCATTCCCAGGACATATGGCAGGTAAAACAATGACATCCAGTTAACCATATTTTAAGCTCCCAAATATTTAGGGGCTTTTGTGTAAGCAGAGCCAAAGGGCTCCTACAGAGTCAAGAGTAGCTTCTGCTTGAACTATACCTATATATGTCTATACTATATATAAAATACGTCTATATATGACAGACTGGAGTAATTGGTTGCAATGGTCTGTTTACTTGAGTCATCTTAATAGTCAATTCAATTCGCTTCATGGTCAATCCTGTTGATGAGCCTGTAGTCAATTGTTACTGCAGACCGGGAAAAAGGACTAGTGGTGTGGATACCCTGAAACATGGCTTTAGTTTAACTCTGCTAATTACTGAATCTCAGACTTGAAAGGACCTCAGTGGCCATGCATCACATGCTTTACTTGTGCATCTAAAACTATATCAAACACACAGGTATCTTGCCCTTGCTTGAAGACCTTCAGGGGCCAGGAACCCACCATGTCTCATGGCAAGCTATTCCAATTTTGGACAGCTCTCATTGTTAAAGAATTTTTCCTTATCCTAAGCCTACATTTGTCTTTTCAACTATTACCCATCCATTTTCCTTAGTTCACAGAATTTCAGATTCGAAAGAAACCTTACAGTAGATGCAAGTTAAATTCTTCTTAGCACAGTGCTTGGCACATAATAGATACAAAAATGCCAGCTGACTTACATGTGTAGCCTTTCAAATATTCGCAAAAGCCATAATGTTTCCCACCAAGACTTCTTTTTTCTAGCTAGGTAGCTAGGTAGCAGAATAGATAGATTACTGGGGATGGAATCAGGAAAATCTGAATTGAAACCTGCTTCAGATACTTGGCAGTTGAATGACCGTAGGCAAGTAATTTAATCTCTATCTGCCTCAGCTTCCACAATTGTAAAACAGGGATAGTAACAGCACCTACCTTGCAGGGTTATTGTGAAGATCAAATGAGATAATATTTACAAAATACTTGGCACACTGCCTGGCACATAAGAAATGCTTTATTAATGCTTAATCTCTTTCATCCTCTTCATTTTTTTAGAATGAATATCTTTAGTTCCTTCCACCTAAACCTGTATGGCATCCTCTTAATTGCCTTCACCATCCTGCTTTGCAACCTCTAGACAGTCCCCAGATTGTCAATGTCTTTCCTACTCTTGATGCCCAAACCAAACACAATTTTCCAGTGACATCTGTCACCTAATGGTGTTCTCTGTCTTTCCTTTCTGCAAGGAGAGGTGCATAGCTTTGCCAATTGGCCCTGAAGCCTTAGTAAGAGATGTTCAGGTCGGGTCTGGTCAGGTGGCCCTGAGACCTTAAAAAGAAATATTCGAGTTGGGTCTGAATATACATTTAGGTAGCTCTGAAAGGAAGAAATCCAGACTATCAATAGCCAATTTTTTTAATGCTCCAGATCACTAATAATTAGAGAAGAATTAGAATAATTCATAAAACAACTCTGCGGTTCCAGCTTACATCCCAGTGTTGGTGGGGTTGTGGCAGGATATGTACGTTCATTCACTGTTGGTGGGATTAAGGACTAGTCCATCCATTCTGAAAAGCAGTTTGGAACTATGCCTCCCAAATTATCTTTGACCTGTTGATACAGCTACACCTTCCAATAACCAACTATTCATATCCTACTCCCATCCAATCTCTGGACATGCCCCGCACAATAGTACCTAGTGATAACAAGTATCATTTTAATCCCAGTGGGATTGGCAGAACTCTACTACCCTGTGCCCAGGGCATCATTTTACACTTCTTCATAAGCTATGCAGGTAGATGATGCTGATAAAAGACTGTAGTAGGCATAGGAAATGATAAATGTGAAAGATTCAAAAGGAAATGAGAAGCTGGATGAACTAATGAAGAAGAAACAGGAGAACAGTATACACAGTGAGTTTAATTATGGAAACTAAAAAAAAACCCTAAAAAGAAGATGCGTGCTATGTAATTATAATGGCTGCTCTGGACCCTATGGGAAATGTGTCTCGTTCCCTTCTTTGCAGAGGTGAGATGTTATGGATGGGGGATATGGCTACAAGGTCAAGCATGGCTGGGTCAGTTGGCTTTGCTTCACTATTTTTCTTTGTTTAAGGGAAGGCTCACTACAAGAGTGAGACAGAGGGCAAAAGAGAGCACAATATTAAGGGAAATAACTGCAACATAAAGAAAAAAAAGGCACCAATAAACCAGTTTTGAAAAGCTGGGGCAGAGCCGAGCCACAGTCCCACAGTCATAAAGTGCCTAAAGGTTGTCCATAATAAAAAGTATATTTTCCAAGTAATACTGTTTTCACACACTGCTTTAAAAAATAAATAGAAATATCTAAGTTCACTCATCCTTTAATTTTGTTTCTTGAAGGCCCAAGAGTCAACAGAACAAACTTAGGATTCATTTTTCCATTAATATGTTGGAGTACCTATGTACAAATGATCACTCAAAGCCCATACAAAGCAAGAGCCAACCCTGTTTTCATATCCTTTTCAATCATGAAAATCAATTTCTGTAAATGGGTGACTGTGAACATACAAATTTACCTACACGTTAATTTGGTTTCTTAAGGAAATGAAGAAATGCATTTTGAAGCCTCTGCTATGCAAAAGAAAAATCACTATTTAGTTCAAGGCTGAATGACAAACAGATCCTCTAATCAAATCCTCAGGTCTCACATTCAGGACTTTATTGCTAGAAGCAAGTGGCTGCTTTTCATACAAACATAAATCAATACTTTATAGGGAAATCCCAAATTGCTTCTCATAAAAGACAAACACAAAGAAAAAGGCATACACGGTAACGTACCAACAATCAGTTTGAGGGAGAGCTGGAGGAGAATGTCAAATTAAGCTCAATCCTCAGGACTTGAAAGACTGGAACAGACCAGGTGTGAGCTCAGGCCTCACTTTATATAAAATATCATCTGAAGCCTTAGCATTAGAAGGGCCCTTGGAGATTGTCTTGACCAATGCTTCCATTGGGCAGATGAAAAAACTAAAGCCCCAAGGGGAAGGAACCTAGTTAGTCATATAGTAGCAAAGAGCAGGAGCAGACCTCAAAACCATGTCCTCACACCAGAGATGGATCTAGGGATTCTCTCACCTGGTGTAAAAACAGATGGAGAGACAGCACATAAAGAGGAATAGGCTCATCCTTCCCCCCAATCAGTCTACAGGTAGTGGGGGGCACCCACCCTGAAAAGGCCGGTCATGGATTGTGAGGGAGATGTAGGGATGGCGATGACAAGAGGGAAGAAATACACTCCTTGCAAGGGGAAACATGGTTCCCTCTAACATCAGTGCCCTTGGGCAAAGCCCCATTCAACTTCTGCTATTTTTGGTCTGTCTTAGACTAGTTATATGGTGCTCATTTCACTGTATTCTATGACCTCTGTTTGCTTTCTCTTTTATGAAAAAGAGACCAAGTTCCCTGGACCCATATCAGAGGCTAAAAAGCCACGCAAAAAAATCTACTTTATGTGGTCCCAATCTGGCTGCATCAGAGAATTTTTAGTCTCATTTGCCTCAATTTTATCTACTGTTTTCAGGGTAGGTACCATAGCCTTCAACCTTTTAGATAAAGGAACTTAAATGTTGTGTGTTTTAGACCCCAGTGGCCTTCAATGAAGCCTATGGACTCCTCCAAATAATGTTCTTTAATGCAGAAAATACAAAGGCTTACCAAGGAAACCAATGACCTTAAAATACAGTTATCTAAATATTCATTCCTGTCCAAGTTCCCAGGCCCCCAGAAATCTATCCACGGACCTCTTGGGGATCTGTGGACCCAGGCCCTAGATGAGATGTAATTAATGAAAGTTTGGCAGGGGGATACAGAAATCTCCTTTTTTTAAGCTAATGTGTGTTATTTGGCACCAAAGTGTTCAATACAGTATTTGGTGTACATTTTTTTTACTCTGGCTGACCACACATATTTCAATGATACATCCACTGAGAATATCACACCTCTAAAAAAAAATGTGGAACTCATTCAAACCTTCAGCAAAGCACTTTTGTCTAGGGAAATTGGGTGGAGGACTTCGGGTTTGGTTTTTCACTTGGTAGAATTGTAGGTATTAAGAGATTAAGAAAGTGAGGTCATATTCTAATTTTATCACTATAGTTTTGATATTGACTTTTCATTCCTATTCATCAATCAAGAAATTGCTAGGAAAAAAAAATGGATGAGTCACATGGAGGAGACAAAGGATGACAGATGATGCCACTGGCACCCTTGTGACACAAAAAAAGGCAAAAAACAACCCCTGCCCTCGAGGAGTTTGTGATCTAATGGGGGAGACAACTTGCAAACAAATATATGCAAAGCAAGCTATATCGAGGATAAACAGGAAATAGTCTGAAGAGAAAAGGCCCGAGAATTTGAGAAGGAGTGGGTGTATTTCAGGCACAGGAGAGAATCTCTATGACTGTACAAAGGTCAAAGGCAGCTCATATAGCTAGAAAATTTCAAAAGGGCAGTTTGGCTAGAATAGAGAGTGTGGGATGGACAGGTAAATAAGTAGAAGTCAGATGGCAGGGGACCTTGTAAGTCAGGCTGGGGAGTTTGTTTTTTTTCCTAGAGTCAATAAGGACAGATTGAAGATATTTGAACAGCAAAGAAATACAGTGTGACAACAAAATGCCTCATGGCACCCCTGCTCATCATTCCTGGGAGTCTCCAGCCAAGAACACCCTCTTCTGGCCATCACTCCCATGTATGCATGAAATATAATCTTGAGAACAGGGACTGTCACACTTTGTCTTTGTATTTCCAGCAGTTAGCACAGTGCCTGGCACATAGGAGGTGATTAGTTTTTGCATTCGTTTATCCACAATCAAATCCCAGGGAGATTATTTTGATGATTGTATGAAGGATGAATTAGGTTGCGGAGGCTGGAGTCAAGGAGAATATTAAAACAGTTCAGGTGAGGGGAAATGAGACTCTGAAAGAGTTGGTGCTGGCTGAGGAAAGAGAAGGAAATGGATCTCAAAGAGAGAGTAGAGATAGGGGTCATCCACAACCAATTATTATAAGCTGCTTGAGGGAAAGGATCATTGTATTTGGGTCTTGGAATCCCAGCATCTAACAAGGTGCATAGCACATAGGAGGCACATAATAAATGCTTGTTACCTGACAAGATATTGGGGAAAACAAGAAGGGCGAGGGATATATTCAAAAATTAAAGCCCATGAACCTGGATGATTGTAAGGGAGGTTACTGGCGATAGAAATACAGTAGTTGAGAAGATGGGGAAATTTCCAGAGGAAAGATGAGTTCAATTTTGGACACGTTAAGTTTGTGCTGCTAGTGAGATATCACATAGAAATGAGTTATTATTATTATTTAAGTAAAAGATCACAGTCATAAAGAAGCAGGAGCCCTGGCTGCAACAGCCTCCCATAAATATAATTAAAAGGGGAAAAGCAGCGATGCTTTGCCAAACATTTAGGTCTCATATTTTGTTTTTTTTTTTGGGGGGGGGGTTCACTCCTTTCATGATGAATCTGTCAAAATCTGAAGATTTGAGATAAAGGTTAAAAAAAAGACTAGTCTTTATCTAATCTTTTTTTTCTTTATAGATTGAAAGTATGAAATAGTAAAGGTCAGATCACCAATGCCAGGATAGTCCTTCATATCCTCGATAACCTTTACTCATAAAGAAGCATGAAGGGCAAATCAATAGTTTTATGTAATATTTTCTGCACTAAAGTAAACTTTAATCATTTGTGGGATT
Organism: Phalanger gymnotis; assembly: GCA_028646595.1. Classification (NCBI taxonomy): domain Eukaryota; kingdom Metazoa; phylum Chordata; class Mammalia; order Diprotodontia; family Phalangeridae; genus Phalanger; species Phalanger gymnotis. Next base: position 15,026,150 of record CM053626.1, on the reverse strand, counting down.
TTCTAGGGCTCGATATATTTGTGAATGCCGGAAGATGCCAGCACCAGATTTAGGGGTGCTATTTGTGCTATCAGTCCTCAATATGTGAGAGATGCCAAGATAACTCTGAGGTTAAGATCATAGAAAATTAACATGTAGTCATACCCTGCCCTTCGTGGATTAAACGAGTGTTTTTTGTTTGGTTTTTCGGGTTTTTTGTCACTCTCCCTCCCTCTCTCTCTCTCTCCCTCTGTGTGTGTGTGTGTGTGTCTGTCTGTCTGTCTGTCTGTCTGTCTCTGTCTCTCTCTCTTTCACACACACACACACACATACACGGTCACTTACTAGAAGGAGTGTGCTAGTGACTATCTAACAACCAGCTCTCTGGGAAAACAAAATTGCAGGCATGACCAAATTTTAAATGTAATCTGCCTTATTAACATCTTCCCTGGCTTTTTAAAGTTTAGGCAATCAACAAAACAGTAAGTTAAAGCCCAGAATTTCAGCATTTGCAAATTGAACAATTGGCTCAAGAGCTGGTCTGAGCTAGCTTGCTCAGCGGGGTTAGTTAACCTTTCAGGTTTTAGTTACCTAAGCAGGGATACGGAGATGATATCTTACCTGCCTTAAAGCAAGGAACTAGACCAGATGGTATCAGCCTTCCTTTCACCCCCACCCAAGGTTTACCTTCTTTGATTTGCATTCATTAGCCATTTCTTTTTATCTCCAAATATCTTAAAAGTCAGCCTTTAATGAGTGCAAAGAGAAGCTTTCACCACTTCAGTTTTCACTTGCCACACCCCATTATTGTTGCGGTTATTAGTAATAGTATTTACATAGCACTTAAGGTTTCCAGTGCACTTTGTGCCTCATTTAAACCCAATTCATTAGCAAGTCAAGACATCCTGACATCATTGGTCCTTTCTGACAAAGAAGGATGAACAGCTGCAACAACAAATATCTCATTTTATCCTCACAGCAACCCTGAAAGGTAAGCGCTTATTATCAGCACCATTTTTACAGGAAAGGAAATTGAGGTAGACTGAGGTCAAGTGAGTTCCCTAAGGTGACCCAGCTAGAGACACAGGTGACACAGGCTAGCTTTTAACTCAGGTCTTCCTAATGTCCATCATGCCACACATTGATTGCCACCCAGCTGCTTTTGACTCCCAGCTGCTTCCTTTGAGTTAAGACCTTGGAAGCCTTCATGATATGCAATCTGGAAGAGTGCTACAAAGGTATTATTGACCATTAAAACTTCCTCTGGAATTGTTTGACTAGATTAGTTAGCCAGCCACAGGTACATTTTGATAGAAGACATCCACAGCCAAGTCTACCATGTAGAGTTCTGCTCAAGAAGGACACACTTAGGTACAGTACAAAATAGGGACCTGGGCTATTTAGCAACCCACGCGACTGCTGAAAGGCAGCAAGAATCAGGTAGGCAGCAAGAAACACAGTCAGTCAGTCAACTAGAATTGATTAAGCTCCTTTTCTGTTTCAGGTGCTGTGCCAAGGTGGGGAAATCTGTTTCTCACTGGTCCCCAGGAGCCCCACTGGTGCCTAGCCACTCCTGGAATTCTCTTCTTTGCCTCTGTATGTACAATACCATTTCACAGACCCAACTGACATTTCTTGATTGATTTACTCAGGGAAATAAAGTCTTAGCATTTTATACTGCTACAGGCTGCTATATGTACAACAATTATTCCCATCTGGGTTGTAAATAATAATAATATCTGATTTTTATGTAGTGTTTTGAGGTTACTAAAACACTTTAAATATGTAATGTGTGGCCCTGCCAATTCAGCCCTATCTCAGCTTCTCTCAGGTTCAGAATAGAGTTCTGGGTGATTATTCATTCTGAAATTATGGCTCTGAGCCCCAATACATGACCACACCAAATATGCCAAGTTACATGAAAACTCAGGGCAAAGGGCATGGGAAGATTAAAATAAATAAAAGGAAGTAAATCATACAGAAGTAGTTCCATGCATTGGACTGGGTAACTGCCACCTGCCATACCTCCAGAGTATAATTGGCTCCCCAGTCCATCACTGTTTCCCAAACATGGTAGGAAGACATAATTCGATTCCTCTCATCATTGCTACTAAAGACTAAAGACCCCTATACAGGAGCATTTCCTTCTCAATCTTGGCCCCACAGTCCAACTATCATTACCCTCTCTTGGCAGGGTACTGATCTCCTAGCACATCAATCTAAATGGTGCTAATTTCTCTCAAAGTCATGGGCATGGTCTCAATGGGACATCCTTTCTTCTCAGAACTCCCATATCATAGTGAAGAGGAATCCCTATTCCTCTCAGTCCACATCTCACCATCTTTTTTATTTCCACTTCTGTGGTGGTTTTTATTTTTTAAATCTTATATGTTGCAGAGCCTTCTCCCCAACATAACCAAGGAATATGCCTATGCTACAGACTCATACACAATCTTCTGGGAAACTCGATCCAGAGAATTTCCCCTTGTATGCTCATACTTCTGCTAATGTATAGGATGGAATTGAAAATACTCCAGGAATTCAAGCCAGGAGGGTGGGTGTGAGGGTGGGGCAAAAGTATCTGTAGTAAGATTGGAAATGATGAGCAAATACCAAAGACAGCCGCCTAGTTTCAAAACGGGAAAGATCACCAACCAGTAAAAATGAACTTCCCCAACATCACCTTAACTCATAACCAGATGTGTTATCAGACTAGAAAAAGAAAGTTGACTTCTGTTCTCTTTTGAAGAGTAGTTGGCTTATTTATGCTGACCTCCTTGTCAGGAAAAGGACCAAAGCAAAGGCTGGATATTCATCTCCTCGAAGATGGAGTAGTAGGAGGGATTTTAGTTAGAGGTTGGAATAGATGACCTATAAGCTTACTTCCAACTCGAAGGTTTTATGATTCTAAGAAGCACTTCTGTCAACTAAAAGGTAGGTTGTAAAAATAAAATCCAGGAATTGCTAAACTTTTTGAAGTATAATCTTTAGCATTTTAGTCAGTCAAAAAGCATTGTTAAGTGTTTGCTGTGTGCTAGAAGTCATGCCAAGGGTTGAGAATACAAATCCAAGCAGAAACATAGTCCCTGTCTTCAAGGAGCTTACCTTCTAACGGAGGAAGACAATACAAAAAAGGGAAGGGGATAAAGGCACCCAGCTCAGAGGCCTGGTAGAGATAGTCCACAGTGTGTCCTGGAGAAGAATGAAACATAACTGTCCTGGGCCCCCTCCTTTAAATGGGAGTTCTGAGAGGAGTCATCCTATCAGAGAGCTGTCTGTCATTCTTGAAGAGGACCATGACATCATGAAGGTGATGTCATGACTTGAAAGTGAATTGAATTTTAGTGAGGCAGGGCTGTGCAAGGTCACCAGCCTCACTTTCTCCTCTCTATCTGGGTCCGATGGCAAGACATAGACCACGATGACTGGAGATGGCCCCCTATCACAGAAATGGAGAGGGAGTGGTCACAGGAATACAGGGTATTTCCAATGTGTGAATTCCAGGGCTAAAGTGAACTTAAAGAATGAGGTTCCTGGGGCACAGTAGAGAAGGTCAAGAGAGCATCCTGGAGAGAAATAAGGCATGGAGGTTCTCCTCACCCTCCTCAAATGGAGTTTCTTATTTTATGCAACATAACTTGTATATGAACAGGAACCCCCAAAAGGGAATAATAGGCTGAGTCAGCTAGCTGCAGAATGTGCCATCAAAGCAAGGTTAGCTGGTAACCTGCTCTTGACTGTTATTCAACCACCGTTTAGAAATACCACATGTGCTACCCCATGGCTTTTTCTGTATTTCTACTTAATCGTAAGAAATGTCAGTCAACAAGCATCAATTAAGTGAGAAGGACTGAGAATACTAAGAAAAGCAAGACAGTCCCTGCCCTCAAGGAGCTCACATTTGGTACAGCCAAACTATGAGGAACTATCTGATTTGAGACCTATCTTGCTTCAGTTTCTTCATCTGCAAATAGAGAAAATAATAATCCTATCTATCTTGGAGAGAAGGTGTGAAGAGCAATCACCCAACCAACAAGCATGTAGAGGACCAGAATTTAAGACCTCAAAGGACCCCATTGTGTAAACTGACAGAGTGTATTTGTCATACTAGAGAAAATAAACAGAGAATTTTGCATTTGACCCCAAACGTGGTGGAGTCCGTTGGACTTTGGGGAGTGAGTGCAATGATCAGACCCGTGCTTTAGAGAAAGCAGTTTGGAAGCTATGTGAATGATCATTTGGAGATAGGAAAGACTTGAGGCAGGAAATCCAATTAGGAGGCTATTGCAACAGTCCAAGTGAGAGATGATGAGGATCTATTGTGGTAACCCTCTAAGTAGAGAGAAGGGAGAAGATACAAGAGATAGAGTGGAAACAGAATCAAACAAATCTTGCCAATCAACTAGATATGTGGGGTCAGTCAAGAATGTTACCCCACTTGTGAGCCTGGGTGATAGAAATGAGGGTGGTGGGCTTGACAGAAATAGGGAAGTTCAGAAGAGGGAAGAAACGTTTGAGGAGGAAATGATGACTTCTCTCTTGGATGCCTTGATTTAGAAATGTCTCTGTGACACCTGGTTCTGACAGGCAGTTGATGATACAGGGCAAGAGATGAGAAAAAATACCAGGGCTAGATAAATCAATCTGGGAATCATCTGTGCAGATGGAAAAATTGAAGCTCCAACAGTGGATGAAGTCTTGGAGAACAAGAGCAGAAGAAAAGTGAGCCTATAATGGAGCTTTGGAGCATTCTTGCTGTGGGTCTGGATCTAAATAATGACCCAGCAATGGAAACTGAGATGGACATACAGTATGTAGGAAGCCAAATAAGATCACATATGGGAAAGCGTTTTGAAGAAGTTAAACATGCAATGCAAACCTGAATTTGCATTGTTATTTTCTCCTAAGCCTCCCCAGCTGTGGGGCCTCTGCCACAGTCATCACAACTGTTTTAATGTCAAGCCTACTATTTGCCCAAGTTACTCTATATGCAGATTGTCTGGGATTTAAGGGCTTAAGGCTGCCAGGAAAAAATGCCAGATTCTTCCTTCCTGGTTGGCAAAAGCAGTCATGCTGGAATATTATGATTCCTATTCACCTTAGGCAATGTCACATCTCTCCTTACTCACTTACACATCAGTATAGCTAGCCTCCATCCAGGGGCATACTGGTAAATATTTAGCAGCTGGCTCTCCAAAAGAAATGTACACACAACACATTTTTACATTTCAGATCATTAATTATTAATTTCATTTAATATTAATTATTAATTATTAAATTTCTGTTTGATGTTATAATCAGGTTTAATATTATTGCTATTTTCTCCAACTTTCTTAAGTCTAGACAATCCACAAAATAATAAATCAATCTAGGATTTATAACACTGTCCAATTTCCAAGGTGGAAACGCTCACGTTGAAAATTTAACAATCAGCTCTGGCAAGCCCATAGGGGCTCACTGAAGCATAACTCAGTAATCTCACACTCATTCCTCTTTGCTTCCCTTCTTCCAGCAGGAAAAAAAAAATATTGTCTTCTAGCCTGAAATGTTAGCACCTTAGAACTTACCCATAATACACTGCTGCTAAGTTAGGAGATGGAATTCATCACTATGGTAGTCAATATCAAACTACTGCTTGGGGGGCTATGGCTCAAATTCATTTAGACATACACTCTCTCCATTTGGTAGTTGTTCTTGGAGAGCTGAGAATCATAGTCATAGAAATGTGAAGAATCTTAGAAATCAACCAGTTCAACTTCATTATTTTAGAGAATGAGGAAAACGAGTGTCCGTGAGGGAAAGTGACTTGCCCAAGGTCATAGCATCAAATATCCTGAGCTAAGAAGGAACTTGGAAGTTACTTCTTCCAACCTCCTCATTTTATAGATGAGGAAACTGAGACCCAGTGGGTTCAACTGATGGGTCCAAGGTGACACAGCTGATAAGTATCTTCGTTCTTCTATTGTACCATACTCTCTCCCATTGGCCACATAGATAAGGTAGCTAGGTCACAGAGTGGATACAGTGCTAGACCCAGAGTCACAAAGATCTGAGTACAAATTCCACCTTAGATACTTACTAGCCATGTGACTCTGGGTGAGACATTTAACTCAATGGTGTCAGATAGAAAGGGGAACCACTAAACCAAGAATCATTGAGGGCTTCAAATTGACTTGGAAAAACACATACTAAGGTTACTTACGGTCTGTCATATTTTATTTCTTCTGTAAAATATTTCCCAGTTATATTTTAATCTGGTTCAGCCAGGATTTGACACCTCTGACTTAACCTTTATCTACCTCAGTTTCTTCATCTGTAAAATGGGGATAATAGTAGCACCTATCTCCCAGAGTTGTTGTAAAGATCAAAATCAAATGAGATAATATTTATAAAGCACTTTTCAAATCTTAGACCACTATCTAAGTGATTGTTTTCTGTGGTGTGTTATAACCCAGGTCTCAGAGCTGCCCGCTTCAGGGCACTTTTACTAGCTCAGGCTAACAAAGACTATAGTGAGTCTTTCCCCCTGTTAATAGAAAGGAGAAAGCTTATAGGAGAATGAGCATTTGGAGAATAATAAAAATAATAAGGAACCTAAATGTTTGAAAAAGGTTGCTGTAGCTCACACAAATCTATGCAAATTCAATCCTAACAGGGAACCACAAAGAAAAAGATTGGGAATCTTCTTTGCATAGTATGAGATTCAGTTCAATTCAACAAATCTGTATGAAACACCTATTCTGTACTATGCACAAGGCACTGTCGTAGCCCCTAGGAATACCAAACAGTTCCTGCCCTCAGGGCTCTCTGATTCTATTTGAGGACTACAATCCTTACCCAAGTAAGTCAATGTAAAATATATACAAAGATATAGCAATTCATTTCTAGAGGGAGAGAGAACTGATAGCCAGGAGAATCTTGGGAATGCCTTGTGTAAGAGATGGCACTTGAACTATGGCTTGGGATTGCAAGGAGAGTGAAAAGAGAAAACATCTCAGACATGGGGAGCCTCCTTCCTATTCAAAGGCATTGAGGTGGGAGATGGGATGCTGCATAGAGAGAAGAACAGAGAGTAGGGCAAAGGGGAGTGATATTAGGGGAGACTGGAAAGGTAGATGGGAGTTATACTGGGAGGACTTTCAAGTTCATTTCATTATTGGTAGGCTTTAGATTATTAGAACCAACAATGCCTCCTATTGACATGACCTCGTGGACGCTATTCAGGCCCTACCCCCAACAAAGGTACAACCATTCAACCACATCGAAATGGCCCAGAGACCTCAGAGCCCTGGACATGCACACAATGTGAGTCACCAATTTTGCCAGAGCATAATTCCTATTCTCCTCCAAGTCCTATTCCTCAGCCCCAGTCCTTCTTCTCATTCTCATCTCCTGTATTAGACACTCTGACTCATAGGCCTGCTTCCACTGCAACCAGATATCCAGATGTGACTCATTCTAGAAAGCTGCTTCCTTTGTTTAATCCATTGAGGCCCTCACCTCCAACCCACTGGGGACCAGCCTGCTTCATAACAGATACTACATTTGCTAAAGGACAGCCTAGGAAATTCTTACATTTCTTTGAGGTTGATGGTTGCAATGTTGGGTTCAGGGGTTCCTCAATTCTCCTTCCAGGCCAGTCTTCTGGATCTTTTGTAGTTGATCAAAGGAGAATTTGTACTAAACCCACACAATCCCTTGAAATAGAAGAAAGAACCTACATAAACTGACTTGCAGATTCTCAGTACAAAAATATCCGTTGTAATTGTTCTCTGTCTTCCCCAATGCCCCTTAATGCTTGTGCCTTCCTTCTGCTGATGAACTCCAATTTATATATGTATATATAGATGTATATATGCATCTATCTTTCTATATACACATGCAAATGCAAACACGTGTAGATCCACTAAAAATATGTGGATGTACATATATGTATATACACCTACATATTGGTGTATGTACATATACATATGTTATGCACATACACACATGTATCATTTGTTTGTCTGTACATAGTTGTTTGCATGCGGTATATTCCATTAGACTGTAGGCATCTCAAGGACAGGGAACACCTTTTGCCTTTGTATCACCAGTGCTTAGCACAGTGCCTGGCACATAGTAGGTGCTTCATAAATGCTTGTTGACTATCATTTTTCTTATTCTTCTCATATATTCAATAGATTTTAGGTAGAAATTACTCCAGGCAAAGTAATTATCTTACCTTTGTTCTTTTATATTTAATATTAACCATAAGTTGGGCAAATGGATCATTTTTATTGATTCCTTTGGGACAGAGGCTCCTAGGTGGCACAGTAGAGAAAGTGCTGGACCTGGAATCAGTTAAGACCTGAATTCAAGTTTAGCCTGAGACACTTACTAGCTATGTGACCCTGGGTAAGTTACTTCATATCTCTTTACCTCAGTTTCTTCATCTGTGAAATGAGGATAGCACCTGTCCTATCCATTGATACTGTTGTAGTCAGTGTATATAGTATTTTCCCAATTCTGCCATTTTCACTTTGCATCAGTTCATATAAGTCTTCTCACACTTTCCTGCATTCTCCATAGTCATCGTCTCTTAAAGCACCATAATTTTCCATTCCATTCATGCAATCCAATTTAACCATTCCCCAATCGATGGGGATTTTCTTTGTTTCTAATCCTTTGCTACTGCAAATGTGGTGCATGGCCCATTTATATCTTGTTCAAACAAAGCTGAATTGTCCAAACATCACTTGGCCAATCTTCAGCTGCCGCCTTCTATGCCCCACAGCCAATGCCTGGAACACTGTCCTTCCTCACCCCTGCCTCCTGGAAGCCTTAGCTCTATTTGCGGCTGAGATTCAACCTCTCCTCTTATGCCAGACCTTCCTGATTCTCCCAGCCCTTAGTGCTTTCCCCCACCCTTGAAAATTGCTTTGGTATTTTTCTGCATTTACATGTTTTCCCTCAAATAAAATGTGAACTCCTTGAGGGTGGCAACTATTTCATTTATCTTTTTTATATTTAGCATAATGTCTGACAAATAATAGAGGCTACATAAACACCTGTCAAATGGAAGCAATAGTGGGAGAGATCCTTTTCCACTCTGCCCATGATGCCTTTGTCTTCTTTCCTCCTTCGGTAGTATTACTATATATATAGAACAGGTCTAAATTGAAGCCAGACTGAGTTGTCTTACAGACTATAATGATGGTGACCTATAAATGGCAGTTTCAAATATTGTCCCCTGCATCCTCTCAAATAATTATAAATTTAAAAACCCTTGTTCTCCCTTTAAAAAGGTACCAGTAGTAACTTGTAAGAAATCAATGACAATAGTCCACCATACACGCACTGCAGGATTACAGTAATGCCAAGATGAGAGGAGTAGCATTTATTATTACATTTCTGCATTGCAGCAGGATCTTTGATGTGCTCTGTGAAGAAAACGCCAAGCACCTCCCACTGGGTTTTAATTAAATATCATTCCTACTGAGTTAATAAGCATGCTATCTATCAGTAACGTGGCTTTCCCTTAATGTTACAATAATAATAGTTCAAGCTGTGTTTGGTAATTACTGATAGAAGATTTGATAAAAATTCTTTCAGTGCTCTTCTCCTCTATCTATCATTACCTAGCATAGCATTCCTTGGGAGTCCATGAACAATTAACCTCTCCACCACTAATGCTTTGACAAAACAGGAATAGCCCAGAATCCAAATTCACCTGGTAAATGATGTCACTAGGAAGCTCCTCTACAAAACATTCACTCATTTCTTTATAATAAGTATAACTGACATTCATGCTCAAATGGATCTGGGACCTCATCCATTTGGAAGTTCCAGCCAATAATGCATATGGTGACCTTTCCATTCCTGTCCATCCTGTGTGATTCCTGTCTGCCAATGTCCTCTCATAAATTAGCCACAAGGCTTAAGTTAGCCACTCAACACACTAGAGGCCTTCCTCACTTTCTCTTGATGTTGAGAAGAGATCAGGAAAACACTTGGACAATCCATCCATCATCCTTCACATGACCTGCCCATCTTCTCTTCTTATCATACATTTCCCTGATGCAATTTTTATACCTGTTCTTCTCCAGAGTATTTCACTGGTACAAATGAATGCTAAAAATTTTCTTGATGTGTAACTGGGGAAAAATACTATTAAAAACCAAACAAAGTACTTCATTCTCATGTGTTACAGCCTGCTCACACCTGCCATGGGTCTCACTGTTTCCCTCTCTGGAATATATACTTTCAGTTTTTCAGAGCCTGATGTATTCCATGTCTACTTGCTGATAGGACATTGATATTTAAAAGATGAGTCTGGTTCTAGAAGAAGTTTGCGGTCATTAAAGAAGCTATGCAGTTTCCTAAGAGCATTTTTATAGCTCCAAAGATAGCAAAGCATTTTCTATATACAACATCTGGCTTTAGCCACCAGGCAGCCCTGTGAGGTAAGGACTCCAAGTATCTGTATTCCCTTTCTGCAGACAAAATCACTCCTCTGGTGAGTTTGTCTTTGACTCTTCAGACTTTACTGTGCCCCAGCAGATAGCTGTCCTTGGAAGATGCCTCTGCCTCTGCAGCCTTCACACACTGAAACATCCCTCTGCTCTGATAACCCTCTCTTCTCATTGGTGAGTTCCTCCATGTTGAAATATGCCAAGGCCAGCCATGCTCACTCACTCCTTCATTTCTCTCTCAGCTCTGCACCTGGCTCTCTAGACTCTTGCAGGACTGGACTTTGTCCCCAGACCTCCCTTTTCCATTCCCTTTTATCTGTTATGTTCTCCCACTGGAAACTTCCATAGACACTACCTATTTCGTTTATTTGCATTCCGGGTGCTTAGCACTAATACCTGCCACATAAGCTTTTAAGAAAGGCTTGTTGACTTGTTGACTTAGTGTCAAAATGGCTAATTTGTCCCTCACTACTAAGGTAGTAAGTACACAAGCCAAAATTTGAACCCACATCTAGTCAATCTCATGATCGCTGATCTATCCACTGAGTCGTTCTGTTTCTTTCTCTTTCAGTTCATGGGATCATAGATGTAGAGATGTAGAATCCTTAGAGGTCACCAAGTCCAGCCCCTTATTTTACAGATGGAGAAACTGAGACCAAGAGATGTTATTGACTAGCCCAGAGAAAGTATCTGAGGCAGGATTTGCACCTAGGTTTTCCTGTCTCTATGTCTAGTATTCTATCCGCTATGCTACATTGTTTCCCTTCCATGAAAATTCACCTATTTCCTACCATGTCATTCCAGACACTGATAAACTAAGTGTCACCAAGGTTTGTTGTTGTTGTTCAGTCGTTTCAATTGTGTCCAGCTCTCCATGACCCCATTTGGGGTTTTCTTGGCAAAGATACTTGAGTGGCTTGCCATTTCCTTCTCCAGCTCATTTTACAGATGAGGAAACTGAGGCAAACAGGGTAAACTTGCCCAAGATCAAACAGCTAGTAAGTGTCTGAGACCAAATTTGAACTCAGGTCTTCCTGACTCCAGGCCTGGTGTTCTACCCATTATGCCAGCTAGCTGCCTTTAAATTTTACACATAGTTTATTTAGTATGAGGGTAATTACTTGTCATCGCTGGACACCTAGTGATATCATATAAGCATTGACTAGGACATACAGTTATGGAATCTGGAACTAAAAAAGACCTTGAGATCAACTCATCCAACCCTCTCTTTCTAGAAATAGAGAGCTGAGAGGTTTGATGATTTTCCCAAGATCATGGGGGTATTAAGTCTTTGCAGGGTTAGCAAAGTCACTCCCTACCCGGATACAAAGCATGTGCTCTGATTCCAAATCTGGGTCTCTGCTGTGACACAGTTCCAGGATGGCTTCCAGATCAAAGCTTCCTAGATTTAGAGCTGGAGAGGTCCTTCAATGCCATCCAGTTCAACCCCTTCATTTTAGACATGGGAAAACCTGGGACCTAGAGAGTTGAAATGACCAACTCAAGGCCATACAAATAGTGATAACAATCTTGATAATTATAAATGTTTTAGTTAACGTTTTCAAAACACTTTACATGTATTATCTCATCTGAGTTTCACAACAACCCTGATGAGGTAAAGACTGTAGGTACCACAACAACCAATTCACAAATGAGAGAAATCAGGCTTAGGGAGGTCTTGTGACATCCAGTTAATATGCTTAACCTTGAAATTCCTGACTCCACCCAGGCCCATGGATAGTGCCAGCTACATGCTGTATCCAAATTAGGTCCTAGTACATGCCTAGCACCCTAAATGTTAATTTCTTAAATGCATGTTAAGTCATTAATCTGCCCATATTGATTTACACTGTAAATTACAGATGGGGTGTGATCTGCATTAGTGAAGAGAATTTCCATATCAAGAAAGTCCCAACTCTTTGATGCATTGATGGATTCCCATCTCTCCCTCTGTGTCTCTATCTATCTAACTTATACACAACACATATGCACACACACATGCGCACGTGCACACGTACTCCCCCCACCACACATACACAAGACAATAAGGATAGAGACAAACCTAAGCCTGCCCATTGATTCCCCCCTGGAGCTCAGGACAATGGCCAGTGTTTGGCACACCCCAGTTCTGTGTCCCGTGTACAACATCAAGCTAGTCTGAAGGCAGCACATGCTAGGCTTGTGTGTGACAAGCATTTTCAATTAACTTAAAAGAATGAGCTTAAAAAAAGAAAGAAAAATGAATGCCAGAGAGCTCACTCCTTGAAAGATAACCCTCCACCTGGGTAGAAAGCAGTCTGTGAGTGTTTTAGGATAGATTTTCAGATTTGAAAGAGCTCCTGTCTGCTCAATTCTCCAGGCTAGAGACTCATGAAAAAACCCAACTTATTCTGAAGAGCTCCACAGAGATCGGTGTGGCAGGAAAGTTGAATGTTGAGAGAGACAGAGAGACAAAGACAGAGAGAGGAAGAACAGAGAGAGAGACAGAGATAGAGGCAAACAGAGACAGAGAGAACGAGAAAGAGAGAGAGAGAGAGAGAGAGAGAGAGAGAGAGAGAGAGAGAGAGAGAGAGAGAGAGAGAGAGAGAGAGAGAGAGAGAGAGAGAGAGAGAGAGAGAGAGAGAGAGAGAGAGAGAGAGAGAGAGAAAGAGAGAGAGAGAGAGAGAGAGAGAGAGAGAGAGAGAGAGAGAGAGAGAGGACCCATCAACGCATCAAAGACTTGGGACTTTCTTGACATGGGAAATCCCTTCATTAATGCAGATCACACCCTATCTGTAATTTATAGTGTTGCAAAGCTCGGCTAGATCCAGACCAGCTCCACACAAATACCAGTATTCCTCAGGCTCATCAAGGTCAGGTGACTTGTCCAGGACCATGTAGTTCATAGTTCAATAAAGAGGTAGAGATGGAATTTGAACCCCCTGACTCAAAGTTAGCATTCTAACCACTGATCAACACTGCTCTTTTTATCAGGAATATGAGAAATCAGATGGCAATCCAACAGGGACCCACCTAACTCCCTATTTTATTTCTACTAGGTCCCATGAGCCATGTGGCTGAATTAATTTAAGCATAATTTTTTACTTCCTGTCAAAATGAAAATTGACTATTTTGAAAGGGAAAAATCTACTGCTATCTTTCCTTGCGAATTCAGTGGCCAGCTGGGCTTGAGGCTGTTTTCTCTGCAATAGGACAAATTCCAATAAAAGACTATGATGAAGGAAAACCATAATAATAATAGATATCATCAGCATTCATCTTAGGAGTCATTACCCATTCATCCCAGCCCCCGTAGAGATTTAAGCTCTGCTTAAAATGCAAAAAGGGAAATAGATTGAAGAATTGAGTTTATTTATTTACTTTACAGTGGAAATTCTATCCTGCTACCCAAAGACTTTTAACGAGGTCTTGACAGCTGAAATTACTCCTTATCCTAGCAAAGAGCTCGGGGAGAATGAGACATTAATGAAAAATCTAGTTTTTCCCTTTCCTTCTCACTTAGGAAAGCAATGTTTACAAAAAGGGAAGTCTAGCCCAGAAGAATGCAAACTCTGGGTAGAGCCCAGCCTAAGTAATTTTTTGGGTCAGCCCAAAGTAATGTCGATTTTGATAGCTTCTAGGTTTGCCAACAACATGACACCCATTATATCATTTCTTCCTGGCAATGACTCCTCTGTAGGCACTACAGGCTTACATAATAATAAGAGCTAATATTTTATAAAGCACTTACCTTACTATGTGCCAGGCATTGTGGTAAATGCTTTATAATTATTAACTCCTTTGATTCTCACAACAACTTTGGCAGGTAGGTGATATTATTGATTCCCATTTTACAGATGAGGAAACCAAGGCAAATCAAGGTTAAGTGACTTATGCAAGGTCACACAGCTACTCAGTGTCTGAGGTTGGATTTGAATTCAGTCTTCCTGAGTCCAGACCCAGCACTCAATCCATTGCATCGTTTCATGTTACAGATGATAAAACTGAGGCTTAGAGAGGGTTTATGACTTTCCAAATCAATAAATCAATCAGCAAACATATAAATGACTAATATGGACCCAGCACTGCACACACTATGTAGCTTGATTAAGCTACACAATACATGCTTGAAGCAGGATTTGGACCCAAATCTTCCTGCCTCCAGCTCCAACACTTTTTCCCTAAGCCATGCTGCCCAGGAGCGGCCAGCTCAGTGAAAATGCCAGTTTCCCTTGAGTTGGATGGAAATGATAGTTCTTTAAAGTTGAAAAAGTGCTTTACAAATATTATCACATTTTATCCTCCCAACAACCCTCCCTGGGAGGCAGGGGCTATTATTCTACTCATTTTACATATGAGGAAACTGAGACAGACACTTTTAAGTGAGTTGCCCACTCTAGGTCTAGTATTAAATCCACTGAGCCACCTCATCGTGCACTCGATACTGCCTAAAATGTATACAGAATTTCTTGGAGTCAGCAAGTCTGGATCTGAGTTGTGGCTTTAGAATTTACTAAGCATGAAAATTTGGGTGGGTCCCCTAATCTCTCTGAGTTTCTGTTTCTTCATCTTAAAAAAAGGAGGCTAGAAGTCACTTAAAGCTTGTAACATAGCACATTGGTGCTAAAGGGGTCTTTGGGTACAAAAAGGAAAGAACACATAGGTGGTCTTGGGAAAGCCATCCTAAAAGTGAGTGTAGGGACTCTAGCAAAAGCCAGGGAATAAGAACACTGCTTCATGGAAGCATACATGAAGCTGGGGAGCTGCAGGGGGTTAGGTCTGACCCCCTCTTCCTCTTGCAATGATGATAATCATGCCGCATCTGACCCCACCCTACATTGGCCAGAGCAAAGAAAGAACAGGCTCCGGTTAGGGGATTGGGAAGAAAGGGAGGAATCCCTGACAAAATAGAGACAAGGAGGAAAAGAGGGAAATCCCTAGTGGGAAGAGTTGAGGGATAGGGAGTCATCGGGCTGGCACTTCTTTTCTCAGGTGGTCAATCATATAGAATAAGAGACACCTAAGTCAGGGACACCTGGCACTAAAATACAAGACCATAAGAAAAGAGACAAGTGACTCAAGAGGATGAACAAAAGTAAGAGAAGAATCCACAGGTGGGAGAGATTACTCTGGACTGAGATATCATCAGTGGAAAACTGAAGGAAGGAAGATCTGGCTTCAGATTCTGCCTCTCTTATTTACTACCTCTAGGGCAAGGCCCTTCCCCTCCTCTGGCCTCAGTGTCTTGCTCTCTAAAACCGGAGCCCTGGATTGTGTGATCTCTAAATTACTCTCCAGCCCTAAATCCTATAGTCCTAGGAAGCGCCATGTAAACTGGTCTTGGAAGGGTGGGTGGCATGTGGGAGACAGACACTCTAGGGAATGGTTTAAGCAAATGCCCAGAAGTAGGAGAGTAAATAGTGAAAACTAGCAGAGTAAAAGGTGTGTAAAGGTGAGTGCTGGTAAAGGTGAGGGCTGGACAGGTAGGTGGGGGATCCAATTATAAAAAGTCTTGAGTTGTTTCATATTTCTTAAGTATCTGCTAAGTTAAAGCACCAAGTGAGTCACTAGGGGTAGATAGATGACTAGTAATACCGTCCTCAACCACTAGGAGTTTGCAATGTACACAAATAACTAGGGCACCAGTTTGAATGTCATCAGGGTACAGAAAAGATCATGGAGAGAAGCATGAAAATTGGGAGAGGAAAGAATCTTTTTTAGCTGAGGGATCAGGGGAGAATTCATAAAGGAACTGGGAAGTCTGAAATGGACCCTTGAAGGAAAAAAAGGTTAAGGAGAAGAAGAGATTCACTTGGTAGGCAGGGTGAACCCCCCCCCCACACACACACACACATTTTAATGCTTGGAAGGGCCATGGCCAGCATTGGGTATCAGGAAGGTTAACCAAGCAATAGCAGGTACAGTGGCTTGAAGGAAAGATGGGGCTATGGGCTTTTCAAGCTCAGAGAGTCCAAAGGAAATGAGAGACTGGTACTAGATTTAGTGATTGGGAAGGCACCAGTGATACCTGAAAGAAGCATCAGGCCAGGACTGAGGACAGGTCTGAGATTGTAAGTATCCAATGAGTGGAGGCCCTTCCTAGCCCTCCCCTTCCCTGCCCCCAAAATCTAGTACCTCTTCTAAGATTACCTTATATCTACTTTGTATGTCTTTCTATGTACCTGTATATGCATATGTTGTCTTCCCCATTAGAATGCAACCTTTGTGAGGGCAGGGACTAGTTTTGCCTTTTTTTGTATCTCCAAGAGCTGGCACATAGTAAGTACTTAGTAATTCATTAATTCATTCATAAACATTTGTTGATTGGTTGACAATGAGATGACAGAGATACAATAGTAGCATGAGCTGAGGTAAACAAATTCAAAGTAAATTCATTTCAGCAAAATTTAGGCACCTCCTGTGCCAGACTTGGTGTTGGGATTTCAGGGAGACTTGTACCTCTCTCCTCCCCTCTTCTGGAGAATCCCTTTCGTAGAATAGAAAAGTCACTAGCTTTTGTTCTGGGGGCCATCCCACCTCCCCTGTCAATATTGCCCTTTTTCTCCCTTGGCATCTCTGTTCCACCAAGGATACTACAAAGAATGGTGTGTGTGTGGGGGGGGGGGCAGAGCCAAGATGGCAGCTGAAAAGCAGGCACTAGCCTAAAGCTGTCCCCCAGGAACCTCCAAACACCTAAAAAATGGCTCTGAACAAATTCTATAACTTCAGAACCCACAAAATAGCAGAGGGAAGCAGGACTGCAGGCCCGACAGCCTGGATGGTCGCTGGGTGAGGTCTATCTCACGGAGCTGGGAGCAGAGCAGAGCAGAGCCCAGCATGGGCTGTGCCTGGACCAATCAGACCAGGAACTGGGAGGAACAGGCCCTAGCACCCTGAATCAGCAAGCGGTGGCAGTTAGCAGCCTTCTCAACCCACAAACACCAAATACAACAGAGAAGGTTAGTGGGAAAAAACTGTGGGGGACAGAGTGAAAGCAGTTCATGGTTCAGCCACTGCCCCAGGGGCAAAAGAAGTGGTGCAGCTACAGAACTACAACTGCAGTTGCTTCCAGCCCCATGCCCACCTGGTGGGAAGAATTAAGTGGCAGATCCCAGTGGTAGCGCGGGGCCTGCTCAGATCTGAGTCGCATTCCGGGTTGGCAGTTGTTGGGGGAGGAGGAGTACTGGTGGGGCAGAGTTTTCTGAGGAGAAAAAGCTCTGAAAAAAACAGCACAGCCCCTCAAGCTTGGGACAAAGTATTCTATACTCTACAAGCAGTCATACCCCAACAAAAAACTCAAGGGTCAAGTAGTTGGCTGGGAACATGGCCAGGTAGCAAAAATGCTCTCAGATTCAGACTCAGACTTCGTAATCTTTCTTTGGTGACAAAGTAGATCAAAACATACAGTCAGAAGAAGTCAACAAAGTCAAAGAGCCTACATCAAAAGCCTCCAAGAAAAACATGAACTGGTCTCAGGCCATGGAACAGCTCAAAAACGATTTGGAAAAGCAAGTTAGAGAAGTAGAGGAAAAATTGGGAAGATAAATGACAGTGATGCAGGAAAAACATGAAAAACAAGTCAACATCTTGCTAAAGGAGACCCAAAAAATTACTGAAGAAAATAACACCTTAAAAAATAGACTAACTCAAATGGCAAAACTGCTCCAAAAAGCCAATGAGGAGAAGAATACCTTGAAAGGCAGAATCAGCCAAATGGAAAAGGAGGTCCAAAAGACC
>CM053626.1:14981844-15007504 GCA_028646595.1 Phalanger gymnotis | reverse complement strand
TGCCCTGATATTCTAGAGCCACAGGGTAAAATACAAATTGAAAGAATCCACTGATCACCTCCTGAAAAAGATCCCAAAAAGAAAACTCCTAGGAATATTGTCGCCAAATTCCAGATCAAGGAGAAAATACTGCAAGCAGCCAGAAACAATTTGAGTATTGTTGAAACACAATCAGGATAGCACAAGATCTGGCAGCTTCTACATTAAGGGATTGAAGGGCTTGGAATATGATATTCTGGAGGTCAAAGCAACTAGGATTAAAACCAAGAATCACCTACTTAGCAAAACTGAGTATCATGCTCCAAGGCAAAATGTGGATTTTCAACAAAATAGAGGCCTTTCAAGCTTTCTCAGTAAAAAGATCAGAGCTGAATAGAAAATTTGACTTTCAAACACAAGGGTCAAGAGAAGCATGAAAAGGTAAACAAGAAAGAGAAATAATAAGGGACTTACTAAAGTTGAACGATTTTGTTTACATCCCTACATGGAAAGATGATGTGTATAATTCATGAAACCTCGATATTAGGGTAGCTGAAGGGAATATACATATATACACGTGTGTGTGTGTGTGTGTGTGTGTGTGTGTATGGAGAGAGGGAGAGAGAGAGACAGATAGACAGACAAACAGACAGACGGACGGACAGACAAAAAGAGACAGAGAGAGACAGAGACAGAGACAGAGGGCACAGGGTGAGTTGAATATGAGGTGATAATATCTAAAAAAGTAAAATCAAATTAAGGGATGAGAGAGGAATATATTGAGAGAGGAAAAAAGGGAGAGATAGAATGGGGTAAATTATCTCGCATAAAAGTGGCAAGAAAAAGCAGTTCGTTGGAAGGGAAGAGGGGGCAGGTGAGGGGGAATGAGTGAATCTTGCTCTCATGGATTTCACCTGAGGAGGGAATAACATACACAGTCAATTTGTCTTACCCCATGGGAAATATGGAGGAAGGAGATAAAAAAGGGGGGACAATAGAAGGGAGAGCAGATAGGGGGAGGAGGTAATCAAAAACAAACACTTTCAAAAAGGGACAGGGTCAAGGGAGAAAATTCAATAAAGGGGGATAGGATAGGATGGAGCAAAATATACTTAGTCTTTCACAACATGAGTATTGTGGAAGGGTTTTGCATAATGATACACATGTGGCCTATGTTGAATTGCTTGCCTTCTTATTGAGGATGGGTGGGGAGGGAAAAGGGGAGAGAATTTGGAACTCAAAGTTTAAAAGCAGATGTTCAAAAAAAAGTTTTTGCATGCAACTAGGAAATAAGATATACTGACAATGGGGCATAGAAATCTATCTTGCCCTACCAGAAAGTAAGGGAAAATGGGATGGGGGGGTGGAGTGGGATGACAGAAGGGAGGACTGACTGGGGAATAGGGCAATCAGAATATATGCCATCTTGGATTGGGGGGAGGGTAGAAATGGAGAGAAAATTTGTAATTCAAACTCTTGTGAAAATCAATGCCGAAAACTAAAAATATTAAATAAAAAAATGAGAACCTGAAAAAAAAACAAAGAATGGTGTAACCAACAGTCTTGGAGCTGGGGTCAGAGGATTTGGGTATTACTGTTCTATCTACGTGACTCTTGGGGCTGTTCCCTCACTGAACCTCCCTTTCTGTCTAATGAAGGGAATACACTATTTGGGGCACTTGGGATTTGTTTGCTTGCTTTTTACTACAATGGAAAAAGACCAGCATGAGACAGGACTAATGCTTAGGAAAGAAATACAAACAAGAGAATGAAGGAAGTTTCTCTTTGGCTTCTGTTTTCTCTGCCAAGGACAACAATCTCTGGACTGAAGAGAATGGCACCCAAATGATGGACGGGTAACTGAAACCCATTTAAGGAAGAGGGAGAATTAGAGAGCCCCTACTTACCTGGCTTGAGTTCAGACCATCACACACAAATGAACTATATCCTAGCATCAAATGTGATTGTGACCCCACTGTCTGTGGTCTTATGATGTTAGACAGATCATAATGAATCAGAGACAGGTCACATGACTGAGAAAGAAGACTATACTGATTGTTAGGGAAAGACAAAGGTAACAGGCCAATGGTTGGCCTGTTAACTTGACCTTGTTGCATTATTAGAAGGCATGGCATCTGGTCAGGCAAGAGCAACAGGCAAGAGGGTGGAGGAGAAGGGTGTACTGTTCCCAGGGCTGTTGACATTTGAATTCTGGACTCTTGAAAACTGATTTTCCAGACGCAAAGAATGAAGTGACAGTGATACAATGAGAGACCAGAGGACAAGGGCAATTTTTAAAGGTGGGGATCATAGACTGACACTCCATCAAATCACTGAGGAAACATTCTTCCATCTCACCCACCAGTCAGGCCAGGCCTAAACCCCTCCAATCATGGGAAGGAGAAAAATGTTGCTGTTGTAAGTCATTTTAGTTGTGTCTGACTCTCCCTGGTCCCATTTGGGGTTTCTTGGCAGAGACACTGGAGTGGTTTGCCATTTCCTTCTCCAGCTCATTTGACAAATGAGGAAACTGAGGCAAACAGGAACGACTCAACCAGGATCACACAGCTAGTATCCAAGGCAAGATTTGAACTCACGAAGATGAGTCTTTCTGACTTCAGGCCTGGAACTCTATCCACTGCCCTACCTAGCTACCCAATGCTGGCCTAATTTATAGGAAAACTGGACATGCTTTCTGAAGTGAGACCTAAAGTGCTGAAGGATATTGTTCCATGTATTCCCCACCTAGATGCTCCCCTCCCCTTAATTACTCACATTAACCTTTTTTTTCCTTCTTCAATATTAAGTGACAGGAGTAGACCAATGACCACTATGTAACTAATGAAAGCCATGCTGGCCAGCCTGATGTCAACTATCAACTCAGCCCAGCAGCGATGATGGGAGAGAGAGGTCCCCAACTCATACCCTGTTAGGTGACTCATAATTACTTCTAATGCAGCCTAAAACTCCTGCATACTGGTCAGTTCCGAGGAAAGCATTTTGTAAACAGTGGAGAGCTAGACAAAGTGAGGGATTAATCATTATTATTATGGGCCTAATATAGTAGGTGCTTAATAAATGCTTACTGACTGACCATTACTGAAATACACCTCTCTGACTCAAGTCAACTTCCAGTAGTAACTAGAAATGTAGACATCATGGAGGCATGATTAGGAGTAGATTTTTTACGCTTTATTGCTGCCTTTAGTTTTGTTGCTATTGTTGGCATTTTGTTTATCTTGTTGTCATAACTTTCCCCCCAATAGAGCCTTCCTTGTGCTAAAAAAAAATTAAAGATAATAAATGGGGATGCCAACCATGTCTAATGGCATATGCAGCATTCTGTACCCATAGGCCACCGTCTCTCCACTAAGGAGTGGGGATTGTAGGAGGCTGTGTGATAGCGCGTACAAAATGATGAACTCAGAGTCACAGGCCCCAAGCTTAATTTCAGCTCTACTACTGTTAAGACCCTGGATTACACCTCTGTGGGTGTTATGGTTCTCATCTGCAAAATGAAGGGGTTCAGTGTTGTTTTATTTTGCATAACTGTAAGCCTTGTGTCTACTGCTCTCTTGGTTTTCCCTTCTTCCCTCTGTATAAATTCACACTCGCCTTCCTATATTTCTCCAAATTCATCATATTCATCAATCAAAAAACATTTATTGTGCATCTGCCCTGTGCCAGGTACTGTAATAACTGCTGGATTCTTATGGCACAAAGATATTCATTTAGATTCCAATCTTCAATCAGTTGACATCCACTCAGGGTCCAGTTTTGGTTTGTGTTTGTTGTGTTTTGGGCTGGAGCAGGGGAGAAGAGGGTTCTGCCACAAAAAGTTCTCCTTAGAATATCTTGGCTTGCACCAGAATGCTCCCATTTTTTGACCTCTTTGAGGTCATGGCTCCTAAGCAAAGTGATTTTTCAACATTCTCCCCGACACACACACACATTTGTGAGTTGTTCATTCACACACTAGTCAGGCCTGAAGTGCAAACAACCACAGGGCCAGAAGTCCTGGGCTTCCAACTCAATCTCTCATTTTCATTTCAACTTCCAGGACAGAATAAAAGGAAGAGAGGGAAAGGGGAAAACGCAAAGAAAGAGAATGTTATATGGATTCCTGATCTAGAAATCAGAAGCCGTTTTAAAGCTTCAGTCAGCAAGTATTAATTAAATGCTTAACTGTGTGCCAGGCTCAGCGCCTGGGTTTGAAGTCAGGAAGTCCTGAATTCCAATCAAACTTCAGCTGCGTGCTGGCTGTGTAACCCTGGGTAAGGCACCAAACCTCTGTCTGCTTCCATTTCTTCAACTCTAAGACGAAAATGATAATAATTCCTACCTTGCAGGGTTGTTGTAGGATCAAGTGGGACAATTTTTATAAAACACTTAACACATTGTGCGGCACACAGTAGGGTGCTTAATAAACGTGTGTTTCTTTCCTTCCTTCCTTAAGTGCTGGGCCTTCTGCTCTGTGGATTTCCGGAAAACACCACACGTAATACCACCAGGGCAGAGGCATATGATTTTCTCCTACAATTTCCATGCTTCTCTCTCTCTTTGGATTGAAGGTGCAAAGCAGCTCCAAATTTAGCCCAAAGAAACTACGTAAAATGATTTAGAAACAAGAAGTCTTGCGTGAAATTAAGGCTGGTGATAAGTGTGAAATGCCTAAGAATTATTTCTATAGCAGAGAACAACAGAGCACTCGGCATCCACTTTCCCTGCAGAGAGGAGCCACGGTCCCAGCGAGCTCAGCCAAAGAATGTTCAGATGCCACTTCTCCTCATCCATCTGAAAAGGCTGCCCACCAATGACCACATGTAGATAGCAGGCTCGACAGGGGCTCAATGACTTCCTCTGGATTTGGGAGGGAGGGTTGGAAGAGAGAGAAATAGTACTCCAGTGATGCTTGGCAGCCAACTTTGGCATTGAAAACAATAATAAGTTTCAAGGGTTGTTCTCACCATTGTCTCTAGCTAGCTTGTGCTGTCAAACATTTACCTCTATTCCTAAATGATTAGAGCCTCTTAATTTTCCAAGGTATAAAAAGAAAACCTTTCAGACTTCTCTTCTCCCTGATCACGGGACCAGCAATCTTACCTGCTACTTCAGGCCCAGGGGTTCAATACAATTTATGCCATCAGAGATCATGGAGTAAGTCATAGTTAATTATAAATGGAAGGTTTGGAATTACAGAATGCTTTCTTCCAGCAGGTCCCTCCTGCCGCCACCCTCTGAATTCTGACAGCTATCAACAGTGGAATTACTTGTCTCAGCCTGTTTTATCTTAGTGCCCAAGATAGCATTTCACAAGCTGAATATTGTCAAATTGGTCGCTATCTCTGAACTCTGTGTTACTTATCAAACGAACATAAAGCAATCCCATAGGCGACAAAACCCAATATTTTACATTATTCCTGGAAGAATATTCATGGACTTCTTGGCAACAAGATCTGTCACTGGGGTCTGTATGAAATTGCTTCCCCTACCCCCTTTGAATATGTTTGCTGTCCTCATGATAAATCTACAGTCGATTCCATGCGGAAGAAAAATGGTTGGGACTTCTCCACTTGCCGGAACTGGAGGCCACATCCATCATCCCCCCAGCGACTCTCTTACTTCTAATTACCACACTTCACTCTGAAATTTGACTTCAAATCATAAGCCTAAGGAGAACCTAGGTTTTCATTTACAGAGTTCTAGCTAAATATCATTTTTCCTGAGCCGTATTTCACAGCCAAGTGAAAAGTCATGGGGGCTCTTTAAACCAACCAGAAAACACAGCCATTTGTCTTGGGACGGAGATTTTTTGCTAAAAATCAAACCTAAGTTCACCTACATCCTGTCCGCCCATAAGTTACTCTAAGATTACATTCACCAGGCTGCCACACAGCATACCCTAGCTTGAATTAATCACACATTAGAGAGAAATTTTCTTAAATGGACCATTTCCTCAGGAACTTTTGACAGTTGATTTAAACCTATCTTTTGGGCTAGATAGATCTTTTGATACAGTCTATACTTGACTTCAGTATAGAAAGCTCTTTCTCTCTTTCTTCCACTTCACTCTTCCCCTTCCTCTCCTGTTCTATCACTCTTTCATATCCACCTCTCTTTTCCCTCTCTCCCTCCCTTCATCCCTCTCCTTCCTCACTCCTCCCTCTCCTGCCTTTCTGTTTTTATTTTAAAATAAAAATAGCAAGCATGCACATAGCACTTTAAGGTTAACAAAGTGCTTTACAAATATCATGTCATTTTAACCTCACAACAACTCTGGGAAATTAGTGTTATTATTACCATTCCCATTTTACAGATGAGGAAACTGAGGCAGGCAGACATAAATTGCCCAGGGTCACAAAGCTAGTAAATGCCTGAGGCATGACTTGAATTCCAATCTTCCTGAGTTCAGAGCCAATCCTCTATCTAATGTGCCACCTAGGTACCTGGTGCCTCCCTCCCTCCCTTCCATTACATCTGTCTTCCCCAAGTTCCTCCTACTTCTTTCTTTTTCTTCTGCTCCTCTTCCTTCCTCTCTTTTTCCCCTCCCTCTCTCCTCCTCCCTAATTCAATCTCTTTTTTCCATAATCCTTTTTCCTCCTTTTCCTTCTCACTCACCTTATTTTCCTTTTCAACCCTACCCTAAGTTCATCTTATCCCCTGCCAGGTCCCACTCTAGTGAGACCAAGGAACCTACTCATCTGGGGCTCCATATTAACTTTGTTTGAACAAGTAGACCAGTTCATTAGCCATTGAAGATAGGATGGTATAGAGCTCATATTGAATACATCTGAGCTGTCTCAACTCTCTGAATGCAAAAAGTGAAGGAAGTGCATGCCAGCCCATCAGTGTATAAGATAGACAGATTTACCTGGGAGATTTCACACAGGTTAAGGTAATATGTGGTTTCTAGAATAATGGTCAGGATGGTCTAGCTGATGGTTCTAGATCAATGGCCAGAATGGTCTAGCTGATGATCCTAAGGCATATGGTAGAGCAGGCTTTTGGTAGCAAGGTGAAAACCCTAGTGACTATGGCCCTGGAAGGCAAGGTGTTAATGTTCCCATTTTTGTAAAAAGAAATTTTTTTTAATTTTTAGCATTAATTTTTACGAGTTCCTGAGTTCTAAATTTTCTCCCTTCCTCCCTCTTCTCTCTTCTTCCAAAAATGGTAGGCAATTTGATACAGGTTATACATGTGCTATCATGTAAAATGTATTTCCATATTAGTCACAGTTGTGAAAGAAGAAACAGATCAAAATGAAAAAAAAAAACACAAAAAAGAATAAAGTAAATGGGAAAAAATAGCTTCAATAGGCATTCAGAGTTTATCAGTTCTTTATCTGGCTCTGGATAGCATTTTCCTTTGTGAGTCCTTTGTACTTGTCTTGGATCATTGTGTTGCTGAGAAGAGCTGAGTCATTCGTAGTTGATCATCACACAATGTTGCTGATTCTGTGTACAATGTGTCTCTGGTTGTGCTCATTTCACTTTGCATCAGTTCATACAAGTCTTTGCAGGTTTTTCTGAAGCCCACCTGTTCATCGTTTCTTGTAGCACAATAGCAGTCCATTACATTCATATACAACAGCTTGTTCAGCCATTCCCCAATTGATGGGTGTTCCCTCAATTGCCAATTCTTTGCTGTCACAAAAAGATCTGCTATAAATATTTTTGTACGTGTGGATCCTTTTCCCTCTTTTTACAATCTCTTTGGCATTGCTAGATCAAAGGTATGCACAGTTTTATAGCTCTTTGTTCCTTGGAAGATGCGAACTGTGAAAACATGTTTGCCACAGGAAGAGGCAGGCACTAGTGGCTCCTGAGATTGAGTGCTTCTGAAGGACTTGGAAAATAGGAGGAAAGTGGGGAAACTTGTCCATGGTCCTTAACGGAGTCAAGCATCAGATGTTTACAGAGTTACAAGGGCTAATAGGTTTTTCCTGTTCATCTTTGTCGTGAGAATGTGAAACGGCCTTTTCATACCAGGAGCCTGTTCTAGTAGTGGGATAGAGGATAAAGGAAGGAGAAGGATAAAATAAGGCATCCTCAAAATAACATTTACAATTCATTTGCAAGTTTTGAGATCCATGATATACTGTTGGCATAAATGCTGCTTTTTTTGAACACATATTCACTGAAATAAAAAATTGTGGTAATTTAAAAAAAGAAAACTAAATGAGTTATGCTTTACAAATGTTGTGTGTTGGAGATGTCTTTGGGATATCCAGTTCGAAATGCTCAATCAGTTTATGCTGTGAGGTCAGAGCTCAGGGGGCTACTAGAGGTGAGTCTACAGATCTGAGAACACTCTGCCCTATGAACCCATAGGAACTAAGGAAATCACCAAGCAAAAGGGCACAGGACAGAAAAGAGCTGATGACCCATCATAGAACCTCGAGGGAAATTCACAGTTAGTGGGCACGGCGTGGATGAAGATCCATTAAAGCAGAGTGAGAAGGAGCAATCGGACAAGAAGGAAGAAGATCAGGAGAGAAAAATATCGTGAAAACCCAGAGAAAAGAAAATATCTGTGAGGAAAAAAAGCTTATCGACAAAGTCAAAAGCTGCAGCACAAAGGTCAAGAAAAATGATGACCGAGAAGAATGCATTAACTAACGGTACCTGAGACACACATTGTCTCATTTAATCTCCACAATAGTCCCATGAGGTGAGTCCCGAAAGCATTATTATCCCCATTTCACAGATGAATAAACAGACTCAAATAGGTTGATGAACTTGCCAATGGTAGGACAACTAGAAGGGCCAAAATCAGGATCTGAATCCAGGGCTCGGCTGACTCCAGGTCACAGAGTTAGTCAATTACAGAGTAGAAATTTTACCGCAGGTCTTCTGACTGTCCCATAGCAGGGCTCTTTTCTCCATGGGCTACCTCTTCTAGGACTGACTACCTCCTGTTTGGCAAAAATGAAGTAGCATTCTGGTCAGCTCCTCAAACTGCACAGTTCTAATGATACACAAAGAGTGAACGATTAATGAAAAGTCTCAAACATGGGCTCTTCTAAGCAATGAAACTCCTCTCTGCGCTGCTCTGCTCTGCTCTGCTCTCAAAGCATTTTCAATTACAAGCTTTTTTTGGTCAAAAACCCAAAATTATGTTGATGATCTTTTGGTCTTCTGACTTCTTGGAGGGGGAGGTAAAATGAACACGATCAACATGTTATTCTTCTGAGGTACTCTCCCATCGTAAGCCAACTGGCTTTCCTAAATATTAAAGCAAGTGGAAGGTCAACGATTCAGTGATTGACATATGGAAACTCTCATGGTTTATGAACACCCTAGGAGGTAGGGAGTTCTTAGTCTCTCTGCCTACCCCAACAGCAGGAGAATGAAATAATGACTTCCTGATGGGTGAGGCAAAGGGGCTTGGGTAGAATGTTGTATTTCCTTTAGCTCATGCCTGTTTCCTGGGCTAAAGAATTATACTGGCCAACATCAGAAAGGTGAGCTCCCATGGTTTCTGGGTATCCAAAGGGTCAGCAAACACAGATTCCTCTGCACTGGCTCCTAGAAAACTGGGCACAGAGCAACATACACACACACACACACACACACACACACACACACACGCAGAAGTTTACAATGAACCCCTTTGCCATTTTGCTAATTTCAGAGTTAATTCTGGAACAGAACAGTAGGCATTGAAGTTATCAAGATAGTGGGATGTTTCTGCTGAGATAATCTTGAGGGATCAAATACCAACAAATGTTTTCAATGCTCCTTGGAAACTAATCTATATGTTAAAATGGAAATCCTTCTTTGGCTTTCTTCTCCTTTTCCCTTAAAAAGGCCAAAGTCTCCCACTGCGTTCAGGGCCATCTCCAGTCATCCTGATCTATACCCAGCCACTGGGCCCAGACGGCTTCAGAGGAGAAAGTGAGGCTGGTGACTTTGCAAGGCCCTTCCTAACCTAAATCCAATTCATTTGCACATCATGGCATCACCTCCCTGATATCATGATGTTCTCCAAGAACAAAGGACAAACAACAACCTTTTCCCAAATTAACTAAGCAGAGGAGCAGAACTTATTTTAAAGTCTAGATAAATAGAAAAGTGTCCTTTTCTTTCTCTGTTACCTATTTCACATGGGAAGGAATTAAGACATCAATTGAGTCCTAGGATCATAGATTTTGAGCTGAAAGAGACCCCAGGGGTCACCTAGTCTAGTCCCTTCAGTTTGAAGGCCATAGGACTATAGACTTAGAACTAGAAGATGCCTTCCATGTTGCCTTGTCCAATTTTCTGGGTGTTCAGATGACTTGCTCAGGACCACACAACCAGCTAGTACTTGGTAGAGCTGGATTATAAAAACAAATCCTCTGACATCAGACCTAGATTTCTTTTGTCTATGCACAATATAAGGAAACTGAGGCCCATCCAAGATGAAGAAGCTACTTTGCCAAGGCCATTCAGAAAATCAAGGAGAGTTGGGACTTGAATCTAGGTTTTCTGACTCCAAATCCAAAACCACTCTCTCACCTATTGGATGTGTGTGCTGCCACCTCTGAGAAGGCACAGCAGTCATGACATTTAAATAGAGGCATTGTGGTAGAGTGGATAGGTCAGTGGATGTGAAGTAAAATGACTTGGCTGACAGTCACATGACCTCCCCAGACCTTGGTTTTCTCAGTTTTCTCATCTATAGAAATGAGAGGAGTGGATTACCTGATCTCTAAGGTCTTTGCCAGTGTTCACATGGCACAGAGGATAGATTATTGGACCTGGTATCAGAAAGACAAGTTCAAATCTCACCTCAGAAACTTATCAAGTGTGTTACCCTGAGCAAATCACTCAATCTCTGTTTGCCTCAGTTTCCTCATCTGTAAAATGGAGATAATAGTAGCCCTTATCTCCCAGTGTTGTTGTGAGGATAAGATAAAATATTCGTAAGGGTCTTGGCAAACCTTAAGGCACTATGTAAATGCGAGCTATTATGACCACAACTATAATTCTATGATTCTATGATTAAGAGAAAGCACCAGGCCTAGTCACAGAAGCCTCTGGCTTTGTCTTTTCTCACTCCTTGGAATCACCTCATCTTCTCCTTTCTGGATTTTAAATGAAGGAAGCTTGAGGTTTAACCTGGAGTGATTAACTAAATACTTAAAATAAATCCAGCCATTCCTTTTAACCAGTTTCTCCTTGACAGTTGCTGACCAAGGAAGAAAGTGCTGAATTTCATCTCCAGTTTGTCAATATTTACACTCTGTAAATAAAGCAGCCATCCCGCAGCTAGCTTGTTCAGGCAAGAGAAGGGTCCCTGGGTTACAGACATTCTTATTTCACTAGTGTAAACCCAAGGTAGTATCTTAAGGCCCAATGCCAGTCTTCCCTTTCTCTGGGTCTGTCCTTCTTTAGGACATTTATACTCATATGTCCTGGGAGTAGTGCCAAAATCTAGGCCAACAG
The DNA here is from genome assembly GCA_028646595.1 of Phalanger gymnotis. Lineage (NCBI taxonomy): Eukaryota > Metazoa > Chordata > Mammalia > Diprotodontia > Phalangeridae > Phalanger > Phalanger gymnotis. The sequence goes on along the minus strand of CM053626.1, from coordinate 14,996,096 downwards.
TGCTCAGTAAGATCACAGGAAGATTCAGGAAATGCCAGGAGAAGAAGATGGAGTCTTTCTCCCTGTGTGCAAAGATAGCCATTAACTTTGGGAGAAGTTGCACATTCCCAACTCAGTGTTACCATCACTAGAACTTGCTTCAGTGGACAGATATACCATGTGTGGAGTCAGAGGAACTGGGTTCCAACTCTGACTCCTTCACTTAATGTCCATATGACTTTGAGTAAGTCCTTTCTCCTCCCGGTGCTTCTGTTTACTCATCTACACAATGATGGAGTAAGATAATGCTTTCTAAGGTCCCTGTGAGCTCTAAATCTATGATCCAATGAACCCATCACTCCCACCTTCTCTGAAGCTTAAAGTCCTAAATGGTTGCCTAGAGCACTGAAAGGATAAGTTACTTACCCAAGGTCACATAGCCAGGACATATTAGAGGTGAGACTCAAACCCCAGCCTTCCTGGCTTCAAGGCTAGAGCCTCTCCTCTTGCTGCAACCTTTGACTGTTTTTTTTTTTTTAAATAGCAAAGTCCTCTAGAGCAAAGGTGTCAAACCCATGGGCCATTACATTTTCATGTGCCACCAGAACCAGATTAAAATATAATTGGAAAATCTTTAAGAAAATAAATAAAAATACAACATAATAGAGATAACATTACATTTTAAAACCAAGTCAATATGCAGCCTGTAGGGATACTTATGTACTAATTAGTTACCCTTGTTTCTAATGGAGTTAGACACCACTGGTCTAGTGCCTTTTTTTTAAAACTGACACACAAAAGAGTTGTTAAGTTCTGTGTTCATTTTGAGGGAAACGATCAGCAAGTACTTCCTGAATCTCTCCCATCTCATTTGAGGGCCCGATGAGCTGGAGTCAATATAAAGCTTAAAGTCTGTTCATAGAAGAACCTCAAATCTATGGAAATGCTAACCACCCTCTTCCTCCTTAACACGCACGTGTATAGGCAATGGATTTTTTCTGTTTTTGAAACCTACCTCACAACAGTGCTCCATTCTTCAAATACACCACACATCCTCATCAATTCAGCCTAGAAGTTGTCACCATTTTGGTTTGGTATTCTTTTTTAATATGTCACCAGATCTGTGACCTCATCCACATGGATATTATCTCCTGTGGTACAGATTACAATATATCCACGCCCTTTCATCCACATTTTTCCATAGCTTCTTCATAGAGGATCCACTTGAGATCTTCTTGAGATATATACTTGAGATCTTCTAGGTCTTTTTACATTCTGAAAGTAGAATTGGGCTACGAGGCTAGCCATCCATCATCCTTCACTGGCAAAACATGACCAGCTAACTCTGCTTCTAATCATACATTTTCTCAATGACATTCCTTATTTATTTTCATTAAACAGTCTTATTTGAAGAACTTCAAAAGCTACAAAACATAATCTTATTTAAATCAGTGAAAACTTAATATCTAAACATATTCATGACATTCAAATGGAAAACTCTAGGCATATGATGTAGCAGGCCTTGTTTGAAAGAGATTGGCATCATTAATTGCTGAATTATTTGGGCTGGATATTGTGCAATAATACATAAAGAAAACATTCCTTTGCCTTCAAGACTTGCACTCAAAATGCTTCTAAAAACCCATATCCCCATAACAAAAATCACATACTGCAGAAATCATAGAATCTTAGAATAAAATGAAACTTTAGATTTCCTCTGACCTAACTATTTTCCCAATGTCTGAATGATTTTCTATGATACCTGTCAAAAGCAAGGTATCATCCAGGTTCTATTTAGATACTTGCAGTGATGGGGAACTTATGTCCCAAGGAAGTCCATTTGGATTTTGGACCATTATAATTGTTAGGAGGTTATTCTTTATGGTGAATTCAAATCAGTCTTTATAAATTTGTAAACTTGAAGGTGATTCAGTTTGCAAGATATAATGCTCCAGGGTCAGATTTCATAGAGATGTTATCATTATGGAAATCAAAAACCTTTTTAAAAACCAAGTCCAGAATGTTTCATAAATATTTTATTTTGAAGCAGCAGATTCAGTTTTGATTATTTTTGTTATTCAAAATTGATCTGCACAATCAGCACAAAACATTTTGGTTCTGGAGTTGATGAGAGTACAAGTTCTTCACAAAATGCTACCAAATCAAACCATATGCAGTGGTAACTGCATTTTCTATGTAATTTACTCACAAAGTACTGTGATGGCAGAATGTTTCATGCTTCAGCAAGCTTTTCAAAATGTACACTAGCACACTTGTTGGCAGCCAGAAGAAAGAAAACAAAGGTCATCATTTTGTCTATGAAAGATAGAATTCTCCAGGTGGCATATCTTATTTCCTGTATCCAAGAGCCCAGCTGTGCTTGCAAATAAGTAATTATGAATACAATTTGCAAAAGAAAGACTAATGGTCCATAGTAGCATCTCGTGCATGAACAACTTGGGTGACATCTTATGTGACTCAGTGTCTAGCATGGTATTGTGCACATATGACAATAAAATGACAAAGACTTATTTCATAAATGTGGCAACTCCTTCCATGAATGCATATCACAAACTTCTCTAACGGTGGACAGTTGCCCAAAGCCCAAAGAGGCTAATGTAATTTTCCCAGGGTCGCATCTGCCAGTAGAGTCAGAAGCTGGGTATGAATTCAGATCTTCTGGCTTCCAAGTCCAGCACATTATGCCCCTAGTCTGTTGTTCACTAGCTACTTAATAAGAGCTTATTGAATTGCATTGAGCTGCCTTGTAAATACCATCCTTTTAACCAAAATGCTGATACGGACGAAAGTCAGTGACAAAATTGGGTCCCACAAGATGTCACACAAATTGTCCATGTAGGAGATGGACCTTAATGGCTACTCTAGGCTTTTAGTCTTTCTTTTACAAATTGTATTCATAATTACTTATTTGTGAGCACAGATGGGCATTTTTCATAGGATACAGGAAATAAGATATCCCATGTAGAGAATTCTATCTTTCATAAGTAAAAATGATGACCTTTGTTTTTCTTTTTTCTGGCTACCAACTCATGTTCTAGTAACCAAAGCATCTAAAATCCATCTGTAATTTCAACTTTGAGGGAAGGGGTGAAGGCAATATGCAAAATGGATAGCTTCTACTTTCAGTCTCTAGGTAATTTTTTTTTCTTAGCAATAAACTTTTATTTTTAAGCAAAAAGGCAGAGAGAGGCTTTGCTTAGTTACTATGATAAATGAAGCTGGAGCACTTTAGGTAGTGATAGCAATAGTTATATAGGGAACAATGACATTTTAGCATGATACCTCAAAAACCTGAGGCCTGTTCTGAAGTAGAAAATGTAAGCGGTCACCAAGTTTTAAAACTTCCTCTATCTTATACCTTAGAGCTAAAGACTTTGTAGTGATATCAACAGTGGAGAAAAATTAGGTGACTCAATATGGTCCTGTATGCACTTTCAAAATCATGCTTAATTATTTATTAATCTGATGTAAGAGGTTTTGGGTTTCATTAAGGCACTTCCAGAGGATTTATATTTCTTGGCCAGTAACACAGCTCAGAATTTTCTGTCTCTTTCATAGTCCTTCTCTTCACCTACTATCTTGCCACCCTGGAGGAACCTCTGCCTCTAGGGCCTCTTCTCCTGATTGGTAGCTCTCCCCCCCTCACTTTACCTAGGAAGGACTCTAGACATGATCCATCACACACTTGCCCGGACTCTCACTTCCTCCTGCCTTCAGTGTGTACCCCTTTGTGCTTTCCAGATTTCCTACATATGGGGTCTGCTCCCATTAGAATATAAACTCCTTAAGGGTACTGGTTGTCTTGCTTGTTTACATTTTTATCTGGAGCACTTAGTACAGTGTTTGGCACAGGAGTGTGCCAGCAAATGTTTAAGAGGTGGTTCTCCAAGAGCCACCAAAAATGCAGATAATCCACTTTTAGGTTTAATCTGAATTATTGGTATTTCCTTTACCCTTTTCTTGAATCTAGACAATCAACAAAACAAAAAAAATCAAACCCCTTTCCAAGATGTAAATGTTCACACTGAAAGTTTCACAATTGGCTCAAGCTGGTGCTGGCCCACCACAACCTTGGTGCAGAGTAAGTATTTAATAACTTTTGTCACCAAAAATGTTCAAAATCACTATTGATTAGAGAAATTTAGATTAAAACAACTCTGAGGTACCACATCATACCTTTCAGATTGGCTAATAAAACAAATCAAGAAAATGATAAATGTTGGAGAAGATGTGGGAAAACTGAAACACTAATGCTTTAGTGGTGAAGTTGTGAACTGATCCAACCATTTTGGAGAGCAATTTGGAACTATATCCAAAGGGTTATAAAATTGTGCATACCCTTTGATCCAGAAATATCCCTACTAGATCTGTATCCCAGAGACTATAAAAAAGGGAAAAGGAGCCACATATGCAAAAATATTTATAGCAGCTTTTTTCGAGGTGGCCAAGAATTGGAAATTGAGGGGATACCCTTCAATTGGGGAATGGCTAAACAAGTTGGGGTTTATGAATGTAATGGAATACTATTGGGCTATGAGAAATGCTGAGTAGGCAGATTTCAGAAAACCCTGTAAAGACTTACATGAACTGATACAGAGTGAAGTAAGCAGAACCAGGAGAACACCAGGAGAACACACAGCAACAGCAACATTGCACAATGACCAACTTTGATAGACTTAGCTCTTGTCAGTAATGCAATGATCCAAGACAATTCCAAAAGACTCATGATAGAAAATGCTATTCACATCCAGAGAAAGAGCTATGGAGTCTGAATGCAAATCAAAGTAGACTATTTTCTTTTTTTGTTGTTGTGGTTTTCTTTCTTGTGGCTTTTCCCTTTTGTTCTGATTCTTCTTTCACAACATCATTAATGTCAAAATATGTTTAATATGATTGTACATGTATACCTTATATCAGATTGCATGCCATCTTGGGGAGGAGGAGGGGAGAGAATGTGAAGATTTAGAAATCAAAACCTTATAAAAGTAAATGTTGAAAACTAAAAATAAATAAAGTGGGGGAAAACATAACTGTTCATCTTGATGTCTTACCTAGCTAAGCTAGGTAAGCTAGCTAAGACCCCACCTCACCCATGACTTTCCTATAACTAAACTACACAACCATTCTCAAGATAACTAACGATTATTATTTGAAATAGATGTATAGACAGAACCTTAATTCGTAAATCTGATCATTATTCTCTTGCCCTAGGGGAGAAATTACAACATGTAATCAGAAAAAAACCTCAGAGATCATCTAAAACAATAAAAAAATTATTAAGATAAAGAGGAGAAAGCTCACGTTTCTATAGTGTTATTAAAGTTTAAAAGGCACTTTGAACACTTTAACATAAATCATAACAAATCATACTTGTATACAGAAATAAGGATTGCGATGTGTTTTCTTCACAACCCCATAAGTGGTAGCATCCCCATTTTACAGATAAGGAAGCTGAGAGCTTGAGAGATTTTCCTAAAGTTGCATAACTAAGTAAATGTCAGAGCTAGGATCTGAGCTAAATTTGCTCCAAACTCCAAACTCAGCCCTCCTTATACTACCTTTAACACTAACGTCCTATCATAGTCTAGGAAATGATCAATATAGTTCAGAAACCCCATTTTACAGGGGCTATAGAAAAGTGAAATGCAAGGACGATCTCTGATATATAGTGTCTGCTTTTGGGTCTTAAGCATCATCATTATATACCTACTCTTTAGTGCACAATTCCCAAACTTCTCTATAGATTTGTCCTTTATCTCTCTCTCTCCCTAGGTGCTAAGAAGGATAAATACTATTATCAAGGTATGCTGAGGAAGTGAATATATCTTAATAGGATTATGATAAGAGGGAATTTTTATCCTGTGACTTTGACAAAGAGAAAAGAGAGAAAACTACTTGTGTTTTAAGATCAAAGAATAGACATTGAAATGAAAAGCGGATTATCTTATTAGTATGCTACCTGATGGAACACTCTCAATGTCATGTTTCTTGTTTGGAAGGAGGATGTGCTCCAGGTGGATGCCTTTGCAGAGCTGCTGGCACAATAAGCATTTCAGCAAAAAATATAAAAAACCTGCTCCCTGACAAAGCCATCCATTTGCATAAAGAGTGATACAGAACTCTAGGCAAATCACGCCAGATGTGATTACTCTTTTTCTGAAGTTGAAAGGAAATCTAATGGACCACTAGCTAAAGGTATACAGCTGCTAAAGCATCTAGAAAGCATATACATAGTCTAGGAAAATCTAGCCCAAAAATCTGCTTGCAAAAGCTCCTTGGGAAGAAATATTTCCAAATGGACCGCGAAACCATTAAGCGGGCACACCCTTTTCCACTCTGAAAAAGAAGAGTGGCTAATTGAGCTTAGGGGAAACCACCTGGCCACACAGGAGGGAAGAGGCTGGGTTTGGGGCCAGGGGTGGGGAACCCATGGCCTTAAGGCTACATATGGCCCTCTAGGTCCTCAAGTTCGACTGAATCCAGATTCCTCGAGGCCACAAGCTCTGTACCCTTGGTTGGCATCACTGAAATCTCTTCCTTTATAATCTTTTAGTCTGGAAAAACAGCACTTTCCCCATTAAATACTCCAGAATACACATCCAAAGGATGAGAATACTCCTGGCAAGAGAATAAGTACAAATGTGCCCAAATAATACGTTAAGTCTTCAGTTGTTTCAATCATTCTCAGGGAAATTTGGGGGGAGGGAAAGAGAATTATGAAACAGACTGGGTAGCATTGATTTAGTGCTTTGAGGTTTGCAGAGCATTTTACAATTTGACCTCACAACCACCCTTGGAGGTGAGTGCTATTATTATCCCCATTTCACGAAGAGGAAACTGAGGTAAATAGTGGCTAAGTGACTTGCCCAGGGTCACACAGCTAGTGTCTAAGACTGGATTTGAGCTATGGTCATCCTGACTCCTATGGGACATCCTGATGTCCTATGGACATCCAGCTCTCTATTCACTGTGCCACCTAGCTGCCTCTATTTTTAATAATGTCATCATTGACCAATATTTAGCAATAATGATAGAAATCTATTATACTGTAAGAGATTACTTTGTGGTTTCGGCTAGATCCTGTCTCCCAAACCGTTTAATAAAAGCTTCAATTTTTGACAAAATGGGACAGAGGTGAACTAGAGAGATGGCATCAAAGGTCTCTTCCTGCTCTAAACTTCTGTGATATCCTGATTTGAGAATGTTGGCTGACGACACAGGCTTAATTGTGTCTTCCAACACCACTGTTTAGGGAGCTCCAACATCTCCACTCTTCTCAAATCCTCGATCTCTCATTTAAGGAAAAAAAAAGGTGGATGGCAGGCTTTGCTATTTCAATTTGATGAACATTTCTTAATCAGCTACTACATGGAAGGCCTCATGCTTGATGATGGAGAAATGATTCCTGACCTCAAGGAGCTCATATTTCACTGGGCAAGCATATGTACAGGTAGGTAAATGTAGATTACATACAAAATAATAGAAAATAATTTCCAAAAGGGAAGAGCATTGACAACTGGCAGAATCCCCTGAGCTAGGACTTAGAGGAAACTAAGCTTCTCCATTCACTTCCATGCCCAAGATAAGGAAAAGGATAAAAGGAAGTGAATTCTGGGCTCCTCTATGACTTATTGAAACTTCTCTTTCTCAACCCTTTGTAGGAATACTAACCAGATAGCATCCACTAGAAGCCTGGGGGTACCATGGTGGCAAGAAAGATTCATGAGTTCAATGAAATCATTGATTTCTTCTAGAAAGACCTCAAATACTACATCGGAAATTGAATGCTTGAAGACTATGATTTCTTTCCTTTTGTTTTTTTTTTCTTTTTCTTATATTGTTAGCTAAAAAAATCAAATAATAAGAATGAAAAGTAGACTGTGTGACCTAATGCCCCACTCCAAAGGGAAGGGAGGCTGGTATAGGGCGGATAATAGGAGCTGAGCCTTATGAAGGATGAGCAAAGAGATGAAGTCAAATCTTTAGAAAATTATGGTGCACAAAAGAAGCATTTAGAAAGCATTTGCAAAAGACCATCCCTTGAATACATTAAAACCTAAGCAACCACGAGAACGGGGAAGGAAAAGGAAACAGAAGCTAGGAAGTCAAAATCCTATCATTTCTCATTTCCAGTTATTACCCTTTAGAAGCCACCAACTAATGAGATGGATAGACTCCAACTAAAGCTTGGCTGGGGGAGGGGTGGGGATAAGGGTCATGGGGCAGGGATAGCTTAAGTTCCACCTGCAAAATTGTCATAGATGACAAATAAGATGGGGCAGGGGGAATCGTGCAGGCTTACTTGGGCATTGAAATGCTGGGATGAGAATTTGGGAGAAAGTCTCTGAAGCGCACGGGAGGTTAAGAAGAATCCTTGAGTCTGCTTCTCTGTCACTGGGGAGGAATTAAGTTAAGAGACAGAAGAGCCAGAAAAACAGGACAGACAAAAGACATACTATCTCAAGCTAGTTCTAAATGAAGCAGCTTGATCATTTGAAATGATAAATGGCTACACTGATAGCTGGGAAGTCAAAGATCAAGGGAGATTACATCTACATGGCCAATCCAATTTCATTTCCATGGACGTCTACCCAGTTATTTCTAATCGAGAACTTTATCATATTTGAAGAGGTGAAACCCAGGTAAACCGCAACTCCTGAGAAGCTGGATAAGAAGAGAAATTCAATACTTCAAGGATCCCTGATTTTATCAGTGAGGGCTCTTTCCTCTACTTCTGCAGATCACAAACCCTTACATTCCATTCAGTTGAGCAAGCATTTATTAAGTACCTACTATATACCAAGTACTGCTAGGCACACAGAATATGAACACACATATCTCTTACCGCAAGCAGCATACATTCTACTGGAATTTTTGTTCCCTATGCCTTAGTAGGTCATCTCCATGAGCTGGGCCCCAGGCCCCATTTTTGAAGCCTTTCTAACTTGGAAAATGGCACTTTGCTGATAAAGCCATCCAGAGCCCAGAGTCAAATCCATGCCAAAAAGAGGCATTAAAGTATGACTTACATGGAAGATGAAAAAATGACTTACATTAACAACCTAAAAATAATTTTGAAAAATGGCCATGAAGCAATCACATTCAAAGTACCTTGTTCAAACAAAAAAATATAATAATTCTACCTTATATTATTATGGTGGCAAAAATCTAAATAGCACCACTGCTCAGGTTTTTACCAATTAAATATGAGATTCTAACAAGTATTCTATACTAAGGATCTCTTGAGAACAAACCCCTAAGGAGAAAATAAGAATTTGGTTTACTTATATCCTGGATCATTTATAAAAATGAAGCTAAAAGCCTTTTCTGATTTCTGTTAGCTATAGTTCTATATATCCCAAATCATTTGGGGAAAAATCAGTGCACCTTAAAAGGGGAAAATTACTTTAGTTCAGTTTCCTAAAAAGTAGAGGTGAGGTGGCTTTTACAATATGTGTGCATGAGCCCAAACAAGCTGCCAACTAGAGTAATTTGAACAAATTGGTAAATTTACTTGGGAGAAGGAAGATGTTTATGGAATCAGGCAAACAAATAGTTTGGCTGCATTGATCATTTTTTAAAATAGAAATGGTCTGTCTTTTCTCCAATTCCAGACAATCTTACACTGGTTATTGTTATCATTGTTAGTCTTTTGATTTTGAAAAGGACCAATGGCACCTTGATGTGATGGGTGATGTCTTGAAATGGATTTAAGTGAAGCACAGTGGCACAGAATCATCAGCATTACTCTCTCCTCCAGTCATTGAAGTCCAGTGGCCCAGGATGCAGGTGATGACCTTGGCATGTTTGCTGTCTGACCAGGCTCTAATTGCTCCACAACATTTGTTTCAGATGCCTCCGTGGCCCCTGGAACAAATTGTTCTCATCTGCCCATATTATAGAGGGACAATTATACCAGACCAAAAAGAGGCACCAGAAACTCAGATGATGAGCTCAGGCTGCAACCTCAACAAAACTTTAGTGGGATCAAGCCCATGGTCACAGAGTTGAAAGGGAAGTCAAAGGCCATCTTATCCAACCCAAATCTAGAAAAAGATCCTTTCCACAACACAAAAGACAAGTGGTTATTCAGGTTTTGTTCAAAGACCTCCAGCGAGGCAGGAGCAAGGTTACCCTTTCCATTTTCACAAAGCTGTCATTGTTAGACAGCTTTTTTCCTCCTTATATCAAACTTCAACTTGTTTCTTTGCACCTCTCACTTTGTGTTCTGATTCTGTCCACTGGGTCCAAGGAAAACAATCAATCTCCTTTTCCAGGAGATGGCCCTTCTGATAGTTCAGGACAGCTACAGTGGCCATTCTCTCCTCCACTCTCTCTTCCCTTTTGCAGGTGAAATATCTCCAGTTCATTCCACCAGTTTACATATGGCTCAGTTTTGAGGCTCTTCACCACTGGGGTAATGATCCCCTGGATGCCCTCTAGTTTGTCAATGTCTTTTCTAAAATGTGATGGCCAGAATTAAACATAATACTCCAGATGTGACCTGATCAGGGTAGAGCATGGGGAGTTATCACCTCCTTATCCAACCACATGGGTTGATTTGCTGTTCCTTGCCCCACAATGTTCCCCATATGGGAAATGCTCTGCTTATTTACCTTCACCTCCTAATATCCCTGTCTTCAGTCAAGACTCAGTTCAAGACCTTCCTGGTTCTAGCCCCTTCCCCAAGCTAAAGCCCTACTCCACCTATTTATTGACATGTTATCTCCAGTTCTTAGAATGTAACCTCCTTGAGAGCAGAGATTTTTTTTTGCCTTTCTTTGAATTCCTAATTCTTAGCACAATCAGCACTTAACAAATGCTTCTTGAATAACTAGACAGTACACTTCTCAATATAGTCTAAAATGACATTAGCTTTTGTAGTTTCCGGATCACTGGTGACTTATACTGTGTTTGAAAGCCACTCAAACCCCAGATCTTCTTTTTGAGATGAACTGTTATGTGTTCACAGATTGACTGGACCAACTATTTTAAGCATTCCAATGAGGCAACTGTTTTGACTGATATCACAGAATTGACCAGCTGCTTTATCGAATTGATCACCTTGGCTAAAATGTGCAGAGAGTGCCTCTGAGGGAAAATGATGCCAATAGCAGCCAGAGGATGAGTAACTATGCTGTGGAAATGGAGAAACCCAGAACTTAACCATGAAAGAAAATCCATGAAACACACCAGGTATGCTTCACACCAGGGCACTGTCCATCTTGAGTTTCCATGGAAATGTGTGTTTCTGCACATCCTCTCAGTACATCAATGAGGCATAGAGTAGAAGAGCTGAAAAAGGTTGGATAATTTATTGAAGAGTAAAAATATATAAGCCCAACACTGAAGGTTTTTAAGGCTAAGATTAGCCATGTTATGGACTATTCTATGGAAATACCATGGTGAGTTTACAAAGTTGTTGTGTAAATTATTCTCCTGGCTTCGTTTACTTCACTGCACATCAGTTCATACAAGTAACCCCAAGTTTGCTGAAATCAACCCTTTCATCATATACCAAAATAAAAATATTTTTGAAGAAAAAGGGAAAAAACCTATGGATTCAGTTATAATATATGGTCTTTTTCAAACATCGCCTCCCAGAAAATACACAGGAAGACTATAATTCTCATGTCAAAGCCCTTCAAAATATAGATGTAACTAGCAAGAAACAAAATGGCTTCTTAACATGCTCTTGGAGTAGAATGGGCAAGGTGGCATTGTATAAAGTACACACTAGACTAAGAGTTCAGAGATGTGGTTCCTGCTCAAACCTCTGACTCTTAACCAGCTAAGTGACATTTAGCCAGTTACATGACTTACACAGAACTCAGTTCCCTCAGTTTCCAGTGCTGGCTATATGATCTCTTCAGTCCTTGCAGATTTAACATAATACTTAGCCACTTAGTACTCCGGACAGCTCATCAGGAATGTAAGTTACAGATAAAGTTGAATTAGTAAAGGGTGCTTTTTCATTTGGGAACTCCCTATAACCAATGAAATCATGGGTAACAATAGATAACATTTAAATAGTGCTTTCATCCTCACAACATCCCTGGGAGTTAAGTGCTATTATTATCCCCATTTTACCAGTGAGAAAATGAGGCAAATAGAAGGTCACACACTTAATGAGTGTCAGAAGCAGGATTTGAACTCAGGGTGTCCTTACACAAAGCTGCCTCTCTCCATCTGGCTCCACTTTGAAGAACTCAAGTTCCCCAAGGGCAAGAATTGCTTTGTTTTATTTTTGTCTTTGTAGCCCTAGCACCTAGCATGGAGCTTAGCACGTGCTGAACTCTGTTGGTGGAACTGAATTGTTCTTCAGAGGAGCATATCAGAATTTGGCTTGCTTTAAGTGTATTAGTGCTTGCACTGACTATGGGAGAAGACAAACAATTGGGTTGGCTTCTGCTCTGGCAATTCCTTTCCAAGCCGATAAATACACTAATTCATGTCAGGACCACTTCTTCAGCTGAGCACATGATTTTGTTCTCTATTTCCCATCAAGAAACTTGCTGGCAGAGGTGGGGGTGTCATTAAGACTCAATTCTACTAAAAAAAAAAACTGTTCCAAGATGGATGTTTCTGGTACAATGCCCAAGGTGTCACAAGTAGGTTTGGACATCGTTACCTTTGTCTAGAGAGAAAATTAATGCAAAGTAAAAGAGTTAATAGACCTTGGATTGTTTATACTGACTCCTTAAAGACAGCAGGAGGGTCGGATTCATAGACTGTGTGTAGCCCATTTGTAATGTATGAGTTTCTATTCCAGATTCCTCCAGTTTCAATTATATTCCGCCAGAAAGTACAGACTGTCTCTTTGGAGGTTAAGTATATTCCACGGGTTGAATTCTTTCCCTCTTCAGGAAAACTAAATTGCCTGTGGCACTGCGGATGCATTGTTATATGGAATGAAAATATAAACCAGAAGAAAATATTTTAAACCTAAAAAAATAAGAACATAGCTATTAAATCTCTATTCCACTGACATAGTAAAGTGATTGTTTACCTTAAGTATTTACATTTAAATTCGGTTCACACATATCAAAGGTCTAGGCATGATAGGAAGATTTATGAAGCAAATTCTTACCTTCAAGAAGCTTCCAAGCTAGGTAGGGAGAAATAAGGCAAGAGAGCTAGCTAGGTTGAGTGGAAGGAGAGTTGGGAGATCTGGTCCTCACCCTGACATCACCTCATTGAATAAATCTGGCCAAATCACTGTGACCTCAAATGTACATTCTAGATCTAAGAGCCTACACTCCAAATTTCTCCAACACTGCCACAAACCTGAGGCAGGCTCTTATTTCCTCATATCTGGCCCATTGCAATAGCTGCCAGTGGGTCTGACTGCCCCAAGGCTCTCTCCACTCCAGTCCATCCCTCCACTCAGCAAGGAAATTAATCTTAAAGGGCAGATCTGTCCATATCACTCATACTTCCAATGGCTCCCTATAACCTTGAGGATAATTTTTTTAAATCCTCTGGTGTTGAAAGCTCTTCATGATTTGCCTCTTCCACTTACCATTCTTCTGACACTCCATACTCTTCAGTCCAGTGACATGTCACACCAAGGGCATTTTCACTGGCGGCCCCCTATGCCTGGAATGTTCTCCCTCCTCCTCTCCTCTTCCCAGCTTCCTTGGCTTCCTCCAAGTCCTAGCTAAAATGCCACCCTTTGTAGGAAGCCTTTCCTGATCCCTAACATTTCTACTGCCTTTCCTCTGCTGATTATTTCCCATTTATTCTGTATATAGATTCTTTGTACATAGTTATTTGCATGTTGTCTCCCCCATTGGACTAGGACTCCTCGAGGGCAAGGACCAGCTTTTGTTTCTTTCCATATCCCCAGGACTTAGTGCATGCTTGGCACACAGTAGGTGCTTAATAAATATTTCTTGGCTGACTGACTTGGAACTACAGCTAGGTCCCCATTATTTCAAATACTGAATCCCCTAAAGTGCTCATGTTATCTGAATTCTCTCGCACACTCACATATTTCCATTGGGCTAAAACCAATGAACATATTTTGCATAGTCAGCACTTCAAATAGTGTGAATTCAAATACATGCATTTAACAAACTAAGATAAGGTAAGTGTGTGGGTGCAAAGATGGGGCAATAATCAATGTGATCAAAATTTTGAAACAGGAAAACATTATCAAAAGATTTTGAAAACAAAATGGCCACAATTTTCAGAACAAAAGGACCTTGAGAGAAGATATTTTACTTCTTGGGGTCTTAATTTCCTCATTT
>CM053626.1:14951466-14981344 GCA_028646595.1 Phalanger gymnotis | reverse complement strand
GGAACAGGGCAACCAGAATGTACGCCATCTTGGAGTGGGGGCAGGGAGGAAATGGGGAGAAAATTTGTAATTCAAACGCCTGTGAAAATCAAGGCTGAAAACCAAACATGTCAAAAATAAATTTAAAAAAAATGTCAAAACCAATCTTCCTCCGAAGGCCTGCTGATGACTCCCACCTCCCTCTTCTCAGGATAGCGGTGGGCTCTGGATCTGAAAGCTGCCTCCATTGTTGGATGCTACTGCAGAGATGAACTGATTTTCTTTGCCACAAGTGAGGTTTCTATCCTGAGCAGGGATGTCTGGAAGTGACAGTGATGTCCAAAACAAAAACCATTAATGAAACCTTTTGAATGTGTTAAAAAGCACAGATACACACACATCAAAGTGTTCAGCTTAGGATGGATGATGACATTCATTCATTGAATTTGGAATCTCACCTTAAAAATTATTTCTTTATTCCATTCAAATAAAATTAATAAACGTCACCTAGTCTAACCTCATTTTACAAAGGAAGAAACTGAAGACAAGAGACATTAAGTGACTTGCCTAATGTCATACAGCTAGCAAGCAATTGGCAAAGCTGGGATTCAAACTCAGGTCCTGAGCCTCCAAGGTCAGCACCCTTTTCACTGCATGCTTCATCTGTGAAAGTTGTAAAGAGTCAAATTTAGGCCCAATGTGTGTGCGTGTGTGCGGGAGAATTTCCTAATAATTATCCAGAAGTTATCCAGAAGTAGACTAGATTACCTCAGAAGAGAATCCAGTCCCTTCCCTTCTCTCTGTCATGGAGGTCTTCAAGCAAAGAATATATAGCTGACCACTAGACATTTATGATATTGAAGAGATTCATGATCAGGTCCAGGTTGGACCAGATGTTTTCTGAAGTCCCTTCCAACTCTGAGACTCTGTGGTTCTCTGATTTCCCCCAAGTCACATCTGTAAAATGGGGTTAATTATACTATCTACCTCTCAACATGTTGGAAGAGCCTCAAAAGGCTATGTAAATGCGGCTAGATACTATTACTAACTCTCTATCAACAAGAATGGCATGTAAAGAAATCATTGTAGTGTCAAGCAATTGCTCCTTCATGACTTTCAACATTCTTACAACAGGTGCCTTTTTTGTGTTACTAAGTCAATTCAAAATACATGGGTTTCAGGAGACAATTTCTAATTTTCTACAAAGCTTTCTTCAGCGTTAAACTGTGGGCTCTGTTGTACATACCAACTCTCAGACTCAAGGTGACTTCTTCTATTTTTTGAGGGGGCAAGAAGGGAATAGTTTCAGGGTAATCTGATCAACCTTTGAGTTATGAGACCATGAAAATTCAAGAGGTTCATTTTAAAACAGTACTCTGACCTTTCTGCTCCTTCATAACTCAAAACTGACTGCAGTTAAAAGTTCAGGCTTGTCATGCAGCTAAACTTGAAAAGGACAAGCTCATGGCATGCTTGGAGGAAACACAGAGAGCCAGAGGTCAGCATCCTTAGTGTTTCTCCATATTCAGGTGGGACCCACAGAGCTATGATCCCATATGCACCATGATGGTGACTTTCTGGGCTCCAACTTGGGAAGCAGAATCCTGGAAGGTTACTGAAGGGACCTCAGAGGCCACCTGGTCCAACTCCTTCATTTTAGAGATTGCAAGCTGAGATCAAGAGAGTTAAGAGGTTTGCCCAAGTTTGAACAAGGAATAAGCATCATATGTAGGGCTTGAGTGGAAAAAAGGATGAATCTGGAGTTAGAGGATCTCAGTTCAAATCCTCATTTTGCCACTCACTACCTATATGGTCATATGATAATAAATAAACAAAATATATCAGATACCTAAAAGTTAGGTGTCATGACCACTGGGCCAGTTTTCAGACCAGTCTAGGGGTTTGACTTCACCCAGATATTATCTGGAATCATAGACTCATAGACCCTAGAGCTGCAAGGAATCTTCAATGATCATGAGGTCTATCTTTCTCTCTGACTGCAATCAGGTGAGGTACTGTCATCTCTGTTCTCCTTATAAGTCAGCAAAATGGGTACCCAAAATCACACAGCAGAGGACTGACATTCAAGCCCGCTCTCTCCATCCTCCCTGCTCTGTCTGCCATGTAATTCATCCCAAATTGAGCTGAACAAGGCCTGTACCAGAACAGATCCTACAAGTCTCATCTGACTAAAGGCAGGGGAAAAGCTGGAGCTCTCTCCAGACTACTTTGGAGAAGGAGGGAATGTAAGGCCAAGAAAGATTTTGAGGCTAAGTTTCACAGGCCTTAATCTGCTTCCACTTGGTCAGCTGAGAAGAGAACAAGAGTGGTTTCTGTTTGTGTGCTTTGTTTGGACCTTCCTTTCTCAGTCCTCATCCTCTTTGCTCTCTCTGCCACACTTGACCTTTCCTCTTTCTCTCTTTTCTCTGAGTTTTTGTGACACTTCTCTAACTGGTTTACCTCCTACCTGCTTGACCGACTGTTCCTTCTCTGCCCCTTTAGCTGGCTCATCATCCACTGTCATTCCCCTTAATTGTGAGTATTAGCCAAAGTTCTGTCCCAGGCTCTTTCCACATTCTTCTCTCTCTACCCTCCGTATAACCTCATCGGCTTCATGGGGTTTACTTATCACTTCCATGTAGACAACTCATGTATCAATATATCCCCTCCTGGTCTTTTTCCTGAGTTTCAGTCCTGGATCATATATTGGCCATTTTAAGCTGGATGTCCTGTAGGTATCTGAAACTTAACATGTCCAAACCAGAATTTATCTCCTCTTGCCCCAACATTCCCCTTTTCCAAAGTTCCCTATTTCTGTTCAAGGTACTACTATCTTTCCAGTGTCCCAAGTCAATAACCTTAACATTCATCAACCTACTTTCTCTCACCCCATAGAGCCAATCAGTGGCCAAATCCTGCCACCTGTCCCTCCATATCTCTTATATCAGACTCCTCTACTCACAGACCATGCTCATTCAGGCCTCATTGCTTCTTGCTTAGACATTGCAGTGGCTTCCCTCACTCAAGTCTCTCTCTTCACTCCATTCCATCCTTCAGATGTCTGTTAAGTGATTTCCCTTAAGTGAAGATCTGCCTTTCTCCTCCCCAACTCAATAAACTTATCTTTCCACATTCCCTCCAGGACAAAAAACAAATTCCTCTATTCAGTCTTTAAAGTCTTATACAATCTAGCCCCATCTTACCTTTCCATTTTCATTATGAATGACTCCCCTTCCCTCACTATATGGTCTAGTCAAACTGGCCTTCTCTGTGTTCTAGACACATGGGACTTCATCTCCCATACCTGGAGTGTACTTCCTCATCACTGCTGCCTCATGGAATCTTTCTCTTCCTTCATCATGAAGTTCAACCTTCTCTATAAAGCCCTCCCTAATCCCCCAAACCGCTAAAGGCTTCCACTCCTACTTTACATTGCTTTCATATTTATTCTACCCAGCATCTCCCAAAAATCTTAGTTTAAATTTTAATAGCTTAAAAAACCCTTACATGTATCCATAGAGGACAGTGTAAGATCCTTAAGAATCAGGATTGTTTCAGTTTGTATTTGTATCCCAAGTACCTGGCACAATGCCAAGCAACCAGTAGGACTTTAATAAACACTTACTGATAGGCTGACCTGTGACTTCACTGATGTGATGAATTTCTTGTTGCTCAGTCATTTCTGACTCTTCCTGACCCCATTTGGGGTTTTCTTGGAAAAGATACTAGACTGGCTTGCCATTTCCTTCTCCAGCTCATTTCAAAGATTCAGAAACAGGGTTAAGTGACTTATGCAGGGTCACACAGCTAGTAAGTATCTGACTGAAACTCAGGAAGATGAGTCTTCCTGACTTTAGGCCTAGCACTCTATCCACCGTGCTACCTAGTCACCCTGGTGTAATGTATACATACCTAACATCAAAACTTCCTCCATTGGTGCAGATTTGGAAAACTAGTCTATAGAGCACAGCATTTTGTGGACATTGAGAGTTTAAGTGTCTTGCCCATGGCTACCTGGAAAGTTCACAGTACCAAATGGTATATAAGTTAACTACAAATTTTACTTTTTCTTGTGGCCATATGGCTTTGTCCTTTGTTCTTAAAAAAGGACCATGACATCAGGAAGATAACGCCATGACTTGCAAGTAATTGAATTTAAGTGACAGAGGGCTGTGCAAAGTCACCAGCCTGACTTTCTCCACCAGAGCCATCTGGGTCCAGGGGCCAGATATGGATCAGAACAACTGGAGATGGCCCAGGATACAGTGGGAGATGTTGACCTTTTTAAGCTAAAGTCTTTCCCAGTTCCCACTTTGACTGTGGCAACACCCATTCAGTGATTAGGGCAGTTTAAGAAATGAGCCAAAGGATGGCTTCTTTAACAAAAAAAAAAAATCAAACTGGAAGGGGAAGACCCACAGGGTTTCTCACCAAAAGAGAAACAACTACTATTTACATTCACTTTGAGCTATCAAGGCTCAAAAAATAAGCATTAAGTGGTGTTTGGGCAGGGACCTCTTGCTAGCCAATCAAGGAGAGCCAGAGTGAATTGGGTTTAAAGCATGGTTTTTAAGAAAGAAATCTAGCCAGCAAACCCCAAGATAGCAAGGCAGAATTCAGCCAACAAAACTGACCTTCTTTTGGACAGAGCACCCTCAGGTTAGGGCATGCTACCGCATGTGGAGAAAGAAGAGGAGAAGGGAGGAGATGAGGAGTCGCTGACTTGCCTGGCTGGAAATGATCAATTGGGTCCCCATTGAGGCAGCTCAGACTACTCACAGGTTTTGGCTTGTCCTTCATTCTTGAAGAGGACCATGACATCAGGAATATGATGCCATGACTTGCAAGTGAACTGGATTTAAGTGAGGGAGGATTGTGCAAAGTCACTACCCTCACTTTCTCCACCAGAGCCACCTGGGTCCAGTGGCCACGTATAGATACCTTTTCTAAATTCCACTCAACGGTCTTCGAGGAGAAAAATTCATAACCCCAGGGGTTCCAGAACTATTCTCTATTTAGAAAGGTTAAGGTTTCAGGAAAGGATAACCAGGTCTCCTAGAAAAGCAAGTTCATCTCTTATTCATTCCCTTTTCTTGTTTTTGTAGCTGTCAGGATGACTAATTATCCCATATAGGATACCATCAGGAAGTCAGCTCCTGTACATGATGCATGACAGTCTCCTACCTACCTCACTATTACACACCCTTAGTTAGAAATCTTGCAGCCCCAGCTAAGCATAGAGTGTCAACTGTGTGGCTTGGTCAAGATGAAATATACATGGCTGGGTCCCTGGTCTCACCTAGGCTCAGGGAATCCAACCCAGGATCTATCTACACTGCTACTAATAGAATGTAAGTGAGATTCTTACTTTAAAATTTCCTCTTCTTATATACCACATGCACTAATGTAGAGTCACTTTGGTTCAAGAGATCAATATTCTTCCATATTCTATAGGCAGATTCTTCAAATTCAGGAAATTCTGCCAATACTTTCACTGCACTCATTTGTTAATCTATTTTGCAGCAAAAATAAATAGGTTTTTGGTCACCATGTTGCAGAGCACACCCATGTATAATTAATTCACTATCCATTTCTCAGGAAGGACAAGATGATAAACGAATGGGGGGGGGAAGCATGGATGGTATTATTATGCAAAACAGATAGTTGAGAGGTCATAAGCAACTACCAATCCATAAGCATACTTTCTTCAGCTTTATGAAAATCTTTATAACAATACTCTATATTCATATCAAGGGAGTTGAAGACGAAAATGTCAGAGGGAAACTCACAAGCTTTAATGAGTCATTTTCTACAGCAGACCACAGCTTTATAGTCACACTGAAAGGTGCAGAAAATCCAAGATCCCACCGTGTTTGTTACTGGGGGAGAGGAGGAGGGGAGAAGAAGCATTTAACGTCATAGAGCAAAATGCTACCTTAAAGGATTTCCTCTGATGAGGAATGTGTCATTCACATGCTACTAAAACACAAGGTTCTGAGATAAGTTCAATTACCCTCTTATTATTCATGTCAATAAGACAAAAGTCTTGAGATGTAGGCTTGTCAAAAGTGTTTGCCACTGTGGAATTCATGCATAGGGTACAAATGAAAAAGGCAGCCCGATTGTTTTGGAGACTGGGCTACAAGTGCAGCAGCCATTCATGGTCCTAAACCAATGATGACAGGTATGAAAGCTTTAATATGCTCTGTTTTTCAAACAGCCCTTCCTTGGGTCCTGCGCCATAGGACATATTAATATCGTGCTTAGTGCAGACATCTAATCAGCTTTAGCCCTGTTGCAGCTCAGAACTCTAGAACCCAAAGGATCCGCTAGCCTCAGCCTCTTTCAATAGCAGAGATTACTGACATATCCCCATCCCCCCCCCACGCCACCCCCCCCCACACACACACACCTGGCAAGATATCCCCTATAAATGGTGAGGTCAGGTCCTCCAGATTCTCCTGTTGTGAATGACAATTGCTTTGAGCTCATGGTAACAAAGTCCAGAATATTGCAAAGCTTCCTCATTGAGAACCGTGACTGCTTAAAACCACACCCAACAATCCACATAAGAAAAAAACTAAATGAGTGAAAAAGGCTTATTGTCCAGTCTATGGCATGTGGCTTATCCAATAATAGAACTGAAGCACAAGAAATGACCTTGGATACTTGCTAGTTCAACTTGACCTTGAACAAGAATCCCCACTACAAATCCCCCAGTGAGTGACCGTCTAGTCCCTTCTTAAGGACCCCCCCCCATCTCCCAGAGCAGCCTACTCCAGTGGGGAGCAGATCAGCTGGTAAGAAGGGTTTATTCCTTTATATCAAGCTTAAATCAACCTTTCTGCAACATTCTAGACACAGTGATGTCATGCTACTCAATTCATTCCACAAACATTCACCGAGAGCCCACTACTATAAGATAATGCTGAGAGAGACCAGATCAGAAGTCAAAAACAAAACAGTGCCTGTCCTCAAGGAGTTCACCTGGCCCTTAAGTGATACCTGCCTGAGTAGGAGTATAGTCCATGCAAAGTTACTTCAAGAGCACTAGCCATAAGGACATGAAAAGAGCCTTTACCCAAGAAGGGAGGCAGGGATTCTAAGAGGCAGAGAGGAAGAGGGAAGGCTAGAGATGGGAGGAGAGAGCCACATAAAAAAGAGAGCAGTTCTGTACAGCAGACAAGCTAGCCTATTCTCTTCCTCCTGCTCCGTTCAGGCTCCAACTCACTGTCCATTTGTAGCGTTCTTACAACATTTTAGGTAGGGTATGTGTGTCTGTGTAGAGATAGATGTCAAAAGGGAGAGGGAGAAAGAAGCAGAAAGAGAGGAGGAGGAGGAATTATAGGAGAGGAAGAAGGAGTGAATAGAGGGGAATGGGGAAGAGAGAGGGAAAGAAGGACAGAAGTGGAATAGAGAAAGAGGATAGAGAAGGGGAAAGGAAAGGGATAAGAGGGGAAGAGGAAAAGAAGGGAAAGAAGAGAAAAGGAGGAGAGAAGGGGAAGGAAGGGAGAATAATGGGCCTAGACTACAGGTAATGAAACATACTTCCCTCCTCTCAGCAGAGAGGTACAAGATGATTAGGGCAAAACATGGTCCAGATTTCCAGACATATTCATGTTATCTGCTGTTTTTGCTTAACTATTTTTCTTTTCCACAAATGATGTTTTAATTTCTGGGTGGTGGAGAAAGGAAAGGAAAATATTTCCAGAAATGACCATAAGGTCCAAACAAAAGGAATCAATAAACTTCTTTAAGGGTGAAATAGACAGACAGACAGACAGACAGACAGACAGACAGACAGATAGATAGACAGATAGATGATGGATGGATGGATGGATGGATGGATGGATGGATGGATGGATGGATGGATGGATAGGTAGATAGATAGATGGGTTCTTAAAGTTTTTGTGTCTCCTTCATAAAACTCTGGGCTCTTCCAGGGTAGGAACTGTCTTTTACCCTCTTTTTCTATTCCTAGCACTTAGGGCAGTGCCTAGCAGGAGGTAGGTACTTATTTTAAAGCACTTGTTGTTGTTCAGTCATTTGGGATTTTCTTGGCAAAGATATTGAAGTGGTTTGCTATTTCCTTCTCCAGCTCATTTTATGGATGAGGATACTGAGGCAAATAGGGTAAAGTGACTTGCCCAAGGTGGCACTACCAGTAAGTGTTTGAGGCCAGATTTGAATTCAAGGAGCTGAATCTTTTTGACTCCAGGCTTGGCATTCTATCCACTGTGCCACCTGGCAGCTAGTAGGTGCTCAATAGATGTTTGTTGACTTGACTTTACTAATCTGAGAAAGTCTATGAACCCCGCCTGAGAAAATTTTTTAATGCATAAAATCAAATTCATTCAAGTACAAAGGAAATTATTGAATATATTGAAATGTGGATATCTAGATATTTCTTTTAAAAAATCAAGTTGACAGAGTCCAGTTTGAGAGTTCCTGCCTACCACAGGCTGCCCATCAAATTGCATTTCCAAAGCTAAACAATAGCCAATATTCAAGGGGAAAACCCTTCTTCCAGTCTCAACCTCTCAAATTTGGTTGCTGTAAGGAAAGTGCTGAATAAGTTCTAAGCTGTTCTATAAATGTGAGTTGTTATTATTTTCTCCCCTTGTTTGTAGGTGCCTGGAGGGTGAGATTCACTCTTCTTCATCTTCCCCCACTGGGCCACCTCTGTCACCTTTGGCCCAGTTCCTGGGCTCTGTTATACCCTGAGTGCTTATGTGTTGATGAATGAACTAGCCACCCCAAAACCTAAACCCATGGTCTCATGGGTAGCTTTTTCTTCTGTTGTTATTTGTTTGTTTTTTGCTTTGTGTCTCTTTTTTAAAGCTTTGAAATATAAAGGGAACATCCAAATTCAGAATGCCCACCCCCCTTCAAATTCAGTCAGAGGGAGCTAGCTTTTTTAGCCCAGGTCCTTGTGGCTATTTTTAGCTCAGCTGCTCCAGGGTGGGTATAGTTCGAATCCTTTGAAGAGGCAGCAGGGTTGTTTCTGGACCTCCTGAGAAGAGGCAGAATGGTGTCCAACATCGCCTTGTCCTACTTCAGGCCCTGTTTGAATATTTGCAACCTGAGAAATCACAAGTCACCAAGCAAGAAGGAGTCCTTTTTTCCTGGCTACTTTATGGAAAGAAATGGTGTTCAATCGATCAATCAAGAAACAAGCAATTGTGAGCAAACTGTTCTATACTTAGCACTGTGCTAAGGCACTCTGGAATATGTAAGCAAAATATCGGAAAGTCCCTGCCTTGGGAAAGCTTACAACTTATTGGGGGAGGTAACCCTAATGCCAATGGGAAAAAGCAACAATAATAATAACTCCAGAATTCGAGAATGAGAAGGGACCTCTGCTGCCCTCTTAACCCTATGAGCACCCCTCTTCCAACCCACTCAACAAGTTTGGAAACCGGCCGGCTCCCAAGGCAGCCCGCCAGGCTTCGGGAGAGCTCTAAGGAATCAGAAGGTTTTTCCTGACTTCAGGCTTTACTTGCAGCTTCCCCTATGCTGCTCTTGGCTCTGTTTTCTTGGGCCAACAGAACAAGCCCAGTCCCTCCCTCACTGGCAGCTCTCCAAAGGCTTGAATAAAACTAGCATGTTTGTCTTGAGTTTTTTCTTCTCTAGGCTAAACAGTCACAATCTTTCCAAACAATACTCTTTGGCATGGACTCAAAGCAGCTAGATACTACAATAAAAAGAGCATTGAACCTGGCATCAGGAAGACCTGAGTTCCAATCTGACTTCTGACACTTCACTAGCTATGAGACCATTGGGAACCTGCAGTAACATCTGTCTACCATCTGTAAAAGAAATAATGATAATGATAGAGCACACCTTGCAGGGTTGTGAGGACCAAGTGTGAGAGCTGTACAGCTCTGTGTAACATTCCAAACGTACTAACTCTTTACCAACCTGATCACCCTTCCCTGCATGCTCTCTAGCTTATTAATTAGCAGCCTTCCTGAACTGCAATACCTGGGACTGAACAGAGTACACGAGATAGGGACTTAACAGGGCAATAGTAAAAATGAGGAAGAGATAGAGAGGCAATGTGATACAGCTGACCGTGACATCAAGAAGAGCTGCATTTTAGTCTTGCTTCTGACACCTACTGGGTATATGACTGTGGGCAAGTCTCTCACTGCCCCTACACAATTCAGTAAGTTATAGAATAATTGTAGATGTATGTAGTAGAGGGGATGTCCTCACCTGGGAGTTCCTTGTACCAATGAATTGTGTCTAGTCCAATAGATAGATACATGGAAACATAGACAAAAATCAATGAGGCCTAAGTTGTATGGTACAAATTCTAAGTGCCAGGGTACATTAGCATTAACAGGGGTAGAATGGAAGAGTGAAATGGGTATTGGCCATGGTATTGGGGGTACTGGGTTTGGATTCTGGCTCTACCTCTTCCCACCCATGGGAAATTAGATAAATCATGCCATCTGCCTGGGTTGGTTTCCTTGCCAATAAAATAAGAGACTTGGACCACATATTCCTAAGTTGCCATCCTGTACTACCAAGTCTCTGAACTGAATTCTGCCTGGATCGGACCCTGCTGAAGTTGATCCCAGCTGCCTCTTCCACCGTGTTGTCCCTGGGCAGCGCCTGACACATACTAAGTGCTGAAGAAATATTTGATGACAGTTGGTTAATTGGTTGGATTTGCTCTCATCTAATAGACACCTCCCTCCAGAGCCCCTGAGTTTGGTTGCTTCAGCACTCCCAGGTCTTGACCATCCAAGAGTCTAGAACAAGACATAGCCTTCCCTGATGTTTACTGCCTATGTGACCTTGGGGAGTAAAAAGAATAACAGTGGACATTCACAAAGTACTTTAAATTTTTCAATATAGTTTATGGGTGTTGATCCTCACAACAAACCTGTGATGTTAAGGGCTGTTATTATCCCTGTTTTACAAATGATGAGCCTGAGGCAAAGAGGTTAAGTGATTTGCTCAGGATCACATGGCAAGAAACTCAGTTCTTCCTTAATCCATGTCCAGACCTCTATTCACTATGTCACTTAGCTGCCTAATTTGCCCTCTCTGGGCCTCAGTTCTTGTAAAATGAAGGAATTAGATAAGATGACCTCGAAGATTCCTTGTGGATCTAGGTTTTAGGATCCATGTATAAGGTTCCTGGCCCCATCTCTCCCCCTGGCAAACTATTCCATAATTCATGACAGTTTACTCTTAAGGCCAGCTGGTGAATAGCCGGTTGTCTACCCACAGCCTAACTTTGCTCAGGATCATTTAGTGGCTGGGGTCATTCAGCATTAGGGTCCTGGCCCATCGCCCGCACAGCTCAGACATAGGAGAGAGATTCTGGGAAGAAGCTGAGGTGGGAGAGGGGCGGGGCAAGGAACTGGCAAGATTTAGTTTAGACCCATGGGGCTGGGACCAATGGAACACCAGGCTTCGTATGCCTCTTACGCAACTGAAAACAATGAAAGTAAAGCATGGAAGAAATACTAAGGCTGAAGGGTTAGATCTGGGGGAAAGAGGGAAGTAGATTTTTTTTTAGTAATATGTACATACATGTGTGAATACACAAACATACATATATATGGCTTCGGAAATATATAGGAATATAGGGTGAGGATTTTTTTCTTCATTTTTCCATGGAATTTCCCAAAGTGGATAATTTTTAGACTAATCAAGTTTAATTGAAACGTTTTTAAATTACCTTGCTGTTTTCCTTAGCTATCTTTCTCATTATTCTACAATTCGGCCCCATTTCGCTATTTAAAATAATCTGGCAAGGCTTAAGCCTTGCCACCTCCATTTCTTATTCTGCACACACTGCTCCATCCACCTCTCCTTCCCCTTCCCCCTTCTCTCCATCAGTCCATCACCAACCTTTGACAAGCTACATTCTGGATCTGGTAGTAGCAGATCTGGCTTAACCTGGTTCTCTTTTTGTTACCTATTTATTACCTGTACAACTTTGGGCAATTCATTTCTATTTTCTGCTTCTCTGTGTGCTCATCTATAAAACAGGAGGATTGAATTAAATGTTCTCTAAGGTCCCTTTCAGTTCTGAATCCTAAAAAAAGATCCAAATCTTCAAATACTGGCTCAAAATTTAGCTCTTGCAGAAAGCTTTCTCTAATTAATGCATCTAACTCTGTTGACTTCTCTGCTTTGCACTCATCTCAAGCATATATCAATCACCCAACAAACACTTATTAAGCTCCTACAGTTTGCAGGCACTATGCCAGGGGGTGGAGGGAGAGCATTTATTAAGTATCTACTATATGCCAGACATTTTATCAAGCATTTTACAAATATTATCTCACTTGATCCTCACAACTCTGAGGAGTGGGTTATGATCCCCATTTTACAGCTTAGGAAACTGAGGTAGACAGGAATTACATGAATTGTCCCGAGTCACACAGCTTGTATCTCAGTTTGGATTTGATCTCAGATATTCCTGACTCCAAACCCTGTGCTCTATCCACTCTGCCACCTAGCTGCTTCTGGGGATATAAAGAAAAAAAGACAGTCACTGCCCTCAAGGGGCTTATATTCCAATAGACTAAGCAAGGATACATGATTTTGGATCTAGCAAGGTCCCAAACTGCAATACCAGAAAGAGATACCCAGTTTGGGGCTCCAAAGAACTCTCAATATTGCTTCTGGCCCCACTCACTCAATCTTTCCCTTTTGATCAATAAAAATGTACCACATGAGCTCACATCATAGTGAGAACATGAACAATTTATTTAAAATAGAAAACATCACAATCTCAAGAAAGCCTCAGAAGACAAATAGCACAAAACGTATCAAACATAATCACCGTACCGAGCCCACTTTCTTGTATCCTCCAATTGCTCAGCCCTCAGCTAACTAGAGCCAGGAGTCTGCAACTGCATGCCTAGTCTATAGCTGTTCTAAATTGATGGGCACAGAGGGCATAGGACTTGCCACTGATGACTTCCAAAAGGGATGTATCTAAGTGATGTCAATAGCTGGGTCTCTTGCCATTAGATGAGTGATATCTCTGCCCTACCTGCATAATCCTGCAGCTACAACATGGCACCTGGAAGGGGAACACTCAAGTACTATGTGCCCACATCAGGCTCTTAGATCTGGCATCGGCAGGAATGAAAGAAGCCTGACTACTCTGCCATGGCATCTCTGACTCAACCCTCAACCCTGCCATTGGTCATAACAAGAAAATGCCAATCACTGAAATACTCTCCACAGGACCTAAGAAGGCTGACCAACACCTGGCCATAGCTGCCAGTCTTCTTCCTCCCCACTTCTACCTTCCTCTTCCTGCTCTGCATCCTAATGTTAAAATACCTTCTGCCTTCATCTCCCCCCAAGACTTGCACCATCCAACGTGGCTAAGCCCATGACATGTGGGCCCTAAGATTATACCAGAGGCGTCCATTGATGGCAGCTACTGTAAAGGAGCTCAGAGTAAACTGGGAGTTCCATCAATTAATACACAGCCTTTATGTGCCTTACACTTAGGTCATTTCACGTGTGTAGATTATCTCCCCAAGAAGCTGTAAGTTTCTCAAGGGCTATTTATTAGAACCCTGACCCAAGAATCAGAAGAATTAGCCTCAAATCCCACCTCCAGAACTAACTGCCTATGTGACCCTAAGCACGTCATTTGACCTCCATGACCTTCAATTTCTTCACCTGTAAAAGGAAGTGATTAAACTAGATAGCCCCTCCCATCTCTTCTAGCTCTGCAGCTCTGAACCTAAGATTCCATGTTCAGCCTTCCCTAAGCCCTTTTATTCAATGTTCTGCCCCAGTAGGTACTCAGTAAATGCTTATTGGATAAATGGTCTCCTAACATTGATAGGTGTTCAGTCTGCATGGTATATTTCTCTACTTCAGCCTGTGAGATTTAAAAAATGAAATATTTGTAAAGACAACCTCAGGCACAAGAAAAAGTACCATATCTGATCTGTCCAAGTATCAGTCATATCATAAGGAAACTATCACATGGGGTAAGAGAGAGGGATTGCAATACTTTCAGATAGTATGTTTAATAAACGCCATGTTTCATTTTAAATTGTATTTTTAAGCTGAAAGAAAAAATCTCCATTAGAGACATATGGCAAATAGACCATCTTTTCCCCTCTCTAGTGAATCCTTACAAAATTCCCTATAAAATGGCACCAGACTTTTTTCCTGTAACCAAACAGTCAGGCATGAGCTTAAGAAAATAAGATTCTTTTTTGTCTG
The DNA here is from genome assembly GCA_028646595.1 of Phalanger gymnotis. NCBI lineage: Eukaryota > Metazoa > Chordata > Mammalia > Diprotodontia > Phalangeridae > Phalanger > Phalanger gymnotis. The sequence continues at coordinate 14,967,142 of CM053626.1, read as the reverse complement.
TTGTTGGCATCACACAAAACAATCAACAGAAAGGGAGAGAGAGAGAGAGAGAGAGAGAGAGAGAGAGAGAGAGAGAGAGAGAGAGAGAGAGAGAGAGAGAGAGAGAGAGAGAGAGAGAGATTTGGCAATCTGGGCTAATGCTGCTTAAAAGTCCTGCCCCATTTGACACCTTCACTACACATTAATATTGTCATATGTGTCATTAAGTCTTCAAATGCTCCTCTTTCACAACACCATAAACTCCCCTTCAAGCAAATTTGCTTTCTGTCTCACCACCATGGCATGTATTTTATAATATTGGAAAAGAACAAGATGTAAAATTAAGATGTTACACACAGAGAAATCCATGGATGTCATGTTAATATCTTGCACCAGATTTTAATGGCTACTAATGGAGCATACCATTCCAAAGAACCCTCTCTGCATTTGAAATGTCTTTACCTTTGGATACTTTAAATTTGAAAACAAGTTTTTAAATTTAAAGTAAGCTAGGTAATGAAACAAAGTCATATGACATTTTAAGCATTCATAATCACTTCATTTTTAAGCACACAGCTGTAGAAAGAACAAATATCAGAACTTTTAACTCCCAAAATAAATCTAAATATTGTGCACAGCCTGAATCCCAAAGCATGAATTTTCACTGGTGCTGATCAGTTTTTATAGATTTGCTGGCTTTCTTAGTCAAAAAGAAGTTGGAAACTAATGGATTATCTATCATCAGTAACACAAAGTCAATATAATTAATTTATAACTGATAAAACATTTTGACTATATCAATACCTATTTCTTAAATACAGAATGTCCCATAAAGTCTTAGTGCAATTTTAAGCTTTTTAATGTTTTTTTTTAAATTATATTAAGGAATTACTGTTGATGATGAATTATCTAATATTAATATCATCTGCAAGATTTAAAAAAGTTAATACTTGAACCTATCAATCAGCAAACGTTCGTTAAATCCATAGTGTGTTCAGAGGACTGTGCTAGACACTGTCCTATGAGAATATTCTTTTCCAAATATACACACACCCAAGTACAGACACACAGGCTGTTTGGTGAATTTCATCTAAAATCTACCATTTTCAACGTCTCAGAAGCCCACTGCCAATGAGTTCCACCTACTTCCCCTTTAGTGTTCTTTGGCTGACTATGATACTTCACCATCTTCATGATAATTAGTGACTATCAATCTCTCAGGAAACTAGTGGGACATGATATTAAAGAGATATCATTTGCTATTAATAAGAAATGAATAGAATGTAAAAGGAGGTAGAGTGTTTCTATTAAACAAAGATGAGAAATCATAAAAATCAAAAGAAACCTACTGCGGATTACTTTTTTTTCCCAACAGCATACAGCTCCCTGTTTTCCTAAGCACTCAGTCACTCCAGATTTGAACATGTTTTAATCTGTAAAAGAAGTCTTTTCAATAGAGTGGAGTGTGTCCACGGAGCATCTCTCTGGCTGAAAGAATCACAATCTCATTGAAGTCTGAAATAGACTTTAGACCACTAAATCATTACTCTCCACTGCTAATGTTGCCAAGTCCCAAGAATGTAAATCTCCCTAAATGAGAAAAGGGATGCTGGATTTGATTATTAATTGCTAAGCATTCTCTTAATTTTAGACCCCGGTGGCACCCAGGGGAAATGTGATTTAGTAAGCCCACATTTTCACAGGACCTTCTGAGTTCAGTAAACATATGCGCATCATACATGTATAGAGTTTGATGTGATTGCTACATGTCAGAAAATGTAAAGAGCCTCAGCTACAGGCAATCTACCCTGATGTACTTATTATTCAAGGACTAGTATTTAGAATACCTACACTGCCTGCTGAACACTACAGCTCAAAATCCCTATGGGCTTACCGTGAACCATAACCACATTTTTTTCCCCTCAGTGATTACTGAGTTAAAAAAGAAGCGGGTAAGGCTGTATAGAAATTCTCCCAGCAAAAAGCATAACTCTTCTGCCACAATTTTAAACAAAACCCTATTTTTCCCACCCAGGAAAGAGAGAACAGTGGTTGTTGTTACTGTTGTTATTTTAATAGGTGTCTAAAACATTAGGAATGTGTAAAACTGTAAAAAGAAATGATGCCTTTGCTCCTCACTCTTAATTTATAAGATGCTTGCCAATCTAGATGGTGACTAGATGGTGAATACTGTATGTATGTGTATATATATATATGTACTATCTCCATGACCATTGCATAAGTATAATCTGCCTATGCACACACATGTTTAGATAGATAGATAGATAGATAGATAGATAGATAGATAGATAGATAGATAGATAGATAGACAGACCACCTATAGGTACCACAGACATTTACAGAGATAGAAATGTATACAGACACAAAACCCTGGACTGGCAACTAACACGACACTACGCCCTAGCCCCTCTCGATCTTTCCAAATTCACTTTATTCCAAAGACAGTAAAAACAAAAACAAAAAAGCCAGCAGACAGCTATACACTATGAACAGCAAAGAAGCTTATTTAGAAAATTAAATACATTACCAGACGCATCTTGAAGTTTCTGGAGCACCTGCACGTAAAAGGAGGCTGTGAATCTGCTGTCTGACCGGTCTTCCGTAATCTCACAGAGACCGATGTGAGTGTCAGAGAATATCTGGCGAGTGTGAGGCTGAAAATCCTTTCGAGTTGAGCTTACTCTAGGCATCAGAAAGCCTCAAAGAGGGAGGGAGAAAAAAACCCAGCAACCCACAGACAGCTAGATGAGAAACTTCTGGCATCTCTCCAGCTCAGGAATGAATTCTCTGTAATTTGGAGATGGATAGTGATGGAAATAAAAGGAAACCTCGATTTTCAGATGAATTGGATCTTGCCTTAGTGGCCATGCAGAAACATGCAGGTTGTGGTCTCTTGGCTCATTTTAAAACAGTCATCAAGGAACAATACTGAATGGGGGGGGGAGAAGAAATTAACTGGCATTCTTTTTAAAAGGAGAAGGCTACTTTAGCCAGCTCCTCAAGATGACTATGGAAACTTCTGATGCTTCACTCCATCAGTTACACATTTTTATTAATCCCAGCACGGAGGTAAACTAGAAAATCTAATTCCTTTTATGTAGAAAATGGGATTTATTGCTTCTTTTATATTGCACTTCAGACATATAAATACATAGATTTATTTATGGGGTTTTGGTTGCTTACGTAAAATTACCACTGTACAACTCAGATAAAATGCTAAAAAAGCTAATTTGCAGTTTTTCAAGCAAGTGGGGAAGGGTGTTTTAATACTCAGGAGCTGAACAGAGTCCAAATATTTAAATTTAGAGCTGGAAGCAAAATAGGATGTAAAGGAAGAGACCTGAACAATTGACACATGAGAAGTATGGTTCCACATGTGAATATTGAGTGTGCAGGTGGGTACAGTCTATAAATACATAAATAATTAAGGGCAGGAAGAAAACAGCTTTAGCAAATTAAGTTTTTAGAACAACAGCTGAGACTTTGGGGGGTAAGTTTGCTAAAAGGTTAATGATTTATGGAAACAGCCTGCAGTACTTCACAATGACTAAAGCATACCTAAAAATGGAGTTTGCCCAGCCATGTCCCTATCTCCAACTGTATAAAACAATGCCAGGTGTCATCTCATGGAGACAATGTGGACTCCAGCACTGAGAAAAGAGGTGAAGTATCTTCAAAAAACCCTCGAGTTGATCACAATAAGCATTCCCTTCTCCAAACTGATACTGATACCACCACATCTGAATAAAATGTTTTCTTGTGTGGGAGATGGGGGTGGGGAAGCACCCCCAACAAAAAACAAACCAATACCTAGTAGTCAGCCTTATCAGACCTAAAAACATGAAGGATATTAGAAATCATTCAGTCCAACTCCTCTCCACCACCACCACCATCACCCACATAAAATATATGCTCCCTAAAATCAGGGGCTATTAAATTTTCATTTTAGAATCTCCAGCACTTAGCGTCATGCTGGTAAATGTTTGATCATTTCAGTTGTGTCCAACTCTTTTGTGATTCCACTTAGGGCTTGGGGTTTTTTTGGAAAAGATAGAAGAGTGGTTGGCAATTTTCTTCTCCAGCTCATTTTACAGATGAGAAAACTGAGGTAGAGTTAAGTGACTTGCCCAGGGGTCACACAACTAGTGTCTGAGGCTGGATTTGAGGTCTTTCTGACTCCAGGCCCAGAGCTCTATCCACTCAATCACCTAGTTGCGCTATGCCTGGCACATAGTAGGCATTTAATGAAGGCCTTGCATGTTTTTCATTTCCCACCTTGGTAGCACTCCTGGACTTCAGCATGGTTTCCAGAAACTCATGATCTTGAAAATGTCACATCAACTCTGAAACTCATACCTTATCAGCAGCCCCTCTCCTTGGGACCCATGTCTCTCTCTCTCTCTGTCTCTCTCTCTGTCTCTCTGTCTCTCTCTCCCTCTCTCTGTCTCTCTCTCTGTCTGTCTCTCTCTCTCTCTCTCATTGCAGAGGATCGATGATGGACATCAGAGAGCTCCTCCCTGATCCTCCATTTAAGAAGGGTATCTACCTGGCTGTAGGATTCCATCTACCCTGTCTCCCATGACCCCTCCTTTTTATGTGTTGTCTTCTCCCTTTAAATTGTGAGCTCCATGGACTCAACAGACTGTCTTTTGTCTTACTTTGTATCCCCAATGCTTAGCACAGTACCTGGCACATAGATGTTAATAAATGTTTATTGACTGTTTATTGTTAAATGAATTGACCAATGAAAAGACTAGTTTGTCCAAAGTATGACCCATCATCATAAATTCAGAGCTGGAATGGATCCTAGAGTTTATCTTCTTCAGGAGCTCTTAATCTATGGTCTATGATTTTTTATTTTTTATGGTGTATGAACTTTTTAAAAAATATTTTGAAAATTGACTATCAATATACTTAGTTTCTTTTGTAACCCTGTGTATTTTATTCTGTTCACTCAAAATTATCCTGAGAAGACATCCATATACTTCATCAGACTGACTGTCCATGAGACCAAAAAAAAGGCTAAGAACCCTTAAACTGGTCCAACCTTCCCCCCTTTTGAGGATGACTGAGGTCTAGAAAGGGAAGGGAACTGTCCAAGATCCCACAGGCTGTGAGCAGCAGTCAAGATTTGAACCCAGATGTTCCAGATCTGAAACCCATTCTATCCTAATATGCAGCTTCAGCATATGACTGATTCTATTTTACAGATGAGGATAATCAATTTCAGGAAATGTGATTTCTCCATGATTTATTAAAGTTTCAGAGGTAGACTGAGATATTTCTGACTCCAAGTCAAGATACTCTTCCCACCACCCAAGACCTCATACAAATGCATAAAGCTGTTGACTGTTTTCTTTATAGTCCCTTTCAAGTCAAGTCCCCTACATAATCCTGTCCAGGAATTTTTTTGGCATTTGGGACCATATGTGGCCAGTCTTCAGTGTCTGATTCATAACCAATGACTTCCTGGGATGGGAAGGAGGTACCAACATCAAGGCCCTTTGGGAATCTTGCATCCTTGCTCTATCTCATATTTACCTACCATGAAGTTCATCTACCTGGAGCCATTTCTTCATCTGCAAAATGAAGTCCATAATACTTGCACCCCATACCTTACAGGTAGTGACAAACAAATGAGATGATGCCAACATCCTACTGGTGTAAAAAAATTTTACGTAGTAAGGAACAATATTCCCAGGTTTTGGTTGCTCATGTCACTCTGGAGTATTTAGTTTGGTGTGTGTATATGTATATATATTTTAGATCGATAGACAGACAGACAGACACACACACACACATATATGTATATATACATGCATATATAAATGGTATGTACACATGTGTGTATTTGCCTACAGACATGTGGATGTGCATATATGTGCACATATGTGCCTGAAAGGATCACTTCAGTTAACAAAACCTTATCATTACTCACATTGGAATATGAAATTGATTTGAGTTAGGTAAGAATTTTCTGGTACATGTTGAAAGTCAATGAGTAAAAGAGGAAGGAAAAGATCCTGAATGGCAACCCTAACAAGAGAGGAGATAAGCCTGGCCAGAAGCCAAGAACATTGACATTTCATTAGATATAAATGGTGTATGTAGCATCAACCCAATGTCACTAAAGTCTTTAGAAGTGTCATCAACATCATAAGTAAATATCAAAAAACATAGCAATAAATAAAGTGCTTTTTCGTCTACTCTGCTACTGTCTTTAAGGATCACTGGAACTATTTATGTATCCTGCAACTGGATCCTACTATATATGTTGTCACCCTTAATTAGAACGTGAGCTCCCAGAGAGTAGGAAATATTTTGCTTTTCCATTTGTATTCCCAGAACTCAGTATAGTGCTTGGCACCTAGATGGCACTTAATAAATGCTTTTTGATTGATTCATTTGTGCACACAAACAGGAAGAAACATCTTCCTTATTGTATTCTGACGGAGGCTAGTTTCATGCCATTTTTTTCACTAGTGCCCAAGGTCAGTTTGAGTATGCTTAGGGCCCCTACTGCCTATTAAAGTTAAGGTTATCATCAAGATAAACTACCACCCCATCTTTGTTCCAGTATTTCATGAAATAGCAAATCCATGAAATCTGAAAAGATTACATAGGCATGACATAAACCAACTAAAATAAGAAAATATTCATATGGGACAAATTGAGTCTCTAAGGAAAGTTCCCATCTATTGCCCATTGACATTTGAACCTGCAGGTCTGATTTGGTGAATATCACCATTCCTGGCAAGTGGTCCATGAGGCCAGGTATTTATGGTAGCTGACATTAGTCCCAGATGACAAAAATACTAGGGGATGTTATTATCATCTCATCCTTCTTTTTTGATAGAGTTCTGATAAAAATCACATGAGGACAAGTTGTCATCCTATTGGTCTTTCATATTTAATGCTCTCTAGATCCTTGTGCAGAGAGATAAAACAAATTGCCTTTTGTAACTTAGTGAGAATGAAGAGATGGAGGCTCATCTTCTATAGGCTCCCTGAAAGCTTCTTTGGGACATTTTTAGCATAAGGGATGATGGGAATGATGTGTAATTCATCCTTCTCCCACGTGGCTCTAATTTCTTTCACTAGGTCCTTATATTTTGAAAGTTCTCCATGTCATGTAACTTGGAAAGTATAGAAAGTCAGCATGACACCATCTATTTTAAATGTTCCTAAATTTTTATGGATAAATGTCATGACCGTATAATTATAGGCAAGTTTTGCATGTGATACTGGTTTCAATAAAATTTATTTTTTTTAAGTATCCAGGATATCTGGTGGGTTGTATTTGTATTGTCGGGATTTGTCGTGGTAGTTCATAATGAAGTAATAGTGAGCTCTTAGCTTATTATTCTGTCATTATTATTATCATTTTTAGTTGCTGTAGGTTGATCGCATAGTCAAATAGCCTATATAGAAGCAATTCTTCTTTCTTGACTCCAGGAAATACACCCCAAGATTCCTGACAGAAGGGAGGGAACTCCAGCTCAGAGTGCAGCTGGGAACAACAGATGAGAACCGTGCACATCTATTCTAGCCGAAGCAGCCACTAATTCTAGGACCAGAAAGTGACTGGGACTCCTTAACTCCAGGCGATGGCCCAACACATCAATCTCCATACTCCTGAGAATAGAGGAAAGTCTCTATTTAGATGCAATACTTTGTAACATTTCTTCACTCTGACCCACAGAGGTTCAGTCTCCTGGGGTCACTGGTCCACAATGAAGTGGGCATCTTAGGGATTTAACTACCATTGGATTATTTCAGCTATTCACACTGAGTCAGATCATAGCTGGAATCTACAATGTTAAAGGGCCCAGCAGGTCAACCTCAAAGATTAGAAATCTGTGGCCTATGGGATAAAATATGAGGAGTAGCCAGTCTGTTGATAATTTTTTGTTGTTGAATATACATAGCAGTTCTTCTATAGTGGCAAAAAGTTTAAAACTCTGGGGACACCTATCAAAATGTTCTATATGAATATAATGGATATTATAGCTCATTAACAAATCATGAAAGAGGGTTTCAGAGAAACTAAGGAAGAATTGCATGACCTCATGCAGAGTGAAGTGAATAGAACCAAAAGGACAATTTACACAATAAAAATAACATTGGAAAGATAAATAACTTTGAAAGATGTGTGAACTCTGATCAATTCAATGACCAGCCATGATTCCAGAGAACTGATAACCATGATTCCAGAGGAGTAAGGGCAAACTATGCCACCTATTTCCTGACAGAGAAGTGATGAGCTCAAGTTGCAGAATGAAATATACAGTTTTAGACACAGCCAATATGGGAATTTATTTTGCTTGACTATGCATATTTTTAAAATGTTTAATTTTTCTTGTTTTTTCAATAGGGTGGGAAGAGTAGCAGGGAGGGAAACCAAATGCTTGTTTATTTGAAAAAAATTAAAAGACTTTGTTGTTGTTATGCTGGAGAGAAAAAAAATTATCCATAGTGGCAGGCAAGCTAGCCCATGGACAATTATCAACTAGGTACCCAGACATCAATGGTAGGCCAGACAGAATAGTTCCCCCACTTCAAGCCCTATCACTTTCACTCGTTATATGACAAACTTCTACTGACTGATAGAGGGCTCAAGGAAGAGCCCAATTTTACCTGTAACTAAAGGCAGAACCTGATGCCCACACATTGCCTGATAAAAACATTGGCAGGTCAGTAGCCACGTCCATGTGAGCTAATTCCTCACAGATAGGCATGGCCAAGGTCTCCGATAACTGATCCATTAGCTTAGGGGTATTCAACGACATGTCCTCATTTAAAGGACAGAAGGAGATGGCATATTCTCTAACAGCCTCTTGTCCTAGAAGCAGGATTGTAGAACAAACAAATCTTCTGCTCATAATCTCAGCATTAAGGGAGGATATGAGAAGCTTTCTTGAGCTCTGAAAGAATCCCTCTACATTGCCCACTAAGGGACTGTGTTCTGTGTGGTAGGGAGATGCCTGCTGGGCAGTTTACCACAAAAAACACCTAAGTCCAGTCCATGGGTAACCCCTGGCAAGGACATCCATAAGGAATTTTCACCGGGCCAGGAATGCTAGGACTCATCCCATGCAAATATTGATCTAGATGCTTCCAGGTACCGTCAGGTCAGAGGTTCATAACCTCTGTTTAGTGGTGGATCCTTTTGGCAGCCTGATGACCTTTAGAGACTCTTCTTATAATTTTTTTTAATTTTTTTAATTGCAGAAAATGAAAGACATAAGATTTCAAAGGAAATTTATTGTATTGAAATAAAGATATCTTTTTCCCATGCAAATAGGTGATTACTTGAAATGTAGCCATTGCTAATAATCTCCATATTAGGAGTTAAGGGCCAGCGCTGATAATTCTAGCCATCACCTGACCAGAAGTCTGGTCTTCTCCAAGTAGTACATGTACTCCACAGCAAAACCTGTTCCTCAAGTCTGTGCTGACTCTTCCATCTCTAATATCTGCCCAAGGGAGACTTTGAGAGCAGAAAATAGCTCTGCCACTGTGAGCCCAGGTATGCTTAGGAAGCTCAACAGTACTACACAGGATAGGCACAAAGACATATGCCTATGATTCAGGCAACTGCTGGGTCTGAGGAAGGCTAGGCCCCACCTAGAGGAAAAGAAAAGAGTCTGAATGCTCCAAGTGAATAGGGTCATGTCAGGACCAGGGAATCTGCTGAGTTTTCAAGTGCAAGGCATTTAGAAGGCAATAGAAAACCAGTTGCAAGAGAAAGGATTAATGCTAGCGTGGTAATAACCTATGGATCAGAGAGCAACACCCAGCAAGAGTAGGGGAGTTGAACATCTGCAAGACTCCAGCTGTCTCCAAAGTTGTAGCCTTTTCTGGTGGCTACATGCATGGTATACCCCCAATCCGTGCTGACTTGTCAGTGGAACTGTAGGCCTGGTCTCCTGTGCCCCTCCTGAATCATGATAAACATGCATATACATACCACGGTCACCCATAATTTACTCACAAAACCACACTTTTCCTATTCAAGGCTTATCATGTGGACCTCAGGTAACTTCACACCATTTTCCCCTAACAGCACCTTGGCAACTTCACTTTCTCCCACAGCTACTCATCATGAGACTCAGAATTCATGATCCCATTTGGGGCTTTCTTGGCAGAGATACTGGAGTGGTTTGCCATTTCCTTCTCCAGTCCATTTTACAGATGAGAAAACTGAGGCAAACAGGGTGAAATGCCTTGCCCAGAGTCACACAGTTGACTGTTTCTGAGGCTAAATTTGAACTCAGGAAGATGAGTCTTAAGTGACTCCAGTCCTGGCCTTTATCCAGCTGCCCATTCCACATTTAAGCAATTATTATTAAGAATGTTTTTCTTGACCTTAAAACTAACTCTGTCTCTTTCCAATTTCCATTCATCATTCCTAATTCTCTCTTAGGGCCTTAATTGAACAAGTCTAATCCCTCTTCCCCATGACATTCTCTCAAGTACCTGAGGAGAGCTATGATAACTCCCTTGAGCCCTTTCTTCTCCAGGCTAAATATCTGCCATTTTTTACCGACCATTATTCTGCCATGGACTCAAGGTCCTTCCCATCTTGTAAGGCCACCTCTGAATACTCTCCGACTTATCACTGGCCTTTCTAAAATACTAAGATCTGAATGGAACACTCTTGATGTGGTCTGACCAAACATTAACCTCAACACCCCACCTTTCCTGCCTCTCATACTTCCCAAATATTGAGGCTTCGGGTTAGAGGGTAGGTCTTCAAAATAAAGGGAAGAGAGTCACCCTTAACACCACCCAGGGTTGCACTCTTCTCAAAGCTACTGTTTAGGAAAAATCCACATATGGAGGCCAAAAGCAAAGATTAAATGCTTTGTTCCTCCTTCTTACCACCTCCTCCAATGGAATGTAAGCACCTTGAAGGCAAGGATTATTTTGGTTTTTTATTCCCAAAGCCTGGCATAGTGCCTGGCAGAGAGTAGGTGATTAATAATTATTTTTTGTCAAAGAATGGATGATTGAATACCTCAGGGAAGAGGATTTACTCTATTTGAAAATATGTTCCCCCTTACTTCAAGATTCTAGTAGCATCTATACTACTAGAACATGCATATATATACACACATGTACATATATATACACACATGTGTATATATACACATATGCATATACATTACATATACATATATACTTTGTATATATACATGCATATTCTAGTAGCATAGATGCTGGTAGAATATATATAATATAGATTACAGTTATCCCTTTCACATTATGACTTTCCTTGTCATGATTTTGTGGGTCAGCATAAGAGAATTTTTGGAGAGTTTTGTGGAAGCTGCAGACAACATATGAAAGCCAGCCAATGACACAGAGCCGATGACCAAATATTTAACCCAAATTTTACAATGAGGTACTCCAAATACCCTATAAAAAGAAAAAGAAAAAATTCAGGCCCCCACAATATGGAAGAGATAACTGTGTGTGTGTGTGTGCGTGCGTGTGAGTAAAATAGTCATCCCTTAATAAATAAATGGCGAAAGGATATGAATAAAATTATCAAAAGAACTTCAAAGTATCCACAACCACATTCAACAATGCTCCAAATCACTAATAATAAAATACAAATTAAAACCACCCTAAAGATTACAAAAAATGGCAACTTTTTTAGAGGGGGTTCTTAGAATGTTACAGCCGGTGTGGGAACAGGCAAACTAATACATTGTTGGTGGAGCTGTGAAATGGCACAACTATTTTTGGAAGGCAACTTGGAATTGTGCAAACAAAGCGACTGAAATTTCCATACCCTTTGAACTAGAGACTCCATTACTGAGCTTATATCCCAAGGAAGGCATTGATAAAAAAAGAGTCCGCATTTACTCCAAAATGTTTATACAATATTTTTGCTATAACTAAGAATTAAAAACAAAATAGATGCCCATCATCTGGGGACTGGCTAAATAAATCATGGTACGTGACTATAATGGAATATTATTGTGCTGGAAGAAATGACGTGTGCCAAGAAAACAATCTACACAGTAACTACAACAATGTAGATGGAAAAAAGGACACACCAAAAAATCAAAAGTAAATGGAACAAAATTATAAAGATCGAGTAGGATTTGAATGAAGAGATATGTGAAGATTTCTCCCTCCCCTTGCTTGGTCCACAGGTGTCACACATCACGTGTTTGGGGACTTTTTCAATGCATCGATCAGTTGCACCACCTTTTTTTCCTTCCGAAAATACTATTTGTTATGGATCTGCAGGAGAGGGAAAATAAAGGATACATGGAATACTATGGTGACATAAGAAATAGAAGGAATCAATAAAACTTATTTTCTTAAAAAGATTCCACTAGATATATAATCAGAAAGTCTTCTTCTTGAAGCCCAGATAGTGAAGGGCAGGATGCCTAATGTAGATAAAGATGGACCCAGAACCATGCACAGAAATCCAGATGAAACTCATCAAGGAGTTTCTGGGTTTTTGAGCAGCAGGTTCAAATCATCTAATGGAAATAGATAACATAACTAGGTGGAGTCCATTTTGAAGACTTGGGTTATTTCCCCTTGGATCTTGGGATATTTGTTCCTACTGCTACTGAGCTGCAAACCTGCAAAGGAGCAGATTCTCCATTTATCTCTGTAACGAATCCTTTGAGACCTGTAAGGAAGTCTTTGTCCCTTCATTTTTTTGGCTTTTTAAAAAATTATTTTTCTTCAGAACTTAAGAAATAAAGCAAGCATTTCCATAACATAGCAGAATAGGAAAAAAGTGATTGTACATGAAACTACAAATCCATTATGCACAGCTTGGTATTCCTCTTAAATATATAATAAAATTACCTTGTAACTTTCTTTTCTTTCTTCCCTCCCCATACTCCACACTCCCACCCCACCCTCGAGACATCTACCATTAGACACAAATTCGTGTGTGTGTGTAAAAGCATTCTCTGCATATTTCTATTCATCGGTTCTTTCTCTGAATGCAGATAGCATCTTCCTTCATAAGTCTTCTGTATTTAATTTGTCCCTTTTTAAGACATTCTAAGATTTTTCATCTCCTAACAGGGCATGGTTCCACATTCATTTCCTCAACTGTTTAAACTCTAGGTCACTCAAGTCCAACGGTATCTGGCTTGGGTTTTTTTTTTTTTAAGCACAACAAGGTTTTTAATTAAAGTTTCAGTGATCTGGCCATGGTTATTTTTTTTCTGAAAGAGAAGCAATATGAGTTCTTCCATTCAGAATATTTCATCACAGAGGCCTTCCAGACTGCTATGACTGACAGTGGCAGAGGTGAGCTCCTAGCAAACCTCTTGTGGTTACATTTTTATTTATTCTGCCCTCACCAGACCAAGCCAGGAAGATGAATGCCCTTGGGTCACATCAACTATTCGGATATTTAAAGCAGATAGTTAATGATTCAGCATAGACCCTGGCTTAGTGATTTAAGATCAGCATTTTTTCCATCATTCAGTTTTGGTTTTAAAGTATGTTTGTTTTAGGACCATCAGAAAACATTACTAAGTAACGATCCAAATGCCCCTCATGCAGATGTCTGCACTACCCCTACAGTCAGGGTTGAACCATATGGAAACATGGCATTTCCACTGTCCCTCACACTCATGGGTAAGTCATTTTGAATAGAAAATGAAGGACTAAAATGATAGCTGGCTAGTTTGTCAGGTTATTTCACAGATGTCATTTGCCCCTCTCTGCAAAGTTGGTTTTAATGTACTTGCATCACCTAATAATCTGAAGCTACTGAGTGAGCTTTTTCCTCTCCTCTGCCTTGGAGCCTCCCCGGCTTCCTTCAAAGTACAGCTCAGCTGCATGCCCTACGTCAACAAGGACTTTGAGTCACTTCCCCGTGTACATGACTCCCAGTGGAAAATAAGCTCCCCAAGGGCAAGGATTGTTCCATTTCTGTTTTGATATCCTCGATACCTAGGGCTTCCTAAGTACTTAATATTTATTGAATTAAATTCTGTTGAACCGAATTCAATTAATCGATGAGTTTCAAGTGCCTACTGTGTGCTAGGCACTGAACTGAATCCATTGTTACAGAGAAGCCAAGGACAGCCACTAAACCCTCAATTAATCTGCAAAGCGTGTGTCTGCTTTGATACGGTGTGGGCACATGGATAGCTTTATTCTCCACAATCCCATATGGGACTCACTTCATATTCTGAAATAGAGGCATTTGTGAGTGACCCATTTAGGAGCTGGCAAGCAACCGTAGCCAGAATGACTCTTAGCGTGGAGATTTCTGGTGGCTAGCTAGTCCCAGAGGCAATAATCCCATGATCAAGCCAGGAACCACAGATGTTAAACAGCCCAGCCCCTCCATCATTGCCTGAGTGGCAGAAAGCCATGGAACTATACCTGAAGCCTTGGCCATGGAGCTATTTGGATGGTTTGACAAGCCCTCTATATTTGGAACAAAATGCAGAGCTGAGGACAATAGGCTGGGACGGGGATAAATGATGCCCTGCCACCAAAGCTCTTCAGAAAGCTCCAGCACCTGGAAGTAGATTTTTTTATGGAAAATAAGTATGTGATTCTTCTTCCTTACTGACTTGGCAGTGAGAAATTCCATATTTCTCTGGATAGAACCAGGTCTGATTTTTGTAGATGAAGACCTTGAGGTCCAGAGAGATGAAACAACAATTGGCAAAGTCCAGGTTCAAACCTAGGTTATCTGACTCCAAAACCAACTCTCTACCCTGTACAAGACTGCCTCAATTTATCTATTTGTGTCCATGTGAACATTAATAATTACAATGACAACAATAATAATAATGAGATAGGGACCAGGCCTGTGATTTCATTGCTATAGGAACTCCCAGGGGAGGAAATTCTCTCTAACAATGTAAGTCAGCATTTTTCCTGAGAAAGATGCTTAAAACATGGACAGAGAAGTTGCCCAAGCTCATATGACCAGTGTCTGTAAGAAGGGGAGACTTGAACCTAGGTCTTCCTACTTTAGGCCTAACTTTCTATGTACTAGGGCCATGCTGCTACTGTAACAAAAACCATGATAATAATAGTAGTAGTAGCTATAACAGGTAACATTTATATAAGAATCCTCTGTGGCAGCCTGGAGGAGCTGTTTAGTTCGTAATTGTTGGCATGGATGACTTTTGACCTTGAAGCCAAAGCTGTCTGAGTCTAACTCTACCTCTGATCACAAGAGAACTAGAGGCCAGGTTGGCGAGGCAGGGATTCTTTACCTGAGGGTTATCTAAGGAAGAGAGAGCAACAGTCTTGATGTGAGGGTGCCCCCCTGATAAAACTATCCGACTAGAATCCCTTCAATAGCTTTCAAAGTGGGCAGTCCGTATATTTGACTTCAGTCCTCAATCAGTATCACAGAGGTCAGTCACCAATAGAGCAGAGTTGTTTTATGGAGCTCTCTTTACTGATAGCTTCTCAAAGAGTCATAGACTTAGGCCTAGAAGAGACTTATCTGATAACCTAGTGTAGTAGGAAGGCCGAATTTATGATCTCAAATATAATCATGTATATGTTTGAATGGTCCGAAATCGCAAGGTATGAGAGATTCTCTAAGGAGAAAACAACAAGAAATTTATTTAGGCCCCACCGCAGCAAAAACTTGAACCAGCCTCCCCATTCCAACATCTTGACAAAAAGACTCCAGGCCCAGAAAGCCCAT
>CM053626.1:14929344-14950966 GCA_028646595.1 Phalanger gymnotis | reverse complement strand
GAACTCAAGGTTTTAAAAAAATAGATGTTCAAAAGTAAAAAAGTTTTTTTTTTTCATGCAATTAGAAAATAAGATGCACAGGCAATGGGGCATAGAGATTTATTTTGCCCTACAAGAAAGGAAGGGAAAGGGAGATGGGAGGGGAGTGAGGTGATGGCGGGGAGGGCAGACTGGGGAACAGGGCAACCAGAGTGTATGCCATCTTGGAGTGGTGGGGTGGAAATGGGGAGAAAATTTGTAATTCAAATGCCTGTGAAAATCAATGCTGAAAACTAAACATATTAAAAATAAATTTTAAAAAAAAGAATAGAACTCCTAAAAAATCAGAATTGGCCAAATGGAAAAGGATGTACAAATGTTTACTAAAGAAAATAATTCCTTTAGAATGAGAATTGGTCAAGTGGAAGCTAATGAGACATCAAGAAACAAAACAAAATCACAAGAATGAAAAATAGAAGAAAATGTGAAATATCTCATCGAAAAAGCATGTGACCCAGAAAATAAATCCAGAAGAGATAATTTAAAAGTATTGGACTATCTGAAAGCCATGATCAAATAAACAGCCTGGACATCATATTTCAAGAAAATTATTGAGGAAAACTCTCCTGATATCTTTGAGAAGGTAAAGAATAAATTGAAAGAATACACTAATCACCTCCTGAAAGAGATCTCAAAATGAAAACTTGAAGGAATATCATAGCCAAATTCCAGAGCTTCCAGGTCAAGGAGAAAATATTGCAAGCAGCCAGAAAGAAACAATTCAAATATCATGGAGCCACAATCAGGATAACACAAGATTTAGCAGCTTCTGTCTTAAAATATCAGAGGGCTTGGAATATGATATTCCAGAAGCCAAAGGAGCTAGGATTACAACCAAAAATCACCTACCCAACAAAACTGAATAAAATCCTTCAAGGAGAAAAATGGGTGTTTAAAGAAATTGAGGGCTTTCAAGCATCCCTGATGAAAAGACCAGAGCAGAATAGAAATCTTGACTTTCAAATATAAGACTCAAGAGAAACACAAAAAGGTAAACAGGAAAGAGAAATCATAAGGGATTCAATAAAGTTAAACTCTTTGCATCCCTACAATGGAAGATGATACTTGCACTGAGAGAAGGGAGAGAGTGAGGTAAATTATCTCATATAAAAGAGGAATGAAAGGGCTTTTACAGTGGAAAGGAAATGGGATGCAGGAGCAGGCAATGCTTGAACCTTATTCTCATCAGAATTCACTCAAAGACGAAATAATATACATACTAAATTGGGTATCAAACTCTATTTTACCTTATAGGGAAGTGAGTGGGAAAGGACTAAGAGAAGGCAGGACTGGTAGAAGGGAGGGTGGATTGGGGGAGGTGGTGGTCAGAAGAGAACACTTTATGTCTTGTGATCCTCAAAGCAGGTAAGGGCTCTTTCAGTAACTGTCCTAAGACAGTCTTTCTCACAACAACCCTGATAGGAAGGTACTGGTTTTTTCCCTCATTTTACAGATGAGGAAAATGAGCCTGAGAGAGGCAACATGACATGTCTGAGATCACATATCTAGTAAGTGTCTGAACCAGGATTTGAACTCACTTCTTCATCATTCCAAGTCCAGCATTCTATCTCCTGTGCCAGAGAGTTATATTTCAGGGGGCAAAAAACTTTCTGATACAAAGAATTAAAGGAATCATTTCTGAGATGCACAGTGGAGAGAGGAACAATCTTAGAGCCGAAAGACTGGTCCTTTTCAACTCAATGATGCTGTAATTCTATATTTTGTGTTTAAATATGACATCATATAATTAAGTCCTTTCCTTTATATCTTGGACATACAGATTTTTAAAATATAGTTCTGTCATGACAGTTGCATTTTGTTCCATAGAAACTGCTTGCACTGATCATTCTCAGCTTCAAACATTGATATATGAAATTCATATCAAATTAATTGATAACAAGAAGATTCTCCAAATTTATAAATAACAGAAACTATGAAATTGTCCGGTCCACCTGTCACTTATGCTACAAAGGTCATTCCTTGTACATTGCACTGAATGACATGTATTGTGCCAACCTGTAGGAGTGAAAGCGCGGAGAGGATATGGCAATAGGAAAATACTCTGTTGATATATACTTCCTATTGAAGGTCCACTGTAAATGGGCTCATGTACCTCTGGCAGGAAGAGGGGAGGGAAGATGAACCACGTACAGTACCCTAAGATAGGGAACATGCTAGAAGAAACAGATAGAAATAGCAACAAGTATACAGTGTCTATTAAACTTAAAGAAAATCTACTTCCATGGGCCTCCATTTTCTTTTCTATAGAATAGGTTTTTACTAGATGGCTTTTGAGATCATATCAAGTCTAAATCCACAATTGTATAATCCAACCTCTTCCAATGAGCAGGAAGGTAGGGACAGGCTATAAAATCATGCAGCAAAAAAAAAGAGAACTGGCTTGGAAGCCAGTAGATCTGGGTTCTAAAACCAATCTAAAATTTACTGTGTGGCCTTGGGCAAAATACTTGGTAAGGCTCAAGTCACTCCCTGACCTTCAGTTTTTTTTAACCTGTAAAATGAGGGGTTAGACTAAGTAGTCTCTAGGGTCTCTTCCAACTCTGTAGCTATAATCCTATAATAACAGGGATAATCTCAGCTTGGGTGGGAACCTTATGCTAGAAAGAGCACAGACTGAAGCAAAGGAATCATGGCAACCAAGCCTCAATGGGTTCGAAACACTAAATGTAGCTAGACAGAGAGGTCCCTATGCACCCTAAAACTGATTCTATGATTTCACAATCCAATACTAGTCTAAGGAAACAGCAAAATAACTACTAAGAATGGAGCCCGTTACACCATAATGAGGGGATATATACTAGCAGTATAAGGCCGAGGAAGATAGATGGAATCTCTCCACTCCACGGTAACATGGAGCAGGAGCATTGTTTTTCCCTGGTCAATAACTAGCAAGTCTAGGATGAGGAAAGACATAAAAATGAAGAGAAAGGACTTAGCTATGAGCTCCTTGAAGGCAGGCTCTTTTCTATTCTACTCTCTATATCCAGGGTACCTAGTACAGGTTGCTGATTTGTCCTTTGTTTTCAAAGAGGATCAATGGTATCACAGTTGAGGTCTTCACTTGGGGGATTTGGATTTTAGTGAGGCAGAGCTGCACAAGGTCGTCAGCTTCACTCTCTCTTCCTCAGTCATTGAAGCCCATTGGCAGGACAAAAGTCAAGATGACTGGCAATGGCGCAAGATGCACTAGATGACTTTGACATCTTTGATGTCTGACCCAGGCTCCAAGCGCTTCAGCTGCATTCATTGCTCTCATCTGCCCATTCCACTGGGGAATTTTCATGCATACTCCCCTAACTCACCAACAGATTACCCTCAACCTGGTCTAGGCCATCTATGGAGATAGCGTACTGGGGTGTGGCTGCTGCATATGCTACAGCTTCTTGGAGTTTCCCTAGCACGGGTAGAGATTAGCTGGAGAGAGGACCAAAGGAAAGAAACGACTACTACGGATCCTGAGTGTCTACACCCAGAGTTATTTGGGAAAGAAGTACTAGAAATATTGTGTTACCAAATACCTTCTCCCTCTTCCTCATGCCATATAATTCCCTGTAATATGTCTGGTAGTATCATAAGGTAATCAATTCAGAACTGAAAGGAAGTTTAGAGGCCTATAGTCCCACCCCCTCATTTTACAGATGTGTGAAGTGTCTTGCTTGAAGTCACATAGACAGAGAGTAGAAGGGGTAGGCTTTAGACTCAGTTTTTCTAGATCCAAATACAAAATTATTTCTTAAAGACAATTTACCCTGAAGAGACATATTTCATCTCTAGGAGACAAGACAAAGATATAGGACTATTTTCTCTCTAACCACTCAGGTTTGGTGAGGGGGAGCCCAAGAAGCATAGGAGATTCCAAAAGGGACTCCAGCAAGTCAAGACATGGCCTTTGGAGGGTAGTACAGGGTGAGGATGTGCCCCAGGCCCTGGGATGATGTAGATTCTGAGATCTCTCCCAGCACTAAGGTCTGAGATTCTCCTGCCTCTGTAATATTGAACAGTTGTGAATAATTAATGTGTCCCTCAAGTTCTGCTTAAAAGATGTTACTATTATTCACACGCAGTTTGTTTCTATTAAAGTATTTAAATATGACATTCTCCTTTTTTCAACTGATGCAGCATTGCTCTGGGAATTAGATCATGTGTAATTTGTTTGATGCAAATCTCAATTTAAATATGCATATACCATATTTGCATTTTTAAAAGAAATTTCAAGGGAGAGATAAGAAGAGAGGGAAGCCAGATTGAACTGAAGCTACCATAGTACGAAATAAATGATGCCTACTTTGGCATGAAGACACTTGGCAGCTATATATACCAAAACAAAAGAGGCCTTAACCAGAAGACTTAGGTCAGGAGTGAGCCAAAGCCATTATTATTCCCAACAAGATCTATGAGGTCAAAGAGCAATAAAGAAAAAAGCACAGAGCCTAGTCTGGCTCAAGAAGACATCCCCAGACAGATGGAAATCACCTTTGCCATGTCTTTTCTCAGCACGCTTCCAAGGCTTATGGCTAAGTCCAGCTCCATGAGAACAGCATGGAGCCTCTCTACTTTTTTTTAAGAATATACTGAACACACTACAGGGTGTTCCTAAAGTGTGAACACAGGCAAAAATGCATATTTTCAAGAAGTGAAATGAATGAAACTTTCAACATTCTATTTAATTGGAATATTAACAAATAAATCTTCAATATGATTTCCATCATTTGTCATGCAAAGGTTGATGTGCTTTGCAAGATTCACGAGTACTCAATGCAATAACTCCACATTGTCATCAATTTTAGCACATTCACTCTTTACGTGTTCAATCAAGTGTGTTGCATCTGTGGTTTTCATTGAGTCAACCTTCTCCTTTAGCAAAACCCAGAAAAAGAAGTTTAAGCGGGCTAAGGCCTGTTAATATTCCAATTAAATAAAATGTTGTTGAAAATTTCATTTTTGCCTACATGTCCAGACTTTAGGGACACCCTGTACAGTGAACTGGGTATAGCAATAGAAACACCAACAAATTAAAGGAAAATTTTACAATTGTCTTTTGAGAGCAAATGTTAGACCTGCTTGCCAGGTAAAGAAAATTGGGTCTTCAGATCATGAGATTTAGAGATGGAAGTTATCTTGGAGATCATCTGGCCTAACCCCCCTAGGCAGGGCATACAATGGATAGGGCACTGGACCTAAAGTCAGGAAAATGTGACATCCAGTCTCAGACACTTACTAGGGGTATGACCCTAGGCAAGTCACTTAACTTCTGCCTACTTCAGTTTCTTCAACTGTTAGAGATAATAACTACCTCCCAGAGTTCCTGTGATGACCAAATAAGATAATATCTTTAAAACATTTAGCACAGTGCCTGGCATGTAGTAGACCCTTAGTAAATATTTGGTCTCCCCCTATTCTCCTTCCACTTCATTTTACAGAGGAGGAAACTGAGGTGCAGACAGGTGAAGAGCCTTTCCAAAGTCATATATCAAATAAGTACCAGAGCCGGGATCCAAAGCCACATCTTCTGACCCTAAATCCAATGCTCATTCCACCATATGACATTGCTCTTCTTAGGAATTCCTTCTCTGCTGTTTGAGCCCCAATGCCAAGCTCCTCTGCATCATTATGTACCCAAAAGATATTGGCAGCAAAGAAAATGTAAATTGTCAAAATACAAAAAATGTATATAAATAAACAAATAAAAACCCATAACACTCAAAATAGGACAAGTAGACCAGGAGATCAGAAATTAGCTTCAATTCAACTCAAATATTTATTAAGTGCATACTATAGGCTCAGCACTTCAAAAATTAGGTAGCCTAGGCATGTACAAAGAGAGGGCATTGATAGTCTGAATGGTACCCTGGTAATCAGAAATTGGGGGTGGGAGAACAGTGGGAGGGTATAACAGCAATGCAATACTCAAAGCAGCTGCTGTAAATATGTATATGTATTCCCAGGGTCAGTTCCAAAATATAATAAACTCTCTTCTTCCAAGACAAAACCAAAATATTTATTTGGAACATTACTATTAGGATATCAGAAGGCAAGATTTAGCAAGGTAATCACCACCAATTCAGGGAATACCTTGAACATTCTCTCCATCAAGCCTCCCCCCAAGCAAGTTCCGCTAGGCAAGTTCCTCCCTCCACCAGCTTCGCCCTCTACCCCACCTCTCCCTCCAAGCAATACAATATATACTGTTTCCAATCAAAGACTTGATTGTACTTGATTGGCTTAGTGTTAAGAAGCTTGGAAATAAGCACATAATTGAAAAGGTGTGGAAATCCCTGTGGCCCAGAGCCTAACAGGCTCTGCGCCAAGGCTCCATGTGAGGCCTATTAATGGGCAGGGAAGATCTTATATACCATTAACCTTACAGAGGGGAAGACCTACAGAAAGGCCTTCATCAAATTATCTCAATCTTTAGTGGAGGTGGGGAGGCCTACGTGAGACCATGGACAAAAATCACACAAGAGGACCCTTGAGTGTACCATCAGCCTATACCTCTTTTCCCTTTCACAGCCACAATCCTCAAGACAGTGTTCTGTGGTCCTTGCCTCCACTTTTTCTTCTCTCACTCATTTCTTGAACGCTTGAAATCTGGTTTCTGATCTCAGCACTTAAGTGAAGAAGTTCTCTCCAAAGTTACCAATGATTGAAATCTCCAAATCTGGTCATTTTTCTCATTCTCAAACTTTGTGAGCTCTCAGCAGAATTTTACAGTTTACCCCCTCTTTGTCCACAGCCTCTGTTACACCTAAATTGAAGCACACCATTAAGCCCACCATTAATCTCCTTTATATTCTTGTCTTTGTTTCTGCCCTATACCCTGAAATGGCTTGAAACTGCTTAAAGCATAATTCTGGGTAGATTGCCCAAGGCTAGTCCCCTGACCCGCCCCCCTTCCTCATGATTCAGCATTCTATATATTTTCTCTACATCAGCACTGTGTGCAAGGATCAGTTGTTAGTGTAAAGCATAAGTTTATTTTAAGGAGAAACCCCCTGGTTGCCAAAAAGCCCCACCTTCTGGGTTACAGTGCAGCTATTCTGCTGACCAAGCTAGGCCCCTCCACTCAGACTGATCAAGTAGGGGTTACTTTCTGGGAAATTCCACCCTGAACCCTCCACCCAGTTATAGGAAACCAATTATGACCTAAGAGGGCCACCCATTCTAGGAAGCTGACCACCCTGTGTCACAGGATGGTCACACACCCCTGAATCTCACCATATTCCCAAATTAGCTCTGAGCTGATGAATTCAACCAATGGCTGATCTTTGCTTCTGTACACCATTGCTTCTGCTAGCGATCCTCCCTAATTGTGTAATTGTGTTTTTTGCCTTTATAAGCATTGTAGTCCCTCAGTTTGGGACTGCCTGATTGGAGTGTACTTTGAGTATGTACTCCAGGTAGCCGTGTGCTTGGCCAATAAATCCACACTTAAATTTACCTTGAACCCAGGTCTCATCTCACGGTTATTTTCTACAGAACACTTCTTTCCTTTGGTTTTTCATGACATTGGTTCCCCTTTGTTCTCATCCCACCTGTGTGACCACTCTATAGCCTCCTTTCTAGGAGCATAATTAATCCCCTTATATCAACTGTTGTATCAGTAATTAAGGTAGGACTTTTTGCTATTCTCTTAAGTGTCTTTAATGATTCTGGCCTTTGTTTGAATGGGGCAGGTAAAATGGGATCTTTTTGTCTTGGAGTGTTTCTCAGCACTAAGACCATGTAATGGTAATCAGGACAAGACTTTTGGTTGTCTTCTCCTTTGGAATGTTGAGGTAGTTAAGTGTCTTTGATGAGCCTTGCCTTTCAAATACACTGGCCAGCAAAATGGGATTTTTCACCGGTCTTTGTTTGAGTGCTTCTCAGCACGGAGGTAATTGAGTGCCCCAGAGCCTTGAGACGGGTATAGAAGATCCAAGGTTGGCATTTGACTTTGGGAGCTCTCCCTCACTGGAAGAGTGTCCTGTGACTTGAAGAGACTCTGGGCAGCTGGTAAGAGCCATCCGGCTTGTAAACCCAGATGTTGATGCTTTCCTGGTAACTGTCAATTGTGATTTGAATCAGGCAAGGTCTGTCTGTAGATGTTTGTGATTTCTGTTTGTATTTGCCTTGAAGTTCGGGGAGCTGATCTTTTTTCCCTGAACTATTCAGTGAATGATATATTCATGTTTAATTAAAGTGAGATTGTTAACCCCTTAAAGTTACTTTCCTTAGTAAAGCAGATCAAAAGAACCTGTGCTGTCAGCTCTTGTTGCTGGTCCTGTTGGGTCTTACTCCTCAATAGCTGCTGCTAGCCAAATTGTTGCTACAACTGTCTGATATTCCCCAGGGTATATCTTGTTTCTTTTCTCTAGATACTCTTTTAGTGACTTCATCAATTGCTATGGGTTCAATTATCATTCCTATTGCAAGAACTCCCAGATTTATATATGTAACCCTGGTCTCCCTAGGAGCAAGATATCCTGTAGGTATCTCAAATTCAAAATGTCCAAAACAGAACTCATTATTTCTCCCCAAACTCACCCATATTGTCAATTGCACTATTCTCTTTTCAGTCATTTGGATTCACAGCCACAGAGTCCTTAACTCTCACCTTCCTTCTCACCATATATTTACTCTGTTGCCAAATATTTGTCAGTTCTATCTTGACATTATTCCCATTACTCAATCCTCTCCACTCACATAGCCATCACCCAGGGCCAGGCCCTCATTACATGATGTAATAATCATCTGCATGGTTGCAATAGCCTCCCAATTGGCCTCCCTGACTGAAGTCCCTCCCCATCTCAATCCATCCTTTACAAAGCTGCCAAACTGATGGGTCTGACCTCAGCACTTTCCTCTTAAAAAAACACTAATGGATCCATATTGCCTCTAAAAGAAAAATAGTGACTTTTCTATTTGGTACGGGAAGCCCTTTATAACATGGTTCCAGCCCCTTTTTTCTGGGTTTTTGATTACCCGTGGTGCATCCTCATGACATGCTGTTGTCCATCTCCATAAATATGCACAGGATATCCTCCCTTCCCTGAGTGTACTGCTCCTCACTCCTTCTTAGAACCTCTAGCTTCCTTCAAAGCTCAGCTCAAGCACCACTTCAATCTAAAGGATTTTACTGATGCCCACCAACAGCCAGGATCTTCACACACAGAATCATCATCAACAATATCTCATATTTATAATTTTTAACTGTAGCTATGATTTCATTCTTGGCACAGCTAGGTGGCACAATGGATAGAATTCTGGCCAGGAGTCAGGAAGACTCATCTTCATGAGTTCAAATCTGGCCTCAGACATTTACTAGCTGTGTGACCCTGGGCAAGTCACTTAACCCTGTTTGCCTCAGTTTCCTCATCTGTAAAATGAACTGGAGAAAAGAATTGCAAACCATTGCAGTACCTTTGCCAATGAAACTTGAGACGAGATCACAAAGAGTCAGAGATGATACAAAAGTGACTGAACAATAACAACAATGTGACTTCATTAGTATAAGAACCTCTTCCCCTTCCAATGCAAATCCAATGCAAATTAGCACTTGCTTGACAACTTATAGTCTTAGAGAGTTGCCTGAGGCATTAAGGGGTTAAGTGACTTGCCCAGGGTCAAACAACCAAAAACTCAATGCAAAATTTGAATGTCTTCCTGGTGAGTCCAGCTCCTTATCATCTATTGTATGCCATCTCTCCTTTTCTATGTGTTTTTTTTTTATGTACACGTGTTCAGGTTATTTCTCTCAATAGAGTATAAACTCCTTGAGGGCAGGGATTATCTCAATTTTGTCTTAATATCCCCAATGCCTAGAATACAGTAGTTGCTTAATAAATGCTTATTGTTCGATTGATTCATGAGTCAGGGGCCAAAACAATTTTTCACTTGGTGGCTGGCCAAGATCCTGATAGTGAATTTTTTTTGAAGGTGACTGGTTCTAAATGGCAGAATGAAGCACAGAATTGAAGATTGGAAGGGACCTCAATCCATGCCCATCAAGTCATCACCCACTCTCCTGG
This sequence comes from Phalanger gymnotis, assembly GCA_028646595.1. NCBI lineage: Eukaryota > Metazoa > Chordata > Mammalia > Diprotodontia > Phalangeridae > Phalanger > Phalanger gymnotis. The sequence goes on along the minus strand of CM053626.1, from coordinate 14,940,899 downwards.
AAGATGCTAGAGAAAGGAAACTACCACCTCTTGAGGCAAATCATTCCACTTTAGGACAGGTTTAATCATTAGGGAGTTTTCCCTGAAACTGAGTCTAAATTTGCTTCTTTGCAGCTTCCACTCATTATGCCTGCCTCTGCCCACTGAGGCTAAATACACCTAATCCAGTCTTTCATCCTCATGACAGGCCCTTGGATATTTGTAGCTAGCTGTCATGTCCACTGTAAAGAATCTCTTTTCTTAGCTAAGTGTGCCCAGCTCTTCCATCCTAATCCTCATGGAACACAGGCCTTTTACTATCTATGTTACCTTTTTTCTAGAAAGTTTCCAGTTTATCAATGTCCTTTTTAAGCCCCAAATGAAACACAATGCCAGGCAGTGCCTGGCATAAAGTAGGCACTCAAAAGATGACTAATTGACTGATTGACAGTCCTATAAATGATGTCTGATGAAAGCAAAAAAACATGAAACAATAACGTCCCTATTCCTGAAAGCTCTGCTCCTCTTTACATATATGATCACATGAACTTTCTGGCTACTCCATCATACTGTTGCTTTATATGGCACTTACAGTTCACCAAAATCTCCAGATCTTCTTAAGACTTGCTTCTGATCCATATCTCTCACATCATATGTGTGTGTATGAAATTGATCCTTTGCACTCAACTGCAATACTTTACATTGATTCTTATTGAATTTTTCATCTTATTAGATCCAGCCAAATGTTCTATCCTGTCAAGATCCTTTTGGATCCTGCCTTTATCAGTCACTCTGTTAGCTAGCCTCCTCAGATTTGTGTCATCTGCAAAACTGATGAGAATAACCTCTATTCTTTTATTTGAGTCACTGGCAAAATGCTGAACAGCACAGGACCAAGCACAGATCCATGAAGTGCTCCACTGTTAAATGCCAGTCATGCTGACAATGAGCTGTTACCAATTGCTTTTCAAGTCTGGCCATACAACCAGTCTAGAATCCATCCAAACTTATTACTGTCTAATCTCTATCTCTCTGCCATCTCAACAATAATAGTAAAGAATGATTTATCAAAAAGGCTTGCCAAAAATGCAAACTGCATTGACAACATTCCCCTCATCTACTACTTTAGTAATCCTGTCAAAAAAGGAAATGAAGTTTGTCTGGCACGCTCTTTCTATGATGAAGTCATTCTGGGTCTTTGCAATCGCTACTTCTCTTTCTAGGCATTTGTCAGACATCTCCCTAATTAAAAAGAGAGAGGAAAATACCTCCCACAAATACAGCCCTAAGATCTGTGGATTTTGTGAAGGTTGGCATTTTAATTGACCATTTTCAGCACCAGGAAGTTTGTCTTTTAATCATTATCACAACATTTACTTCCAAAGAGTGGCAAGATCTTCCTTCTCCAAGCCTGCTAGCACCTGCCAGAACTTGGTCTCCACTGGAAAGGGACCCTATGTCACTTCTGTGACATGATGTTAAATCAACCAAGTAGGACTTAAATGGGGGGTGGGGGTGATGTTTAAGCAATGTTTCTACCATATGGAGAATGTTGTGTTCAGTTCTGAGCAATATATTTTAATAAGGTTAAAAATAATCTAGAAACTATCTAGACTAGATGAAAATCAGAGTGATAAAGAACCTTCAGGATTTTAAGGAACCATAGATATTTAGTTTGGAGAAGAATCAGAGAGACAGAATTTCTATCTTCATTATTTGAAGGGTTGTCTTGGAGAAGAATGACTTCACACACACACACACACACACACACACACACACACACACACACCCCACCCCACCACGGTTCAGAAATAAGATCAATGGGAAGAAATCAGAAAGGGCAAACTCAGGTTTGACATAAGAGGAAAGCTGTCCAATGATAATTAATGCCATCCTAAGGTAGAATGGAGTGTTCTGGGAGATTATGGTTTTCTTACCATTTGAGTTGTTAATCAGTAAGTTCTTTGGTCATGTCAGCCTCTTGGTGACCCCATTTGGGGTTTGCTTGGCAAAGATACTGGAGTGGTTTGCCATTTCCTTCTCCAGCTCACTTCTTAAAGATAAGGAAACTGAGGTGGGCAGGGTTAAGTGACTTGCCCAGGGTCATGAAGCTAGTAAATATCTGGGGCCAAATTTGAACTCTGGAAGATGAATCTTCATGACTCTAAGCCTGGCACTCTATTCACTGTGCCACCAAGTTGCCCTCACTGGAGATCATTATCCAAACTTAGTCCAGATGACTACTGGCCAGGTATGTTCTTTTTGAGGTGTAGACTGGACTGTGCATATCCAATGTGACCCATTTCAACTCTGAATTCCTGTGATTCAGGATCCTATATGGTATGTTTTTTATCTTTTACTTTGAAATGGCAAAACCCAAATCTTTAAAATGATGAATATGAAACATAACTCGTGCTAATTTAAAATAAAACCAAAAAAATTAACAAAATCCATGATAGAGACTGAGGGCTATGAATTATTAGCCTTGGCAAGCTGACTTCACATGCAGATTCATAGGCTTCTTTCTCCAAATTCAATCCTGTAGAAATCCAACTACCAGATTGAATTGATTAAAAGAAAGACACTGCAATAGTAAGCTGCCAGTACTTGGATAAGCTGTGTTTGGCAGACAAATCAAAATAAGAGAATTTTGGCTCCAAAAGAAATTAAAGAAAGCCCTTGATCCTGGACAGACTAAATGGGGAGGGAGGAAGGAGTTCATATTTTCTGTGTGAAAATGGGTGACCACTTGGGAAGGCGCACATCAGGACCACGATTTTCCCTGGGCATTAGATTCCCAATTTGGGACTTGCGGGAGTCTGAAGTGAATCAAGTTCTTGCTTGTGGTGTAATACAACTTCAGATGTTCTCAAAATATGTATTAGTAATTAGTGGCTGGCACATCTTCCCCCAAGATCCTGGCATCCTTTCACAAAGAGTCTAAGTGTAATATATTCTGTTCCTTGCCATCTGTGGTGTCAGTGCTGCTCTCATTAGACACCCTCCAGCTCCTTACTAAGCAGGATCAATATTCAGCTTGAAGGCAATGTTGATCTAAGCATCACCAAATCTAACTGCAGAAATCAGAACCATGGACACCTCCTTCTGTTGCTTATTGAAAATATAGCTGGTAGTCTACATTGATGAAGGAACTAGGAAGAGGGGCTAAGCAGGCATCTGGGGGACAGTCCTGAAATGCTTATGCTCTAGGCCATAGGTCTGGGGCAAATTGACTTGTCTCTCTTCATTCTGCAGCTTTTCTCCTTTAAAGCTGCCATTATTGTTCATTTTAACCTGATTCCAAAAATACCTATGCAAAGAGAGAGAAGGAAGATTTCAGCATGAATTTCTAGGCCCTGTGTCCCCTTGGCTTATGGCCTGGAATCGAAAACTGGAAGAAAATTTTGAGAGAAAAGAATGACAAGATGATAATGACTGGCATTTATATTGCATTTTAAGACTTGTAAGGTACAATTATATATATATGCATACATATATGTGTGTGTGCATGTGTATATACATATATGTATATACATACACATATGTGTATATACATACACATAAATATATTCTCATTTGTGCTACCATCTGATCTACATATATAACCCCAAACCCTCTCTGTCTTGCTATCAACCCAGAAGCTGCACCCTTAGGGTACCTGGGTCTTTCTATCTGCCTTGAAGATTTTTAAAAATATGTTGTCTCCCCCAAGTAGAATGTGAACTCTTTGAGAGCAAAGAATGTCTTGATTTTTACATTTATACCTCAAGAGCTTAGCACAACACTTGGCACATAGTAAGACTTTACTACAAATTTTTTATGCATGTGTTTCCCTTCAATAAGTCCCTGTGAGGTAGATGCTGTTTTTCTCTCCACTTTATAGATGAGCAAACTGAGAGATGCCATGTGACTTAACCAGTAGTGAACAACTAGTAATTATCTGCAGCATGATTCCAAATAAAGTCTTCTTTACTCCAAGGCCAATGCAACCTACTATGTCATGCTTAAGGTTCTGTCTAGCTCTAAAATAATATCTCCTATGATGCATCCCAAACCTATTGTTTCTTGGGTAGATAGGGAGCCTGTGGCCCAGGGAGGTAATAGCAGTAGAAGGAAATATTAAGGCCAGGATTGGAAGCTAGCTCTCCAGTCCTAAATGCAGGGCTCTTCCCATGAGGTTGAATTGCTTTCCACTGACAACTCTGCCTCCAGATAAACTGTCCCCAAAATAACCCAGAATGGGAAGCTATAAAAGAATTATTGCACAGATCCCTAGAATTTTTCAGGTAAACTTCACAGAAATAGGACTAAAGCATCCTCTCAAAATAGGATATATCCTTTTAGCTCAAGAGCAAGAGAAAGAGGTGGAAAAAACCTCCCAACAACTCAGATGCAACAAGAGGCTTCTTTTTTCCCCTGTTGCATGTTGTGAATAAAAATGACAAACACGCTAGACAGAATTCCCATAACTCAGTAACAGTGCAGCATTACTCACTTTAAGCGACAGAGCTCACATGTCTGGGCAGCTGTGATGCCAGTCAGGGTTGGACCCAGCAGGCAGCTAAGGAAAAATGGGGCAGGTAAAAGGGGTGTGGCAGTAGCAGCATCTGTAGACCAGGCAGGGTCATCCCTTGGCAAAGCCATAAGATGGAGAATTTTGCTTCCTTCTACCCTTTGAGATTACCTCTCCCTCTTTGTGAGGCATGGCCAACCCCAACACTACCATCTTATCAAGCACCCAGGGCCATTTATATTTCTTTTGCCTGTTCTCTCCTACCAAACCCTACATCATTTTCCAGGCTACCATCTTAACTGTCCTCCTAGACTTTCTGTATTGTATTCCAGAAGCCTCTTCACCTTAGAAGCTCACTCTAGCCCTGGACTTCACACACTGGAAGTACCTTTACCCATAAGGCCCATCTCTCTGATTGGCTGGTTCCTCCCAGAACTTCCATTTTAAGGAAGCCTCTCAGTCCATTTGTGCTTTAGTTCTTCTCCAGGCTGCAATCCTCATCCTCCTCCCAGACTTTGTCTACAAAGCTTCCATGCTAGATACCTTCCTACTCCTTCCTTTCTAACTATCTTTTATGTGATGTCTCCCCCTTAGAAAGTAACAGGGCAAGGACTGTTCTTTCTGCTTATATTTTTATTCCCATCACTTAGCATAGTGCCTGGCATATTGTAAGCACCCAATAAATGCTAGTTGGCTTGATTTGACTCTCTGAGAGTTGTTTGATTCTGTTATGAATTCACTTGTTAGATTCTGCTATGGATTTAATGAAAGGTACCTGGATGAATCTATTACCTCATTCCAATGGAAATCCCAATACATCCATGCCTTCCCATCCTGTGTAATCTTAGTGCCATCCTAGTCCATGTGTTCCTCTAAATGCACCCAAGATGGTAGAGACCATCCTCCGGATCCTTTGACATGACATGGAAATCAGTGAAGAACAAAGAACTGTCCACAGCTTATGTTTCAATCATATTCTTTGCAGTTCTGATATTTCTCTAATAACATCTTTTGTGCTACTTCACCTGTGCAGCTGCTTATTTGTAATGTGCTGCCACCTGTTCTTGCCAACCCTGAACCTTTTCTTTGGCCTTTGAGTAATGCCCAACTTCAATTCTTCAAAGACCATAGCTTGACTAACAGCCGTATACCAGCAGAAGAATGTTAGTGCAAAAAACAATGGATTTTGGTCTCAGGAAGAAGCTTGGGATCATTAAATGCATCATGCACTATCACCAAAGCAATTCAGACTGCTGTCTACCTTCTGTTCCATTCTGACCCACTGTCCAATGACAGCATCTGGGATTTTATACACCGATGGTCACGTATCCAACTGCGTATATTAGTCAAAATACTTTCTTCTAAGTATCTTCATTGACTAAAAATTTACTCCATTTGAGGAGGAATTCCTGGCAGCACTATTCTCTCCTAACCCAGACCACACTATGACTTTCTGGATGACTTCTCTCTTTTGTTCCTGGATGAGTCCCTTCCCCCACTCTCTACTTTTCAGCTTCCTTTTACATGTCATCTTCCCCCACTAGAATTTTGGGAGAGAAGGGAAAAGGGAACTCAGTTGCATCTGAGTTGTTGGGAGGTTTTTTCCACCTCTTTCTCTTGCTCTTGAGCTAAAAGGGAAAAGGCTCCTTGAGGCACGCAGTGCCTAAAACATAGGTAAGTACTTGACAATTCTTTATCTATCTTAATATTCCTCCCACAGTACTTAAATTTTAAAGGGCAGAATTTCTCTATTAAAAGGGAATGTAGTGAGGCAATATGATATATGATAGACAAAGAAGGTCCTGTATTTGGATTAATAAGACCTGAGTTCAAATCGTATTTTGCCACTTTCTAACTATATGACCTTGAGCAAGGTAGCAGTGTCTTAATTCTTTCTCTATAAAATGAGCAAAATGATATTTGTGCTGCCTCCTAGAGAAGATGAAATGAAATTATTTGTGGGAATAACCCAAGTCCATAGGTACTAGAGCTAGGAGAGGCCTTAGAAGTTAGGATACCAAAGACCAAAGACATCTGGAGACTTGCCCAAGGCTTTGCAGATGGCAAATAGCAGAACAAGGGTTTGAATGCAAATGTTCTGACTCCAAGACACTAGCAGAAGCATTATTATCATCAATGACTGAATTCTGGGCATTGAGGAATGATCAGGAAGAGGAGATGGTTCTGTATGGGAATGGAGTGAGCGCAAAGCTGTTCTTGGTACTTCTCAAATCAGAGTAAATAAGCCATCACTTTTCTGTCAGCAGGACAAAGATGCCTTCAGGAGTTAGCCAATAGAAATCATCATGAGCTTCTCTGTGAATATGTAACCAGTCTATAGTCTTAAGAGGCTCATCTTACTAACTAAATCCAGGCAAACTAATCCAGGCTGGGGAGAAAGAAATCTAGATCAGGTCAGCCTTCATGCTTCTCACAAATACCTATTCTAACTAACTTGGCAAGCTGTCTATCTTCTAAAGCAGCCTGGTGAACCCAGCTGTGGGAAGTGAATCAGACCATCCCTTCACTCCCAACCAAAACCATAAGCAAGAGTTTTCCATTGTCAGAAATTCAGGGAGCACTATGGTGTCATGGGGATGGGGAGGGGGTGCTGGTATGTCTAGCAACATCTCAGGAATTTCTCAATAAGGTGATGCCCTCCAACAGCCTCTATGTGTTTTCTTTCACCCTTTCTTCTAACCATATGCATGCATGCAAGAGAAAGAAATCAAAAGAGCAGAAGAATGGAATAATTCATTTCTATAGCATTTTAATGTTCATAAAATATATCACTGCCAAATGCTACCCTTCAAAACACAAGGCAGAGAATATTAATATTATCCCCACTTTATAGATGAGAAAACTGAGCTTCAGAAAGTTCTAATGACTTGCTTTTTGATCATATGGCCAGTCCTGAGCTAGGACTCAAACCCGAGTCTTCTGAGTATAAATTCTGCTCTCTCTCTCTCTCACTTTGTCTGTGCCCGTAGATATACATGTTTCTCTCAATGGAGCCTAATGGCTTGTGAGCAGAACAAATGCACTTATGTCTTTGTATTTCCAGAGTTGAGCCCAATGCCTGGAATAGCAGGTGCTAAGGACATATTCGTTGATTGGTTCAAATATAAGACCTTTAATCAAATAACGTAAAAAAGAAAGTGGTGAGATGATGTACACATCAGCTATACCATTCTGTCTGTCTAGATCCAGCACAGATCTAAAACCAGAACGGCCTTCAAGTCAAGTCCAAACCCTCATTTTATAGCTTAGGAAACTGAGGATATCCAGGAGGATAATTGACTGGCCCAAATCCCCCAGGTGTCAGAGGCAAGATCTGAACCCAAGTCCATTAACCTCAGCCCCCGTGTTCTTCCCATGATACCACAGATTGTAGGCTATGCTTTCTGTAGCTCTATTGGAAAACATGAGCATGATCTTCATAGTCAGAGTGGTTCTTGTTCAACTCCTCCATTAATGTGTATCTGCCACTCACTGCCCATTCCTCAATGAGCTTACATTCTACTGGGGAGGAAGAGGACATGTGCATATGTAAGCAAATCCACTGTACTTAGGTGAAATATACAAGCATTTACCACAGGTAACACTTGGATGGGGGAAGGTTCCTATATAGAAAAAAATGAATGGGGATATGGCCCAGGTACTGTTTACATGGGAAGGTCACTCCCGTATGGAGCACATAGGGTATCTGATTCCCTGCCACAAGGTAGCCCATTGGAGATCTGAGCAGTCACACACAACCTTCTTTACTGAGTCTGGCTGTCTTTCGCCTCAAGGGATTATCTCTACTAAGTCTAGGAGCACATTTACACCTATGCCATTTATCTCTCTTGGTTTATAGACTCCCTTGTTTATAGAGACTTGAACTTAATAGGGCTATGAATGCAATGGGCCTTCATTGCCTTGGAGACTTTGGAATGAAGTCACTGTGAGACCTTCCTCTGCAGAGCTCTGAACCTTTCCCCAAATCCCTACCCAAAACAGCACTCATCACAAGGACTAGTGATCAATAAACTCTTCCTTTATATAAAGGGGAGAGTTAAATGACAGTGATGAAAGGACAATGAACAATGGGAGGGAAACTTTTGTTTGGATAGGAAGGTGGCTGCGATTTGCACTGCTGGCTGCAGAAGCAGTTTCTCCTTCTGAGTTCAGCCTTCTCCAAAAGAGAAAAGAAACCCTCCACCAGCTTAACAAAACAGGAGCTTTGAGACAACCCTGCTTTAGCAGCCAAATGAGGGGGAATACACACTTCTCTTTGGCTGTCCTATTGTCTTCAATGGGGGGAAGGTGGGAAAGAGCATCTAATGCTTCCCAGCTTCTGATTGCTATTGTCTGCTTCTCAGATTTTGGAGGAAGAAGGGGAGCTGCACCCAAAGATCAGGCACTCCCTGTCTTGAACTTGTCTGGATTCCCTGATGTGTGGTTGGCAACATGAACGGCCTGTCTGTCCAGCTTCTGCTATCTCTCTTCCAGAACTCTCCATAAGCACAGTCCCAGAAATCCAAGTATAAATTTGTCATCAACTGGTGAATTTGGGGACAGTATCTAACCTGAGTCTTTTATCTTGCTATATGTGCAAAGGGAAGCCCCTGGGGCAACTCCACTCAAGAACACCCCCCCCAGAAAAGTTGCTCCGAAATGCTTTAATTCAGACCTCACTCAAAACCATGGCCCATGAGTCCCTCCCATGTCTACTTTTAGAGTTAACCAGAGAAAGTATTCGTTTCTTGAACCCTATGATAGCCTCCTAATTTGTCTCCCTGTTGCATCTCACCTCACTGTAATGCATTTTCCTACCAGCTGCCAAGGTGATTTGTCTTAAGTCTAAGTCTAATCATGTTACTCTCCCATTCAATACTCTGGTAACTCATGGAGCAAATACAAACTGCTCTGTTTGGCAGTTAAAGGGCTTTGCCTCCTGGCCCCAACCTAACTACCCTCCCAGTCAATCTAGCCTTTTTGCTTATCACTCCCAATCCTCCTTTTTCCATTTCTGACTGCACTGGTCAACTCCCATGCTTGGAGCACATCTTGCCTTTCCTCACCCGTGTCTCTCGGAATCCCCTGGTTTCCTTAAAAATTCAGCTCAGGGAGGAAGAGCCAAGATGGCAGCTAGAAAGCAGAGAGCCTAGGGCTCTCCCCCAGGACCCTCCAAACACCCATAAAAATGGCTCTGAACAAATCCTAGAACTACAGAACCCACAAAATAGCAGAGGGAAACAAGACTCCAGCCCAGGACAGCCTGGATGGTCACTGGGTAAGGTCTATCCCATGGAGCTGGGAGTGGAACAGAGCAGAGCCCAGCGTGGGCTGCACCTGGACCAACCATACCAGGAGCCAGGCGGAACAGGCCCCAGCACCCTGAATCAGTGAGTTGTGGCAGTTACCAGACTTCTCAACCCACAAACACCAAAGACAACAGAGAAGGCTAATGGGAAAAAAAAACTGCAGGGAGAGGGTCAAAGGAGTTTGTGGTTCGGCCACCACTCCAGGGGCAGCGGAGGAGGTACAGCTATAGAACTACAGCTGCAGTTGCTTCCAGCCCCAGGCCCACCTGGTGGGAGGAATTAAGTAGCGGATCACAGCAGGAGTGCAGAGCCTGCTCAGATCTGAGTTGTGGTCCAGGTTGGCAGTTCTTGGGAGAGGAGGAGCACTGGTGTGGCAGAGCTTGCTGTGTAGAAATAGCTCTGAAAACAACAGTGCAGCCCCTCAAGCTTGGGACAAAGTATTCTATACTCTACAAGCAGTCATACCCCAATGAAAAACACAAAGGTCAAGTAGTTGGCTGAGAACATGGCCAGGCAGTGAAAACAGTCTCAGATTCAGACTCAGACTTTGGAATCTTTATTTGGTGACAAAGAAGACCAAAACACACAGCCAGAAGAAATCAACAAAGTCAAAGAGCCTACATCAAAAGCCTCCAAGAAAAACACTAACTGGTCTCAGGTCATGAAAGAGCTCAAAAAAGGATTTGGAAAAGCAAGTTAGAGAAGTAGAGGAAAAATTGGGAAGAGAAATGACAATGATGCAGGAAAAACATGGAAAACAAGTCAATGACTGGCTAAAGGAGACCCAAAAAGATACTGAAGAAAATAACACCTTTCAAATAGACTAACTCAAATGTCAAAAGAACTCCAAAAAGCCAATTAGGAGAAGAATGCCTTGAAAGGCAGAATGAGCCAAATGGAAAAGGAGGTCCAAAAGACCACTGAAGAAAATACTACCTGAAAAATTAGATTGGAGCAAGTGGAAGCTAGTGACTTGATGAGAAATCAAGATATTATCAAACAGAACCAAAGGAATGAAAAAATGGAAGACAATGTGAAATATCTCATTGGAAAAATCACTGACCTGGAGAATAGATCCAGGAGAGAGAATCTGAAAATTATTGGACTACCTGAAAGCCATGACCAAAAAAAAAGAGCCTAGATATAATTTTTCAAGAAATTATCAAAGAGAACTGCCCTGAAATTCTAGAGCCAGAGGGTAAAATAGAAATTGAAAGAATCCACCTATGGCCTCCTGGAAAAGATCCCAAAAAGAAAACTCCTAGGAATATTGTTGCCAAATTCCAGAGTTCCCAGGTCAAGGAGAAAACACTGCAAGCAGCCAGAAAGAAACAATTTGAGTATTGTGGAAACACAATCAGGATAACACAAGATCTTGCACCTTCTACATTAAGGAATCAAAGGGCTTGGAATATGATATTCTGGAGGTCAATGGAGCTAGGATTAATCTAATTCCCAAAGAATTCCAAGAATCACCTACCCAGCAAAACTGAGCATCGTGTTCCAAGGCAAAATATAGATTTTCAATAAAATAGAGGACTTTCAAGCTTTCTCAGTGAAAAGACCAGAGCTGAATAGAAAAATTTGTCTTTCAAACACAAGAAGCAAGAGAAACATGAAAAGGTAAACAAAAAGAGAAATCATAAGGGACTTACTGAACTTGAACTGTTTTGTTTACATTCCTACATGGAAAGATGATGTGTATAATTCACGAGACCTCAGTATTAGGGTAGCTGAAGGGAATATACATATAT
>CM053626.1:14903655-14928844 GCA_028646595.1 Phalanger gymnotis | reverse complement strand
GAGGGCTGACTGGGGAATGGGACAATCAGAATATATGCCATCTTGGAGTGGGTGGGAGGGTAGAAATGGGGATAAAATTTGTAATTCAAACTCTTTTGAAAATCAATGCTGAAAACTAAAAATATTAAATTACAAAGAGAACCACACAAAAAACTTTTCTAATGGTTAATTTAAATTAAAAAATAAACATTTAACAAAAGCAAAAAAAATTTCAGCTCAGACACAACCTACTACATCAAGCCTTTCCTGAGATCACTAGCTGTCAGTGCCTCGCCACTCCACTCCTACTTGTATATACCCATATATGTGTGTGTGTGTTTCTCTCAATAGAGTCTAATGGTTTGTGAGCAGAACAAATGCACTTAAGTCTTTGTATTCCCAGAGCTGAGCCCAATGCCTGGAACACAGTAGTGTTAAGGACATTTTCGTCGATTGGTTCAAATAAAAGACCTTTAATCAAACAACATGGAAAAAAGTGATAATGCTATGTGCACATGAGCTATACCATTCTATCTATTACCATAATGCTATGGGGAGCAGAGAATGTACATGACCAGGTAACACATAGAGGTCATGCAAGTATGGCTGGAAGTGTGCATGAAGAGGCACATCCCAGAAATCTCTGTGGCCTAGGAGACATATGTTTCCAATATTGCAAGTGTGTGATACCCAATGGTATTATCCTCCTGCTGATCACTACCAGGCCCATCATGCCACCAGGCTCACCACTGGGCATATCACTCAAGTAGGCATCTCAGCTGGGCATCTCTTTGCAGAGCTTCTCTCTACTAACAATTTCTGGCCTTACCCTCTTTGGGTTCACCTCTAGGCCCTAAGTCAAATAATTGCCTTGAACAATGGACTTCAACTCAGGCCATCTGCCCTGGGGGAGTTGTGCCATAGTAAAAAATATCACCAATTATATTTCTGGCAGAGCCATACCTGAATCTTCTCTATAGTTTCCACATAGGGTAAGTACTGATTCTGTGGGAACAGTGGTGACCCATGGAGCCTCATTTCTTCCTTGGCTTTACTCTTTTGGACTAGACTCCATAATGCCTCCAGGAACATCATGATCAGTAACCCAACACCTCATCAGTATCCCCTGCCCCTCTGACTGGAGGACTGAAGGGTAGAACAAAAGCCTCCATGTAAAGAAGGCTCCCAGGCCAGCCAGCTGCTCATTTCCCACCCAGCATCATACTGCTAATGTGTGTGTACCTTCTCTTTCCCCTCCCCCACTTCTCAGCTTCCTCTTGTATGTTGTCTTCCACCAATAGACTGTGAGCTTCTTGAGGGCAGGGACTATCTTTCTTTTTGTGCTCAGCACAGTGACTTACACATAGTATGTGCTTAATAAATGTTTGTTGACTGACCAACAGCTGCTTCTCCTTATAATAAATACATGGAGATAAGACTGCTGGTAGACTGCTTCTAGCCCTCATTAGATGCTAAGGGAATGTCACTCGCATATCTATCTGGGGGCAGGCACTATATGAAGTCTATGGTTACACATTGCTAATTAACTGTCTCTCTGTGTCTGATTGCCTTAATTCTCTGAGCTTAAACTGCAATTACAGTACAATTACCTGGAAGGAGCAAAGGACCCTGAGCAGACTACCCCTGAAGTTTTGGGGGACTTACCCCATATTTCCTTGTTGTGTGATTTTCACAAACCCCACACAGGGTCAGGGACATTCATATTCCCTAGAAAACAGGACACTTTCAGGGATCCCATGGGCCTACGTGTGGAATCAGGATTCAATGGTCTTTAGGGTGATAGTATCATGGAGTTAGGGCTAGAAGGGACTATAGGAATCACCAAGCACAACCCCTTCATTTGACAAATAAGGAAATTGAGGTCCATAGAGGTAAAGTTAATTGCCCAAGGTCATGTGGGCAGTAAACATCTCGGATAGGATTCACACTCAGGATGTAGCATCTGATGGGACTTGGCTCACAGACTCATGTTTGAGATCAAATGATTAAGGTTCCCAACTTTGTTCTGAGATAGGTAAAAACAGAATAGAGAAGCCAACTAACCATGACACATGGCACGTAATTCTACCTAGTCTGTTCCAAGGAGCAAGTTGGACTTCGTCAGGATAATTAGCAGTTTATGAAATGATTCCTCTTGAATGTCATTCCAATATGGCACAAGCCATGGCACAGTCATCATCAAAGGCCACCAGTGTACTAAACGGCCCCCAAAGGTATTGAAAGAGTTAATTTCCCTCCAGAAGGTGAGTAGCTTACTCCCTAATTGCCAATAGGATTGGTTCCATTATGTTCACCGTCCAGAAATGACATTTGTCTAACAGAGATATTAGCAGGCTTAAGACATGCAATTTTTCAAAGCAAATTCAATTGTTTTACTTAATTCATGTTGTTGTTGTTTAATAGCAATTGTTGGAGTGAAAAAGGAAAAAGGGAAACATTCAGAATAGTAGAACCAGGAAGTGAGTGAAACAACTCCCCCCTCATTCAGTTGAAATCTTTCAACATCTTTCTGTTATTGTTAGGAGAAACAACAACTAAGTCTGGGTAGAATGATGAGCTTTTCGATCTTTCCAATGGTTTTTCATGAATTCTAATGTCTTGAAGAAGAAAACACAAGATAGAGATTCGAAACAACGCTTTGTGAAATGCCACCAACATAAAATTGACTATGAAGACAGGAATGCTAATTCATTCCTAGTAGAGATATGAATTGGTCCCGCCATTCTGGAAAATCAGCTTGGAATTCTATAATATAACTTATTAAAATGTTCCAATTTTGTGGCCCAGGAATCCCAACATTGAGATTATGCCCCCAAGGAGGTTATTGACATCCAGAAAAAAATCCATGAGTACAAATATAAGCACAGTAGTATTGTTATAACAAAAAGCTAGAAGCAAAATGTATGCATAATCATTGGGGAATAGTTGAACAAACTGTGGTATATGAGTGTGATTGGAGGTTATTGTGCCATAAGAATAAATAAACATCAAGAATTTGAAAAAAGTGCACAGTAACAGCCATACTGTGTGATGATTGACTTTGACACACTTAGCTTTTCTCAGCAATGCCAGGATCTAAAACAACTCCAAGATTCATGAGGGAAAATACCATCCACATCCAGAAAAAGAACTATGGAGTCGGAATGCAGATCGAAGCAGACTATTTTCTATTTTTGTTTTATGTTTTTCTTTTTCATGGTTACTCCCATTCATTCTAATTCTTCTATACAATATGACTAATGTGAAAATATGTTTAATAATGTGTATGTAGAACTTATATTGGATTGCATGCCATCTTGGGAAGGGGAAGGGAAGGAAGGGAGAGAAAATTTAAAACTTACAGAAATGAATGTTGAAAACTAAAAACAAATAAATTAATTTATTAAAAAAAGAATTTGAAGAAATATGAGAATACTAGCAGGAAGTAAAAAAGAACCCCCCAAAGAACAAAATCGACGTAATTTGTGGCCTGGGCTCTGGGTTTGCACAGAGTAGGTTCAGTCTTTCCTCTTTTTGGCTCATTATACCCTCAGCCAGAGTTCGTTCCAGGAAATCTAATAGTAAAATTTGTATCAACAAATCCACAAGTGTGGGTAACAGGTTTCCCAGGTCTCATATTAGCACTAATATAAAGCACTAAATGGAACTATGCAGATAGTAGATAAAAGACGAACTTCATTCCACTTCTACCATCCCCCAAAATGAAAAAATGACTAGGCTACACAGGAGCCTCTAAGCTGCCAATGTGATTCTCCCTTTTCGGTGATGTTCCAGTTTTTTTTTTCCCCAAGAGTGTTTATGTCCTCCAGGCTCATAGTGCCACTGGCAATTCAAACGCTTCTTGGAAAGTAACTGAATTTGGGTTTTCTAGACAAGCAACACCCCCCAGATGCCCAGTTTCAACAAGGACACATGTGATCCATCAGACACAGAAGGCAACCCTGTGTCATTTAAAAAAAACAAATTAAATTTCTCCACTTAATTCATTTTGTTGCTCTTCACTAGAAATAATCATCTCCTTCCATGACCTACCCCAGAACAAAAATTCACTTGAGGCTGTTAGACAGGTAAACTTCAGGAACTCTCACCATTTGGCCACACTTCCTTTCTCCCCTTCTGCCAAGTGGTTGAGAGATTACACCACCTCTAGGCCAATACTGAGGTCCGGAAAATAACTCTGTTCGGGAACTCTCCCCCAGGACGCACGGGTAAGGGAACCTGCCTCTGCTCTCAGACAACCAGAAATAGTTCACAAGTGTGGAGAAATATACTCCTTCGCTGGATCCAGGGCTCCTCTTAGTTATGATAAGCCCTCAAGATCTCTTTAAAGGAAAAAGGGGTGAATCTATGACAAAGATTCCCTTCTATGGACCTGCACAGAGATGGTACCTCCTAGCAGAGGAACAAAACAGAGGAACAATGAGAGTCAATCATGAAAGATCATTAATGTAATGCACCTTCCAAAAGTCATCCTGGGACATGTCCATACTCTCCTCCAGAGGGAGTTACACTCAGAATCTCCCCATCATACGACTCATTAAGTTATACAGGGAACTCTCCTGAGACATTCATGATGGCTCCAATGGTGTTAAAAAGACGAGGAGATGGGTAATATTGGTACCTTTCTATTAACAATCAAAGGCAGGTGGCATAATGGATAAAGAGCTGACCTCAAAGGCAGGAAGATGTGGGTTCTAGTCCTACTTTATTGGCTGTGTCAGTTGGAATAAGTCACTTAACTTTGCAATATTTTGAGCCAGATATATGAAATATACAGTCCACATCCACAGGCCTGTAATACTTGAGTGCAGCCTATACCAGATTAAACCGTAACTGGAAAATATTTAACAGAACAAATAAAAATAGAACAAAATATAGATAATACTACATTTTAAAACTAAGTCAATATATGGCCTACAGCAATCCTTGTGTCTGGATTAGAGCCACCATTTCTATTTGATTTTGACATCACTGCTTTAGGCAATCCTCTCTGACTATGTTGCAGGAAAGGTGCCCACCTGAATTGATACAGGGAGTTTCCCTTCCTGCAGAAGGAAAAAATGAAATCAAAGATCCAGGCCCTACCCCACTATAAAATTAAAGTGCATATCCTTTCTTTCTATTAACAATTAATTAACTAGAAAAGTGGAAAGTGGTGGTTTTGCTTAAATATTTCCATGAAAATCTACGTGATGAAAATATAATAAAAATCTATATGACAAAAAGTTTGTTTCTATTCACTTTAATGGGGAAATCATGGGAAGTTCCTGGAGCCTCCTAAGACCCCCCCTCTTTTCCATCTTATTATACCCAAATTATAAATAGACATTTAGATGCCTGTCTATCATGAATAGTACTTATCCAAAGAAGAAAAAGACAGTATCATGGGTGTGGGGACAGTAAGAGGAGGGAGTCAGTGTATGGCTGACAACAGTGAGTAAGAAAGTGAAGGTGGGAATGTGAAGGACAATGGGAAATAACTGTCTGCCCTCCACCCCGTTCAACTTTCAACTTTGCTATGTGTTCTGATGCAGGTCATGTAGTTCTTAAGGATGGCCCAAAATTTCTGAGGCTTCATAAGGGACCTCAGGTTTGGCTCTCCAAAGCAGCTTCACCTAAGAAACTTGGCCTAAGACGCAATGCCTGGCTTTTTAAAGACCGCCACAGGTGCCCTTGAATTCCCACTGTAAGTAAGAGAAGCTGGGAGTTGGAAGCGGCCTCAGTGGCCAACAAGTTCAAGCCATACACGAAAGGAATTCCCAATAAGTCATCTGTTTGAAGACAAGGAAGCTGAGGATCAGAGGGATCAAGTCGTCTGGCAAAGGTCATAAAGGTAGTAAGCATTGGAGATGAGCTTTGGAACTGAGTCCTCTGCTTCCATAGCTACTGCTCTTTGGGTTGCATTGTCCATTAAAGTGGGCGTTTACAAAACAAGTGTCTATAAAGTAAGGCATGGATTTACTTTGGAGGGGGGTTGCTTGAGTGCTTGTTGGGAATTGTATTTTGTTCAAATAAAGGTGTTGATGAAAAACGTAGCTTTTTAATGCCACCACCCTGATCGAGCATTACTTCATAAATTCCTATCACTTTAACCCTTCAGAAAAGAGACTTAACTAATGAGGTAGGAGGTGGAGACTGAGAGGAATGTTCTAGCCATTTTCTTGGTTTAGAGAAAAGTTTAAGGAATCCAATAGGTAAGAACCTGGGATTAACTTTGCACAATATCTTGGCATAAAGGTAGAGTGTGACAACCACATGAGCTAGCAGGAATTATCATAGCCACCTAGACCAAATTTACTTTGGGGTCATAGAAAGAACATTGGACTGGGAGTCAGGACACCTGGGTCCTAGTTCTGAGTCTAGTTCACTGTGTGACCTTGGGCAATTTTCCTCATCTCTTTGGGCTCAGTGTTGCCTCCTGAGAGGCAATGAGGTAGAGTGAGAACCTAAGCTGGGCAAACCACTTAGCCTTTCCATGCTCTAGGTGAGTCTCCATGACAATGAGTTTCGGAGATGGTGCTAATCTATCTTGGGAGAGAATATTACTTCCATGGAGGCTTACTTCACTGGTGAAATCACAGGTCTAGAAAAATATCAGTTGTTCAGGGATAGGCCAAGCCAATATAATAAAAATGACAATTCTGTCTAAACTGGTTTACCTATTCAGTGCCATACTAATCAAACTACCGAAAATTATTTTATAGAGCTGGAAAAAAAAACCAAGATTTTTCTGGAAGAACAAAATGCCACGAATATCAAGGGAACTAATGGAAAAATACAAAGGAAGGAGCCTAGCAATATCAGATTCAAACTATCTTATAAAGCAGTGATCATCAAAGCTATTTTGTACTACCTGAGAAATAAAGTGGTGGATCAGTGGAATAGATTAGGTACACAAGACACAGTTGTCAGTGACCATAGTATCCTAGTGTTTGATAAACCCAAAGACCCCAGCTTTTGGAATAATAATTCACAAAAGTTGCTAGGTAAACTGGAAAACAATAGGGCACAAACTAGGTAAAGACCAGTATCTCACACCATATATCAAGATAAGATCAAAATGGGTGCATGATTTGGACATGAAGGGTGATACCCTAAGCAAATTATAAAAGCAAGGAATAGTCTACCTGTCTGATGTATGGGGAGGGGAAGAATTCATGGCCAAACAAGAGAGAGCATTACATAATGTAAAATAGATAATTTTGATTATATTAAATTAAAAAGCTTTTGTACAAACAAAACCAATGCAACTGAGATTAGAAGGAAAGCAGAAAACTGGGAAACAATCTTTATAGCAAGTGTCTCTGATATAGGCCTCATTTCTCAAATATATCGAGAACTAAGTCAAACTCATAACAATACAAGCCATTCCCCAATTGATAAATGGTCAAAGGACATGAACAGGTGGTTTTCAGATTATAAAAAAATCAGGGGCAGCTAGGTGGCGCACTGAGTAGAGCACCAGCCCCAGAGTCAGGAGGACCTGAGTTCAAATCTGGCCTTAGACACTTGACACATGTACTAGCTGTGTGACCTTGGGCAAGTCACTTAACCCCAATTGCCCGCCAAAAAAAAAACAAAAAAAACCGAAGCCATCTATACACATATGAAGAAATGCTCTAAATCACTATTGATTAAAGAAATGCAAATTAAAACATCTCTGAGGTACCACCTCATGCCTATCAGATTGGCTATTATGACAAAAAAGGAAAATGATGAATGTTGGAGAGGATGTGAGAAAATCAGGACACTGATGAACTGTTGGTAGAGCTGTGAACTGATCCAACCATTCTGGAGAGCAATTTGGAACTATGTCCAAAGGGCAATCAAACTGGGCATGCTGTTTGATCCAGCAATACCACTACTGTATCCCAAAGTGATCATAAAAAAGGGGAAAGGACCTACATGTGCAAAAATATTTATAGCAGCCTTTTCATGGTAGCAAAATATTGGAAACTGAGGGGATGCCAATCAATTGGAGAATGGCTTAACAAATTGTGGCATATGAATGTAATGAGATACTGTTTTGTAAGAAGAAACAATGAATAGGCAGATTTCAGAAAATTCTCAAAAGATTTGTACAAACTGATACAAAGAGAAATGAGCAGAACCAGGAAAACATGGCACACCATATCAGTAACATTGTGTGATGAATGACTTAGATCTTCTCAACAATACAATGATCCAAGATAAGTACAAAGGACTCATGAAGGAAAATGCTATCCATATCCAGATAAAGACTGATAAATGCAGATCAAAGCATTTTTTGCTTACTTTGTTCTTTCTCGTGTTCTTTTTTATGTTTCTTCTTTCACGACAGTGGCTAATATGAAAATTTTTTTGCATGATAGTACACATAAAACTATATCAAACTGCCTATCATTTTCAGAAGAGGGGAGGGAAGGAAGGGAGAAAAATTTGGAACTCTAAATCTTGTAAAAAAAATGAATGCCTAAAATTTTCTTGACATGTAACTGGGGAAAAAATACTGTAACAAAAAGAAAAAAATCACAGGTCTAGTCTTTATCCTAACAGTTAGAAGTTGTTTCTCCTGCTACCAGATATACACTTTGTCCTTTGGAACCTCTGCCCATTGTTTCTAGTTCTACCCAATTGGACCAACCAGAATATTTCACACGCATCTTCTACATCCAGCCCCTCAAATAACTGAAAACACAGACTCTGTTATCCCTGAGGTTCCCTTCACCAGGATAAATATTCCCGGTTCTTTCAACTGGCCTTCACATGTCCTGAATTCAAGTTCTTTCCCTGTCCTGGTTAGTTTTCTCTGGCTACTCCCCATGCCAGCTCTCTGTCCACTCTGCCATACTGCTGCCCAAAGTAGAATGGTCTGCCTTGGGATGAAATTGGCACATCCTTTGCAAGCCTTCAAGTAGAGGCCAGAGGACCACTTGGCATCAGCTGTGTGACCTCGGGCAAGTCCCTTCTGTCAGCCTCAGTTTCCTGATCTATCAAATGTTCAGGTTGAGTTATTTATAGGCTCCTGAAGCCCCTTCCAGTTCTAAATCTTTGATCCTAATAATTCTGTGGCAGAGAGGTTTTGGGAGTCGGGGGGCAAAATATGTAAACTAGATGACCTATGGAGGCAATTTTGCTCCTTCCGGCTCTAATAGTCTTTGATTCTGTGACAGAGAAAGCTCAAAGCCTTCAGTGGACAGTAACACAAGCAGGGGATAATTGCCCAACCTGGGTTACAACACATACGTGCTTTGTGCTACTTATGGTTGGAATAAAGACTTTGTGTATACTCTGTACACAGGAAGCAGTTAATAAGTGCTTGTTGAGTGAGTGAATGAATAAGGAAGCAAAGGTATATGAGGATTAGATTGGGGAAGACCACTTTTAAATAAAGCTGCCCTCCCCAGAAAAATGGAAGCCATATTTGTCCATACTATTCTACTTATTTTCTGAGCTGGAAATTTTTTTCTCCCAGTTCAATGACAAACTTGAATTTCTCCAGTTTGTGGGTATTAGAAACCCTTCTATTTCTACCCCCAGACCAAGGCCCAATACCATATTAATTGCCTTAATTGAATACCCCAGGAAGGAAATTAATCCTAATTACTGGATGCCTTTAATCAAATCTCCTGGATAGAACTAGACTTTACCTCTGGGTTTTTTAAAGAGTAGTAGATGGAATGACTATCCCCAGATAACAATAGTACAAACAGCAAATGACTCGAGTTCCTCCAGGCTAATTACCAGGGTGTTTATTCTCCAAATTACCCTCTGTTTAAAGTCATAAAAGGGTTGGTTGATTAACCTGAAACATAAAACAGCCAGGTCTGGCTCTGGCACTGTAACCTGACCATAAGCTTAATGACCTGCATTCCTCTTAAGCAGTAATCCATAACTTTGAATGGCTATGCTGGAGACTAAAAGAGGCTTCATCAATTCTGAGTTGCAAGCTCCAATCACCAGAAGCTAAATTTTATGTTGACATGGACAGAGCCTGTCCAATTTTTTGATTGAATTTGTGGGCAATTTAAGCCAACTGCCTCTTAAGCATTCTACTTTTGGAATAAAACAGTAGTCATCCTCCAATACATTGACAGTAAAGTATTCTCCAGGGGTCTAGAAAAGTTTCTACTTTCCAAAAGGATGTCAGGAGCACATCAATCAACCAGAATCATTGGGGTTGCTCTGTGACTGAATTGTCCAGTTGCTAACTTAAGTTGCTAACAGTGTCCTCACCTCTGAAATGGGAATAATGATAACAAACACACAGAGTTATTGTGAAGACACTGCTTTGTCAATGTGATTTAAATGGTATGGATCAAGGGTGTCAAAGTCAAATAGAAAGGAAGGCCACTAAAGCATACATAGGAATCCCTAAGGGCTACTTATTTTTTTTGTAAACTGTTCAAATTACACAAACTTTATTGACTTTTTTAAAAGAGGAAAACTGAATGTGTTTGTACAGCTATAAATGATTGTATTCTACTGAAAGTACATTTAATGGATATCATAAAATAACTTCATATAAGAAAAGAGAGCTAATATTTCCGCACTATTTATCTGCATCAATACTGCTTCTAAAAAGAAAATTGAAAAAGCATGAAATATGTTTTATATACTATAAATTCAAGAGAAAGACAAATAAGAGCAACGGCCTTCCAAGTTAATGATAAATTTGTCTATCATTCTACAAGTGTTTTGTATATCATATCCACACCTAAGGGTTACTTATTGGTAGAGAAACCACACTGTTGTTCTTCTTTCATTTTCGAGGTGGACCAGTGACATCACAAGTGATGTCTTGCCTTGTGAATAAATTGGATTAAAGTGAGGCAGAATTGCACAGTCATTAGCCTTGCTCTTTCTTCCAGAGTCATCAAAGGCCAGTGGCAAGACAAAAGTCAGGATGACCGACAATGGCCCAGGATGACCTTGGCATCTTCTATGTCTAACCAAGCTCTAAGCATTGCACAGAGCCTGCTTCAGCCACCTTCATGGCCAATGGAACAAACTGTTTTCATCCCCTTATTCTGCTTCACAGTCTTGGGGTAGACATCCCCCAAACTCACTGATGGGTGTGAGGCTTGTCAGTTACCTTCAGCCTGATTTAGCCCATTTGCCCAGACCGTTTACCACGGTGTGGCTGCTGTGCATGCACGGCTTCTTGGAGCCACAGGTGAGGGTTGAGTGAAGGTGGCCACCAAAGGTGGATGAGAAGCATCCAAAAGAGTTTGTCAAGCCTTCACACCAGAGGGGCTAGTCCTCCCTGACCCCATACACCCCATATGTCCTTAGAAACCACGTGTTCATATTGCCTGTGTTTCATTGTATTTTTATTTTGAAAAGTATTTCCCAATGGCATTTTCTTCTGGTTTAGGCCACATTCAGGAGTGTTGTGGGCCATGATCTTACATGTTTGACACCAGGTGGCAAACCTTTCCTAAAGTAGGTTGGGATCTTCTCTGTAACATATAGTCCTTGATGCCTAGGGCTTTGAGAGGTTAATGGACTTACCTAGGGTCACACAACCAGTGTGTCAGAGGTGAGTGTTGAAGCCATCTTTCTGGCATTTAAACCAGCCCTCTTTCCACCGTGCCACCCCACTTTAAGTCACAGCGATGTTTAACTCATTCACTTAATAGTCGTCTATCAAGGATGTGACAAGCACATAATTTGTTCTAGGTAGTGGCACTGACCTGTGAGAGTGCTGTTTGAGGGAGTTCCCAGGGAAGAAATTCCTTCTACCAGTGCAGACTGACATCTGCTTTTCAATTTGTGGCTTTAGTTGCCCAAGGCACAGAGAAATTAAGTTGTCATATCCAGCATCACACAGCTGGTATCAGAGGCAGATCTTGAACTCAGGACTTCCTGACCCCAAGGCCAGCTTTTCCTCTAAAGCAGACCTGCACAATCTGGCAGTAGGTAGGGGCCAAAATTAAAATAGGCTAAACCTCTTCACACCACAGATAGATTGTACTAGAGACAGATTGACGATAGTTGGTTGCTGCAGGTCACGTGACAAACAGGAGAGTGCACAGCAGCAACCCAACATTTTTCTGCTGGACATACATTATAAGGACTTGATCTAAAGTGAATATTCTTTGAGCACAATGATCCAAGATCTCTATAGTTCACCCAAAAGACAGAAAAGCGTCTTCAGTTATTTGCAGGAAGACGTGTGACAATTGTTCTATTTGGTCCCACAAACTGGGAACTATATGGGCAGACTGGGAACAACAATTGTAAACTTCAGAGAGACAAATTTGGGCTCTATGTCAAGAAAACTTTCCTCACTGCTAGGAACCAGAGACCAGAAAAGAAATGTACTACCCTCAAGCAGCTCAAAATCTGTTTAGGGAACCAAGAGAGCGTCATGTAAAACTGAGAAGTATATATTATCAGGGACATGGAAGTCATTTTGAGCAATAGTGAGAAGCTAGGTATTATTAAACAGCAAAATGAATGGTTCAAATGATCCATACCCTGCCCCAGGATTTCAGAAAGAGGGAAAAGCAGTTGGGAAATGCCTTAAGGAGGGATGGGAGCTTGAGCTGAAGCATGAAGGATGGCTAACATTAGAGAGGGGGAGACAATTCTTTGTTGCCGTAGCAACATGAGCCTTTATCCAAGTCACCAATAAAATTTTAAGCACAAATCTCAGGAGGGCCCCACCAAAGGCTTCCTACCATGTTGACATTGAACCATTAGCAACTACACTTTGAGTCTGCCCATCTAACAAGCTGTGAATCCATCTGATTGTACTATCATCCCCAAGAATAGTATGAGACCCTTTAATGAAAGCTTTCCAAAATCTAGAAAGATAAACTATGCCCATATCATTCCCATCACCAACCAGTTCAGAAGTTGCTGTTCAAAAAAAGAAATGAGGTTAGTTTGACAGGACTTGTTCTTGATGAAGCCAGGATGGCTCTTCATAATCACTGCTCCCCTTTTGAGATATTTCTGAATCAAAATGAAACTCACTGACTTCAAATTCATAGACCTTATTCTTTTCCCTTTTCTCAAAATTGGAAGACCATTTGGTCCTTTCAAACCTTCCAGAATTTCTCCCATTTCCCATAAACTTTCACATATCAATGATGGGTGGCTCAGCAAAAAAGTTATGGAAGACACCTATGTCCTCTCTTGCCATCTCCTTACATGGTTATCAAGTCTCTGTTAGATATTTTTGTTTTCTCATTTCCTATGCAAAGATCCGTTCCCTGTTGGTTACTAAAGAAGAATGGAGCTCTGTCAATCACTCTGCCATCCCTCTGTTCTTATCTTCCCACCCATCCCAATAAGCCTCTCCTTTCTTTAATCCAACATGCTCTCCCAATATTGCTTTTATAAAAAATTCTGTTTTGTTGTCCCCGACTTCCCTTGCCAGCTTCAGCTCTTTCTGAGCTTCAGCAATCTTGAAGTTGTTTTTACATCACTGAGACATTTCTTATATTCATATTGTTACTTGACCTTACTTCCATCATCTGTGTATTTTTTAATTTAAGTTTGTTGGTGAGTTCCCTGTGCATCCATGCTGTTCTCTCCAGATGAATGCTATTTTTCCTCATCAATGGAATATTTCCATTTGTGTCTTAAAAATTTCATTCTTGAGCATCTCTCATCCCTCCTGGGCTGACTTCCATGGTAGTATTTTAGTTCATGGAAACCTACCTAGCTTTTGTTTGAAAACTTTGACACCTGCTTTCCCCAAATGAGGAGTCCACATAAGACTGTGCCCAGATTTCCTCTTTTTCTCTATCAGAAATGTTAGGAGAGAGTGGCCCCTTCTCCCCCTTCCTCACATTTCCCAAAAATTCTAGTCTCAACAACCAGCTTTTTCTTATTAGTAAGAATAAGGTTCAGAGTAGTATTTCCTCTTGTTGGTTCCTACACCTTTTGAAGGGTTAAATTACCACTAAGGAACATTGAGCTTCTGTGCTTTTGGCAGAGAGGGAGCGCCTACAGATGTCTAGATAATTGAAACCCCTCATCACTTCTCTATCAGAGCTCTGGGAAATGCCTGTGATCTATTACCCAAACCACCCATCCAGTTCTTCTGGTATCCTAGCATATACTGCAGTGACAATATCATTTCTATTTCCTCCTCTCTTAATACCAAATTCCCCCAAGTGCTTCCCCTTCTGTTTCCAGGATATCCTCTCATTTGGGCCTTCTTTCTATACAAAGTCCCTCCACCCACTGTCCCTTTTTCATAACATGTTTCTTTTGAAGAAAGCTTGCCTCTCCAGAGCCATGGTCCAGTCATGCATTTAATCTCACTATGTCTCATTTGTAGCTTGAGGTCAAATATACCACCTTCTGTTAAGACCTCTATTTCCTCTCATTAATTGCTTAAACTTTGGTCATTTGTTTATAGAAATTTGAGGCCACAGATTTTGCCACAGGATCCTTCCTTTTATTTTTCTTGCCTGTGAATTTCTGGATATCTCCAAAAAAGGAAGTTTTTCTTCCTTCTTTGTGGTCTATGGCATCCAACGTAGGGGACATGCATAGGATTTCTTCCTCTACACATTTTACTTTAAAGATCTTCGGATCAAATTTGCAAGACACCTAAAAATTTATCATCAGCCCTTTTAGGAATACTCCATCCATGACCAGAAATCTCTCAACCCTAGATTTTATGATATGCTCCAGAAAATTCCAGTCTAAGGCACCAACCTTCTTGCTTGCTGTTCACTTCACAAATTAATTTTTCTCTTCTTCAAATCTTGCCTCAATGGGAAAAAGTGGAAAAAAATACAACTCATTCCTTTAAGCTTCTCCATTTCTTGCCCAAGATTTCATAATCATTCAGGATACTTTTAGGCTCCTTCTGGCACTGTCATCTGAACCTACACAAATCACCAACCGGGAGTTGTCATCTGTTTTGATATGTTTGGGAGAGGTTCTCTATTAAATCTTGGATACCA
Source organism: Phalanger gymnotis (assembly GCA_028646595.1). Classification (NCBI taxonomy): domain Eukaryota; kingdom Metazoa; phylum Chordata; class Mammalia; order Diprotodontia; family Phalangeridae; genus Phalanger; species Phalanger gymnotis. Next base: position 14,913,932 of record CM053626.1, on the reverse strand, counting down.
GCCCCAGAAAGATAACAGACCTCTCAAGTGCAGCTATCACATCACCATATAGTTGTCTCAGGGAACAGGGGGAGGGAACAGCTATTTATTAAGTTCTTATTATGTGCCAGGCACTGTGCTAAATGCTTTATAAATATAATCTCACTTGATCCTCATATCAACCCCATATGGTAGGTGCTATTATTAACCTCATTCTATAGTTGCAGGAACCAAGGCAGAAAGAGATTCCTCTGGGCTAGCAAGTGTCTGAAGCTAGATTCAAACTCAGGTCTTCCTGACTTTGGGCCCAGAGCTCTAACTTAGCTTCTACTGCTCCACCTAATTTCTACTACTTTTCTTCTTCTTTCCTTTACCAGATGGCCTGTCACCTGAGAATTTCTGGGGCTCTGCTATATCATTCTGAGGAGGATACCCAGAGTCTTTATTCTCAGAGTATTCAGCTCCCCACTCTTTGGAAGAGCTTCACATCCATTTTTCCCTTCTCATCTTACAGCTGTTCTCCCTTTCTCTTTCTCCTCTGGATAATTCTCTTCCACTCACCAAGATCTTAAGAAGGATCAAGTCTCTCCTTCTCTACTTCAGATCCCCCTTTTCGCATTGGAACTTTATGTTTCCTTTAGGAAAATATGACTGCCTAAAATCCCTTCACCTTCTCCTTCTGAAGGGAGATCAGCCTGTATCTGCAGTACAGATAACAGTCATTCAGCTGTGCCAGAAACAGAGATATTACATAGTCAATACAAGTTACTGAACACTGGTTTCAGAAACTATTGGAAAACCATAGACAAATGGTAAATATTATACCTTCCTATAATAAAGATGTTATTGTACCAAGTTCAATTAAACCTTTAGTTATGCCTTGCTCTCAGTTCAAATGTGTTATGAACTTCAAGATGTTATGTGTTATGACTTCCAGATGGCTTTTTCTTTCATCTGAAGGATTGGGGCTGGCTACTTTTGAATGCTTTTAAGTCCTGATTAACTGGGGATCTGCTTGGATGACCTGTCTCCATAACAGAATTGTGTGAACCTTCATGCATCGGTCCATCCCCATCAGAGGCAGGGTTTGTTCTGGGGAACTGGCCTAGGTATTGGTGTAGAAGTGATTAAATGCTGCTCTGCTAATACTGCCTGCCTTCAATACAAGAAGCATCAGTGAGACTATAAGAAGAGATGACCTTGATCCTCCATGGGAGACTAAATGCTGACACCCACATCCCTAGGACTTTTCAATAATTTCTTTTGTGTATGTAAGAAGTCAGAGGGAAAATGACCAAAATTTCTCTACTCAACAGGACAAGGCCAAAATTGAGGTGGTGAGATAAAATGAAAAGGACCCTAGATCTGAAGCTGAAGGTGCTAGTTTCATTTCCCAGGTCGACTACTTACTTCCTGTTTGACTTTGAAGCTAATTTACCCTCTGAAGCCTTGGTTTCCATAACTGTAAAATGGAGCAGTTGGATCAGATCACAAAGTCACAATTCAGCTCAAAAGCCTTTGATCTTTTGTAGGCTCTGGTTCATCTAGCTCAACTGAGGGTGGTTGTTCCTGTTTTCTACGCAAAATTCTGATTCGTTAAAGCTCTTGGTGTCTTTTGGGTAGCACACCAAAGGGGCACAGTAGACAGATTGTGGGATTTGGGATCAGAGGTCTTCAGTTTAAATAGCACCCCAGTTACTTGCTCCCTATATCAGCTTTGGCAAGTCATATAACTTCTCTGGACCTCAGAAGGATTCCAATCTGAACTCTCTCAAGTCAGCATAATAGCTCACCCACCTCTACCAATGTGACCCATGTAGGGGGCAAGGATAAAGATAAAAGTTCCCAGCATTGTATTTTCCATGATGCTTTGGGCCCAGACTACATCATCTGGGGAAAATTCCCTGGGCTACTTCATCTAGAAAGCTATGTGTCTGGCAGAACAGGTGATCTCATGAAACAAGGACTCTCATTGGCAGGAAGTAATTTAAAACAGGGGATAACCAAAGGAGGAGATAGGTAGGGACTACTGGGCAAGGTTTGATTGTGGTTGGAGCAATGAGATGGAAGAGCAACTCATGTTGCACCAAGGTCATGACAACCATGAACCCAGGAATACTGAGAGAATCCTCAGGACGTGAACCTCATTGAGAAGCTTTAGCAGATCACCATGAGACAAAGGGCACCAAATCCTAAGTTTTTACCACTGGGTCATTATTTCTGAGGTTACTGTATGTATGTATGAATACACTAGGGGAATTAAAGAACAAATAGATTAAATTAAAGTAGATTAAATTAAAAATATAAAGGGTTAAACCCTTTTGCATATGATAGATGAGAACTGCTCTACCTCCTGATTATTTCTTTATTGTAATTCACACTGTTTTTGTGTCTCAAATGCTTTTTCACTATTTAATGTTTTATTTTTGTAATCTGAAAATAGTGTGCACTGATGGGGGCTCAGACCTGAATTTGCAAAAGGGCGTACGCAGAATATCCAAAAACAATTCTAACAGAGGGCTTCAGGACCATGGTTAATCAGGGGACTTTCAGGGATCCAGTGTTATTCCTAAAAAGGGAAGGCTTTTAACATTAGCACCATCATATAAGCACTCCAAGGAGTAATCAGGTTCTGAAGTCTCCCTGCTCCCTAGGTAGCCCTTCTTCTACCTCACTCCTCCCCCCAAAAAATAGTTAAATGGGAAAAAAACCACAAAGATATTTGCATTGAATTACCCTTTGATTATTCAAATTTGCTCAACCCAAATGAACCTTTAAAGGATACGGTCCTAAATACACAAAAAGCTACATCAACCCTGAACAAATCTGAGGTACAATTTAAAAGATCTGCTGTTTCAACCCAAGCCCAAGCAGAGACCATTGTTGCTAATTCCCCAAGGTGAGGCCAGGAATGCATTGACTGATAGCAAATAGCAATCACACATTGAAAGAGTAAACAGAGCCAAGTCGGGAATTTTGCATGCGGGGAAGCTAGCATGGAAGGAAACATTTGAGTTACAGGTCTTCTCATCAGGGACTCATTTCAGTGTAATTTTGTCAAATTAGCCATAGATGTGCCAACAATAGTCATGGAAAGTCATCCATCTTTGATGAGAACCATTGCATACAGAAAGAGCCTAATAAACAACAAGTAAGCAAATAAGTGAAGAATAGGATTGCCTTGCAGGACACATAGGAAGCAATGCCACTTCCCAAGCAAAATTCAAGTCATCTTACAGGAAAATATGTCCCACCATTCGGCCATAAGCTAAGGTGAGTCACCCTCTTTAAATAAATCAAGGGTTACTAGCATTAGATGTCATTTATAAGCTTCAATAATCTTAAAAACCATCCTCTTGTTCTAACACTAAAAGGCAAGTTATAAAAGGCGACTTGAGACAAAGAGTTATCAGTAACCTACAAAGCCTCCCACAAAATTCTTCTGTAAAAATTTTACAACAGAAGTGAGTCAAGGCATAACTGGGGGCTTTCTGTGCCTGGGGAAAGCATCACCAACCAGACCCGAGCCCAGTAGAACAAAGTGAGCTCTAAGTTGGTGTGGAGATGGGCATGACACAGAATGGATACTTGATAAATATTGATTGGTGGAATGACCCATGAAGAGGGGAGGTGGAGCCACTAGGGCAGGACAGACTGGGGCAGAGTAGACTTAACTCCATGTGATACCTTGAATTTCCTATTTTGACTCATTACTCTTGCACATCAGATTCAAGAGAGGTAGCTTGGCATGGTGCATCTAGAGAGCTGGCATTGTGGTCAGAAGCTGGCATCATGGTCATGAAGACCTAGGTTCCAGACCCATATTATTAAGTTCCTATGTTGGGAAATAAATTCAATTGCTGCCAGCATCTTTTAAATCCCATGGTCTGTAGGAATGCTCAAGTTTTCATGCCCTAGTTATAGCTCTTACAAGCAGGGGCATTAATTGGTGTCAATTTTGTTACTTAATAGCTATGGTGTCATGGGTGTAGCAGTGGTCTCCAAAATGCGGATCACAGCCCCACTCATCTATGACTTCATATTTAGATCTCAGGAAGTCACCTGAAAGACAGAAGAATCAAATCATCTAGGGCTGGAAGGGATGCTGAAGGCCTTTGAGTCAAACCCTTTCATTTTACAGATGAGAAAACTGAGGGCCAGAGGTGAAGTGACTTGCCCTGTTTCAAGCAGCTAGTATCAGAGGGAGCACCTCAATCCTGATTGTCCTGGTTCCAAGCACGGTACTCTATCCCAGTGGCCTCAAAGTTTTAGAGGAAGTTTATGGAATAACTCCAAGGGGTAAACAATCAGCCAATAAAGAAGTGGGAAGATGGGCCACAGCCCCCCTTCCCACAATCATCAGTTATGAGGTTTGTCTCTAGCACGATCACATGACCCTCATTCACTCATCATCTCCCTACAATAAAGGGTTAACTGACCCCACTCTTCCCCTTCCTGGGACACAGAAACTCCTAACTTCTCCCTCTCTCTCCCAACAGAGATCCCTCAGGGCAACTAGAACCTAACCTCATCTGAGGCACTCACACTGCTGGCAGGGAAGGTACCAGCAGGAAACTCCTATCATGAGTGTAGTCACACCTTGGCCTCCAGTTCACTTCCAGGCTATAGCAGCCACCTCCTGGATGGTCTGGGCTCTGCCATAATGGCAAATGAATAAGAGGCTCTCCCCTTCTCATTTCCAGCAGATAGAGTGAGTCACACAAGCTAAGCAGGCAATGATGGTTTGTGACTTGCACCACAGATCCTGTTACCCTATATTTCCCCAAAACCCAACTCTATTGGCAAGGGAACCAGCATTCTTCCAGTACCCAAGTTTGCTACCTCTATGTCAATCTTGATTCCTTATTCTGACTCATTCCACACAGTCAAGCAGTTGTCAAATCTTGTCTTTTCTCTTTCCACAACATGCCTTGCACCTGACCCCTTTTCGCTATTTAATCACCATCCTGGTTTAATCACCTCTTGCCTGGACTGTTGAAATAGCCTCTGAATTGCCTCGGGTCTCAACCTTCTCTAATCTTCCTTCCACATAGTTCCAAAAAAGATTTTTCTAAACCATAGGACAGACTATGTAACTTCCCTACTCAAAAAAATCCTCATTGTTATTCCTTTGTTTCAGTTGAGTCTATCTCTTCATAGCCCCATTTGGGGTTTTCTTGGCAAAGATACTGGAGTGGTTTACCATTTCCTTCTCCAGCTCATTTTATAGATGAGGAAACTGAGGCAAATAGGGTTAAGTGACTTGCCCAGGGTCACACAGGTAAGAAGTGTCTGGGGCCAGATTTGAACTCAGGAACATGAGTCTTCCAAGCCCAGCATTCTATTCACTGCACCACCTAGCTGCCCCCGATAAAGTCCAGTGGCTCCCTAGACTGAAATATTATGTTGTGTTTATCTCATCCTTTTAAATTTCTATTTTAGTGTGCATTTCATAATGCACATAAGTTAGCATAGTAGTACTGGTATGTTACTTATAAATAAATACATATATAAACATACATATGTTTGTGTGTATGTGAATAAAGAGAGAGAGAGGCCATATGCCCAAATTTTTTTAACTGAGAAGGATGTGTAATCAAAAAAAAAAAGCCTTGATATGACTGGGCTAGAATACTGGGTTTGTAATCAGGATATCTGGATTAAAATGCCACCTCCAATATTTACTATCTGTTAGACCCTGGGCAAGCCAATAACCTCTCTATATATGATGGTGGTTTGGTGCATGCCCAGACCTCCTAAAAAATAGAGACATATGTAGGAGATGCCAGAGACCTCCTACTTGGAGACAGGAAAATTGGCAAATGTGGAGGCATTAGGCATTGGCTAATCACGTGGTTGGAAGGAGCTTTTCTCCATTGAGCACAGAACCTGAACTGGCTGTGCCTTTAAAAGCACCTGATGAAGAGTCTCCTTTTCTGGTGGCATTCAGAGATGCAGGACTCATTCTCTCACAGAAAGAAACAATATGGAAGAAGTACTAGAGCTTAAGGGCACCACCACCTTTCCCAAGCCATGTGACTCTGAAATAGTCTTCATCCTTTTCAGTTCTAGGTACAGGGAGAAGAATCCCCTATCTGGCAATTCACTTCATGGTGACCTTGGAGTCAGGATTCCAGGCAGGATGTTGCAGCCAGCCCAGCAGGAAAACTCTGAAAAGCCAAGTCGCTTTGGAGTTGGAGCTTGATAGAACTAATGCCGTATAGAGCTGAGTTAAAACTTTGAACTGAATCCCCTCCCTTCCCTAGAACTGAAGTGGTACTGGGCAGGAAAAAGGGGGAGGATGAGGCTGTGGCAGAAGGAATTATGGACCACTGGTACTGGAGCGGGATGTGTATATGTTTGGTTTTGCTTTATCTTTGAAGCTATATCTCTGTAAAAGCTAATCTGATTGTTCAGTGGTGAAATGGAATTGAGGTACTGGGGACCCCTCAAATTGGAAATACAGTCATTAGGGACTCTAGTCAATGCCACTCTTGTCTCCAGGGAGAGACAAGGGACTCCTCAACCCCTTGAAGGACTGGAGAACCTAGGCAAAGGTTCTCCTGGCCTTTAGGCAGCTGGGACCCAGAGCACCATCACCAATCCCCACCTCCTCCCTTCCCCCCCAAAAAAACCTCTTAACTCTAAACACAACTTAGTAAACAAAAGATTGAGCAGTTCTAAAAGGAACTCTCTTTATTGTGGAAGGCATATTCCCCTCTAAACTATAAATCAGAAACATCTGCTCACCTAGCTTTTCACCGTTGCTTTGACAATTATAAAACATAGGGTCTCCAGCAATTAACAACAAGGAAATACACACCCCAAAGCACAGAGGAACTAGTGAAACATTTGGCAAATTTCTAGAATCCACAAGAGCCCAGGAAGAAGCCTAAAACGTCTACAAAGGAAAGCATCCTGAGTATTGGTGAGACAGAAGGCTTAGCCTGAGCAGATGTTCTCAGCCACCAGAGATAGCAGGGCCTCATGCATGCCTGCACATTCAAAGAAGAGTGATTGCCCCGACAGGAGCCGGGCAGCAGCCGTTTCATGATTCACTCCTTCTCTTTTGCAGAGTTTCACACAGAGACCCAAAAGATCAAAAATGAATGCAGAGACCGGCAAGGCATGCCCAAGGGGAGAGACACAGGGAACTTCCCAATACACCGGCTCCTTCAAAAGACCAGAGCTCTACTGTGGTAGAAGAAACTGAATTGATTGGCCCCTCACCTAAAAAACTAAAAGGGAAATATTATCCGATTAATTCCATGAGACACTGCCACAAATGGGCAGCTAGCGATCATTCTGCTTGAAAGATCCCATTCCATTTGAATAAGCCCAAAATAAAAATAAAATAGTAACAGAAAGGCAAGGTTGGCCTTAAATGGAGTAGGCATCATTTGAGGGTCTGCCTTTGCACCCTTTAATTATCCCTCCTGCCGTCTCTCTGGTACATCAAATTCCACCCTCAGAACTTCATCTATGAGATATCATACCCTACAAACGCCTGTGGAAAATGGTAAACTATTAAGACATTGGAAATCATTTACACTTCAGTGTGAGTTAGGCTATCAGATCCTTTCCAGCTTCACAGATAGCTGAGGCTAGTCTGGGATAGTAAAAGAGCTATCCCAGATCATGCAGGGGAGGGAAAAATGGAGGGGAGGGGGCATTTCCTGGGCAAAGCAGGTTTAGAGAAAAGACTAAGGTAGCCAAGAGCAACTTAAAGACAGGTAGAAATCTGGGAGTGGGAAGTGACATCACAGATTGGAGTGCTATTGAAAGGAGAGGCAAAAAAAGAAAAGGCTGGCCAGGTTGAGAATTTTGGGAAAGATCAGCCCTCCATTTAAGTGAGGTTAGCTACTTCTTTCTTGGACTATGGCTGATTATTACTCCCAGATAGGGATGGAATAGACTTCCTGCTTAGATCTCTGGATTTGGAGATAATTAGAAGCAGATTGATACAACTGACAGAAACAACAGCCTCACATATGGTGTAAGGGGGAAGGGCACGGTCTGAGGAATAGGAGGATCTGACTCTGCCAAACACTCCCTGGATTGCTGTAAGCAAATCACCTCATCATTCTGGGTCTCAGTTTCCTCATTTGTAAAATGGAGTTGTACTGGAGTGTAAAGTTTGTTCTAGATCTAAAACCATGATCCAATGGGATAGTGAGAGATAATAGATACATACATAGGTAGATCGATAGACCATAGATAAATAGGTAGATGATAAATAGTTAGAGAGAGAGACATAGTAGATGATAGGCAAATAGGTAAATGGATAGATCATATATAATAGATAAAAAGGTAGTAAGATATGGAGGGGATAGATAATAGATAGATAGATAGATAGATAGATAGATAGATAGATAGATAGATAGATAGATAGATAGATAGATGATGGAAGGATAGATAGATAATAGATATAGATAGATAAATAGATATATTAGATACATAGATAGATTAAATAGATGATAATGGATAGATATATAGATGATGAATAGATGGATGGATAGATAGACAGGCAGAAAAACAGAGAGATAGACACATAGAAGATGGGTAGATAGATAGATATATAGATGATGGATGGATAGGTAGATAGACAGGCAGATTAGATAGATAGATAGATAGATAGATAGATAGATAGATAGATAGATAGATAGATGAGTAGATAGATGATAGATGATGAATGGATGGATAGATAGATAGATAGATAGATAGATAGATGGATGAATATATAGAAAGATAGATAGCATTCACAGAGCTTGCTTATGTGCCAGTCACTGTGCTAGGCACTAAGAATACAAATATAAACTTAAAATGAATTTGCTCTGATCCCATGTTATAGAAGCAAACAAAACAGTCCCTACACTTAAAGAGCTCACATAGTAATGGTGGAAAACAAAATGTTAAGAAGAGCTTGGAGGAGGTAGGAAGGCAGGATGCCTACTCAGAGGACATATGGCAGATAAGGAGAAGGAGGAGGATTCCAAGGATATAGTCAAGCTGTGAATGAAGTGAACCATGACTGGAGTCCTTAAATGGTCCAGCTGGGAGTGACCAAGGAGGAGAGAAGAGCTCCAGGGCACAGATATCTCCGGGTGCCATTACAGCAAGTGAAAAGAAAGAGGAAGAATCCGGGGAGAAAGTCCAAGCATGATAAGGACTGGAACTGTACTTTCATTGGCATAGGAAACCTTGGGTGACAGAATATCTTCTACCAATGCAGGTTGGCCCTTTTCTGCAGCTCATACTGAGGCAGTTAAGGGTCCGGTTCAGAAGCATGTGGCCAATATATGTCAGAAGGAGGACCTGAACACAAGTCTTCCAAGCTTTGAGGCCAGCTCTCTCTCTCTCCAGTGTGCCATACTTACTCTCTCTGATACTACACACAATGAAAGAGTCACACTAGATGAGTCTAAAGACCCTTCCAGCATCCACAACATGCCATATATTCCTCCCACCTAAACAGTGAAGCCCAGAGGCAAATGTTTTAGTAAGCCAGTGGTGAGAGTAGAAGCATTGTGTTTTTTCTCAACTCCCCTATGGCCATCTGGGCTAGATCTGAGAACTGTCTACTCCAGCAAAGAAAAAAAAGAAAAAGAAGCAAACAGAAAACCACCTTGTTCTCACTAATACCTCTTAAGTAAGATTCATCATAGATTTAATAGATTCCCAAAGCGATCGATAAGCAAGCAGTTATTACGCCCCAACAATGTGCCAAGCAACCGCAGAGACTCCGATGAAGTCATGCTTAGGGAGACTGACCAAGCTAATGTCCACTTCCAACCTCTGAATGGAGTGCCAGGGACTAGGCAGATGGATGCCCCTTTCCTGGAAGCCTCTGCCACTGGCCTATAACTCCTTCTTTCTCTGACTCCCTCCCTCCCTGGTTCCAAGCTGGCTGTTATTGATGGGATTCCATGGCAGGGGGAATGAAGATAAGTCACCACTTAGAGAGAAAATTCCAGCTATTTAGAGCATCACCATTCTAAGTTACTAAAAGGCTTGTACTTTCAAAGTGAGTGGTGGTTTATCTTCATTCTCAGGGAGCAAGACCACTCGGCACACTCAGGCCCAAAAGCAGCTGCTCCAAAAATGGCTTCATCCTAGCATTGCTAGGAGTTGGGCTTAGGACCCAAAAAGTACAAGAAAAAGAAAAAAATGTACATATCATAGACTAGTGGGCAGAAAACAAAAGCCAGTTCTGATTGAATGAGCTTGAGTCATCGTCTTCTCTAATGAGGGGCTGTTGCCTTCACTGTGTTTGGGGAATAATGTCTTTTTCCCCAATG
>CM053626.1:14855044-14903155 GCA_028646595.1 Phalanger gymnotis | reverse complement strand
CCCCCCCCCCCCGCCCCCATCTCACTAGCGTCTTTTCCCTCAAAGCAGAGAGCACTTATAATGCTTTCTTAACTGTATTGACTATGGTTTGGAGAAATTTTATTGTTTTAGGAGGGAAAGCATAATATTACCAAATATGCTTGCAAATGTCAAAGTGCCATATAAATGCTATTATTATTATTTATTTCCAGTACATTACAGCAAAATCCTCTAAAATTATTTTTCGTGTCTATTAACATACAATATAAGGTTCATTTTTTAAAATGAATTTGGAATGTTTCAGGACTCCACATTCTGAGAAACGCTGCTCTATTCAACTCTCTGAGATCATAACTTACAAGAAAGCAGCAACCTATATTGGCAGAGGGAGCTTCCTTATGGAGGAATTCCCTAGAACAATGAAATCCCAGGTCCAAGCCCAATCTTTGGGTTCTTCTCAGTTTAAAAAAAAATTATAATTGACTGAATCGAACTCTCTGAGTTGTTAATTATCCTCTTAAAGAACCTTCCAGTAGCCTCAATGTCTTAATAATAATATTGATCAGACAGCTTCTTTTGTCCAAGAGTAGTTATACAAACTACTGACACACTGCCCACCTCCAAGGAAATGGAAAAGCCAAATAAAGCAAGGGCAGACATACTGGGCATTTTGATTCAGCTGATGGAACTGATTGTCCAGTTGCTTTGGCTATTGAGACAACCCTGTTTAGTCTTCTTATGCCACATACACACACACACACACACACACACACACACACACACGCACATACACACACATACACTTTGATCCAATAACACTGACTTCCTTACTGTTCCCTGAACAAGACACTCCATCTCTCAACTCCAGGCATTTTCTCTGAGTTTAAAGAGCCTGGAATGCTCCCTGCCTGAAATGCTCTCCCTCTGCATTTCCACCTCCTGGCTTCCTTGGCTTCCTTTAAATCTCGGCTAAAATCCTACCTTCTACAGAAAGCCTTTCTCAGTGTCTTAAGGGTAATGCCTTCTCCCTATTAATTGTCTCTGATTTACCTGTCTATAGCTTATTTGTATATAGTTCTTTATATGTTGTCTCCTCCATTAAATTGTAAGCTTGGAAGCAGGGATTGTCTTTAGCACATTGCAAGGAACACAGTAGGTACTTAATAAATGCTTATTGAGTTACCTGACTGACAATCTGGTCCACTTAACCTCTTCCCCAATGAGTTTGGATAGAGACAAATAGATCGAAATAGCCAAAGTGACTGCTGAATCCATAGGTCTAATCACTGAGTACCAAAAGGCATAGTAGCAATCCCAGCATGCACCCTAATCCAGCCAATTCATGACCAGCATATTTAAAAGTGCCTGGGGTTTGCTAACCCCAAATGAGTGCACATCTAAAGGGCACCAGTTCCTTTCATTTACTTCTGAGCATAAAGCAGTATACTACTTTAGTCACCAAAGACAGCCAGCAGTCTTGGTAGAGCTGGCCAGCTTCCTGGAAGACCTCACTTGTATCATGGTGCATCCCAAAAAGAGAAGGAAATGGATCTGGGTAGTGAAGACAGAAGCTACCTAGATAAGTCCTCTGAATGGGATGTGTCTATCTCTCTTCCTTAAATCCCAAATCTGCCCAACATTTAACGGGCAGGGGCTTTGCCGGTCTGGAACTTCTATAAGAAGAATATGACCACATTGAAGACATGCAACCAACTATTGGCAATGAGGGAGGTGCCAATTCAGTTGAGCATTTGATCAAACTTTTCCACTGAATTGACTGAAGACACCAAATGTATCCACAGTTTAAGATCAGGCAGATAAAGACTGAAAGTAAAATGTAATCTCCTTGAGGCAAAGAACTGTTTTTGCTTTCCTTTTGTATACCTAGGGCTGAATACAGTGCTGAGCATACCTCGTGGTTGTTCAGTCATTTAAGTTGTGTCTGACTCTTTGTGACTTCATTTGGGGTTTTCTGGTCAAAGATACCAGAGTGAGCTGTCATTTCCTTCTCCAGTTCATTTTGTAGATGAGGAAACTGAGGCAAACAGGTTAAATGACTTGCCCAGGGTCAAACAGCTAGTAAGTGTCTGAGGCCAGATTTGAACTCGCGGAGATGAGACTTCCTGACTCCAGGCCTGGCACACTCCCCACTGCACCACCTAGCTGCCACTGCTAGGCATATAGTAGGTTCTTAATAAATGCTTGTTGAGTGAATGTGCAATTGGGTTTCATATTTATCTGCCTGATTGGAAAAATCATGTCTAAACTGGGGCACAGTACCTGGTACATAGTGGTGCTTAATAACTGTGTATTGATTGATCCCTTAGGCATGACATTATGGGGCTCAGGCCCACTCTGCTGAAGATCTATGACTAAATTAACCCGAGTTCAGGCAAAGGCCAGAGTCATGCTTAAGCAAGATCAGCAAGCAGAGGAAATGAACCATCAACATCTTGGAGAGATGGAAGGACTCCAAAGCTCACTTAGCATAGCTGCCTCATTTCACAGTTGAGGAAACTGAGGCCTGGAGAAGTGAAGCAATTTAGGGTCATAGATCTAGCGCTGATCTAGTCCAATCTAGTCCAATGTTCTTGTTGCTTTTCTGTGCCCAAGGCAACTCGTTAAAACTATAAATAATGAGTGAGTTGGCGATCTACATTGGTTAACAGAATTTACATATTTCATTGATGTACCAGCACCACAGCTCTTACATCTCATTATTGCCAGGAAGACCAGGAATTCTTCACACCAAAGGAATCACAGACCATGCCTCCCCCCACCCCCCAGAAGTCCATATAACTATTTACTAAGCTAAGATAAGGGTTCCATGAAACCTCAGACCTGGTATTTATTCTTGGTTCCTCTGGTATTCTCATGCTTCGGAATTTTAGAATTTTATTTGAGTTCTTGATTTTGGTTTTCCTGAATCTCAGCTTCTATTAGTCATTTATGTAATTGAAGATCCATGGGAACTTATAGATTTAAAGCTAGAAGAAACCTCTGAGGTTATCTAGTTTGATCGCCACCTCCCACCCACGCCATTATTTTACAGATTGGAAAACCATGACCCAGAGAAGCTAGAAGGTTTTGCCGATCTCAGATAAGGAGCAGGTGCTTAACCAAAGATTGTTATTGAAATTGTATATTTATCCATCCAGAAATTAAAAGGCTAGATAGCACTTCCCTTTCTCTCTACCTGATAATCAAGCATCTGGGGGTGTCATGGTACACAGAGCACTGAACCTGGAGTCAGGAAGAGGCTTGTTCAAATTCAGCCTCAGAAACTCACTAGCTTTGTGACCCTGGGAAAGTCACTTAACCTCTGACTGCTCAGTTTCCTCGAAATGGGAATGATAATAGAACTTATGATCACAAGGTTGTTGTGAGGATCAAATGAGATAACATTTCTAAGGCACACAAAGTAGATGCTTAATAAACATTTGTTCTCTTCCCCTTCCTGAAAGCCAATCACAGTGGGAGGGGGGTATTAAAAGAAAGTAAATTAAGGAGTGCTTGGGAAGCATACCCCAAATCCAGACCACCAGCTCCTAGACCCAAACTGCTGAGGAAGCTTCCTATGTCCTAGCATTGTCCAGGCACCTGCTTCCCTGAAAAGGATCCAACCACTGAGCTTCGTTTATTAAGATTTCACCTAGGCTACCTTAGGATGAGACCAGGATTTATTTCCCCCTCTATCTCATCAATGTCAAGGTGAACTCAGTTCGCTATTTGTAAGCACTACAACTCTTGCATCTCATTATTGCAAAAAGGAGCCATGCCCTGAACTATGAGTCTAGGAAGTAATCAAATTGCTGATGAGTGATAGTTTGGACAATCTATCTCTAGCTGGCAGAAATGACAGCTTGGTTAATGTATATGAAATAGAAACTCATAATAGAAACAAACCCTCGTGGGTCTCAAACTATGTGGCACTAATAGATACCACTACAAACCAATTTATTTACATTCGTTCATGGTTTCCAAGGCAGATCAAATTAAAAGACTTCCTTGCTGAAATCTGGGTTCTATGACTTCATGCTCCACAGTGACAAGGGTACTGCTGATTGAGAGTCAGAGGGGTGGATTCGAATCCTGCCAATGTCATTCACTGCCTCTATGACCCCGAACAAACTACTTCACCACTGCAAGACTCATTTCTTCATCTGTAAAATGATGGCTCCACAGAGTACCTTGAACCTGTGGGTAGCTTTTCTGGGGCCTGTGTGGTGGGAAAAACTGGGTTGCTATATAAAAACTACAGACAGGGAGGTTGGTTGTTTTCCCCCAAAGGGACACATCTGCTTTCCTCAGGATTACAATCCACATCACCGTCATCCCAACAGTCCCCACTAGCCAATGTTCCCGAATAAGTGAAAATATTGATTAAAAACCCTGAAGATCGTGATTAGGAATTCTGTATTACTAATGAGACAAACATGCCTACAATCCCATGTTTTTGAGGACAGAGGCTTCCTGAACCACTATTTCTTGCAAAAGACAGACCATATCAAAATTTAAATGTCATCAATTTCTGTCTAAAACAAAACACTTAATTAAAAAACACTGAAAGAAGAAACCAGTTTGTGTTTGACTCTCTGAATTAATCTTCTTAGTTGGGAACATGTCACATGAATGAGCTTTACAGGATGTTTCCTCCCTTAGGCTGAAGGAGGACATCAGTCACTCAATAACTGTGAACAGAATGTCAGTTATATGCCCAATCTTATGCTAAGCCCCACTGATTATATCTAGACCTTTCATATGATTCCACTAATACAACAGGAATGAGTCCGATTATATAACCTGAAAGTCAGAGAGGATATGCACGTAAACCTTCAGGAGGATATTCTCCTTCTCTCTACACGGCCTAAAGAATTGCCCATTTACTCCCTCCATGTTCACTCCCCATTCCACGCACATAGCCACAAGGAGCACAGATGGAAGCTTTGTCATGGAGCTATGCCTGCTTGTTTGGCCAGCCTGCCTCTCTGCCTTTTCAATAGAAAACAATCAAGAAACGTTTACATGTCTAGCAATAAATCAGCTATTGTTTTTCATGTACCTACTATGTGCTCCGTACTGGGAATTCAAGTCCAAAGAAGGAAACAAACCCAACATTATATATATATACACACATATGCATTTAATATATGTAATACAATATATAGGAAATAATGAGAGACAGACAGAGAAGACAGAGATAGAGAGAGAGAGAGACAGAAACAGAGAGAGAAAGAGAGAGAGAGAAAGAGAGAGAGAGAGATATTAAATACAAGATAGTTCAGGTGGGAGGGCATGAGCAATGGAGGATCAGGAAGGGTTTCATGCAGAAATTGGTGGCTAAGCCACATCTTAAAGAAAGAAAAGGCTTCCAAAAGGAGAAGGTCATAAGTACACTCTTCGCAAAGCAATGAGCTAAGTCCTAGATTCGAAATTGAAACTGAAATAATCAGTGTCCTCAAGGACATTCCGTTTGCTTTGCATCCCTCTAATTATCATAGTTGAAGGCACTTATCCATCACGTGTAGGCTGAGTCCCATCCAAGTCTGTGGGACAAATCTGATCCTATAGGCAACAGAAATGACTACCTGTTGGCCTTACTATAAAAGAGATTGATGTATTGGCGCAAAGGTTGAACCAGATAAACAACAAGGTCTTTCCAACTCTCTAAGATTAGGTTTTAATTTGTATTATGGCTACAGTACAGATGATAGAACTTCTTCCCTCTTCTCCCTTTCCCTCCTTTCTTCTCTCCCTCTCCCCCTTCCCAGATATTTAATAATAATAATAATAATAGTTAATATTTGTATGCTGCTTAATATGTATCAAGCCCCATGCTTAGTATACTTATGTCCTTTTTCCAAAAGGATTTATTATGAGAAGCATTTAAAAATGTCAAGCATTTGTGATTTCATTGGTCATTTCATTTCAATGGTGCTTCCATTATTGAGTCGGATACTGACCCTTTATACCTTAAAAACACTGTCCCTGGGAGTCAAGGTGATGCAGATAGTAAGTTTCTGTTGCTGAATAAATCATTACACTTTAGCCATCTTGGTGATGAACTTCTCTGGACTCAGCCTGACTTATTCAGATGAACGATGGAGAAATGGTTCTTCTTTCAGCCCATATATGTGGGCTTCTCATTTATCTGCTCGACAAAGATTTGGCAAGTTCCTACTGTGCTGGAGACACTGAGATAGAGACCAAGAAGACAAGGATGAAAGTGAAAACCAGTATTGACTCTCTACTCTGTGTATGTGTTACTAGCACCTGGAAAGGTGTTTGAGGCATCAGAATATGACATAAGTGGAATATTACAAGAAAGACCCATTGGTAGCTGAGATAGGGGCTCATCTAGCATCAACACCAAAGTTGAATGTGAACTAGTAGGACCAATGCTGTGTAGAAACTGAGCCCATTCTCCCCAGAGACAGAAATGGAATACAGGAATATCCCCAAGATATGGGGTTAAATGTTGTTACTTCTGTCTTTACTATAGTCACTAGGTGGTGCGGTTGGTAGAACACTGGGCCTAGAGTCAGGAAGACCTGAGTTCAAATTTAGGCTCCAACATTTCCTGTGTGATCCTGAGCAAGTCACTTAAACTCTGTTTGCCTCAGTTTCCTCAACTACAAAATAGGGATAATAATAGCACCTACCTCCCAGGGTTGTAGTGAGAATCAAGTGAGATAATAATTGTAAGTCACTTAGGACAGTGCTTGGCACAAAGTAAGTGCTACACAAATGTGGTTGTTGTTGTTTGAAGTATATACCCATCTTGTAAAAGCCAATTGATATTCATTGGTTAGGTGGAATTGACAGCTAACATGGAGGGAACACAACAGTATGGAGGCTCATGTCAACAAAACTAAAGAAAAGACACCCTGAACCCCTCAAGGATACCCCCTAGAATCTTGAGTGCTGGACTTGGAATCCAAAAGACCAGAGTTCAAATCCTGCCTCAGGTCCTTACTATGTGACCCTAGGCAAATCTCTGTAAGGCTCAATTTCCTAAAATCAGTAAAATGAAAATAGTAACAGCTCCCATCTCTCAATGTCGTTGAGAGGCTCAAATGAAATAATACATGTAAAGTGCTTTCCAAACCTTAAAGTGCTATACAAATGCTAGCTGTGATGGTGATAATGATAATGATGATGATGCCAAAATCTCTACCCTTGAGCCTATTTCCATCATGCCACACTGCCTCACCCTAAGTCCTAGGGTTGGTAGCTCTAGGCACATCTAAAGGTTTTTAACCTTAAGATGACCTGCCAAGGGTCACACTGTTAGAGTCAGAGGTGGGATTTGAACTCAGGTTCTCTTGACTTTGAGCCCACTGTGTTCTATCCAGGCTCTATCCACCAGACCACACTTCCACAAAGGAAGTATTTAGAGCCAAATCCAGGCTCAGAGGATGGAATTTTGGAGCGAAGCTTCAGCGGGTTCAGAAGCAGCATTCCACACCATGTTTTTCACTTCCTGTTAGCTCACAGACTATTTGTCTTACTTCCTCCTCATACGTTTAGTACCTACTCTTCATCGTATTAGAGACCAGTACTTAAATGAAAACTGAGGAAAAAACAAACCAAAGCATTTGTATTGATTTCTTCTGACCTGTGTCCTCAATCACAATATGGAACTAAGGCTCCTTTCTGCAACGTGCTCCTTAGCCCCTTATTTTTTCTCATCTGCCCCTGGTCCGTGGATCTGGGCTCTTTACTCTGCTCTTCCATTAAAATGCCATTACTTACCCTCTGTGTTATTTCTGTAAACTGATGACTCAACAAAAACCCTCAACCTCATTTCATTTGCCCTTCAATTAAATTTAGACATGAGATAAACTCTATTATGACTCCCACCTGGAGCCACAATTCAGCCTTAGAAATAACATTTTTAAAAAATTTCTATTTGCTCTGATAGTGATATTTGGTTCCAATTGGAAGATGAAAATTCATTTTTCTTTTCAGAGAACAATGAAATAAAACCAAGTTTTCATTCTTAGAAAACCTCAAAGGACTCACCTGTTTATAAAGAGAAAAGCCACAAATTCAACCAAAGCTGAGTATTTTTGTTGCCATGAACACTGAAAGTCCTCTGTGACATTGCAGGAAATTAAGGTCTCAACATGAAAACTGCCAACTCCCAGAATATTAACAGTAGGAGGAACCTCCAAGTTAATCTAGTCCAAGTCGACAAGTCAAGTCAGCTAGCATTTATTAGTCCAACCCCTTCATTTTCTTTTTTTTCAGGCAATTGAGGTTAAGTGACTTGTTCAGGGTCATATAGCTAGTAAGAGTCAAGTTACCGAGGCTTGATTTGAACTCAGGTCCTCCTGATTCTAGGGCTGATTCTGTATTCACTACACCACCTACTTGCCCCCTTCATTTTCCATATATAAAAATAAATACATAGAGATATGAAGTGATTGTCCTAGGTTATGCACACATGAGTGGTAGAGCCACCTGTGTCTCATTCTTTTCAAAAGAACTAAAACACTGTGACCTCTACCAACATCTCAAATTTTTAGAAATCTGCTGTTAACCTCTGATCCCATCAAATCCCAGGATCCTGCTACCTTCTGATAGCATAGGCCCATATCACTTCTTCCATTATGGGACGCCAAAAAATAAGGGAAGGGCCACTGGAAAGGTAGGCACCCAGTAAGGATGAGGGAAGGCAGGGAGGGTGGATGGAGTTTTGCCACTTCACTCATGCTAATTGCTCCTTTATTGTCTGTTTCTTATGTATCTTTAAGGATATCATAAATATACTACACAAGAAATCTACTTCTAGAGACATCACTTTGTAGTGTAGGACTTTTATGATGCTCATAATGGAACAACGGATTCACTCTTACAACATAGGGAACCATTACATTCTAAGTAGGCATTCACTCTTTCAGTGGGCATCACTTGACCCAAAGCTGGAACTAGGTAGATAGGCGGATGTATACATAGACTTATAAAGTGTTTTACACTCATAGATAGATAATATACAAAAATAACAGGTAGGATACAGAGAGAGAGAGAGAGAGAGAGAGAGAGAGAGAGAGAGAGAGAGAGAGAGAGAGAGAGAGACGGGGGGAGGGAGAGAGAGAAGAAACAGAAAGTAAAGTGCTAGATAAGAAAAATAGATTAGATAAATAAAATCAGAAGATGGATTATAGTTTAAATACATAATAGATTTGATTGGGACATTGATTAACACCAAACTGTCTAATTAACAGAATTGACAACAGCATGAACACCACTGCAAAGCGCATCTCAGCAGTATTATGAATTGTGAAGAGCCATGATCTCAGGAGGGCTAAAATAACAATCCACTCAAAAGACAACAGAAGGATGGGTGCATGATGTATGTAAGTAAGCTACAGCATGTTACCTTTGTTCAGCCTTCACCTGCAGTTCTGTACATAGTTCTATGCCTCCCATTGTAAGAGGGACATTGCTAATCCAGAGAGGTTACAACTAAGGATGATCAGAGTTGAAGACCCTCGAGATCCCCCATGTGAAGAGCAGTTGATATTTGTCCAAATATATCAACAGCAGAGATATTTGTTCTAAAAAGAGAATGCTTAGGAGGAACGTGCTAGTTGTCTCCAAGTGTTTGAAGGGCTATCCTGTGGAAGAAGGATTAATCTTTTGCTTCTTGGCTCTCTAAGACAGAACTAGGAGCAATTTGACATTAGGTGTAACAAGGATGCTCCAACTCCTAGAGCCAGAATGCTACAGCTCCTTCCTTCTGAAGTATAAGGGGAACTCTGAGGAATTTAATGCATCTGTTCTTTAATGCCATCAGCTCAAGCCTCCACTAGTTATGCCCCACCACTGCTAGCTGTCAGTTTCCAATGCAGTTCCATTTAACTATTTAACATCAATTACCTTTAACAATGGAATATTTACTTCAAAGATGTCAGGAAGAACCAAACTATAAACATTTTCTCCCATCACTTGGGGGGCACTTTCTCTCCTATCCCATTTCAGTTTCTGGAGATAGTGAGCTCAAATAGTTAACTCAGTTCCTGTACAACATTAGTCCTATATAATATTGGCATCCTAATGTCACGTGACTACCAGATGAGTCATCTTGGCTGCCACTGGGCTGGGTCCCAAACATCACTCACAAAGGTTATTCTTTTCCTTTCTGGGCACTGATGCTGAGCTGACTATGAACCATGAATGCTAGGATGCTGGGATATTAGGAACCACAAAAGCCTAGACGCTCATTCTCTCGATCTTTTGAAACTCATAAGATCAAAGACCCTAATACCTTCACCTAGAATAGAAAAGAACAAACAGATAGGCCAAAGACTGAGGCTGAGTTCATGGAACTGCATGGCCTCAGAGGGCAGAAGGCTCCCAAGGTCTCATCCCTTATAGCAATATCTCTATCAGATGCCATCAGCACAGAGTCAAACCACCAGAGCACAGCCTGAGAGAATGACTGAAGTTAACTTGGGCCTTTCTGAATGTCTCCATAGACAATCAATTCTTTCTGTGGTTACATGACCAGAACCAATTACAGAAGGTCTCTCTAAGGCATTTCTGTTACCTTTCATCTAGACTCTCTGGGAAGCAAGCTCCCCAGGCTCTCCATGAGGGGAGACACCATCAAAGGTGTTCTGCATGTGTGCCAGTCATTGTTAAATAGGAAAAACTCCCTAACAATTAGAGCTACCCCAAAGGGTAATGGGATGCATTGGCAAGTAAGGGGTTTATTTAAGCAAAGACTGAATGGCTTTTTGTCAGGTATATCATAAAAGGTACGCTTTGTCACAGAAGAATTAAACCAGCTTGCCACCAATGTCCATTCCCAATCAAAAATTCAGCAACTCTGTGAAACATGGAAAGAATATTTGCATTCCTGAGAAACATAAAGATGGTGGTAGCCTTAATCCTTGCAGTCCTATGCCAAATAAATCTAGATGAGAAATTAAAATGGCTTCCACATTGGAACCAGCTCCTCTGAAAGATTCTGGAAACAGCGTCAATGAGAAGTTTCTGATTGTAGTTCTTCTTGAATGGATTTTTCGGTGAACTGCTATCCTTTTCACAAGCATGCTACATTTTTTCTGATTACAGCAGCCCTATAGACTCTCCTATCACTTTAAGATTCCCTCAGAGCCCTTTCCTGGGTCTTAACTCAATGGAGAATGATTTATTCTTACAAGAAACATGTGCTTCTGTATATCACTGCCATCTAAGCACACTTGCAGAAAGATTTAGTAGACACAATATATTAGGATAGCAATTATCACATAATGGCAGAACATTTAGCATTTTACATTTTTGAAACATTACATGAATAATTTGAGCCCTGTGCCTATGCAGATCTTATAATTCACATGTTTGTTTTCCAAACATTTCCCGAATATGAAAGACAACTATTCCTTAGTTGAAAGCAGCATGCAGACATTTCATGGGTTCCCTGATTTATATGCCAGTGAGAAAGTCATTCCTGATCGAGGCAAGGGGGGTTTCAGCAATGCTGGAAACAGCGTGCATTTTTAATAAATAAATTAAATTAATTTTAAATTACTCCTGAAAATGAGAAAACAGAATATTATCAACACTTGGAAATTATTTATTGGTATTTAAAGAAAGAAAAGCTAATGAGTTTCCCAGGGCAGAAAGGAAGTCTGTTGGAATTGTTCTCTAGTCAACTGCATAAAATGAGATGATAACATTGGTGTCAAGCTTAATTCTATGCAGCTAGTTCCTCAAGTTAAAATGTAATTAAAAACAAAATGCACCGAGATTTGGAATTTAGCCAAGTTTAAGAAGTAGATTGTATCATTTGTAAGCCAGGAAGGGTTACCTTCCCAAATGAGCCCAGCTGGAAGTTATTCCTGCTTTCTCCAATTTCTCATAGCTTTTGGCTCTGTGTACTCTTCCTGTATACCACTTCTGTCCTCTGCCCTCATTAGGCAGAGAGCTCTTTGAGGGCAGGAATTATGGCATGTTTCTCCTCTATAATGTCTAAAATGCCTTGAGCACACTAGGTACCTAGTAAATATTGATGATATAAGGTAAAGAAAGATCACTGAAGTAAAAAGTTAAAATCAAGACAGCAAGGGCAGCTATGTGGCATAGTGGATAGAGCACCAGCCCTGAGTTCAAATCCAGCCTCAGACACTTGACACTTGCTAGCTGTATGACCCTGAGTGAGTCACTTAACCCTGATTTCCTCACCAAAAAAATCAAGGCTTTGTACTGTATTCATTTTTAAAGTTACTGGAAAGGTAATGCACATTTGCATTTCTCGCTCTCCTATGTCTCTTCCAATCTAGGCATCATAGTAGATTTGGAGTCAGCAAAGCCCAAGTTTGAATTGTCTTCACTCACTTATTAGCTATGTGACCTTGGGAAAGTCACTTACCCAAACTCAGCCTCAGTAAAATAGTGATAATAATAGAGATTATAAATGTGAAGGCCTTCACATACCTTAACACACCACATAAAGGCCAAGTCATTACTGTTATTATTAATCTCTACAACATCAAGATGTTAATAGAATTCCTTGCCCTATCACATCCCGGGACTGGGGTAGAAGAATCACAAATCCAGTAAAGACCAATCCTTCCAAAGAATTCGACCAGCTTAAAGTATCTTATAGAAGATTCCCTCAACTTATAAGAAAGGATGCAGAACAAAGTGAATCAGAAGAGCGATTTACATGGCAACCACAATAATGCAAAGGAGAACGCCGTTAAAGGACTTCAGTCCTCTGATGACAAGTAACCAGTGACAACTTCAGAAGAATGATATTGAAGCCTTCATTTCTCCCGCATCATAATCAAGAGGTTGTGGGCTCTAAGTAGAGAATGGGGCACATGTTAATGTAATACATGGTCAATGTTTTGATTTGTCTTGCTCAACTGCTCATCCCGTTCACGAAAGATGCTTCTAGCATAGTAGGGAGAAAGGAACCAAATAAATGGCATCGATGAAACAATTTGAAAGAAAAAGTTCCTTGAGTAGCCCCACTGATCCTTCTCCTCTCTGACCTACTCTTTAAGATATAATCCACCACAAGTTATGCAAGGCCTCCTAGGTTCTTACGATTTTGGTGGGCTATCATTCACAATGCCCCAACTTTCATTACTTGCCTCCATAAGCTTATAGTCAGCCAGGGAAGAGTCATACCAGCCATAGGGTATGCTCTTACCTCTCTAGTCTGTTGCTTTCTCCACTGAAGTCCTGGCTGCCTCATGGTGGCCCAGAGGTGGCCCTAGGTCCTGGAAGGATGTGACTGCAGCATAAGCTCTGGCAAGTTCTACGAAGCTAGAAAAACTTAAGGTTCTGATCTGATGATGATTCTGTGATCTTATGTCTGACTGGATGGTGATTATTAACAGCAATGTTAGAGTAATCTGTTTTCCAAAGGACTGACATTTCTAAAGCCAAACCACTAATAAGGAAAAATCAGGAAAAGTCTAACTTAATGACTTCCTCCTCTCGACCAAATAGCATCAACTCATCAAAGCTACCACAATTTTATTTCACCAGAAAAAAATAGAGATTTAGTAGCCGTTTCTGTGATATAAATATTGCCACCTACTTAATATTGTTTTTATGCCCAAAATCAGAACCCACAAATAAATGGTAAGAACCAAAAAATGGCTACACTTATATGTTTAATCATAAAAACCTTTATAGATGAGGAACTGAGTCAACTTGCCCAGGGTCTAACAGCTAGTGTCTGAGGTCAAATTTGAACTCACAAAGATGAGTCTTACTGACTCCAAGCCTGGCATTCTATCCATTGTCACCTAGTTCTATGTGTACATGTGCGTGTACATGTGTGTGTGTGTGTGCCTGACACATAGTAAGTCCTATATAAATGCTTATTTCTTTCCTCTTCTCTCATTTTACAGATAAGTAGTTTTTCCTATTGCCTTCCCCCCAAAACTAAATAGGAAGTGTCAAGGCGAGAATTTGAACTCAGGTCTCACTTCAAGCCCAGGGTTCTTTCCACTACATCACATTGCCTGATTATATTTTCTGAAACATTGTATAAATAAAGAAATCTTCCAGTTCCCATCTCATGTGGAATATAACCAATGTGAAAAACTACCACAACTATTTATAATATTCTATTTTCCAATAGAATAGAAGCCACTTGAGAGCAGAAAATAGTTTCACTTTCTGTCTTTCATTCCCCAATGACTAGTTGAACTCTTGTGCCTAGTAAGTGCTTTGTAAGTGTGTTTTAAATTTACTCAGCTGCCAATTTACCATGTAATAATAACTTACTCTTCATTAATATGCAGAAATGAAACACCTGTGGAGTCTATTTTGAAGAATTACTTCAACTAGATTCTCCTGCAAGGAATTCCATGTTGTAAAATATTCCCAATAAAAGAGGAGGGGAAAATAAAAGCATTGATTAATTAGGAAGCAAAAGCATTGATTAAGCACCTACTGTGTGCCAAGCAATAGTCTTCTGATTGGTCTCCCTGCTTCAAGTACCCCTTTACTCCAATCCAGCTTTCTCATAGCTACCAAAGGGATTTTCCTGAAGCACAGACCTGATCACTCACTTTCCAGACCAATAATTTCCAGAGCCTTCCTGTTACTTTTCAGTAAAATACAAACTGTTTTGTTTGGCATTTCAAGGTCATCACAATCCATCCCTCAACTCCCATATTACACATAACTCCCCTCCATGCACTTTACAATGCAGTCAAACTAGCCTCCTTACTCTTCTTCATACACAATGCTTGTCATCCTTGCCTAGAATGGACTATACCCAATACTTGGCATCCCTAATTTCCTTAAGTGATCTTTTCACCTTTTCCCCCAGAAGCTATTGCCTTCCCCCCCAAAAAATTATATTCATGCATTTATTTTTAATATATGTTGCATATATTTGTAAGTGTACATGACTCCCCTTATAGAACATAAGCTCCCTGAAGGAAAGGACTGTTTCTTCCCAGCATTTAGTTGGTGCCTAATAAATGATTGATTAATTGATTGGAATACAAATAAAAAATAATTCTTGACCTCAAGGAATTCACATTCTAATGGGACAATAAAGACTGTGTGTGGAACTGTCCACACTGGGCAGCTGCTCCAGGATTCCAAAGAAAATTCAAAATATAAAAGGCACCAGGAAGGATGTACTGCCCCATCACTTAAAGGATGTTGAAAAGAAAACTGCTTTTAAAATGGTACAAATTGTCAGGAAAATTCAGTCTTCCCATTTTCTTGTCTCAGGACAACATGGGAATTAGTAACCATTCTTTATGTCAGCTAGGCAATTGGCTCTGTTATTTCAATGGTACTTTACCGGCAGAAGAGCAAATTAAAACAATTATTTTCCTTGCTTCTCTACCTTGACATGTGGAGGCAGGTGGGTTGGGGTTTTTTGTCTTCTTTATCCAGATCTGAATGGTTACATGTAAATAATCAACTGAGTCTTTAAAAAGAGAGGTTTCCAAGGTGAAAGAAACTTGAAGACTCAATCAGCTCAACGCGAAAGTTTCTTTTGTGGGTCAGCATTTTCAGCATTCCCTTGCATCATTGTCGATTTTCTTAGCTGATTTCAGAACCACAGCTATACCTGGGGATTCTTGCACCCACAACAAGCCCAGTTAGGTATCAAATGTCACAAAAAGCACCTAAATAGAAACTGGAGCAGAGACCATGCTGGAGAGAGGCCATGAAGGAGAGTAGAGCAGAGAAGGAAGATAGTGCAAGGTTACCACTAGGAAGACCATGGGGGAGGACATGATAGGAAAATAACTCACCTTAGTACACTTGACTGAAAGTCCCGCCCATGCACTCTGGATTCAGCACCCTGGACAGAGCCCTAATGGCCCTGCCCTGGTTCTAGTTCTGTTCATAACCACGTTTAAGTTTGTTTATATGGCCAAAGAGGTTTAGAATGAACTTGCTTCATCTAAGTGCCAGGGTTAGCTAATAGATAAACAATAGGGCAGTTCAATGGCTAATATTTAAATGGATAGCATTTACAGTTATCACAAGTGAGACAACACGTATGGAAACTCCTTCTGTGGTTGTTTTTAATATTAAGTTGTCAGGCTTATATTTGGATAGGTCATCTGTTGTAGAATGGGATAAAACTGAGTAATTTAGTAGCAGTTTTGACATAGAGAACTAGATGACCACTTGAGGGCTTTCCTACTCTAAGATTATTTTATGACAATATCTGTATTACAAATTTTCTGAAGGCTGAAGAAGAACAAGAGAGCACAATTTTTAAAAGATTAATACCCCCCCAACTCAAGACTAGTTATCTTACAAAAACTACTCATCCGTTGTTTCTTTAAGATCAAGTATGATAACAAAGGAATTTAGATGAGGAGGACATCTGGGAGATAATCTACTCCAGTCCTCTCGTTTGACATCTGGCATATCCTTGATCTCAGAAGGAATGAGTTCAGGGGCCAAACTAGGCTAGCAGCCATGGGGGTGGAAAGAAAGGAAGGAATGTGATAGATGTTCTAAGGCAGAACCAATTAATACTTGGCAACAGATTGGCTGGACAATGAAAGGGATGGCTTCAGGGTTGTAATCCTGGGTGCCTGGAAGGGTAGTGGGACCTTTACTTCCTAAATTGAACACCCATCCCTGTCCCTACCCCAAGCCCTGACCCTGAAGGACACCATTACCCCCCTGTCACTGAATCCATGAAAGGAAAGGAAGAAAGGATTGTGTATAAAAGCTCCATTTTCTGATACCATAATGCTATATAAAAACCCATCCCCTAAAATATGGCAAGACTATCTTATCCTTAGCTTTTGTATTCCTCCACATTTTTAAATGTGCCTTCTCTTAGTATTGTCCATGCTAAGGAGGACAATTCTGTAAAAATATGAGCCTTTGTCCTTTTCTAGGAGGAAAGAATGACATGCTACACTTAGGGGAAGGGTGGTTTGAATTTGATTGCATTACCCATAGTAGACTCTTAATAAATGTATGTTGAATTAATGAGTGAATAAAGAATGACTACTAAAAGTAATGAGGTTACAAAGACATCAAAAAAGGGAAAAGGACATATTTATACAAAAATATTTAAAGCAGGTCTTTTTGTTGGCTAATAATTGGAAATTAAAGGGATGCCCATCAACTGGGGAACTGCTAAACAAGCTGCAGTATGTTATTATGATGGAATATTATTATGCTACAAGAAATGACAAACTGGATGATTTTAGAAAAACCTGGAAAGAATTACATGAACTGATGCAAAGTGAAGTGAGCAGAACCAGAACACTGTACACAGTAAAAGCAATATCGTACTACAAAGAACTGTGAATGACTTAGCTATTCTCAGCAATACAATTATCCATGGTAATTCTGAAAGACTCATGATGAAGCATACTATCCACCTCCAGAGAAAGAACTGATAGTTTTTATATATAGATTGAAGCATGCTATTTTTCACTTTCATTCTTTTTCTTTTATTCAGGTCTTCTTGTACAAAATGACTAATATGGAAACATTTTACATGATTGTGCATGTATAACCTACATCTGATTGCTTAAAATCTCAGGGAGAGGGAAGTGGAGGGAGGAAGACAGGGACAGAATTTGGAACTCAAAACATTAAAAATGTTTTAAAAACTGTTTTAACATGTAATTGGGGCAAAAAATTATATGTATACATATATGTATGTGTGTATGTATATATGTATATATAGATGTGTGTACATATGTATATATATCTCTGTGTGTGTATGTATGTGTGTGTGTGTAAGGATTCCCAACAGAAAAGGAAGAAAATGATGAGGTTGGACTAAGATGATCACACAAGGTACTTCTAGCTAGAACTACATAGTCCTACAAGGTGAGATCATAGATGAAAGACTTACTATGTTACCCTAAAAGATAAAAGAAAAAACATTTCCAGGGAAAATAGGTACATTAACGAACTGTTGTGGAACTATAAACTTGTCCAGCCATTTTGGGAAGCAACATGGAACTATGCCCAAAGAGCTTTTAAACTACATACCCCTTGACCCAGCAATCCCGCTACTAAGTCTGTACCAAGGAGATCAAAGAGAGAAGAAAAGTATGTTTAAAAAATATTTATAGCAGCTCTTTTTGGAGGAGTGGCATAGAACCGGAAACTGGGAGGAAGAGAGAGCCCACCAATTAAAGAATAGCCAAACAACTAGGTGGCACAGTGGAAAGAACACCAGCCCTGCAATCAAGAAGTCCTGAGTTCAAATCCACCCTCAGACACTTATTAGCTGTGTGACCCTGTGCAAGTCACTTAACTCCATTTGCCTTGGTTTCCTCATCTGTAAAATGAGCTAGAGAAGGAAATGGCAAACCACTCCAGTAACTCTGCCCAGAAAAACCCCAAACACAACTGAAATGACTGAACAAGAAGAACAAGTTATAGTATATGAATGTGATGGAATACTCTTGTGCTCTAAGACTTACGAAGGGGATTGTTTCAGAGAAACCCAGGAAAGGTTTGAACGAACTAATGAAAAATGAAGTAAGCTGAATCAGAAAAATGATTTCTATAATAGCAATAATATTGTAATGACAAGCAAATTGGAAAGACTCAAAAACTTTAATCAATAAAATAATCATTCATGATTCTAGAGGACCAGAAATAATGAAAATGCCACCTACCTCCTACCAAAGAAGTGATGGATTGAAAGTGCACATTGAGACATAGGTATACATATACACACATGTACATATCTGTATATATATGTATGTTTATGTGTATATTAGTATGTGGCCACTGCTGGAATTTGGTTTGCTGCCTATACTTAGTCAGGCTACTTTGTTTTTCTTTCTTTTTCAATAGAGATGGGGCAAGGGAGAGGAGAATTTTGTTAATCAAAAAAAAACTTAATTAAAAAAAAAGAAAACCCATTTCCAGTCCTTCAAAAACAATTGTAAATAAATGCCCTGTAGATCCTTTTCCTATATGAAGGATAAATAACTACTCATCTATTGGAAGCTCCCAAAGGAAGGGTTTCTAAAGCAAAAGTGGCAGCAACACAATGGCTTCTAAACTCAGAACATTTCTGTTTTTATTAAATATTTTATTAAAAACATTATTAGATATCAAGATAACCAACTTTCTTTGCTCAACCAAGTTTACCATTGCTATTTTATTAATTTATATTAATAAAATATAACAATTGTAGTCACTCCCTCGGAATTTTTGTAATCCCTGGACAATTATCCTCTTTTCCTCGTGTGTGGTAGAGGCCTTGGGTCTATTCCTTTGCTTCTGCTTTGTCCATTTTGCATTATTTCACAAAATCCTATCCGTGTTTCCTTACTTAACAATTGTCAATTTCAATTACATCATGCCTTTTTACATATTAACAAACCACCTTTCATTTAGCCATTACACTGCCTTTTGATGTTTAGATTGCTTCCAGGTTTAGTTTGTTTCATTTGCAATGATCCTGCTCTAGAGATATTTGAAGACATAGTCTTTTATTGTCATTTTTAACAATACTTAGGCAGCTAGGTATAATCAAATGAAAAAATATTTGTGAAGTGCTTAAGACAGTACCTGGGACATGGTAAGTGCGACGTAGATGCCAGCTAGTATCATTACAAGTAGAGCACTCCACCTAGAGTCAGGAAGATCTGAGTTCAAATCTGACCTCATACACTTACTATGTTACCCCAAATAAGTCACTTAGCCATTGCCTCAGTTTCCTCATCTATAAAATGAATATGATAATAATAGCACCTACTTCGCAGGATGGTAGTGGGAATAAAATATTTATAAATTACTTTGTAAACCTTAAAGTGCTATATAAATGTTAGCTATTATTATCAATTCTTTAAATGTTTATTGCTTAAAATCGAAGTACAATATCAAAAAGTGACATCAATTTTATGATAATGAAATATTAAGCTTTAATGACCTTTGCCTTGAATTTTTAATTTTAAATTTTCACTAATATATTTACAGTCTTCACATCACAATCATTTTCACATATATATTTCCCCAAAATCCTCCCTTGTAACACAGAAAAGCAGTCAAACAAAATTGACCAATTCGGTCTTGTGCTTGTGCATTTCTGTCATGCTCAGTATCCATTGGCATCTGATGTATGCATTAAGTACTGGCCATTGTATTTATTCAGAGAACAGTTTTCTTTCTGTGTTTTTATTTATATTGTTTTAATCATTGCATAAATTATTTTCCTGATTCTGCTTACTTTACAGGTTATAGTTACTTACAAATTACTTACAGTTCATACAAATCTTCCCATGTTTCTCTGAATTCCTCATATTCATTCTTATATAGTACAATAATATTCTATTACATCCTTCAATGAATAGGCCCTACTTTGTTTCCAATTCTTTGCTACCACAGAAAAAAGTGTTGCTGTGAGTATTTTGGTATATATAGGAGCTTTCTTTCTACTTCCTCAGAATATATGCTGGATAGTGGGATGGCTAGATGAATGCCTTATCCTCTTTTCTCCCATAATTCTAAATTATTATTCAGAATGGTTGAATCCATTTAAAGGTCCAAATACATCTCATGTCTGCCTTCCCAGTGCCCCTCCAGCACGGACTATTTCCCATCTTTTATCTATAATCTTTGCCAATTTTCAAGGCATACTGTGAAACCTCAAAGTTTTAATTTGCATTTATTTTATTATTAGTGACTTAGAGCATTTTTCCAAATGCTTCTTGAAAAGTGTGAAAGTCTGACTTTTCTTTGGATATCTGCCTGACTTTTCATGAGGCAAGACTTCCCAAAATGTAGAGAAAGTGACATGTCTTTCACGTAAATTGCCCTTAGCTAAATGTGCCTTCCTTTTGAAATCACTGTTATAGACATAAGCCATTTTGAAAACTAAAATCAGCCTGAGGTAACTCTCAACATTTGTGCCCTTCAGAGTGACTTATTCCTTTTCACCGGTCCCATTCACAATAATTCACGGGGCCCATTCTGCATGCACCCATCAGCTGAAGAGATTTGCAGATACATCACTGCAATAAATATGGCAGGTCAGCCCTTCCATTCTTCATGAGGTTTAAAAATGGAAATTACTCAGGTAAAGACAGGTTAGCCTAGATGGACAACCATCTTCTGCGTAAATATAAAGACAGGTAAAAATAGACTGTGTCTCATAGAAATATGCATTCCTTTTCTCAGGTGTTGAGCTAAAGACCAAACACTAACTTGAAAATGAGTTCGAACATGTATTCCAGAGTACCAGGGCTTTGCGAGGAAGTACTTAGAGCCAGGCTAAGGGTCTAGGATCAGAAGCCCATAGATTTAGCCCTGGAAGGCACCTCAAAGATCATTGAGTCAAATGTTCTCACCCCGACACTTACTCCCTCTGCAGCTCACTTTTGTCTGGTTTCAATGCTCTTCACTGTTTTTGAATAATATGTTTTCCAATTATGTGTGAAAATAATTTTGAACACTTATTTTTTTATTTTGAGTTCCAAATTCTCTCCCTCCCTCTTTCCCCTCCCTCCCCCATGAGATAGTGAGCAATTTCATATGGGTCATACATATGCAATCATGTAAAACATATTTTCATATTAGTCATGTTATGAAAGAAAACACAGACCAAAATAAACACACACAAAAATAAAATGAAAATAGTCTGCCTCAATCTGCATTCAGATTCTATCAGTTCTTTCTCTGGAGGTTGAAAGCATTTTTCATCATAAGTCATTTGGAATTGGTTTGGATCATTGCAATGCTGAGAATTGCTAAGTCATTGACAGTTGTTAATTATATAATATTGCTATTCCTATATACGATGTCCTCCTGGTTCTGCTCACTTTACTCTGTATCAGTTCTTATATAAGTGTTTACAGGTTTTTCTGAAAGCATCCTACTCATCATTTCTTATAGCACAATAGTATTCTATTATTATTATTCTATTACAATCATTTCCCAAATTAATGGGCATCTGCTTGATTTCAGTTCTTTACCAGCAGAAAAAGAGATGCTATAAATATTTTTGTACACATAGGTCACTTTCCTTTATTTTAATCTCCCTGGGATACTGACCTAGTAATTACATTGCTGGATCAAAGAGAATGTACAATCTGATTGCCCATTGGGCATAGTTCCAAATTGTTCTCCAGAATAGTTGGATCAGTTCACAACTCCACCAACAGTGCATTAGTGTCCCAATTTTCTCACATCCCCTCCAAAATTTATCATTTTCCCTTTCTGTCATATTAGCCAATCTGACAGGCATGATGTGGTACTTCAGAGTTGTTTTAATTTGCATTTCTCTAATCAAAAGTTATTTAGAGCACTTTTTCATATGCCTATAGACAGCTTTGATTTCTTCATTTGAAAACTGCCTATTGATATCCTCTGACCATTTATCAGTTGGGGAATGGTGTATTCTCAATTTTTAATTTATTCTATCATTTTTAATTAATATTATATTTATATATAATATATAATAAAATTAAATTAAAATTAATTAATAATTCTCTCATTTTTAATTTATAATCTTGCAAAGTTGACTTGGGCGGTGGGAGTTTAAGTGAATTGTCCAAGTTTACACATCCAATGTGAGTCAGAGGCAAGACTTGAACCTGGATCTCTCTGACTCAAAGGCAGGTCCTGTAACCCTTATGTCACACTACCCCTCCTTTCATTTTCAAAAGTGGAAACTGAGGTCCGGGGAGGTGACCAATGTCACTTAGGTTATAATCATAATAATATCTCACAGTCACATAAAACTTTAAAGCTTGCAAAGGGCCTTATGTTATTATATCATTTTATCCTTACAAAAATCCTAAAAGGGAAGGGTAGTTGATATTCATATTTTACAGGTGAAGAAACTGGGGTTCAAAGGATTCAAGTTGATAGCCCAGGGTCAAACAGCCAGTAAGGGCCTGAGGCAAGATTTCATTCACCAAGAATTTTTTATTAAAATTTATTTTTTTAAGTTAACAAGAATTTCTTTTCTTTCCTGCTCAATTGAAAAATGGAAGGCAAAAAGTAAAAAAAATAAATACAACAAAGTCAAACAAATCCTCATATGTCCATGTCCAAAATTTGGTTCTCATCTGCATATTTAGTCCATCGATCACCTCCCAGTCAGGGGAGCATTCTTCATCATTGGTCCTCTAGAATGAGGGTTGCCCATTTTGTTGATCAGAGTTCTTAAGTGTTTCAAAGGCATTTGCCTTTCCAATGTTGTTGTTATTGTACAAATTGTTTTCCTGGTTCTACTCACTTCATTCTGCATCAATTCATACAAGTCTTCCCAGATCTCTCTGAAGCCACCTTCTTTATAATTCCTTATGGCACATTACTATTCCTAACATTCTTATACCATAATTTGTTCAGCAATTCCCTAATTGATAGGCACCCCTTTGGTTTCCAGTTTTTTTGCCACCACAAAAAGAGATGTTCTAAATATATTCGTCCACATGGGACCTTTTTTTCTTTCATTGATCACTTTGTGATACAGAACTAATGATAGTATCGCTAGGTCAAAGATTGTGCACAGTGTAGTAAATTTTTGTACATAGTAAATATTTATTAAGGGCCTACTATGTGCCAGGAATTGTGCTAATAATTGGGGATACAAAGAGAAAATACCCTAATCCTTGCCCTCAACAACCTCATACTTTTTTTCATTTGAACCTAGGTCTTCCTGATTTGAGTTCCTATGCTCTATCTACTATGCCATGAGTAACAAGTAAGTAGCATTTAGCATTTTCTAATTTTAAAATCAAATTATATTTATCAGTCAGAAGACAGAAAGCAACATGGGGTAGGGGAGAGAGCCAAACTATTTCCTCAATTTTGGAGAAAATCAGCAAATTGCCTTCACCGTTGGTCTGTTCATCCTGCCAAAGGTAGGTCTTGTCATTTGTTCCTGATGTGACATTTTCTCCCAGCACCTCAACCTAAACCAGAAGGATGAGAAGTGCTGATGAGATCCTCTTCCCCCATGGGATCCTTCATAAATCCCTCATTCCTCTTCAAAGGCTATAAAACACCTCTTTTTTTCTTTGTTGCCGATAAGAATTTGATTGACTGGGCACCTTGAGGATTAATAAAAGACAAACACTTTTGCCGCAAGGCTTCTGATTCACTCATGGAATGATGGCAGCTCAGGAGCCTCTCTGGAGGTCACCCAAAGGTGTCAGGACAGCCCCCTATTTCATATGAGGTTGAGGGATGCTGCTAATATCTGAGATGATTGGAGGGAAGGGTAGGTGTAGAAAAAGTAATTGAAGGAAGGGCAGCATTCTAGGAAAAATTAAAGGAAACAGACCCTGCCCTCAAGGAAATACAGCTGTGTTAACAGTAAAGGTGGCAGAAAAGTGAATTTCTATAAAGCAGATCCATCAAAAATGGGTCTGAAAACTTCTGGTGAAGGAGAAAATGGTTATAGTAACAGTTGAGTCCTTAGCATGCCAGGGGTTATTTACGAAGGACACTTTTGCAATTTTTAGAGCTCTTGCCCAGTTTCAGGATCTCCTTGCCTACTTGTCCCTTACCCTTCCTACAAACCATAGGAATTTCTCCTATTGTTTCATTGACTGACTCAGTCAGTTTCCATTATGTGTTTAAGATGTGTTAGTCACTGTCCTAGGTACTAGTTCTACAAAGACAAAAGAAATGGTATATACCTCAAGATGCTTACATTCTACTGGGGTGGGATGATATGCTATATATATATATGTATATATATATATATATATATATATATATACACACACATATAAAATACATATGAAGACATGTTAACAGGGGAGGGTTATAGGCACCAGAGGGTTCATTTAAGGCCTTCCTTAGCAAGTAGCACTTGTACCTGAGTCTTAAAAAAAGTTAGAGATTCCTAGAAGACAGAGAAAAGGAGGGAATGCATTACACACATCTTTTGTCAGGTTATTTGTAAACATAGAATTTGGGTCCAAGAGAGATATTGAGTTAGAGATCATGAAATGCAAATTCCTCATTTTACAGAGGTTGAAATGGAAACCCACAGAAGTTAGAGGCCTTTCCCAAAATCATAAAACTAAATGGGAATGCAGCCTGAACCCAAATCTGGTCCTCTTAATAATATCACAGGACAGGTAAGCAACAGAGTGGATAGAGTGCTGCATTTGAAATCAGGAAGACCTAAGTTCAAATCCAGCCTCAGACACTTCCTAGCTGTTTAACCCTGAGCAATTCACTAAGCTTGTTTGCCTCAGTTTCTTCATCTGGAAAATGAGGATTATAGCACCTACCTGCCAGGGTGATAGTGAGGATCAAATTAAATAATCATTGCAAAGTATTTAGCACAGCGCCTGGCACATAGTAAGAACTATAAACTGTTTGGTTTTTTCTTAACATGTGTGAAGTGCTTTGCCGATGGCAAAGTGCTATATAAATGTTATCATTATTCCTATTGCATTGCCCCACATTTAATAGTGCTAGGCTGCAATACTTTGTTTTAGCATGAGGTGATCTGTTTAATATGAGGTTATCTAGCTCAGAAGCCTATTAAGTTAAAGACATCTCATTGGAAAAATTAATCTTTCTTTTTAAAAAAAATCAATTCTGGAAAACATGTTTTCTTTGGCATTAAGGTCAGTAGTCATCCTCTCAGTCCAAAATGGACCCTAGATGGAGCATCAGCAATATAGTTTCATTTCTTTAAATGAGGATTATTAATTAAAGGTTCTTCTCTTGTGGCAAGGAAAGGGGTAATAGGATGGGAAACATCTCCTCCATTTAAGAATAATAATTTTTAACTTAGAACTTTGCTCCCCAATTATTATAATGTTAACATGATTTCAGTGATTCCCAGATGTCAGTGGTTTATACATACTGCCACGTGGGAACAATAATTTTTATAAGGAGAGATTTTTTAAAATAATTTTTAATTATCCCTTTTGTTTTTATATCATACTCATTTCTGCATATATATTCCTCCACCCACCCACCCCAGATGGAACTTTCTCTTGTAAATAAAAGAAAGAGTGGTTAATCAGAAACAACCCATACAATGACTACATCAAAAAATGTTGTCAACATTCTGCCCTACTAGTTCCCCACCTCCCAGTCCTGCAGGACCATTTCTGGTTTTTCAGTTACTCAGATTTTAGCTTCCTTTTAGTGACTTTTCCATTTGCATTGTTGTAGCTGTGGTATAATTTGTTTTGGTTCTGCTTCTTTCACTCTCCATCTGTTCATACAAATCTTCCTACATCTCTCTAAAATCTTCATAATTGTTATCTACTACTCAATAACACTTTATTGAATTTGCATACCATAGTTTGGTTGGCCATTATCCAATTGATAGGCACTCATTTTGTTTACAGCTCTTTGCTGCCACCAAAAAAAAAGTGTTGCTTTTGACATTTCTGTATGAATTGGACCTTTGTTTCCAATTTTGCTTCCTTGGGATATGTGCCTAGTAGAGAGGTTGCTGGGTCAAAAGGTCTGAAGATCACAGTTATTGCCAGATTAATTGCAAATTATTTTCCAGAATAGCTGGATAATACATAGCTCTACCAATAGTGCATTGTGTACATGTGTCCTTGTAGCTCCACCAATATTGTTTCTACTTTATCTTTGACAATTTTTAGGGTGAGAGATAAAACCTAAGAACTGTTTTCTCTTATTGCATTCCTCTTATTGCTAGTGATTTGGATTGTGTATCCATCTGGTCATTGATAAGTTGCAGTTCTTTTGAAAACTCTTTTTTTCCACATCCTTTGATTAAAGAATGACTCATTCATACATATATGTGTAGTTTTCTTATATCTTGTAAATCTAACTTGCCAATGTTGATTGATGAAAAGTTACTTTTCCCATTTGACATTTTTCTTCTTACTCTAGCTGCATTAATTTTGTTTGTTCTAAAGCTTTTTAATCATAGTTACTCAAAATTGTCAATTTTACCTTTTATGATCATTTCTAACCTTTTGGTTAAACAGTCTCTATTTAGCCATAGCCATTACAGGAATCTTCTTCAATTCTCTTCTAATTTTCTTAAGATATTTTTAAAATTCAAGTTGCATATTCATTTGGAGCTTGTATAATATGCTGGTATAAAAAAGTAGTTTACCACAAATTACAACAAAGTTCAATGGATATTAACATATTGAACCTACCAGGCTATTTGTCAGGAGACTTCAGTTCTGCCTCTGACTCTACATGGCATAGATTCATACCACAAACTTAGAATCTTGAAACTCCATTTTCAATTCAAGAACAATATTGTTAAAAATGGCCACAGTCCAAATTGTCAGGACCACTCAAGTTCAGGCATTTCCCAAAGAGCCCATGGCAAAAAGATGTGGGGAGGTGGGCCAAGAGGAACTTGTAAAGCCCAGCACTGCTTTTGTCCCAAGTCCTTTCTTATTTACTGATGCTCTCAATGAATTACAGTTTCAGCACCAGCATGAAAATGCATGAAGCTTTTTCTATTGATTCCTTGGGGGGTTTGACTCATTTAACAAAGAAATCTAAATAACTCAGGGGTCTAAGTGTGCAGTCTAGAGGTTGGGACTGAGGAGATAAACACATAAATAATGAACCTGAATATGCACATTCTGTAACAAAGAAACTTCACTCCAGAATAAGAATTGGTCTTGAAGTAACTGGGTAATTTAGACTGCTTAGAGACAGTGATTCAGTTGAAGGGGGAGGTAAAAAAGGAGGAAGAGAGAGAGAGACAGAGACAGAGACACACATAGAGAGAAAAAGAGAGGGAGGGAGGGAGGGAGGGAGAGAGAGAGAGAGAGAGAGAGAGAGAGAGAGAGAGAGAGAGAGAGAGAGAGAGAGAACCAAGCAACCAAGAGTCCCTGAGGAGCCAGAGTAGGATTTATTTCTTTCCTCCCTTCTCCTTTCTTCTCCTCTTCTGTTTTTCCTTCTCCTATCCCCTCACATATTTACTCTCCCATTTTTTCATCTTTCCTTTCTTCCTTCCCTCATCTCCCCAGTTCTCTCCCAATTTCTTTTCCTCTATCTCTCCCTCATACTTTCACTCCTCTTTCTTATCCTTTCATGTCTCTCTCCCTCTCTCTTCTCTCTTCCCCTCCCCCTCCCCCTTTCCCCCTCCTCTTCCCCTTTGCCATCTCTCTCTCTCTCTCTCTCTCTCTCTCTCTCTCTCTCTTTCTCTCTCTCTCTCTCTCTCCCTCCCTCCCTCCCTCCCTCCCTCCCTCCCTCCTTTTGTCTCTCTCTGTGTCTCTTCTGTGTATGTCTCTCCCACCCCCCCTTATAAAGAGAGAGAGTCCATTTCTCCTTCTCTGTCTTTCCCCATTTCTCTTTTGCTCTCCTCTTCTCTGCCTTCCCTATCCAATCTCATACCCAGTTCTATCAGCAATGAATTCATGCCATTCTTACCCTTCTCAATGGAATACTTGATAATATAATTTACATTGTAGTAAATACCCTTTGGTAGTGGGAACTAAATTAATTTGGGGGAGTAGGAGAGTGGGGATGCCATAATATTCAACTTTCAGAATGTTCTGGTCTTCTAAGGGTCCTTCGGTGAATTTCCAGCAAGCCCACTGCCTTTTTATTTTTGAAGGAGAGTTTGATCTTTTACATTTCTTGACCAAACAAGTCATTTCCTGTAGCCATATAGCTTTTCTGCCTTTCATAGCTAAATGCCTTGAAAAGGTCATCTACAATAGGTGTCTCCACTTTCTCTCCTCTCACTCTCTCCTTAACCCCTACAATCCAACTTTAGACCTTAGCAATCCACCAAAACTGCTCTCTCCAAAGCTACTAATGATCTCTTACTTGCCAAATCCAATGACCTTTATTCAGTCCTCATTCTCCTTGGCCTCTCCACAGCCTTGATATTGTTGTTGACTCTCTTCTTTCTAGGTTTTCCACTCTCCTCCTACCTATCCGACCTCTACTCTACCCTTCTGAATCCTCTTCCAGATCATGCCATCCAATGGTAGGTGTCCCTCAGAGTTCTTTCCTGGGCCCTCTTCTCCCTCTACACTGCTTTACTTGGTGATCTCATCAACTCCTGTGGATTTCATTACTATCTCTATGCTGATGATTCTCACATTGACCTATCTTTTCCCAAACTCTCCGCTGACCTCCAATCTAGCATCTACAACTGCCTTTCATATATATATATATATATATATATATATATATATATATATATATATACATATATATGTATATATATACATATATATGTATATATATACATATACATGTATATATATACATATATATATATACATATATATATATATATAAAACGTAAATGTCTAGTAGACATCTTAAACTCAAATGTCCAAAACAGATCTCATTATCTTTCCCCCTAAACACTACCCCTCAACATCCTACCATCCCTATTACTGTAGAGAACACCACCCTCACAGTCCCTCAGGCTCATGACCTAGGATTCATCCTAGACTCCTCACTACCCTTAGTCTCCCATAACCAACTGTTTTGCAAAGATCTATTGATTTCACCTTTTTGATGTCTCTCAAATGTACCCGCTTCTCTCTACTAACACTGCCACCACTCTAGTGTAGGCCCTCATCACTCCATGCCTGGACTATTGCATTAGCCTGCTGATGGGCCTGCCTGCCTCAATTCTCTCCCCATCCTCCAATCCATCCTCCATCCAGCAACTAAAGTGATTTTCTTGAACTATAGGTCCAATCATGTCACCCTCCTACTCAATAAACTCCAGTGGCTTCCTATTGCCTCTGTATGGCATTCAAAGCCCTTCATAACCCAGCCCCCTCCTGCTTTTCCAACCTTCTTACATGTTCATACTCTTTGATCCAGTTACCCTGGTCTCCTGACTATTCCACAAACCAAACAGTCCATCTCTCAACTCTGGGCATTGTCTCTGACTGTCCTCCATCCCTGGAACACTCCCTCCTCTGCTCTGAATATGACTCTCCCAGGCTTCCTTTAAGTCCCAACTAAAATCCCATCTTCTACCAGAAGTCTTCCCCAACCCCTCTTAACCCTTCTCTCTGTTCCTCTGTGCCTTCTCTCTGTTCATTATTTCCTATTCATCCTGTGTTTAGCTGTGTGTATAGATTTGTTTGCATGTTGTCTCCCCCATTAGATCGTAAGCTCCTCAAGGGCAGGAACTATCTTTTGCCTCTTTTGTATCCCCAGTGCTTAGCATAGTACCTGGCACATAGTAGGCACTTAATAAATGTGTGTTGATTGATTGATTGATTAAATTGGCCACTTTGAGTATTTTAGTCCTCCTCCTCCTCCTCACTGTCTCTCTTCTGTCTCCTCTCTCTCACTCTCACTCCCTGCCCTATCCTCTCCACCATTCGATTACAAAAAGAGAAAAAGAATCTATATGTACCACAATACTTATAGCAGTTTTTTGGGTAACAAAAAATTGAAAATTAATGAGTTGTCCTCCAACTGGAAAATAACTTTTAAAAATTGGGATATATGACTGTGATGGAATATCGTTGTGCCATAAGAAAGGATGAAACAAACAATTTTACAGTGAACGGAAGACTAGAAAGTGAGGCAGAGCAAAGTAAACAGAACTAAGGGAACCATTTAGACAATGATAACATGACAGATAAAAACAACTTTGAAAGACTTTGGAACGCTGATCAACACAAGGCTAAAACATGAGCCCCAAAGAACAACGATGAAGCCTGCCTCTCACCTCCTGTCAGAGGGGTGCTGAACTGAACAGACAGAAAGAAATGAACATTTTCCAATGTGGCTGATTCAGGGATTTGCTTTCCTAGACTTCCAGCTACATGTTTTTGATATTTTCTGATTTGCTCAAGTGGGAGGATTTGTTGTTCACTCATTTTCAGTCATGTCTGACTTTTTGTGATCCCATTTGGGGGTTTCTTAGCAGAGATAATGGAGCAGTTTGCCATTTCTGCTCCAACTCATTTTACAGATGAGGAAACTGAGGTAAACCTCAGGGTCACACAGTTAGTAAATGTCTGAGGCCAGATCTGAACTCATGAAGATGAGTCTTATGGACTTTAGGCTCAGCACTCTATCCCTAACTATGCCATCTAGCTGCCCATGTTGGAGGATAGGAAGGACAAGTTAATACAAAAAAATTTTTCCAGTGCATTCTTCAATTTTTGTCAATTAGCACTTATTCTGCACCTCAGCCTACTGTTCTACCCCTGTTATTTTGCTCAGGTAATAGTTAATTCTGCTCCCTTGCCTCGTAATCAAAGAATTATAGAAAAATGTCATTACATAAAAGCATTTCCTCACTGTTCTATAATAAAAATGTGCATGATGAATATTGAAATTTAAGACATAAATCTTCAGGAAAAAAATCATTGCACCTTAACTGATATGGCTATTGAAATGATGGAAATATTTTAAATGGGCATTTCTATAAGTAGATGTTTTCACTTGTGAAGGTTCTTTGGGAAATGACTTTGTAAACTTTCATAATTTCAAGAGCTGCCTATGTAGAATTTAAAATATGTCAGGCTGAGAGATCAGATGATAGAACACTTAGGTCCCTCACATCTCCAAGGCTCAGCGATTCTGGGTCATCTCAGCTGCCAACTCAGGCCCTCATGGAGTCCAAAGTGCCCTGATCCTCCTCCTTCCTGTCATTTTCTCATTCTGGCTTTGCCCCATGGTAGGAAGCACAGACTGAGAGATTCATTGTTGACTTATTTTTGATTTTATTTATCAAGATGAAACCAACTCGATCTTAACATCTGTCATCTTCGGTTTAGTTGCCTCATAGCTGTGACTCTTTCTGTCCCCTTTGCAAGGAGTTTGAGTCCTAGATTCAGGGGAATGTGCCAATGTTCACTACTTACCCATAAAGCCATTCTTGCTAGACTAGGATAAAGTGGCCGGAGGCAGCCAAAATAGAATCAGAGAAGTCAAACCACAGATAGCTTTGTCAATGTGATGCTAAAACAACCCAATCATTCCCTGAAAAGAATCATCCCTTTGAACCAAAATACCAGTTTAGCCTTTAGAAAAACATTGAATAGAAAGACCAAAGGCAGCACGGAAATTTACCCAAAATGGTAAGGGCCAAAAGAAGACTACAGTCACTTAATGGAACCTCTCTGGGGAATTTATGGAAAGCCCTCCACACCCCGGCTCCCATTTCCCTTTCTAGATTTATTTCACAGGACTCTCTTTTCAACATTTCCCACTGGAGTCCAACTGGTCATTTAGTTATTTCCCATGCATGGCATTTTTTTCCTGTCTTGATGGCTTTGTAAAGTGGTCCCCATGCTTGGAAGGCACTCCTTCCTCACTTTTCCACTGGGAATCTCTTGCTTCTCATAATATCACTCAAGTGCTACATCCTGTCCCAGATGAGATATTTTCTGAACATCGCCTCTGACCCCTCAGTCATTGACAATCTCTCCTGTAAATTACTTTTCCTCATTCTCTGGGCTGTTTTGTCTTTGCCTCCATGGTGCCTCGCACAGATTCTTGGGAATTAAGTTGAACTGCCATGACAAGAATTACACAAGACAAGAAGAGAAAAAGGGGATAAATCTGAACTGGTGAGAGGATGACTCCACTGAAGCATTGAATGGACAGAACTGGTCGATGCTAAGAGTATTTCATTTTTTAACCAGTTGTCTTGTAGAAATAGCCTTAGTTTCCACTAAGCAAACACATCAAAGTCAACAGACAGGATTTGGGGGAGGGGCAGTACTCTTGGTTGATGGAATGCTTCTCTCCTTGTTAGAAGCAATGGTCTACACACCATTGGAGGCCTCAAGTGTGTCCTTAGGATCTGTGTCAAATCAAACAACAGCAGTCAGTATGCCACTTAAGACTTTGCTGCCAAAATGTTCCATCCCCATGACAATAAGAATAGCCATGCAAAATTCCATGGCATTGTGGCTAGGACTGATATGTTGTTCAGTCATTTCAGTCATGTCTGATTCTTCATGACCCCATTTGGTGCCTTCTGGGCAAAAATACTAGAATGGTTTGCCACTTTCTTTGCTAGTTCATTTTACAGATGAGGAAACTGAGGCAAAAGGGTGAAGTGATTTGCCCAAGGCTAGTAAGTGTCTGAGGCAATGTTTGACCTCACAAAGATAGTCTTCTTGACTCTAGGCTCCAGTGCTCTATCCATTCTCCCACCCCGCTGTCCAGGATTGCTGAATCAATGCTTTATCTGAAGGCAATTTAATTGCGCACCTCACAGTATCAAAATATTATAGATAACACCTTAAAACAAATTTGAACTCTAACTTATTAGTCCAGGTAAATTGGAACAATCCACCACTGTTGCACATCTTGGCATCCATGACAGACCTGGACAACTAAAGTTTTGGCCCTATCAGATCAAGGAGAAGATTATGGTCCAAAGAAAAGCTTCCATCATGCCAGGAGAGGGTAGAATATAGAACATGAAGCCAGCCAACAAGACACAAGATGGAAGAGATTCCTATAATAGCATCTAGAGATGAATGGAAAAGTCAGGTATAAAAGCAACTTTAGAAATGTATCAGATGCACCATGCAATTACCTTTTCAATAAATACCGAACACTTCCCAGCTCGTGTTTATAAACCATCAATGTTGTAATTGTGTTTTAGAGGCAAGATCCTACAGGAGCCAGGCAGGGAATAAAATGAATGAAGTCAATATCCTCTATATACCTTACTTAGCATTTTATTCCATTGTTACTTAAAATGGGCAGATTCATGCTAACTTCAATTAGACTCACAATTAATTGTTAAACTGAATTACCCCAGTGTCATCATTCTGCCTTTTCTCATCTTTCTGCCTTCAATCGTCTCTTATGTTATGTCTAAAATGTTCCCAGAGTAACATAATGCCTAAACACACACACACACACACACACACACACACACACACACACCCTTAGTCTAAAGTCCTTCCCTTCCTTTAAGGTCCATCTCAGATACCTCCTACTTCATGGATCCTCCCTTCTTCTCTCCCTCAAATGAAAATAATAGGATTACAAAATCTCAGCGTCCAACCGGTACCTCCCCAAGAATTCCTTCTACATGTCTCCTTCCTCAAAATTCTCATAGCACTAGGTCAAAGTCCCTCCTCTGCCCATGTCTCATTCTTCCATATGTCTAATTGTTTATGTACACTCCTACTTTCTTTCTTTCCTCCACTATCAATTCTTTGAAAGATTTCTGTCATATCTATTATATCCCTCAATGTCTAGCATAGTATCATAGATTCAGAAGCGGAAGAGATCTTAGAGCCCATTGAGTGTAACCTTCTCATTTTACAGTTGGGGAA
Source organism: Phalanger gymnotis (assembly GCA_028646595.1). Classification (NCBI taxonomy): domain Eukaryota; kingdom Metazoa; phylum Chordata; class Mammalia; order Diprotodontia; family Phalangeridae; genus Phalanger; species Phalanger gymnotis. The sequence goes on along the minus strand of CM053626.1, from coordinate 14,869,004 downwards.
ACTGAGGCACAGAGAGGGCTAATTGACTTGCCCAAGGTCACATAGCTAAGGTAAGATTTTACCACTGGCCTTCTTGACAACAAGTCCAGCACTCTATCCACAACACTATAAAGTCTCTAGCAATATTTTAGTAGAGAGAGCGATGGGTTTAGAGTCCAAACAATCTGTTTAATTCCTGACTCTGACATTCAATGGTTCTGCACCTCTATTTTCTCATAAGCAAAAGTGATTAAGTGCCCAAGGTCCCACCACTGGTAATTAGCAAGAACAGTTAGGATTCGAATCCAGGTCCTTGGACTTCCTCTCCTCCTTCCTCACCCTAGCAAGCATCTTGTAACTTGATTTTTAGGAGTCTTACTCAACTATCTGATGAGGAAAGCAGGGTGTGGATTTCCAAGAGAATTGATCTGTCTGTGATTACTTCACACTCTTCATAAGAAGGTGATTTATTGCAGCCATTTATCATATTTCTTGATTATTAATCACTGACATAGAAAATGGAGCTTAATTGCTACGAATGAGGAATGAACTAGGAGAAGCTTCCTTACAGAAGTAGAAATGCTGATAGATTTCTAAATATTGAATGACTTAGGAGGTTTTAAACATACAATACCTACCAGGAGGTTCATGTTGGATACTGGGCTCATGGTGCGTTTTTCACAATAACTTAATTTGAGTGTGTCACAAAAGCTGATTATCAAATTTCCATTTGGGACCTATGCCCTCAAGTGACTCTGTTTTCTATTTGCCAAGTGCTCTCAGCATACAGATACCATAATTGGCTGAGTGACAAATATCTAAGTGGAAAATTTTAAAGTATGAATGATAATGTGTTCAGATCCCATCAGATAAAGGTTGCCAATTAGAAGAAATAAATGCGATAAAATGGTTTACTCCAAGGTGTCTGCCCAGACACATGAAGCCCTACAATAAATAGAGCATAAATACATTCCATTAATGTAGTGGAGAGGGTTGGCCATGGAATAAAAGATATGCATTCAAATCTCACCTGTTTACTAGTTGCACTATCAGGAGCAAGTCATTTAATTTTGCTGTGCCTTAGTTTACTCATTTTAAAAATGGAGATAACAGCTCTACCTCCTTACCCAACAGGGCTGCTGGGAGGGAAAAGAGTTGTGAACTTTAAAAGACAATAAATGGGAGCTATCACCATCGCCCTTATTATTGGCATGCCCGCTCCCACCCAGATGAGGTAAGCAGGCTTTTCTGTGAGGTGGCCCTGTGCTGTGGGCTCCAGAAAAGGAAAGAGCCTTGTTTGGCTTGGAAATCATGAAGTACCTGCAGAAGGAGCTTGTTGGAGGACCCACTCTGGAAACGGACTTCCAAAGAAATGGTTCTGGGTAACAAGTGAGGATATTTGAATGGATAGCATGACCCTCAGAGACAGGTAGGGAAAGATGTGCATGGGCACACACACACACACACACACACACACACACACACACACAATGTCCTTTAACTTCTAGTGCTTGTAAGCCAAAATATTGCTAAGAGCAGATTCCCCTTGACAGCATCATTCCTTCTTTCCTTGGTTGAGCTGAAATCTTTTCCCAGCTCCCAACTGAAGAGCACTTTCCCTATTGTGTCTTCTTTGGTCTGTTCTAATCTGTGCAGCTAGGTGGTGCAGTGGATAGAGCACTGGACCGAGAATCAGGAAGATACTTACTAGCTGTGTGACCCTGGGCAAGTCACTTAACCCTGTTTGCCTCAGTTTCTGTAAAATGAGCTGGAGAAGGAAATGGCAAACCACTCCAGTATTTCTGCCAAGAAAACCCACAAAGAGTCAAACGACCAAAAAACAACTAAACAGCAAAAATCTCTGTAACTTCTATGACTTGTAATTACTGGTTGTGCTAGGATAAATAAATGTATTTGCCATTTGCTATTCTTTGTCACCAACATTTGGTAGCAAGGTGTTCAATGGATGTTATCAAATTAACTATTACTCTCCTTGAGAGCAATCAGAGAAAGTGGCACATTATCTCAGGCCTCAAAATTTCTATATAGTTGACATGTGATAGACAGACACAATTCTACTTAACCTCTCTTAGAGAAAGACAAGAGGGGTAGCTGGTGCCTAACTATGTTATTAAAATTTAACCTACACCAAGGCTTTCTGGGATAGCCTGTATGTGTGTATATGTATGTATGTATATATGTATATACACACAGAGATAGATAGATAGATAGATAGATAGATAGATAGATAGATAGATAGATAGATAGATAGATAGATAGCCAGGCCAACATATATATCACATACTATTTTTAAGGAATTTTTTTCTCTCTTTCTTGAAATCTAAGAATTTATGTCATACAAAAAGGCACCAATCCCCGGGCTCAGAATCTGAAAAGAAATCATTCTCTGAGAAAATGAGTTTTAAATCAAATGAAAAATCTGACTCATGACATTAAATCCTTAATTCCTTGTGTAAGTGAGAGTCCCTTTTGGCATCTCTGAGGTTCCTTTTAGCTCTACAGTCTATAAGACTTACAGATGGAAATAATTGCTGAAGATTGGCCAGGCTAGGGAAATTACTAGTAAACTTCCACATTCCAGAACCTATCTACAGCTTTCAAAATTATCCTCCAGGACTGGTTCAGCGTGCCTTGGTCTTGACCGTTTCAGGGATGCAGCATTTGAATTACCGATTTTGGCAAGAATTGCCTCTTGCGTCTTGTGATCATAGAAATCCATCTGCCATCTCCATGAAGCCATTGCCAAGGTGAGCCTTGATTTTGACCCTTGAAAGCATTTTCCAGCAGTTGATTTGACAAAGCCCAATGATAGCAATGTGTCTCAGTGAACCAACCCCCTCTGGCTAAGAACCTTGCCCTGGTGATGAAATGACATTTGACTATTTAATGGGAATGACAGTGGCTATTTGAAAATAAAACATAAGAATTACACATATGTGTTCCTTTGAAGTAGATAAAAATATTTAGAATTCAGATGCTTAAAATAGCATGGCTAGTTAAATCAGCTGCTTAGAGTTTCAAGACTTCCAAAGTCATGCCAGTGTGGATAGTCACTCCACAGATGCAGATAGCAACTCTGATACAATTTGGTAGATAGTCTTAAAAGTTCACCCTCCAGCCAGCATTTCCATGAGGAAGGTCCATCGCTAGACTCATATTTGAAGCCTTTCCTACTCTACAGTGTGGTACAATGGAAAAGAGCCCTGATTATGAAGTCAGAAGTCATGGGTTCAGATCCTGCCTACGATTTATTATCTGTATGACCCTTCCCCTCTCTGGGCCTCAGGAGTTGGAGTAGATGGCCTCTGAGGCCCTTCCACTCAAAATGTAGGCTCCTTTGATGCTCTGCTTTGTGCCAGGGATTTTGCTTCCTGGTAAAGCCTGTGGGAATCTGGGGTCTTCTCCATGACTTAGCAGAAGAATATGGTGAGAAGAAAGGCTCAATTTTCTAAGCATTAAAAGAAGCTTTACCAAGGTTTGGGTGTCTGCTTGGGTGTGGAGGAACGAGCTTTCCCACTTGCATACCCTTTGATAGGGTATTTTCCATTTCCTTTCTTCCCATAATCACTCAAAGATACTGAATTCCCATTCTGTTCTCACTCCCACTGTCTTGTGAACCCTATTGGATGGTGTTATCCCATGTCTTGCCCACACTCTCCACCACAGACCCAATCACAGGCAAGAAGAAACATCAAACTGGAGCTGCAAGTGACCCAAGAGGCCACCAAGGTCACCCCTCATTTTATAAAGGAGGGTACTGAGGCAGAAAAAAGGCTAAATGGGAAAAGGAGGGGACGTGAATGAGTATTTATAGAGCACCCGCAATGTCAGATGTCGCACTTTACAAATATCATCTCATTTGATCTTCATAACAACTGTATGAGGTAGGTGCTGTTATTATCCCCATTTTGCAGTTAAGAAGACTGAGGCAAAGAAAGGTTAAGTGACTTGCCCAGGGTCACACAGCTAGTATGTACTAAGGCTAGATTTGAACACAGGGCTTCCCCACTCCAAGCTGAGCCCTCTATACCTTGCCTTCTCAGCTGCCTCTGTGACTTCCTGCCTCAAATGACCGCTGAGTTTGCACCATTACCAAGGAGGCCATGTCCTCTACTAGACCGTCAGTGTTTCCTCCCTCATAAAATAGAACACAACTCCTTACATGCAGTAGTTGCTCAATAAATGTGCATTGAAAATCGAATGAATCAATGATTGTTGATATATAGAAAATTGTATGCATGACTGACCTAATTTTCATGTTTTGTCTAGTCATAGACTATAAGATAACCTAAAGCACACTAGATTTCAAGTCCTGGGTTCAAATCCTGGCTCCAACCTCTCTAGGCCTCAGTTTCTTCATATTGCAAGGTAGAAGGACTGCATTACATGATCTCTAAATCTCATGTTCTAGTCCTATGGTCAAATGAATCCTAAATCCTGTGCTCCAAATTGAAGGAAGTATAACGGGAACGGATTGTGAGCTATAATTGGGTTTAGAAGACCTGGCTTCAAATAATGCCTCAGATACTGCTTCACTCTACAAACATGGGCAGGTCATTTCACTGCTGCAGGCCTCAGTTTCTGCATCTGCCAAATGGGATCATAATATTTGCACGATTGACTTCACAGGGTTGTTGTGAAGCGAGCAAAGGGCTACACGTATGCATATCACTTTTATTCCAGTGATACACGGCATGGTACAACAAATAGAGTGCTAGAAGTGGAGTGAGGAAGACAGGTCCAAATCCTACTCCCATCATTTTTTGGCTGTGTGATAATGATCAGCACTTCCCCATCTGCAAAATAGAGATAATAGTACTTGTACTTAGCTCATAGAAGCAAAGTCGTTCTACATCCCACCCCAAAAAAGACATTATATATAACACATTATGCAAACCTTGTCACGACATAAATTTTACCATTTATTAACCACTCTCCTAGTTGTATTTATTGGATATTCAAGGATCCGGCTTTGGCTGTACTCACCCTGGAGGTTATAAAATGTATTCCACCTCACTTGAGGGAAATACTGAAGTAAGAACTTCTCTATGGTCCCTACGGTAACTATTGATCAAAATACCAAAAATAGCTCTGAGCCCCCACCTACTAAAACATGCCCCTAACACTCCCTGGATATCATATTTCACATGACTGTGGCATAATAGAGTCACTCTTTCCACCCACCCCCAAACACAAGAACATTCAGCCATACTTGGATCTTGGATAGAGTTAGACTGTGAGCACTTTGGCAGCAAGACCTACTTTCCCTCTCCTTTTCTTTCTATTCCCTTGGCTAAGCACATAGTAGGTGCTTAATAAATGCTAGTTGACTGATAGAACAGTATTAATAAAAGGAACCAATTGTACAAAACAGAACACATACTATGTGGCTGCATGTCCACAGCTTCTCCTTGACACAGGCTGTCCCCAGACCATGTACAGACATGCTCTAAACCCAGGAGTTCCAGGAAGGACGCAGTCAAATTTCCTTAGCCCCTCGGCCATTTCTTCTTCAAACAAATGAAAGAGAACACCATTCACAACTGATGTTCGACTAATGGCATAGACCAAGGACTCGGGAATTCCAGATCTGGCTCCAAGCTAGTTCCCCCTCATAGAATGAGGCACAGACTCCAGTGTGGACAGAATCTTCAATGACCAGAGTTGTTCTATCCATTTACTGTCCCAGGCATGGACCTCCAACTGCTTCTAGTCATTATTGGCTCATCACTCATGGAGTAGGAGGCAGTCAGCAAGGGAAGGCCAGATGCTCTTGGGCCCTGTTTACCATCTCGCCTCCTGTGTACCTCTATGCCCTTGATTTTGTCTGAAGTGCTTTTCAATTGGCCAACACACTTGCCTTGTTTCTATGTTGTCACCATTTGGCTCTTTTCACAATGCCTCAGTTTCCTGGACTTGTCTATGCTATGAGCCTTCTTCAGCCTCCTGGGAGCAGGAGGAGGTGTTACAATCAGAGACACAGGGCCCCATCACAAAAAAAAATGTTATTTGTTATTATTCTCTGACCTCAAGACGTCAGATCAGAAAGGGAATCATTCCGGAAAATTTTAGAAGGTGGCACCCTGCTATGTAATTCAATTTTAATACCTATTATTAGTCAAGGTTTGACAAAACCAGTACCCCCTACACACAGAGAAACTAATTAAAAGATTGCTTAGAAGTTTACAGGTATGCAATGGAAATTCACATTTAAAACAATGCCCATTAAGCTTTCCCAGTCTCCCTAACCAGAAGCCAAGGAATAACAAAGCAGGACAAGGAATGAGTGATTTTGTCAGTCAAAAAGGTACTGAGTCACCCTTGGGTGAGGGGGTGGAGGGCAGAAAGCAAGTGGTTTTCAGCAGAGTTTGTCCTCTGTGGTTGTTTTAACTGAAGTTAATGAGAACACTCCTTGGCTGAGGCACCATCTGTTCACATACAGGGGCACAGAGGAGGGAAGTGAGAAGAAGAGGAGGTTAACCAAAGTTAACCCTTTCCTGCACTTAGAGCCTAAGCCCAGCTCCTGGCCACCTAGAATGGTTTTCTACATTAAATCAAGGGAAATGTAGAAGCATGTGAGGTATCTTTGTTTCCTAGTACCTGGGAATATGGTCCTTTTTGGTTCTCAATGTCTCCACTCATGCTGGCTACCAGCCAAGTTTCAAGTCCTGGTCCATTCTCATCTGGACAATTGGAATAGCTAGCTAATAGGCCTCCCAGAATCCTGGCTCTCCCCTCTCCACACACCAACCACCCATCCATCCTCCACACAACAGTCAAATTGATCTCCTGAAAACACAGATTTGACCATGTCATTCCCCAGCTCAAAAACCTTCAATGGTTCCCTATTGCCCTCAAGATAAAACACCAATTCATCTATTTGGCATTTGAAGCTTTCACAATCTCACTCTAAACTATCTTTCCAGGCTGTTTAAATTCCCTGTCACATACTCTGTCTACCAGCCAGACTGCCACACTTGCTGCTCCTTCTATGATAGTCCAATCTCTGTCTCCATTCCTTAGAATGGTCCCCCTCCTCCCCTCTGCCTCTTAGAATCTCTTTGTTATTATTTCATCATTTTTCAATCATGTCTGACTCTTCATGACCTCCTTTGGGGTTTTTGTGGCAAAGACACTAGAATGGTTTGCCGTTTCCTTCTGCAGCTCATTTTACAGATGAAGAAACTGAGGGAAACAAGGTTAAGTGATTTGTCCAGGGTCACACAGCTAGGAAGTGTCTGAGGCCAGATAATTCCTCTTAGAAATCGGCTAAGTGCCATCTCCCATAATGTCTTTCATGAATCCCTGGTGTTTTTCCCTCCCTCCCCTTTGTGTACATTTTACATTTTTAGACACATACATATTGTTTCTCCACAACAGAATGTAAGTACCTTAAGGCTACAAATCATTTTTGTTTCTATCTTTGTCTACCCAGTGCTCAGTACAGTCCCAGTCACATAGTAGGTGCTTTAAAATGCTTTTTGAATTGAAATGAATGAACAGCACCCAGATCTAAGGTCAGTAACCTTTCAAGACGAGGAAACCAAAGTTCTAACTTCTGTTCTTCTGGCCTCAGGAGGTAGGGTATTAATGAGTTCTTGCTGTTGTGTGACAAATACAGAATTACAAAATCTAGTCCAACCCATCACCTAAAAAGAATTCTTCCACAAAATACCTAAGAAAATACCTACCATCAGCGAGCCTTTACTTGAAGCACTTCGGGGAGGGGAGGAAAGGCAAAGTGGATACAGTGTGAAATTTGGAGCCAAAAGACCAAGGTTCAAATCCTGTCTCTCATTTTTACTCCTTGTGAGACCTAGAAGAATTTATTTAACCTCTTCTGAGTTCACTTTTCTCATCTAGAAAATTGTAGGGTTTAATTAAATGATGTGTAAGGCTCTGAATCCCCTTTCAAGACCTAAATTGGGAGGTCTTAATCTAATGCCCATGACCCTTTTTAAAAAATATATTTTGATAACTGTATTTCAATATAATTGGCTTCCTTGCAATCTATGCATTTGATTTTATGTATTTAAAACTATTATTCTAAGAAGGCATCCATGAAATACAGAAGGTTTAAAAAAAAACCTGAATCTAAATCTACGGTCGTTACAGTTCTGATCTAGGATTCTATGACTTCCTAAGGGAATCCATTCCATTTCTGGAATTCTAATTTCCTTAAATGCAGCAGAAGATGAGTAAAGGAAGGAAGCAATATGAAGGAAGGCAAGGGACTTGGAAGGGACATGGGACAGGGAAGGGAAAGGCAAAGGGAAGGGGGAAAATGGGAAGGGGTAGGGGAAGGGGAAGGGGAAAAATGGGAAGGGGAAGGGAAGAAGAAAAAGGTCAAAGTGAAGGAAGGAAAGGAAGGAGGGAAAAATAAAGAGGAAAGAAGGGAGTATGTTCAGTCCACAAACCATTTCTACCACATGTGCCAGAGATTTCTCATTCCAGTCCTAGACAGTCTGTGGAACACAAAGACAGACCAAACTGCCATGTTCAGAGCTCTTCTGCATGTGCAGAGGGCAAAATGGTGTCTTGCTTGTTTACAACACCATTCTTTTCATAGGTTTATAGCCCCTTTGTTTTTCCCACAGCTGTTAATAACAGTTATAATAAAAACCAATCCCCAGGGGCCATATTAGATGAATGAAAAGAACTTTACTAACCCAGACTGTTACACAAATATAAATTCTTTCTATGTGAATTTCTTCATTCTTGCCCTCTGTTCCCACTATCCAAGAGTGGCCTAATAAAGGAAATTGTCTGGCATTTCTATTTTGAGAAATAGAAATACTCAAGCTTTCCAGGACAGTAACTGTCTTTAAAAAATGAATAGATGTCCCTGAAACTCCCTTAAAAGGCTCCAGCGTTCAAGTCCTGCTGACCTTGGGAGCATGGGGAGTGGGGAGGATTGCCGTTAATGCCTCCTTGCCAAAATCCTGAGCCATCCAGTCTCCCAGCCACATCACTCTTTCAGAAAAGTCTGTGCTAAAAATTAATTTATTGCTCTATCACAGGGCACTATACAAGATTCAAGAGTGCTGAATTTATCCCATGGAAAAGCTTGTCTTAATATAAGCTGTATGCTGAATTAGACAAAAGATTTGTCAGTTAAATTGTATTTTTATGTCAACTCATAAATGTTTTTTTTTTCATTACACAAAAATAACTTCTCCCATTTTGTTCTGTCAAAATGTCTCTTTCTCAGGTTATGGTTAATGGTTTAAGAAGTAATTTGCAATATAACACGTCAGTGCATTTTATAGCTATCAAAGAAAAACACCAAGACACAGGTTTCAGGTTGTAGGTACCATTATCTGTTGGGCCTACCTTCCTTGTGGAACTGATAGGCATGAGGAAGTAATTAAGGAATCTGTGTTCTTTGGGGTATTGTAAGTATTCACCTTCCGAGTGTCAGATCTTCACTTCTGGCTTTTAAATAAGAAGAAAGCCTACAAGGAAGAGAATACGAAGGGAAGATGATTTCTTCTTCCAACCAGCAATGAGGTAGTCTTTGGTCCTTTAATAACATTTGGTCTCTGGGGACAGAGTTGGGGTTGCTAGTTGGAGAGAACTTAGTCTTAGAAATAAGGGCCAAATTAAGTCCATGTTTATTAATTACCACTTTAGAGGAGAGGAGATGAACTTGTCAAGAAGAAATAGAGCTTTGGGCCTTTCAAAGTCCAGAATTAACTTCTTGAAAACCTAATGTTTGTGGAAATCACAACAGAAAACCAGAGCTAGCAACTTCTGTAAATTATCAGGTGAGTCTAGGATCAAAGCCACATACAATTGTCCTGTTTCTTAAGGGTTTATGAAACTTGAGCCAAAAATTGATACTTAATTGTAGGTGATATTTCTAAAGGAATGAGTCATAGGCATTTAGGAAAGAAAGCGGTGATCGCTTCAAGCCAGCACGGTGAGTTCATGGAGAACATAATATATCAAACTGATAATCACTATTTCAACAAGGCATTTGACAAAATTTCCCACAATATCCTTATGGGAAAGGTGGAAAGATAGGAGCAGGCTATAAAATGGTTAGCTGGTTTTGTCAACTGGCTGAGCAGAACCAAACTCAAAGGTTCTAATGGGGAAGACAACATGCACATAAGGGAAGAACATAGAAAACACATAGAAAATAGATTCTAACAACAATGGGGGAAGGGACAGCTGGGCGGACCAGGAAAGGCCTTATGCAAAAAAGTAATTCTTGAGCCATGTTTTGAGGGAAATGAGGGATTCCAAGAGGGGAAAGCGAAGAGGAAGTATATTCAAAGCTAGAGACAATCAATGCAAAAGATGGTAGATGGTGCACCATCTATGAGGAACAAGTAGAAGGCCTTTTTAGCTGGATCACAGTGAGGAGGAAAGTAATATGTAAGAAGACTGGAAAGGTAGGTAGGGGCCAGGTTTATGAAGAGTTTTATATGACAAATAAAGGAGCTTATATTTGACCCTAAAAGTAATATGGAATAACTGGAATTTATTAAGCGAGAGTTGGGCGTGGTCAGACTTTCACTTAATCATTTGCAAGATGGATTGGAAGCCCAGAGACAAGAGAGAGGTGCTAAGGATCTGATCCTGAGAGGTGACCGTGTGAAAGGAGATGAGGGGAGGGAGTCAAGAAATGTTTGTAGTTGGAAATGACAAGATTTGGCAATTGCAGAGCATGTGGGGAAAGGTAGAGGACAGAGCAGACCGTGACTTCAAGGCTGTGCATGATCTGGAGATCCCTCCCCACCCTGGCTGCCCTCATCTGACCACTCTCCTGCTTATCTCTATGCTTTCCCTGCTATGCAGCACCCAAAACTGACCACTATCCTCCATCCAGCCCAGGTCTGACTGTACAGTGTGACTGTCAACTGCCTAGGCTTGGACACCAGGTCTTTGAAGGACATCAAACCTGGGTTTGCGGTAGGGTCTCTGGCTGCCATATCCTATACAACTCCTGCTAAGCTTTCAGCACACCAAGACCCCATGTATTAGGCCAACAGGTTGTTATCAAGCCCAACTTCTGCTGCTTGTGCTTGTGAAGCTGACTTTATTAAACGAAGGATGATACTTTACATTCATTTCGATTCAATTTAGTCTTATTAGGCTTGATGCAATGTTTTACCCTCTCACATCTGCCTGGATCCTTATGTTGTTCATTCACTTTCTGAGCTTTCCCTCCAAGCTTTGTGAACCTACCAATCTGGCAAGAATGCTAACTATGCCATTTATACAAATCACTGATTTTTTTTAAAAAAGTTTCATAGCACAGGACAAAACCCAGATCCCAGGGCACTCCACTGGAGATCTTTGAGTTGCCATCAAATCCTGAACGATTACTCTTTGCATCTGATCATTAAACAAGTTCCAACTCCACCTAATTATACCATTAGCTTGCCTTCTCTCCACATTGCTCACAAGAGCATGACAGATTTTGTCCTATGCTTAGTAAATTCTAAACTATGCTACACCAGACTTAGAGTCAGGAAGACCTGAGTTGGAGTCCTGTCCCAGATGGTGACTAGCTATGTGACCCTGGGCAAGTAAGTTAACCAATCTATGGCTCAGTTTCCTCATGGGTAAGATGGGGGTAATAAAAGCAACTGCCTCTCAGGGTTGTTCTGAGAATCAAATGAATTAACACATGGAAAGACTTTTGCAAACCTTGAAATGTTACATAAATGCCAGCTGGCTGTCAAATCATCTGATAATCCTCAAGAACGGAAATGAGGTTGGTGTGGCATGACCAGTTTTGAGGAAGCCATTCTGGCCATCATGGCTTCCTTCTTGAGATTCTACATTCATAACATCCTTGGCACCCACTTGGCACTCAGTCACACTATGGTTCGGCCCTTATCACCTCCAGCTTAGACGATTGTAGGAGTCCAAGTGCCTTCCCTCTCCAATCGATTGCTTCAGCTGCCAAAATAACCTTCCTAATGAACAAGTCTGACCATGGCGCTCCCCTGCTCAACAGTCTCCAGGGGCTCCCTATTCCAGATTATTCTAGATTAGTATTATCATTATTAGTGTTGTTATTGTATTTATACTTATTAATATTAGTAATGCTCCTCTACTTAACATTATTAATACTTAGTATGTGCTTATCAACCATATTTGTCACCATTATTAGCTTATTATTACTATTATTACTTTTATTACTATTTATTATTACTTTATTATGACTTATTACTAATTATTACTATTATTATTACTTATTATTTATTTTTTATTTATTATTACTTATTATTACTAATATGAGCTTGTTGTTGCCATATACTTATTAATATTATTATATACTTATTGTTACATTTATGCTTATTAATTAATGTCACTTATATTCATCACTATTACTAGTTGATTATTATTAATAATAATAAAGAATAGCTAACTTTTATAAAGTGCCTTAAGGTTTATGAGGGGCTTTACATGTTTAAGCCCAGTTCCAAAGCCATTGGTATGGAGTTTTGCTCCTTGATGGAAATCTATATCAAGCCCCACGTGAAGAGTGGGGCAGAGTTGGATAGAGTGGGAGATGGGGGAAATCTTCCATTCCCTGCAAGGTGCAAGTTGCTTTGGGCCCTGCATTTGCTTCTGGTGCTTCTGGCTTTCAGCTTCAAGAAGGAGGATGGAAGAAGCCAACCCCACCTCAAGTTGCTAAGTGAAAAGTCTCTGGGACAATATGCCAGGAAATACCAGTCTCTATCATGTCCCTACCCCCAGCTTATTATACCAAAGATTTCCCCTTGGCTGAGATGTGGAGCAATCTCTTTTGGTTGAGCTGAGCATGCTCACCCCCAGTGGGAGTTCTGGATCATCTGATATACGTTCTCCTGTGTGTATCTTCTCTGATTTCTGTTTTGCTACTGACTTGGATAAATGAATTTTCCTTACTGTTCACTATGCATGTTAATTGTGAAAGTGGTTTTTGGTGGGGAAAGGGTTGGCTTCAGAGATTGAGATCTTCCCCCAAAACTGAAAAAGTAATCAGAAATAAGCTTGAATTTGATCGTATCCCCTAGATGAACAATATTTAAGGGAGCAGACAGATATAATTCTATCCCAGTACTCCCTCTTTCTGAGAAGAGAAAAGTGGTCTCTGGCCCCAACCTCCTGCTTCCCTCCTGAGCCAGGAATAATGTCTCCCCCGGAGAAGAGTGAGGGGAGAAGAGACTAGGGATGTCTATTCTGCTTCCCTTCAACCCATTCAATATACCCCACCCCCATTCAACATGTGGAAGGTAGCCCCTCAACACAGGGGGCCTCACTACACATATGATCTTCACAACATCCCTGGGGTAGGGGTGGGGAAGGTGCCATTATTATCCCAATTTTACAGATGTAGACACTGAAGTCAAGAGAATTTAAGTGATTTGCTCAGGGTCCCACAGTTTTTATGTATCTAAGGGAAGATTTGAACTCAGATCTTCCTAATATCTAAAGTTTAGCATTCTATCTGCTATGCCACCTAACTACATTAAAATTCAAACCTTTGGGGTGGCTAGGTGGTGCAGTGAGTAGAGCACTGGCCCTAGAATCAGGAGGACCTGAGTTCAAATCTGGCCTCAGACACTTGACACACTTAGTAGCTGCATGACCTTGGGCAAGTCACTTAACCCCAATTGCCCTGCCTTCCTCCCTAAAAAAATTATAAAATTCAAACCTTTGAGCCCAGCATTTAAGGTCATCCACAAACTAGATCTAACCTCATTTCCAGAATGATTTCATTTGACTCCCACTTAATTACTGACATTGCAACCAAACTTGTCTCCAAACTCAGCTATCACCTCCATGCATCCATGTAAGCTATCCTCCACGCCCACCTTTTACTTCCCTCTCGTGGTCACCTTTCAAAAGCCCCTTTCTTCCTTCAAGACACAGCTGAGCAAAACTTTCCTGGGTTCCCCCAAATGGAAAACATTCCCTTCCTCTCTATTCTGCTAGAGCCTGTAGTAGGAAGGCC
>CM053626.1:14827721-14854544 GCA_028646595.1 Phalanger gymnotis | reverse complement strand
AAAGAAAGAAAAGAAGGAAGGAAAGAGAAGGAAGGAAAATTGTGATTCCATTAAAATTTAAAATATAAAATGATAAATATTTAACTTTTTAGTCACCATACTCCTATCTGGCTACACAGAGTTCCCCACAAATTATGTATCAGAAGTTCATTTCTAAGTCAGTTCTTTGAACCTCAGAATGCATTTTCCTATTTAAAAAGAAATCTCAATGGCATTGTCGTCATCACTTCCTATGAAATCTTTACCAATTACTTCCAAATTTTACCCCTCCCTACCCTCTACAAAGCTACTTGTACCTACTTTGTATGTACTCACATATGTTCACGATGTCTCTCCCTCATAGAATATATGACCCTTGAGGACAGGCAATATAGAGTGTCCCAAAAGTCTTAGGGCAGTGTTTTGAGCCTTTAATAGCTTAAGACTTTTGAGACACCTCGTGTTGCATTCATGACTTTGTAACCCCAGTGCCAAGAACAGTACCTGGAACATAGTATGTATGTAAATACTGACTGACTGACTGATTCCCAGTAGTCAGGTTTTCACAGTGGCACACAAAATCCTATTTAATTCCTAAGACAGCTAAACTCTAAGAGAGCAATGTGGCCATAGTGGGATAAGCATTGGCTCAGATGCCCTGGGTTCAAATCCTAGTTTTGCTATTTTCTAGTTATGTGACTCTGGACAAATCATTTCATCTCTCAGAGTTTTGGTTTCCATTCCTTCTGGTTCTGAATCTCATGGTCCATTCAAATTATATAAATCTCTTTGAGGAACTGAGGGCTCACCTGACAACCATTCAGTTCCACTAAGTTGAAAAACACATTCTGATGTACACATGGAGAAAGGAACATGGAAGTTACCAAGAAACTTTCTTCTTCCTTTCTTTCCTTTCTCCCACGCTACCCTTCCATTGCTCTCACCAACCCCTGCCCTCCAGCATCTTCATGGTCTTCAGAAGTTGACTTTATTCTTCATATGTTAACTTCCTGATGGTATAGACATTTTAAAAGAGGGAATTAGGAAGAGGAAAGCATAATCTAGTGCAAGGGTTCTTACCCTTTGTGGTACCAGAGACCCCTTGGCAGTTTGATTAACCTTCTCAGAATGTTTTAAATGCCCAAAATAAAAACATAGGGTTATAAAGAAAAACAATTAGATTGAAATGCAATTATCAATTTTTTTCAAGTTGGTAGACCCCATCTTAAGAACTCCTTATCTAAAGGGATGAATCTCTAATGGCAGAATCTCAAGCAATGTGACCCAGAGAAAGAGAGGGGAGATAAATAGGGGCCCACCCTAAGGACACCAGAGGATCACACCACCATCCACTGACCTCATGTTTATACTTCAGGCCAGGCCAGTGTGTGTAAGGTTCACTCCGGAGCTTCAAAGTATCTACTGCTTTATTCATCATGGCACAATCCAAGCTATTTTAATACCAAGTTCAATGTCAAACAAGGGACAGAAACTACTGGCAGATCATCCAAAACCCTATGACCCTTGGATCTTACCAATAGGGATGCTTCTAGTTTTGAAGGCCCCCATATTCTAAGGATCATTTTCCTTAATCATAATGTCTTCCCTCTGAGATTACCCCAAATTTATCCTATCTGTCTTGTTTGTACCTAGTTGTTTGCATGTTATCTCCCCCATTAAACTGTGAGCTCCTGGAGGATAGGAACTGTTTTCCCTTTCTTTGAATCCTCAGCATTTAGCACAGTTCCTAGCACACAGTAGGCCTTTAATAAATGTTTGTTGACTTGTCCATAGGATAAACCATCTCCCACCTCTAAAAGTTGGGCATTTTTTTCCTTTCTAAAGAAAACCTTTGGCATGGAAGACATTTAAGTTGACAAAGACAAGCTCAACTTTTAACAGCACATTTTCACCTTTCTCAGTGGCATCTCAGAATCACAGAGAAGAGACTTCAGTGGCTACCAACTGTAGCTCTTCCCTGAGCAAAAATACCCTACGTAACAGATTCCCAAAGGAGCTATTCTTTTCTTAAAGCCTCCCAATAAGGGGGGAGTAAATGACCTCCTAAAGCAGCCTATTCCTCTTCTGAATTGTTCTAAATGTTAGGAATATTTTTCTGGATATCAAGCCTAAATTTTCCTCCTTGATATTTCTGCCAATTGCCCTTTATCTACTTCCTGGGGTCAAACACAAACATTCCTCTCTCATACAAGGAAAAGTCCTTCAAAGACAATTCCAAGGATGTCACCCCTAAACCTTCTCTCGTGCAGGCTGACCATCTCCAGCTCTTTGAACTGATCCTCATACTCCATGAATGTAGGACACTTTACCGTCCTGGACAATCGACCAAACCTAGCATATCCATGTCCTTGCTAAAACATGGCAGCCAGAACGCCATGTCTCTTCACTGGCCATCCCACATGCCTGCAGTGTTCTTGTTCCTCACCCTCTGCCTTCTAGAGTTCTTGCATTCTTTAAGACACTATTCAAATCTTCATTTATTCAGAAGGCTGACACCCCCCCCACACACACACACACTACCACTTCTCCCTTGAGATTACCTGCCACGTATTCTATTTGCTGCCAAGTTGTCTCCTGCATTTGAACGTGAGCTGCTTGAGGACAGGAACCTGGTTTTTGTTTCTTTTCTGTACCCTCAGTGCTTAGCATGGTGCCTGGCATATAGTAAGTACTACATAAATGTTTATTTACTGACTGATTGACTACAATCTCAAATGATGTTTGGTTCAACTTCCTGGATTAAGCATGTTAGGAGTGCCTGTTGGATAGGAAAGATGGAAGATATCCAAAAACATCTCATTCCAAATAGAAAAGAAAAAAAGATGAAGGTGGCCTTGATTATTTAACAAAACTGTGGATATTTTCCTTTCATTGTCAGGGGTAGCTGGGGTTATTGACTCTTTTTCATAGGCATTGTTTAAATATGGCTGTAGACTGAGCAGGGAGGGGGAAGGGGGGAATTAAGTCAAGGAAGGGAGGAGGGTGTGATTGGAGATACTGGTGATGTACATAAAGTTACTCAGTGACCAGATTTATTTTTCCCTGAGTTTATGTCCCTTTAAACCACTGCCCCCAAAATTACAGCTTCTGGAAGGTGGGCACATAAATTTTTGACTTTTAAAACCACTTTCTTTAGAGATTGATGAATAGCTTTTGTCACTAGTGAGAGTAATTAGGAAGCTGTGCTGGCTGTCACTGGGCTCCACTGACACTCCTTCCCCTTCTGTGTTTTGTTACCTGCCTGTCAGGCATTTGGCACTGCTCATGGATGGACTCAGGGGTGAATTATGGTGTGTTCCCTCCCAGGAGAAGCTTTGTCAGAATGAAATAGCACCCACAATCCATTGAGCTGCCACTGCCACAAGAAATCAACATGGCAGACTTGCTCGGTACAAATGGCCAATCCTTCCTGCTCCTCATGGAGCTGCTTTTCACAGAATAACAGAAATTCAGAGGCCAATCCAACCATGCTCAAACTGAACAAGAACCCTCATTTTTAATATCCCTAATAATCTGGTCTAGAAATGAAGATCTCAGGTAGAGAGGACTGATGACTTTCTAAGATGTGACCTTCTACCTACCTGTGGACAGCTCGAGCAAGGTTTCTCCTCTAATCAACCTTAAATTGGCTTTTTTGTGACTTCCACCTATTGTTCCTAGCTCTGGGTTTGAGCACAGAACGTGCAGTCCCTCCTCTGCCTAATAGGCAGTAGAATAGGGTCTGGCCCTGTGATTTCATTGGCAAAGGGAGCTCCCAGTTCCCACCAACAATGCAAGTCAGCACATTTTCTACAACTTATAGTCATTATCAATTAATCAATATTTGTTAAGCACCTACTATGCATCAGGCACTGTGCTAAGTGCCAGGGATACAAAAAGAGGCAAAAGACAGACCTTGCCCTCCAGTTGCTTACAATCTAACTTGGACAGTTGCCTAGAGTGCTGATATAATCCTTGTAGAAAAATCTCCAATTTCATTTCCTTTCAGGAATTATTATGTGTTTTGATCAAAATGGTAGCACATGACTTGCCTAGGCTTGCATAGCTAAAATATGTCAGGACTTGAACCCAGGTTTCCCCAGCTTTCTGGCCAGCTCACTACCTACCACACCACACTCTCTCTCACATGACTTCAAATACTTGAAAACAGTTATCAGGTCTCCCCCTTAAGTCTCCTCTTCTCCACGTCCTGAAACTAATTCTTGAATGGCCTTGTCTTTATGACCCACAGACAAGGATTCACAAGATGAAAGCAGTGATTAGCAATTCGAGATCTGCATGGCTCCTTCGCTTGTCCTCCTCAGCCCCCATGCACTCTCCTAAATATTACAGTAAATCACCCTGCATGTGGGTGACTTTCATTTCCAGACTAGGAATTGCCCCCTTTGAAGCAAAGAGTTCAAAGCATTTGTCAACGTATGATTTCTGAGCCCCAATAAGCTCCCATGGTACAGAATGTCACCCTTAGAAAGGCAGAAAACTGAGTATCAATAACTACAACTCAGTGACAGGGACAAACACAGAGCCCAACTCTTTTCAGTTGTTTTAATAAAGCCTAGTGTGATTCCTGATACATAGTAGGTGCTCAATATGTGGCTGGGGGAAGGGATTAATGAATGAAACAACAATGTCTCTTTCAGCAGCTGGGCAGTGCAGTGTATAGAACATAGATGTTTTACTCGGAGTCAGGAAGACCTGCCTCAGATGCTAGCACTGTGACCCCGGGCAAGTCATTTAACCACCCTTTGCCTCAGTTTCCCTATCTGTAAAAGCAAGGTACAAATAGCACCTATTTCACAGAGCTGTTGTGAGGATCAGATGAGATAACAAGTATAATATTTTGCAAACCTTACAGCCCTATGTAAATGGTCATTATTATTTTTAACCACAAGTTGAAATTTTCTTTATAGGCTATTAAGGAGTGGGTAGAGTACTGGAGTTGGAGTCAGGAAAAAACTTGGGTTCCAATCCTGCCCTGTCATATAATCATGGTAATTGAGAACTTTAAGATTTGTGATGCACTTTATTTACATTGTCCCATTTGATCCCAGTTTGCCAAATAGGTAGCTGATGTTGATGGAGGTTAGTTGACTTGCCCAGGGTCCTACACAGTAAGCCTCAGAGACAAATCACTTACCTCCTCTGGTAAGGTCCACATGACTTACCTCCCAGGTTGTCACGAGGTTTATTTCATGTTAAACTCTTTACAAGTTTTGAAGCATTACATGAGTCATTATTTATACCAAGAAACCAAACCCAATGGAGAAACAAAGGCAGAGCTAGAGTTCTCCAGTTAAGACGCCATCCATTTTCTAGGAATCGCTTCTTTCATCTTTGACTCTCTTTCATCCGACAGCATCCCTGCATCTGGTATCTCTGAAGTGTCC
Organism: Phalanger gymnotis; assembly: GCA_028646595.1. Lineage (NCBI taxonomy): Eukaryota > Metazoa > Chordata > Mammalia > Diprotodontia > Phalangeridae > Phalanger > Phalanger gymnotis. The sequence continues at coordinate 14,849,157 of CM053626.1, read as the reverse complement.
TCAGACCTGCAGTGAATGCACGGTCTCAGGAACATCATTTCATCTTGCTTGGAAAGTGACAAGCTTGAGGTAGATATGCTAACGCAAGCGTCCTTTCCAACAGCGATGTTCCATGGGTCCGTCTCTTGAAGGAGTGGGGTCCAAAACTCATTTCATCGCCTTTGAAAACATCAGGGAACTAAATAGATCTTCCTCAAATGCTTTATACAGACAATTAAGTCCTCAGAGACTTTCTTACTCTTGCCCAATAGGAAGCCAATCTAATAAGACTTAGGCTAAGAAACAGCCAGAGCACCAATTGAGTGAATGGTGCCTCTGGGCTCTTGTCCAAAATGTTTTATTCCCCAGCCAAGGAAGCCTTTGTGGCTACTTCAGTGAAATGATTAAGAGAGGAATCAGGTTGGGTCCTTTTCCCCAAAACAGCATAGAATCCTAGATTTAGATCTTGAAGGACTTCGGAGGTTACCTAGTCCAACTTCATCCTTTTACAGATGAGGAAACTGAGGCTTAAAGAGACACAGTGATTTGGTCATGGTTATAAAGGTAGCAACTGACAGAATCTGATCCGAGCTCCACAAATTCAGCACTCCTGTCACTGTCCCATGCCAGAGGCCACCTAGCCTAACTTGTAAGAGCATTTTGTAGGGAAGGGATGAATGAAAGCAGAAACAGGGTGGGGGAATGGACGACATGGAGCAGGACAGAGAAAAGGACTAGAGCAAGGGCAAGGTAAAAAAATGGGGAGGGAGAACAAAGACGAAAGGTGTAGGGAGAAGAGGAGAGCAGGGACAGAGCAGGGGAAAAGAGGAAAGGCAGGTGGCCACAACACTAGATTCTCCTTCCTCTGGTAAAAATATCAATAGTTCTTAATTAGAGAGCCCTTTGGAAAACACTTTACATATATTATCTCATTTGATCCTTACGACGGTTCTGTGATGAAGGTGCTACCTTTATCCCCATTTTACAGATGAGGAAACTAAGTTTAAATGCCCAGCCACTTGCTCAAAGTCCCATAGTAAACATCTGAGGAAGAATCTGAACCCAGGACTTTCTCTATCCACATTCAGCAATCTATCTGTTATGCCATTCTAAACAATTTTTAAGGACAGCTAGGTGGTGCAGTGGTTCGAGTGTTGGGCCTGGAGTCAGGAAGATCTGAATTCAAATCCGACCTCCCTTACTGGTTGTATGACCCTGGGCAAGGCACTTAACCCTGTTTATCTCAGTTTCCTCATCTGTAAAATGAGCTGGAGAAGAAATGGCAAACCACTTCAGTATTTTTGCTAAAAAAATCCCAAATTGCGTCACCAAGAGTCAGACGTGACTGAACAACAAACGATGTTATAATTTCCTCTAATTGATATCAAGCTCCATCAACCATGAAGGGCCTTTGCTGAAATTTGAATGATTCAGTGAAGAGGGAGGGTGGGGAGAGACTACACCTTCCATGATAAGGAGTCAGCCTAGTTTAAAACCCACATGGGAATAAATGGTGCCTCTTAATTAGGGCTGATAAACACCAGATGAGAAATGCTGATGGTTCCCACTAGGGGATTTGTCTTAATAGTATTTGTATTTTTTCCCAATTACATGTAAAGACAGTTTTCAACATTCTTTTTTGTAAAATTGTGAGTTCCAAATTTTTCTCTCTCTCTCTCTCAGTTCCTTCCCCCCTCCCCAAGACAGCAAGCAGTCTAACATAGGCTATCCATGTACAATTATGTCAAACATATTTCCACATTAGTCAGGTTTCCACTAGAGGATTCGAGTTGTCTGTAGGATAAAATATAAACTTCTCTGTTTGGCTTTTAAAGTCCTTAACAATCTGGCCACAACTTCTCTCTGAGTTTCATTTTACAGGGTGTCCCAAAAGTCTTAGTGCAGTTTGAAGGCACTAAAGCTTAAAGGGGGCAGCCAGGAGGGCAGCCCTGGACAAAGGCCACTTTGCAGCAAATTAAGTTACTAAAGTTTAAAGTGGCACTAAGACTTTTGGGACACACCATACCTTACTCCCTCCCTAACTACCTTGTATTTATATTATATTTGTTCTGTATGTATTTATATATGTACATATTGTCTCCTTCAATAAAATATAAGCTCCCCGAGGGCAGGCATTGTCTCTTTTTTTGTCTTTGTATCCCCAACGCCTAGCACGTAGTAGGCACTAAGTCAATGCTTGTTGAATGATTAATTTCACTGTGTCAACATTTGGAACATCCTACTTACAATATAAATATCTCAGGGTGTATAGGCTAGATTTCTTTCTTAAGGACCATCCCTTAAACCCAAATCACTCTGGCGCTCATTGATTGGCCAACGCTAGGTCCCAGCCTAAGACTCATTTGGTTATTGTTTGGGCTCTGATAACCCAGAGCCAGTGTAAATAGCAACTGTTTCTGTTTTGGCCAGAAACATTGAGGGTCTTCCCCTCCCAAATTGAATTTTTTTGACTAGGTAAAAGAGGTCATTCTTAGCCTCATTTCTTACCTAGCCTTAACCACTGAATGGGTGTTGCTTCTGTCAAACTGAGACCTGGGAAAGACCTTAGCTTAAAAAGGCCAAGGTCTCCCACTGCATCTGGAGCCATCTCCAGTCATCCCGATCTTGCCACTAGACCCAGATGCGTCTGGAGGAGAAAGTAAGGCTGGTGACTTTGTATAGCCCTGCCTCACTTAAATCCTATTCACTTGCAAGTCATGGCATCACCTTCCTGATGCCACGGTCCTCTTCAAGAATGAAGGACAAACAACAATTTAGGACATTCTACTACCTTCTTCCAGCACTTTGGCTCTCACAATTTCCTTTCTACATCCCATCTCTTGCTGACACCCTCAGGAGTTGAATCTCCCTGCTGAGTAGCCTTCCAATGGAACTATTGGCACTGGCTGACATGTTCAGAGTCAGACCCAGAAAACTATTGTGGGGTTTCTATTCACTAGTGCCTGAAGACCATAATACAGTGCAATGGAATTCTTTAAATTCATCTCTCTTCATTTTTATAATGAAAGCCTCTGGTCAAAAGAAACAAAGAAATCAGGTGGGGGCTCAGGCTGGGGGAGGAGGCAAGGATGTAAATCACACGTTGAAAATAGCCCTAGATAAAATCCTAGATTAGAATCACTGAATATGTCCTTTCTAACACCTTTGGGGAGGTCAGTTTTAGTTCTTGATAGAAAAAAGGTGAGAACACTAGAAAATCATTTCGAAAACTAGTTGCCAGAAGGTCAGAAAGGTAGCAAATTAAAAACAACAGTTTGTCTGAAGTCAGAAGGAAAGATGACCTTGGGCCTAGACCACTGTGATTGCATTTGCTGCCCCAAAGATTTGTCAGGATCAGTGTTTCTATTACAAGACCAACCTACGATTTCAGAGCCCTGTTGCATACAAATGAGCCAATGCCTGAAAAACATCCAAAAATACAAAAGAGGTCTCTTAGAGAAGAGAAGCTGGGTCAGGCCATTTTTGAGAAAACAAATTTCCACCTTGTTCTTGTAATGCTGGCCCCATGAAGTCCAGGAGGAGCTGTTTTGTTTATCGGGATAATATTCAGCAGTGTAGGAGAGAAAGCTTTTATTAAAAGCGACAGCTGTGTTATTTACCTTCACAGAGAAAATACAGGCAAATAGCCGCCTCTCAACTCAGGGCTGAGAAATATGACCTCAAAGTGGGGAACCCAGGAGGGCAACACCAGACAAAGGTTAGTTCGCACCGAATGTATCCATATGGGAAGAGAAATTGTCGATGTTGTCCTTTAAGTTGCATTGGACAAGGTTTCAATATTATCTTGATTTAATTCCATTTGTTTTGTTAAGTGTCTTGTATACACCAGATTCTATCAGAGAGGTTGAGAATACCAAAAGAAAAAGGAAATACAGTAGTCTCTGCCTACATTCCAACTGAAAGTGATCAACTTAATACTATTGCATTCTCAACTAACCTTGGCCGAGCACCTGCTCTGGTGGGCTTGATGTAGCGCTGGGGTCTTTGCTTCCCTTTCACATTGGCTGGGCATAGGTAACTAAGTGAGCTCTTCCATCAAACTAAGTAGTATTATTTATTACTATATGTTGTTGAGGTTAGAAGCTGGACTTAGGATTTCACTGGTCTATGGGCCGATTACAGGAGGAAACTCCCTTTAGCAGTGTAGGTTGGTGTCTTCTATTCTATTTGAGTTTTAGAGAGCTGCCAAGAGAAATGAGTTTAGTGACTTGCCCGGGGTCCATGCTTAACTTTCTACAAAGCACATTCAAACATATCACTTCATACGGCTCTGACAGCATCTCTATGAATTGGGTGGGTATTGTCTGTTCCATTACACGGGATGGGAAAATTGAGGGTCACAAAGGTTAAATAACAGGCCAGTGTTCACTCAGCCACAATATGGCGGAGTCGGCCACTAATCAGCATCTCTCATGGGATGGAGGAGGTAAAGCATTGGTCATTATTCTGACGGGCTTGACGAGACTAAGGGAGGAAGAATAGATTTTTTTAAACATTTTATTTTCAATTAATAAGCATTTATTTTCTTTCCTTCTTATTTCTCCTCATTTAAAAAGTAAAAGAGGAGCAGCTAGGTGGCACAGTGAGTAGAGCACAGGCCCTGGAGTCAGGAGGACCTGAGTTCAAATCCAGCCTCAGACACTTGACATACTTAGTAGCTGTGTGACCTTGGAAAGTCACTTAACCCCAACTACCCTGCCTTCCCCCCTCCAAAAAAAAACACAATGAAAAAGTAAAAGTCTTGTAACAATTATATATAGTCAAGCAAAATTAATTCCCACATTGTCCATGTCCAAAAATGCATGTTTCATTCTGCACTTGGAGTCCCCTCTCTGTCAGGAGGTGGACAGAAGGCTTCCTTTTCAGTCCTCTGGTGCCATGGTAGGTCATTACATTGATCAGGGTTCTTAAGTCTTTTAAAATAGTTTATCTTTATAATACTGATGTTATGGCAAAAATTATTCTCCTCGTCTATTCACTTCATTCTGTCTCAGTTCATAAAGTCTTTCGAGATTTCTCTGAATCTATCCCTTTCATCAATTCTTAAGACACAAGAGTATTCCATTACGTTCATATATCATAATTTATTCAGCCATTCCCAGGTGATAGGTACCCTTTTAGTTGGGGTGGGGGGTTGGGAACAAGCATTTATATTATGCCTACAATATGCCAGGCACTGTGTTAAGTGCTTTTTACAAATATTATCTCATCCAATTCTTACAACAATCCTTCAAGGTAGGTGCTATTATTGCCCCATTTAACAATTGAGGAAACTGAGGCAGAAAGAGTTTTAAGTGATTTACCCAGGGTCACATAGCTAGTAAGTATCTGATTCCAAATTTGAACTCAGGTCTTCCTGACTCCAGGCCCAGAGCTCTATCCACTGCACCACCTAGCTGCCTCTGTTGCTAGTTCTTTGCCACTACAAAAAGAGCCATTAGAAACATTTTTGTATATGTGGGACCTTTTCCTCTTTCTTTGATCTCTTTGGGAAATAGGACTAGTAGAAATATTGCAGTATCAAAGAGTATGCAAAGTTTAGAACATAGTTCAAAAATACTTTCCAGAAAGCCTGGACCAATTCACAGCTCCCCTCCGCCAAAGTACATTAACATGCCTATTTTCCCACAGCCTCTCAAATAGTTTTTATTATTTTTTTTATCATCTTTTCCTATCTAAAGGGTTTCTTTAATTTTCATTTCTCTAATTATTAGTGGTCTGGAGCACTTTTTCATATGCCTATTATTGATAGCTCATATTTCTTCCTTTGAAAACTGTTTTTCATATCCTTTGATCATTTATAAATTGAGAAATGGCTTTTTTATAAATTTGATTCAGTTCCTTACATACCTTGAAAATGAGACCTTAATCAGAGAAACCTGCTGCAAAGATTTTTTCTTCTCCTGTTAACTGTTTCCCTTCTCATTTCAGCTGAACTGGTTTTGTTCATACAAAAACTTGTAATTTTATGTAATCAGGAGCAATAGCTCCTAAACTCCAGGAATTTGGGAGTTCATTGGGTGACACTGGATCAGGTCATTTTAATTTTTAAACAAATACTTTAAAATATATGCAAGTTCAAAGATAGGTGATGTCATTGTTTACAACTCCTGATGCTATTTTTTGATGTAATCAATGAATCCCATGAAGATGAAGTTTAATTCCATGGAGGGGAATGTAGGACAAGCCTGTTAATTAGCCCACCCCCTTGGAAACTGGGCTAATTAGCACAGAGGCTAAGCTCAAGATTATCTTTATAACATCTAAAAAGGTATGCTAAATAGATTAAAAAACAATGTGGGAAAGGCGAAAGCGAGATTATGAGAAAGTTACGCTGCCTAAGGAAATTAACCAATAGTTTGTATCCTTCAGCGCTTTCACAAGGTCCACTTATTTCTCTTCATCTTACTTGGTGTCCTAAAGACTTCCACTAAACAGTACTGTCATTAATTTGCCATTACTACTAGATCTTGATTAGTGCGAATAATGAATCCCTTGTGGTGGTCCCATTATTCAAATTCCCACTGAGAAATTCCACTGGGCTGGAACCATGGTTTTGTTTTTATCATGTTTTACATAATGATAACTTTGTGAGTACATGTGACCCCTTCAGGGGAATTTATTGTTTGCATTAATCGGGATCTGTCTGTACAGCCGATGCCTGAAAACCATAAAACTTGACTTTTTATGCTAATTCTGTATTTCAGTCTTTTTGCTAGTTCAGACTTGACCATCCCTATCCCTTTCATCTGAATAAGTGATCTTCCACACTATAGCATTCACCCAAAAATCTAATCAATACATGAAAACCTAGACCTAGCGAGCAGCTACATTTAGGAGTAATCATTCACTTTGCAAAAGGATACACCACACATACACACACACACACACGCATACACACACACACACACACACACACACACACACCAGTCACACCAATAGTATTCCTTAAAATAGCCGGATCATCTGTTGCATTTAACATATGGTTTAATTTACACATGATTTGGGGAGACATTATCACAAAATCCTGGTAGAAATGAGACTGGTACAGGCATGAAGCACCCTGGACAGCATCTCAGCATCTGGAGAGCTGTGCTGACATGAAATGGATGTTTCTTTGAGGCGCTGGAGCATACTTGGACACTCTGTAACTAGTTCCAGTCACTAAGCATATGGTTAACTCACTAAGTAGCCAGAACTGGCAGCCATCAACCATTCAATCAATCAACAAGCATTTATTAAGCATTTAGTGTGTGCCCAGCACTGTGCTAGGTGCTAGAGATGTGAGTGCAAAGAATGAAGCAGTCCCTACTTAGAAGGTGCTTATATTCAAATCAGTTCCAATTATTAAACTCAAGTATGGGCTCAATCTGACTAAACTGATTTAATACTGATTAATAATACTGAACTTCTAAGAGTCCACAGATTCCTACTTTTACTTGCAGGGATAGCTCTGATACAATCATTCACAAAAATGGCTTAATATGTTACATTTTCAATCAGATAATGAAGGGAAGACTGGACTTGGAATCAGGTAAACCTAGCTTGACCCATCCCAGCCGCGTGACTGTGGGTAAATCGTTTAACCTCTTTGGGTCTCAGCTTCCTAATGTGAAAAATGTTGATAATAATAATGGCTCCATATACCTCACACATCTGTCAAGAGGAGGTGACTGTAATCCTCAAGGCAGCACAGAAAAGTGTTATCATTATCCTTTGCCAGTTTTCTCCTTGGGAGACTGTTGACCTCTGGATGCCAAAAGAGAGATGACAAAGCATTGTTGTTCATTATTGTGATGCACTTTGTAGGACTAATGGATTCCTTCTTTATATTCCCAAAGGAAGCTCTCACCTCTTAAATCTGTTTCCTTTTTTTCCAATGGCCTTTCACTGGACGCTGTTGTGTTTGTCACACCTGTTCGTCATCCTTGTCACAAAGAGAACAGCCCGGAGAAGGAATTTGTATTGTAGTTTGCACCACAAATGATACTCATCTTGTGTTTTTCCAACATGAGCCTTCCTGCTGTCAGTATAGTAGTGTAAGGCATCAAGGCGAGAGCTCCCAATCTCTTTTCTAATCCTCCCTCACACTGACACTTTGGAGGACAGGATGAGTAATTTTTCTTTTTTTTTTTTTTGCTTTTGTTCTGGTTTTTGTTGAGACTGGGTCTCCTATTCCTCCCAAGTGGGAGAGCAGCAGTCATTCATGGGCCCCTTACCAATAGTGGTCACTACTGAAACTATAACCTGCTCCCCTTTTTCTGATCTGGGCCACTTTACCCCTCCTTAGGCAGTCTGGTGCCACACAAACGCTCAGGGTGCTCACCACATTGGTGCCCAACTTAGTGTGGACACCGAATTCATTGGCTTTAGCCTTATGGCTTCTCAGAATTTCTGAACTCAAATGATGCACCAGCCTCAGCCTTCCCAGAAGTAGGGACCAGAGGTTTACACCACCAACCCCAGCACAACTCCTTTTTGCTAAGCTTGTCTCAACACATGAGCCCAGCCCTACTGAATGACCTTTGGGTTTTGAACAGAGTTGGCCCAGGAGATAAAGCAAATATGGTTGCCTAGAAGCTTGACTTCTAAAACAAACTAGGCCAAATGGAAAATCATGATGGCAGATTTCATAGCATCCAATATTGGTTTATGATTCCAAGTTAAGGCATCACATATCGTCTGTGAAGCCATAAATGGTTCAAATCTTAGTTGTCTTAGGGATGATCCTTTTCCCTTACAGCCAAGACATACGCCAATGGTCATCTGCTGAGGCTAGGGAGAATTGAACCCTTCTACTTGAAATTCAAGGCTGCTTGGAGCCCTTATTTGTAGAATTTTTACTGTGTCCTACTCCAGGATAGGCTCACAGAATCCCAGAATCTCTGAGTTGGAAGGGACCTCAAAGACCAGCTCATCCAATGCACAACTCATGAAGAGTCCCCTTTAAACCCTAATTACTGAGTGTTTATCCAGATATTGCTATAGACTCTTTGGGACTGCCATGGCCATAATTTACTTTCCTGGACCCTGGTCAAAGTTCTCAAATTCAAATTTAAGACAAATTCAGTTGAGGAGGCAAGCAGAGAGCCCAAGAGAACAGGAATTCTTGTAGAAGTAGCTGGCAGTTAGGGGTTCATGGTGGGGGATGGCCAGGTAGACATGACTATTGTCCTCTGGGGCCAAATAGAATGAGCCTAAGCTGCCTTCCACAAGGTACAGATGCTTCTTTCTACTCAAGTAACCCTGAGGTCTCTCCTGCTTACATGTCCATGTCTCACCTTAGAATATAAGCATCTGGAGAGCAAGGACTATGTCACTTTTTGTGTTTGTACTTCAGTGCCTGGCACACAGTAGACACTTAATAAATGCTAACCACCTTTCCAGTCTTACGTCTTACTCTTCTCCATCTACTCTTTGACTCAGTGACACTGACTTTTTGGCTGTTCCAAGAACAAGAAACTCCATCTCTTGGCTCTGGGCATTTTCTCTGGCTAAACCTCATGCCTGGAATGCTCTCCCTCCTCTGCTCCAACTACTGACTTCTCTGGCTTCCTGTAAGTTGCAACTAAAATCTCATCGTCTACCCGAAGCCCTTTTAATTCTAGCTCTTTCCCTCTGTTTATGATTTTCTGTTTATCCTGTTTGCATATATTTACTTCTTTGTTGTCTCTTTCATTAGACTGTGAGCTCTTTGAGGCAGGGACTCTCTTTTTCCTCTTTTTGTATTCCTTGCACTTAGTATAGTGCCAAGGGCTTAACAGATGTTTGTTGACTGACTATTGGTGGACTGATGTGACTTGGCTCCAAAAGGCAAAAGTAGGAGCCATGGAAGGGAGTTCAAAAGAAGCATATTTATACACTGTCAGAACACCCTAAAATGTTCCCAAAATGGAATAGGGTGCTTTGGGAGGAAGGAGGGAGAGAGTTTTGTCCTCATTAACAGCCTTTGAGAAAAGACAGGTATGTCTTTAGGGGAATGCTCATTAAAATATGGGTTGCACTAGAGCATGAGGCCCTCAGGCAGCATCGTGGGGGAATACTCCAGAGCAGGGGTGGCTAACCTGCAGCCCCAAGGCCACAGGTGGCCCTCTAGGTCCTCGAGTGCAGCCCTTTGACTGAACTCAAATCTCACAGAACAAATTTGTGGACCTAGAAGGCTACATGTGGCCTCAAACCAACAGGTTCCCCACCCCCGCTCCAGAGAAAAGCCCGAGAAAAAAATTAATACAAGGGAATAATGCTACTGTGTGATTTTTCTAAGTGTTACTGAATGTTACTAAGTGATTTTTCTAGCCCTTATGTGCTATCTAATGACCCCCTCACTTGTATTTCAGTTTGACACCCCTTGACTAGATATACTCAAAAGCTCACCCCAATTTTGAGATTTTATGATTTTTATCAAATGCCAAATGAGATGGAAATCAGTCTGCATCAGTCCTGTGGTAATAGACTTTTCTGAAATCAGCAAAACATCCACAGGGTTGGAAATTGGCACTTTGTGAGAGACTCTTTTGCTCACTCTGTGCTTGCCTGTTGGCTTTCAGTCAGCTGGGTTCTGGCTATGGGAGGCATTCAGAACAGAGGTTATTTTTAATTCCAAATGTCAAAACACCTCTGCTGCTTTGTGATTTCCATTCTGAGCAGCTGTGATTGCAGTCCCTGTTTGCAGATGGTAATGAGGGCCCTTGGAGCTCCAGTCCACAGGCCAACACAGGCCTGTTTCCAGCCAGACTGAGCTTGAGTCAAAGACTGAGGCCGAAAACAAGCTTTGCTGGAGAAAATGAACAGGAAGCTGTCTCTGGCAAGGTGGAGCAAAGCAGTAGGCCTGGCAAGGAGGCTTCCTGGGCCACGAATGCTTGGCGTGACCCAGCCATTATCAAAATGCTTTCTGCGGTTCCTGAACTATTATTCAGAATAGACCTTTGATTCATTTTGTATTTTAAAAGCAAGAATTGTGAATGTCTTATCAATTCCTTTTAAAGCTAACATGAGAAGAATCTCTTCCAAGTCACTCTATACAGAGTTCCAACATGAGACATTAAAATTCCATTGTCTTTTCATGTAAACAATAGGGACTCATAGAAAAAGTGGGGGATTTGAAGTCAGGGGAGTTGGGTTCAAATCTTGTCTTTGTTACTTACTTTGTAGTGTGAGTAACTTCACATTTCAGGGTCTCAATTTCCTTATTTACAAAAGGCGGAAGGAGCAGCAAAAAAGGAAGATGGACTAAATGATCCTAAATTTCTCTTTGGCTTTACTTCCTACAATCCTTCCTTGATTCACTCAAAGACAGCTTATAAATCTCTGTTTGTAGTTACTTGGATGCATCTAGAACTACATTAACAACCATCCTTCTATGATTTCTTACCCTTCAGCTCTTATTCTGTTGAGAAGCAGTATGGTACAGTAGATAGGGTTCTGGGCCTAGAGTCAGGAAGACCTGGGTTAAAATCCTGCCCCAAACACTTACTAGCTGTGTGACCCTGGGCAAGTCTCTTAATCTCTCTCTGCTTTGGTTTCCTTATCGGTAAAACGAGAGAAGTAGACTTGATGGCCTCCAAGATCTCATCCAGCTGTTGACCTATTACCATTGCCTTTTTGTAAGTCTTCTATAAACAGAATTATTGTGTAGTAAGAAATGAAGTGTATGAGGGATTCAGAATGTAGTCTCTGTGTTCTCTGGACTTTGCAGTAGAAGATGAAAACCAAAGAAGAGGCATTCACTCCCTTTTCTGGCCTCCACCCTTGGAATATGGGCATTACCAGATGGGTCCAGAGACTCCCTTTTCATTATTGGGCAGTTCCTACTCACCGTGTAAGGAGAAATGGCTCGTCCAATAAGGGAGAGAGGAGGAATATATTTGTAAATGAAGATAATGTAAAAACGATTAATAATTGTTTTTAAGAAAATCTGGTTACTCTCTTTGATTCTACTTTGCAGAGAGTCTGCTGCATTGTGCATTGCTGGGGGGGGCGGCCTGGTGACAGAGGAGCAATCATGACCTGCCAGCTCAACTTCCTTCCCATCAGCAATGGCAACTGACTTAAGAACCCCAAGACTGGCTTTCTTTTCCTGATCTGAGATATTTATAAAAATTTCCATCATATCACTCAATCCCACTCTTCGGATCTACTGCCAATCCACTTAACTTGTTCCATGCCCAGTCATTTTTGCCACTCCCTACTTACAAAGAACAAATATCCACCTCTCCAGCTGGGAGGATTGGTCATATTTTTATCTAGAATAAGCTGGTATTGTGGGACTAATTAAATAAGAAGTTCTAGACACACTTAAACAGCAGAGAAATTGGAGTCAATTCTTGCCATTTGGAACAAAGGAAAAGAACGGAAGGGAGTTAAGGCTATCCCTTTCTTTCTCAGCTATCCAAGAAAGAAATGTTCCTCAAATCGTAATGTACTCTAAAGGCTGGCCTGAAGGAGTCCTGTACAGCCTGCTCCCATTCAGGTATCCTAGCATTTTTTCACAAGATAGTAAGCCAGGAGATTCCCTCCTGCCAGCAGAAAGGTATCCTGCATCGTGCATTCCATGTCTCAGAGGCACCATGTGTTTTAGGAGAAATAGAGGGCTATTTTTATAAACTAAAAGAGTAAAATAAGCAGAACCAAGAGGAATAATCTAGAAAATGGTTGTACTAATATGAATTAAATATTTGCTAAAAGAAAGCCCAACTGAATACCTGAAAAGCCTGCCATGGTCCAGGGGAGAGGTAATGAAATAGCTCACCCTCTGAATGATCCATGAATGCAAGGGAACGTTACTGACCAGAAGAAATTACAAAGATGAGGAATGCAGAGAAGTATCAGAAGAGTTATAACTGCAGAAAGCAGAACCAGGGAAACAGTATACACAATTACTGCAATAGCAACAAAAAGAAACGGGATATTTTGTCGTTGTGAGGACCAAATGCATGTCTAAAGAAGAGAACATGCACCTCCCTTCCTTCCTTCCTTGAAGAGGTAAGGGATGGTATATGGGGGAAGGCAGCAGGTACTGTGGGTGGAACATTGTAACTGCCCCCCCATAAATACCTCGGATGTATTTGGAGTACATCTTTTTATGTACATCCGTGTTTCTCCTGATAGAATGCCTGCTCTTTGAGGGAAGGGACGATTTCATTTCTGTCTCTGGATGGAAGTCTAGCATCAATCATAGTAATAAATGTTAGTTGATGATTCCTAAGGACTCGCGATAAAAAATGCTATCCACCTCCAGACAGAGAGCTAATAAACTCTGAGTGCAAATTAAAGTATAATTTTTTTCACTTTATTTTTCTTGCTTTTTTTGCAACATAGTGGAAATATGTTCCACGTGATTTTGCATGATCGCATATGTGTATGATTCTCAATAATCAGAAGAGGGATAGGAGGGAGGGGAAGAATTTAGAATTCATTTTTAATGAATGTTTAAAATAAAAAATAATTTTTTAAATAAATTTTCATTAATTGATTCCTATCATCAGACTCAGAAGATATAATGGTTAGTTTTACTAAACTGATTTCTTCTCTTTTTTACTCTTTTTAGGAGAATTTGTTTGATTAATAAGTAATATGAATACCTAGAATGTATATGCTACTACCTTTTAAGGTGTACAAAGCCCTTTATAAATATTATCTCATTTCCTAACCCACAACAACCTTGAAAGGCAGGTGCTATAATTATCCCCCTTTTATAAATGAGGAAACTGAGTTAGACTGTGATTAAATATCCACCCAAAGAGCTGGCTCTGGGATCCTCACACTATCCCTAGGTACCAATAGAGCACCGGGTAATCCCCAGGTGTAGAAAACATAGATTTTGAGAATTCGAGGGAAAGCACTTGCTTTATAAAGGGTTCCCTCTACATTTCCTCTAGATAAACACTCATAAGTACATATTAAACATATGATTATAAAGAGGGGGCCTGCCCACCCTGTACTGCGTTTCCCTGAGGGCAAAGACTGTCATTTCTCATCTTGGTAGGCCCGTCGCTGAGAACAGAGCAGACAAGTGTTTAATTAAGCCCAGAGCAGAGATGGGCCTGCCTAATAAACATCTGTGAAACTTAGCTGACCTATTCCAGACCCTCAGTACTAGATAAAAGTGCAGTCATCTCAGTCTCTCCCCGGCATTTCATGAAACTCTCACTTGACTGGGAGTTATTAACGTGGGGTCCATGGAACCCTGATTTCAGAGGGTCAATGACCTTGTATAGGAGAAGAATCACATCTTGATTTTCCCCCAAATGAAATTCACCATTGTGTTCAATTATTTAAAAAACGTTGTTCTGAGCAGAGGTTCACAGATCGCCCAAGGGGTTGATGACACAAGTAAAGTTATGAGCCCCTACCCTCTACCAGCATAGAATGACACTTAGTCGGGAAACTAAGAGCCTTAGAAAGTTGCTTGGGGCATTGAGAGGTTAAGTGATTTGCCCAGAATCACCCAGCCAACAAGAGTCAGAGTCAGGATTCAAACCCAAATCTTACTAATTCTAGGGTCACTTTCCATTCATTATACCTCTCTTGGCAAGATACTCCTTTTAATTCTTCAAAGCAATGAAATTTCCTTGATGTGAGTATCCCTTATGCTTCCACAAAATATAACCACTCTATAACTTAATAGAGGGCAGCTAGGTGGTACAGTCAGAAAAATTTATCTTCCTGAGTTCAAATCTAGCCTCGCATGCTTGCCAACTGTGTGACCCTAGGCAAGTCACTTAAACACTATTTACCTCAGTTTCCTCATCTGTAAAACGAGCTGGAGAAGGAAGTGGCCAACCGCTCCGGTATCTTTGCCAAGAAAACCCAAAATGGGGTCACAAAGAGTCAGACATGACTGAAAAATGGCAGAACAACAAAAAATAACTTCGTAGAGTCTGAAACCTAAAATGATGAGTAGCCTTCTGCCAATCAGCTTATGAGACACTCCAAACTCAGCAAGGCGGCTACTCAGATGTACGGTTCTTATACAATCTATAGCATTACTACATCGTTAACATAATTTATATTATACTAATATATTATATACAAAGTATAAATGCACCAAAGATCAGAATGGCATGGAGGATAAAGGGCCACCCTTAGTCAGGAAAACCTGGAGTCCAGTCCTATTTCTACCATATACGAGTTGTGTGACCAAGGACAAGTCCCTTATTTCTCAATTCCTCCAAGCAATGCCCACAAGGATTACTCTCTAATACCATAAGTTATATCTGAGTTGCAGAGGCAGTGTGGGACAGTGAGAAGAGCACTGGATTTAGAGCTAGAACACAGGATTCGAATCTCACCTCTGTCAATACCTGCGTGGCCCTGGGCACTTCTCTGGGTCTCAGTTTTCCAGAAATGTAAAAGTAAAAGGAGACAGGCACGATGACTTCTGGGCTCCTCCCAGGCCTAAATCGAATCATCCTGTTCTCATCATTAATGATGAGAGTTTCCATGGTAGAAACTTCCTCACAAAAATAAAATCGCACATCCAAATGAGCAAAGAAAAACACATGTAACCTGATTTTAAAACCTAAGACATTTCACAAAACGTTGCTTCAGTGGGAGTCCTCCTGTGGTGGAGAGCAACGTGATCCAACGCTGTATTATCTGTGTGAGGGAGAGGAGTTGGTGCAAAGGCTTCAGAGAGGAGAGACAGCTTTCATTTCTTTTTTTTGGAGAGGGGAAAGCAGGGCAGTTGCGGTTAAGTGACTTGCCCAAGGTCACACAGCTAGTGTCAAGCATCTGAGGCTGGATTTGAACTCAGGTCCTCCTGACTCCAGGGCTAGTTCTCTATTCACTGCAACACCTAGATGCCTCAGCCTTCATTCCTTCTCTGAGCGAAATGCACATCATTCAAGACTCTTCAGGAATCAAACTGGGAAAAGAGAGAAGATTGGCAACATGCCCCTGATTTCCAGCTTGCCTCCATAAAGTGACTGGTAATTTTGTCTTTGGACGATATCAAATCCTCCCTCTTGGTTGAGCTGAGATATCTCACTTCTAGTGGAAGAGCTAATTCACTCTGTGCATAACCCATCTGTCTTCTATTTGTTGTCTACTTTTGTATCTGCTTGTGCGTTTACTCACTATTCACTATTTATGATGGTCTTTTGTGTAACTAGCAATTTGTGGGAAGAGGTTAGGATGTCACTGGTCTAAGTTTAGGGTTGGCCTTTCCCCCTTAAGTAATAGCAACCAGGAAAGCAGTTTGAATCTGAAAAGAAATCATGCCCCTGTACAAACAATATTTAGGAAGGAAGAGATATAGATATATGTATATCTATACATATAGACATGCATGTATGTATATATACATATGTGTGTGTTTGTGTGTGTATATATCTCCTAGTCCATTAACTTTTCTCTCCATGGAGAAGTGGGAAGCCATCCTCATGAGCCCTTCTACTACTCCCCTTCAGGTAGAAATCAAAGTCTTCTTTGGAGCAGGGTAGTTAATGTTTTAGAGATATCTATCAATGCCTACCCAAAAAGTACATTAGGTAATTCATGTGGATATACATATCTTAACTGGACAACACATACCTTACAATAATAAATAAATTATATTCTTCTACCTAAGAAATGGATTCACTATAAACAGTTTTAGTTCAATGTGTTCATACTGATGCATCCTACTAACCCTTTTTACTTTTTACTAAACATGCTTCCTTGGTCATTTTGAGTGAAAAACAAATAACAATACCCCAATATAATTCCACTCTAAATCATTTGCTTTACCTGCACCTTGGTTTATCTCTGTCCAATAACTTCCTGTTCCAGCTACATACCTTTTGCAGTGTAGAGAGCCACCTCTTACCTGTTGGTCATTATTTCCATTCTCAATGAGTAGATAACAAAATGTACGTTCAAGGCATACGTGTTGAAAGCTTCATATACAGAGGGGTGAAAGCTGGTTCTAGATATTGGACATTTTGACATTCTGACGTAAATAAATTAAAAGCCAACTATAAATGGTTCAAACATCCCCCATCACGGTGAGATATTACGAGTGGAGAATCCAGACGAGGAACACCACTCTGGCTGATTTACAACTCTTCATTTATATTTTAAAAGACCACGTAACCCTCCCTAATGTGTTATTACTTATGGCCAGACATGATACATGCTGATGTCAGCTAAAAGTTGGGTAAAATACTGAGGGGGTGGGAGGGGAAGAGGAGGCTTATCAGAGGGGAGAAAGGAAACTACACATCTTGATTAGCAATCACTACTACCTTGTAATGAGTTTCTGGACCAGCAGGGGTGAAATTGAATGCCAAAATCGCATATAAATTATTCCCCATTTAAGCACAGACCGACCACAGTGTTCCCCATTTCCAGGTCCACAGAGTTTAACGTACCAAATGTATCACCGAACGAAAGCTTGCATTCATTCTAGAATGCACTTGACTGTGTTTGTATGATTGATGGAGGCTGGATGAGAGTTCAGTAATATGGAACGACTCTCAAAGACCATATATCAACCGCTGGGTATGTGGTGGTGTTATTGTGGTGTCAACCAGTAAACATCTTCTTTCAAGAGGTTATACTGGTAACATACTAATTCAAGAACTGGGTCTGTCTGTAGAATAACTGCCCCACAGAGAACTCTGAGACGTAACAGGAATTACCACTTTTCCTTTCGATTTCTAGCTCTCGTCATAGAATCAGAGCATTTTAGAGCTGGAAGGGACCTTAGAGGTGATGCTGTCCCTCCCTCCAGTTTACAGGTAAGGAAACTAATCCTCAGAGAAGCAATGTGATGTTCGACACTGGGACCAGAACCAAGCTCCCCAGATTTCTAGTCCAGCAAGTATTTCTTTTACAAGAGTCATTTTATTCCATGCTGGGACCCAAATTAAAATTTAGTGCCACTTTACAATTTTTTTAAGAAACATTAGACCACTCAAACTTCTCCATGTCAATTATAGTGGAAGTACCTAGAGCTCTAATTAGCAAAGGACCACTGGGGGTTTTCCCCGTGGTGCCAACATCTAGTAGAGGAGCCTTCTCACTATGGCAACCACTGTCTTCAGATTTTACAATACTCCACTGACCCACATGGTCACATGATGCAGTCACCTCCAGATCACTACCCCAGGATGGCATGGCCGTTGTGACCTCTCTGCTTGAGTTCATTTTCTCATTTATCCTGGCAGAGGCAACTGCTGGACTTGGGGAGAACAGTGCACCCTTCACGATTACACTCCAAATCAGACTTCCTTCTGTGCTGCTGTCACGCCTCACCCCCCACTGAGTTTGCCCCCAGGTACAAGAATGCCCAGTGATGGTTCTGATAACACCCACATTTCCCAACACTGCATTTTCCCATCTCGTTCTCTATATTTCTACTACATCAGATTGAGAATACAGTGGAGCTTTACAATTTCATGAGAAAAACAATCTCCTTGACAACCAACTGAGCATTTTAAGATTTTTATTGAAAAGCATAATCTTACATATTTATGCATTTCTTCCTGCTTTAAATCCTATAATCCCGGATTCACATGCTCATAAATCCAGAGCTTTGAGGGATTTAAAAGACCATCCAGTTTAATCTTCTCACTTTACAAATGAGGAAACTGAAGCCCACAGAGATTCAGTGACTTACACAAGGTCACACAGCTAGTAAGTATCAAAGGCAGCATGTCTCCATTTAGGAACCAAGCAAGAGCTCCTCCCAAAGCCTCCATTTAAAGAGGGCTCCCAAGACAGATGGCTCTTCATTTCTACCTGACTGCACACCTTCCATCATGAGCATGTCTGTGGACCAAGTACCTTTCTCTAACCCCTGTTTTTCAGCTTCCTTTAGAGTGTTGCCTTTCCCAATTAGATTGGGAGCATCTTGAGAGCAAGAATTGTTGTTCTTTTTTCATATTTGTATCCTCGGTGCTACTTTGCCTGCTGCCCATCACATAATAGGTACTTAATAAATGGTTTTTGACTTACATGCAACCTCTCTGACCAGTTAACATCATAAGTTTCCTCCACAGAGTCAGATTAGGTCCTCCGTACAGACATAGAGAAATTAATAAATGTAGATACTTCCAATCCCTCTCTGTGTATCTGTATCTCTCTCTCTCTCTCTCTCTCTCTCTCTCTCTCTCTCTCTCTCTCTCTCTCTCTCTCTCTCTCTCTCAGAAAACTGAAGGGCAATATGAAGCCACCATTTTATACAATACAATTTCCCACTCTCCTTCATAAACTCTGGTCATCAGTAAGTTAGTGTCCTTATGTTGTCACAATTAATTAATCCTGGCTTCTTAGAAATGGATCACAAGGGAAAAAAACAGATGAGGCAGCCACATAGCCAAGGCAAAGGGGTAACCAATGAACAACCCTTGTGTTCCACTAGTATCCAAGAGAGTAAGAGGAAGGTTCCCTGTTTGTTGAGTGGACACCCTCCACCCACACCCCATGGAGAATTTACAGGAAGACATGGACAAGAGTGGCACAGGATGGCCATGGATGGATTGTGGAACCAATGGATTGTGAGCTGCATCCCTGGAAAAATGGGCAAGATTGTGCATCCATCCAAGTACTAGAGAAGCCCTAAAAAGTGGGGGGCCTTTGGGCGGGACTACATTCCTTGGTTCCAAACTGGAAGAAGCCTTTCCCAGTGATAGAGCAGGTGTGCCCTTTCCAGCTCTACTCCATCCCTCTCTCAGCTCCAGCTGAAAACTGACAGACAGACTGGAGTGCAGGGGATCTAGGAAGGTACCAGCTCTCCTCTGTTGCTATGATACTATTCCTCAGTACTAAACAAGAGGCCCTGCAGGGAGACCCAGCATGGTGGGATCAGGGAGAATGAGGGAAACTTTTCTCTGACAGAAAGAGAACAATTCCAGCCTTATTCTGAGCTTAAGCCACAAATTTAACCCTATGTTTCAGGAAGAAGTTTGATCTCCTTAAAAGAACGTTTCTCAAGGGCGACTCTGAGAATAAGATCCTGCTCTTCCTATTCATTCTAGGCTCCAACTCATTATCTGTTTGCAGCATTTGTCAAAGATACATACGTGTGTGTACTTGCATACATGCATATGCACATGTCTATATGTCTATCCAAATATGTGTGTACATGATTCTACAAATGTGCATTTTATTTATATGTATATTATGTAATACATGTGTATGTATGCATCTATCTAGATAGAGTGATGTATAAGCTTTATGGCTGCCCATTCATCAGCACATCTTAGCCCGGACAATAGGCATTCTTCGTTCACTTGTTGGGACAGCTAGGCGACTCAATGGGTAGAGCACCAGGCCTCAAATCAGGAAGACCTGAGTTCAAATTTGGCCTGACATTTATTAGCTATATAACCCTAAACAAGTCACTTAACCACTGCCTGAATCCATTTCTATATATGGGAATAATTCTAAATCTGTAAAATGGAATAAGCATAGCACCTGCCTTCCAGGGTTGTTGTGAGGATCAACAGAGATCTTAGCACAGTGCCCGGCACATGGTAAGCAGTATAAACATGTTAGGTTATCATCATCATTATTCCCCCCATGAATACTTAGACTGTTCTCTTCGATTATAACTCTCACATAGCAGGCTCTGAAATTATCGGCAGCTTGATATAACGAGCACAAAGGCACCCACCAAGAAGGGCATCTGGAAGATCATTATCTACAGGGACTGTCTCTCTCTGCCTTGGACTCTGGCTTGGATCTCCACCAAGACAGTGGCAACCACGGGCTTCCTGTTCTGTGTCTCCTTTGATATTAATGACCCGAGGGTTGCCGGACAAGGTTATCGCTGCTGTTGTATCTTCCAAAGAATCTTGTATAATTTTGCCACAGCAGAAGGTGATACTTCATTAGGGGACATTTTGCTCTTCCAAATCACACACCATTTTTATAGCAACAAGAAGGGGCCAGTTCTTATGTCCCCTACATCTTTCAGTCATGGTGTAGTTTACTGTGGACTATAACTTGGGAAAACATTCAGTCAGCCAGTCAACAAGCAGTTATGCATCATGTCATATGTGCCAGGCACTGAACATACAAAGGAGAAAGCAAAGAGCATCTGAGCTCAAAGAGCTTAGATTCTGATGGGGGAGCAAACATGAGAATTATTAGATACGTACAAGACACATACAGTGCAAATGAAAAACAATCTGAAAGAGGGACCCGCAGCTGTTTCCTGCTCTGTTCCCCTCTAATACCTTTTCCTCAAGTTACTCCTTACAATAACATTTTCTCCTTTAAATACCTAATTTCTCAGATGATATTAAATGACTAAGTCATGGAACACGAGAATTTGAATAATTAAAATTAAGAATCACCCAAAGGGTGAAGTACACGGTGGATAGGAGCAGGCCAGGCGTTTATTGATTACAGACAAGGAAACATGAAAGAGAAGCATTTTTAATAGACATCATCAGAAAAGACAGGCAGGTCATCATTTGAGAGAGAGAGCGATAACAAATCAGCAGCC
>CM053626.1:14811888-14827221 GCA_028646595.1 Phalanger gymnotis | reverse complement strand
GGAAGGAAGGAAGAAAGGAAGGAGGGAGGAAAGAAGGAAGGAGGGAGGAAAGAAGGAAGAAGGAAGGAAGGAAGGAAAGAAGGAAGGAAGGAAGGAAGGAAGGAAGGAAGGAAGGAAGGAAGGAAGGAAGGAAGGAAGGAAGGAAGGAAGGAAGGAAGGAAGGAAGGAAGGAAGGAGGAAGGAAGGAAGGAAGGAAGGAAGGAAGGAAGGAAGGAAGGAAGGAAGGAAGGAAGGAAGGAAGGAAGGAAGGAAGGAAGGAAGGAAGGAAGGAGGGAGGAAGGAAGGAAGGAAGGAAGGAAGGAAGGAAGGAAGGAAGGAAGGAAGGAAGGAAGGAAGGAAGGAAGGAAGGAAGGAAGGAAGGAAGGAAGGAAGGAAGGAAGATGTTTAGTCTATGAGCTTAGAGATTATAGTGTATGTGTATTTCTCCTGGCTCCAGCAGCCAGGATCCCCTCTCCGGCACAAAGGGCTGTAATCAGGTTGGCCAGAACAGCTTGGCATGGCTTCTTGGGAGTAGTCCCTCCTTGTGATCAATGTAAGATGGCCAGTAAAGCTTTAACTCCCTTCTCTTTAGTAGTCAGGCCTTTTCTCTTTTTAAGCTGTTTCACTTTCCTCATTTTGTCTTCCATAAGCTGTGACCAATCATAAGCGGTCTGTGGCTGACTTCAATTCATTGTACACAGGCTACTGGAGGAGGCAGGAGCAAGGGAGGAAAATTCAGGGCGAGAATGCAGTGATAAAAGTGGGATCCACAGAACAAAAATGAGTCGGAGGTTTAAACCTCTGTCCAGAGCTGAAGGCTTCTTCCTTACCTTGGGGCTGAGCCAAGCAGGAGAGCATCTTCAGGTTTGGATTCTATTGATCATTCTTATAAGCTCCTCAATAATACAGACAGGCCTTGTGATGTGGGACCATGAACTCCCAAGACAAGAGGGTCATGACTTAAGAGAGCAACACTCAAGAACATTCCAGTCATTGAAGCCAGGGGCAAGAGACACATGAACAAAGGAAGAGCCATCTTTCCTGAGCCCTGAGGGGGAGGAGTAAGACGTGATCTGGAAGAGATCTATCCTTCCCCCATTCCTATGGTGGAAAGAAGGAGCCAAAAGAGGCATGAACCTCCCAGGGCTTAGCATAGCGCCTAGTATAAAACAGGTGTTCAATAAATGTTTAGTGACTTACTAAACTCACCAAATAGCAACACCTCCTGTTTGTGTGCAGGTGAAGAATCTGAATCCCAGAAAAGCTGAGTAAATTAGCAAAGGCTAAGCTAAGAGGGAGTGGCAGCAGTGCCATGTCAGTTCTGACCCCATAACCTCACATCTAACATCTGTTACCATCCCACCTAAAAACCATCCTCGACCCTAAAGTCTTAAGATATTTCTCAAGTTAAACTTTTGCTTGTCATTATTGTTGTTTAGTTGTTTCAATCGTGTCCAACTCTTCGTGACCTGATGTGGGGTTTTCTTGGCAGAGATGCTGCAGTGGTTTGCCATTTCCTTCTCCAGCTCATTTGGCAGATAAGGAAAATGAGGTAAACAGGATTAAGTGACTTGCCCAGGGTCACACAACTAGCACGTGTCTGAGGCTGGATTTGAACTCAAGAAGATGAGTCTTCCTGACTCCAGGACCTGGCACCCTATCCACGACAGTGCCACCTAGCTGCGCTCAAGTTAAACTTAGAGCTAGATAAAGGGGACAGAAGGATCCAAAAAAACAGAACCAAAGGGAAGATTAGAGTTATCTTGTACAGGTCCCATATTTTACAACTGAGAAAACAGAGGTCTGAAGAGAGAAGTGATTCACCCACAGTCACAGAGATAGAAATCCAGGTCCTCTGACCCTGAGGGCATCAAAATCACGGAGAGTCAAGAGAGGAGCTGTGTGGGGTCAGATGTGGCCAAACAGAGTCCATCTGCCTCATACCAGCTGAGCTTACTTTGGGTATCCTGTCCTTGGAGGATGCCAATAGGCATCAAATGAAAATATGGTCCATTTTAATGACTTTATAAGTGACATCAACTCCAGAAATCTGTGATTGCCCTTTCTAAGGACCAAGGTTCATAGGGCCACTCTGAACGGCATCCTTTTTCATTTGAAAAGATGACAATCATGGTAGTCATCTACCAATTCATCCCTGGCCCTCCTACTAAGTGGATGTGAGGATGCAGAAGGTCATGGGATCACAGATTTAGAGGTACAAGGGACCTCAGAGGTTATCTCATTTTACCCATGAGGAAACTGAAGCTCAGAAAAGTAAATTCCTGATTCCATCACTTAACAGAGAAGCAAGGTAGTTCGCCCAAGCTCACACAGTCAGTAATTGGCAGGGTCAAGATTTGAACCCAGGTCTTCTGCCATCAGATGCATTTCTCTTTTGATTAATCACCAAATGATTGTACCAACGTCTCTGCTACGCATTGATGAACAAAGAATAAAATAATCCATATTCATAAGCAGCTTACAATGTTAATAAATAATATGTATGTAGTATTTTTTACTGGTGAAGGGTCAGGTGTCAGATGTTGTAAAGTAGAAGTGCGAGTTTTGGCAATTGCCTGAATATGTGAAGTTAGGAGGAGTGAGGAGTTGGGGACAATGACAAGGTTACAACCCTGGGAGACTGGAAAGATGGCAATTCCTCCAACAGAAACAGCTAAGTTTGAGGAGGGAAGGTTTGGGGAGGAAAAATAGTGAGCCCAATTTTGATACATTGAGTTTAATAGGTCTCCTGGACACGTGGATTAAAATATCCAATAGGCAAGGGGTGAAGCTGCCCAGGAACTCTAAAAATTCATTCTGGAGTCTGAAAGTTTAAAAAAAGAAAGTCAGTCCAGCATCTCATTCTTTCAAATCCATTTCATTCAATAGAAATCTGATTGTAAAATGCAAATTATGAAATTATTTACCACCCAAGAATCTATTGGTGGTCCTTTCAGCCAGTCCCCTCTGATGGTGGCATTCAGGGCAATGAATTATAACTGAAACGACATGGTGATTTAATTACTTCCTACATTTCCCATTTATTGTGCTCTCAGGACTGTGTATGAATCATGAAGAACAATTAGCATGTTAGGAAGATGTAAGCTCAGCCCATAGCCCAAACACCCAGTCATCTCTCACTTGGTGTGGGGCAGGACTAGCCCCACTAAATTACACCAGGCAGTTAGTGTCACTGAGTCAAAGAGTAAGTATTGGGAAAGAAGGTATGAAAAGACTGGAAAGGTAGGCAGGGGCCAGATTAGAAAGGACTTTGAATGCCAGCCAGAGCTTTTTGTATTTGCTCTTGGAGACACTAAGAAGCCATTAGGGTCTATTGAGTTGGGGGTGACATGGTCACACCCGCATTTTAGGTAAATCACGTTAGTGGACAAATGGGGGGTGGACTAGAGTGGAGAGAGGCTTGAGGCAGCAGACCCACCAGCAGCTACTTCAATAATCAAAGAGTGATGTGATGAGGGTCTGCACCAGGGTGGGGGCAGGAGTCAGTACTTTCTCTGCTAGTCTTAGAAAGATGCCCAGGGTTACGCAAGCCAGTACACACCACTGGTGGCACTTGAACCCAGGTATTCCTGAATCTGAAGTCCATGATCTATCAACTGAGACAATGCACATAAACCTTGAAGCTCTCTATAAATATGGAGGCTATTGTCACATAAGATGCAGTCTGGCTTGGTGGCAAAAGGGTGCATCTTTGTTAAGAAGCTCTGGGTTCCAATTTTGCCCCTAACACATATGGGCCAAGTGAAATGAAATCACAATGTTCCCCCCCATAAAAAATAGCTGTCTAATAAACAACGCAACATAAGGACATTGCAGAATTAAGTATGAGTTCCTTGAGAACTCTTTGTCTTTGTGTCACCAACATCTAGCACACAACAGAACGTTTGCTAGTTCTTTTTTAACTCTCAAAAGTTCTGGGTCAGGCCTGGAAATCAAAGAAAGCTTGGAAGAAAGGGTGTTTCTAGTTTTTTTTAAGTAGGTAAGAATTCAGCAAATAAAGAGGGAAAGAGATGACATTCCAAGCATAGAGAGCAGCGTGGGTAAGAGCACGGAGGGAGGGGAGCTCAAAGCATAATTAGCAGGAAAAGAATAGTCCATTTTATCAGGCACATAGTGTGTGAGGAGAAGCATCGAATGGGATTGTGTTGGAAAGGTAGAGTTGTACCAGACTGAAGGGACCTTGGATGCCTCCAGCCTGCACTTTGCTCCCAAACTGGAAAGGAAACATGCATTGGACTGACATTCATTTGTCTCTAGGTGATGATCACAGGTCATTTGGGGGTAACAACTGCTCTTTGCATCTTGTTTTGTCATGTCTTGGCTTTTGGTTATGTTTTGCTTTGCTTTTGGGTGGGGACAGAGCCTGGAAAACCATACCTGGGACTCCTTGAGAGAAACCCAGATCTTTCCAACTCCAAGACCAGCCCTCCATCTCCTCTGTCACACTGCCTCTTCTTAGCCATACGTCAAAGCCCTCCTGTCCTTGGGCCCCTTCACCTAATATTCATTCCTGATAAGAGCAGGAGGTCTGAAATCACAGGAGGTGAGGCAAGTTCCTAGCTCTATTCCTTTGTCTCTGTGTGTCCCACTTTCCTGTTCTGTTGAATGGTGGCCTAGATAGCTTTCAAATCCCTTCCAGTTGTAAATCCTATTACCCAATGGCCTCTGGTTTCTTTGGAACACCTGGCTTCCTGTATCATCCTGATGGAACTCTCAATCCTCATCAGATTCAGATTCCAAAGCCTCCAAGGGAACGAAAAAAAAATTAATAAGGCCAGTCAACATCTGCCTACCTGGTGTGACCTGAGGAACAAAGGGGCTTGTTCAGCAGCCTACAGGATGCTTGAGGGTGTCAGTGCTAGTCCCATCTTTGAAGGTTGTTAAAATGCAAATACAGTATCTGAGAGCTATAACACATTATGGCAAGACTACTTTATCTCTCTGTTTCCAAACCTCCGCAACTTCTGTTTAAATTTGTTTGAAATGTGAAAGTTTATGCTCTAGTAAGCCTGAGTTTGTAACTGAGAAAGAATAAGAACCCTTTAAGAGAAAGACAGAAAGGAGTTTACATATGAATCTAATTTGGGACTTATAACTTCAGGGGAATAGTTAATTTCTCAAAATCTTAGAAATCTCAGAGCTAGAAGGGATCTTAACCATTGAACTCAACACATACCCCCCAAAAAGGCCTCTCCCAGCTCCCCTTAATGCTAGACCCTGAAATCCCACCTTTTACAAGAAGCCTCTCTTGGGGACCCATCGCAAGTGCCCTTGTTCTGAGACCACTCCCCATTGATTAAATATATATATATATATACATCATATATATACACACACACATATATATACACATATGCACATATGTACATAATATACATATACACACATATACATATATATACATACATCTATATATTTATTGTTTGTGCATAGTTGTTTGCATTTTGTGTCCTGAATGAGAGCATCCTAGACTCCTGTTGAGCCTAGAGTCAGGAAGACCAAAGTTCAAAGCCAGCCTCAGACCCCTAAGAGATGTGTGACCCTGACAAAGTCACTCAACCTCTGTTTGCTTCAGTTTCCTCATCCATAAAATGGGAATGATAATAATAGCACCCACAACCCAGCATTGTTGCAAGGATCAGGTGAAATAATATTTGTAAAGCTCTTAATATGGTGCCTGGCACACAGAAGGTGGCAAATAACACATTAGCTATTATCATCACCATCGTCCCCATTAGGCCATAAGCTCTTTGAGCGGAGGGAACTTCTTTGCCTTTCTTTTTATCCCTAGCGCTTGGCACCAAGACTGTAAACATAGCAGATGCTTAATAAAGACTCATTGACCTGAATTTCTACAACTTCTAAGTAGAGCTCCTAATTCTGCTCTCTGAGTCCAAGAAGGAAAAATTTAATGTTTTTTCCATCTGGCTTCTGCAGTACATCTACCTGGATTCCCCATTTCTACACAGTTTCTTATTTCTAAAAACTATGACTCCACACAGCCCAAGACCACATTTGCTTTTCTGATTGCCATATCATACTTTTCTTTCACATTGGGTTTCCAGTTCACCAGACCTTTTTCCAGACAAATTTCTTTTTCATTACGCCTCTTCATCTTATATTTGGGAAGTCAGTATTTTGGCCTCAGGTATAAAACCTGGCATTTATTCCTATTGAATTTTATCTTATTAGCATTAGCCTATCCAGATCAAGTTAGATTCTGATTGTCATCCAGGATGTTTGCTCCTCACCCTCCCAACTTTACGTCATCTGCATATTTGATAAGCTCACCATCTCTGTGGTCTACCCCTTCAACTCTACCCCAGTGCAGCAAGGTTTTTTGGTCTAATATGGGAAAAATGGGAAAGGTGGCTAAAGAAGGTGACATGAGACGGTTTCAAAAGAAATGTCCACTCTCAAGGTCAATGCATCAATGGCAATACTGCTTCATGGCAGAGTTGGCTGCTGGAGTCCACTTACTTTGTCCAGTCAAAGGCAAGCCAAGGCCAGAAGTGGCTATAGGTTCCTGCCAGTCGCAAGATAACCAAGAGTTAAGCCTCATGTTTACAGCTGTAGTCGCACAGCACACAGCAGAGCCTGAGTTTCACAACACGAGCATCAAGTGAACTCTCCTTTGCCTACTCAAAGGAGAGTAGCAATGGAAAACTAAAATTTAAGCTTGCATTTGCTAGAATTACTGGTATCAGATCAATCCTATATACTCACTAAGGATCTCCAGGCCCTAGGCTTGAAGGCACTCAATATTTTAATATACGTTGTTTTCTTATTATCATGTATCATTGACTGTTACTATTGTTCCTACACCAAGCTCGAATGGCTTCCTGTTCAACAGAATCAGGTGAGGGGCCACCAACACCACCTGGTGGTCAAATATGACTTGAAGTGATTGATAAAGATGTTAAATAGTGCAAGACCAATCACAGATCTCCTGGGCACTTCACTGGAGACCTACTCCCAATCTGACATCAAACCAATAACGATAACTCTTTGAGTGAGACCATTCAATCCATCCCAAGTCCATTTAGCTATTTTATCACCTAGGCCACAGGTATCCATTCCTCCCTATAAAAATGGCATGAGAGAATATCAAATGTTCTCTAAAATCTAAGTTAACATTTATTAAAACATTCCCTTGACCTCACAATTTGGTAACTCTGTCCAAGGGGGGTAAAGATAACATTTGTCTGATCTAACTTGATTTTGATGAAACTATATTGGCACTAATCATATAGTTAATAGTTCCATCCCCTTCTATTTTTTGGAAAATCAAGACAGCAGTTGCCTTGTTCTTCCTCCATTTTATTCTATTTCAAATACCACTGACAGCAATTCAGCATTCACATTTGCCTGTTCTTTCAGTATCAGAGATTATAAAGCATTTGGGCCACATAGCTCTAATTCATTAAATGCAGCTAGGCACTTTCTATCTCCCTACTTGTCTCCAACATCAATTCTCTATTAGCCATTTTTGTGCTATCTTTTCCATTCAAATAGTCATTCTCAGTGGCAGAGAAAACTAACAATACGAACTGATGAATTCAGCCTTTGCTATGCCAGTTGTCACTGTCCTATTGACCTAGAACAAGAGCCTTGGACTAGCTCTAGACAGATGAATCCTTATCTCCATTCCTGATCAGGAGTCGGTCATGCCTTCTTTTTAAGCAGTGGTCTAAAAAACCAGTCCCTTTTCCCATGCCACTTTCTTAACCAGCTGTTCGCTTCCCAATTCTGCTTTTCTTTTGTGCATCTCCTGCTCTCAAAAAGAAATAGGAACAAAAAAAATCATGTCTACCCTAATAGTCTTCAATTTCTTGCCCAAGGTTTCATCATCTTTTTCCCTGCTTTCCAGATTTCTTCTGACAATATCATTAATGCCTAAGTGAACTCCCAGATGTGAGGAGGAGCGATACATTCTGACTCGTATTGAGAGATTGACTGTCGTATCTTCTCCATTATCGTTACCACACCAACAAACAGCTGGCTCCGTACTCTTCCTCAGGGAGGGGACAACCACCATGATTTCCTCTTGTTATTCTGACCATTAATGGATGAATTTCACCTGATACCTCCCTAGAATTATTTTACTATTCCTTAGAGGAAAAGTAGCTGGTCCTTCCTCAGAGCAACTAGTTGCCTTCTCTTCAGAGTGCCTCAGAGTTGTTTGTTTTTATTCAGTTCCAAGGGTTCCATGGTTCTTCTTTCTTCTTTTTCTGGAGGACATATATTTTGGCCTAATTCTGTATTCCTCTCATTCTCCCTTCAGATGTTTTACTCCTTTATTTTCAAAATGAACCCCCACTTCCAGTTTTCCTCATCCCTGATAACTTGGGATTTGAAGAAGCATTAATAATGAAGCTGACAATAATAATAGCTAGCATTCATAGATTTGCAAGGCACTTGATGAGTATTATCTCATTTGATCCTCCTAACAAGCCTGAGACATAGACCTGTTATTATCTCCATTTTACAGATGAGAAAGCTGAGGCACAGAGGTTAAGTAACTTGTCCAGGGTCACACAGCCAATAAGTAGCCAAGGATGCATTTGAACTCAGTTCCTGCCCCCCAGTCTGGTTCTCTAAACACTTCACCACCTAATTGCCCCCTTTGGAGTCACTTTCTCTTCTCTTTGAGCAAAGATAAGATCCACCTGCCATCAGAGAATATGGAGCAGCCACTTGGCTATAACAGACATACAAATATTGCATACTGGATGCAGGTCATTGAAAACCGTCCTTGCTCCGCTGAGATCCTCAACCCATGGCTTTTAAGATGTTGGTGGTTGATTCCAGCTCGCTCTCTTAAACACCACAATATCCTCTTTAGCAGCTTTTATCACTTGACAGCCATACCTTTCTTCCTTCCCCTTCACCTGCTAACCTATTACTGTGCCTGGCCAGTGTGTTTTATTTACCTTTTCTTACTCGCCTTTCTGGCCACCACTTCTTCTGGATCCCTCTCTTCTTTAGACTGAGTCCTCTTTCATGTCAAGTCATTCTTCAATTTTTCCTCAATAAGTCTGACATTTCCTATCTCCAAATTCAGTCCCGATTGTTCTTAACCCTTCAAAAACCACCTCCACAGTTTCCTTCCTTCTTATTACTCAGCTCAAATCCTTCTCCTTCACCCTACCATTCTGCCAATTAATGGATTTAAATTATCAGCAAATTTTAAGAAACGCAGAGCAGCTGGGAATCCCTGCTGGAAGGGGAAAGGTCTCTCCTGATTGGGAAGAACCGTTAGAGGATGTCTTCCACACCAGCGTTATTATTAGCATTTTTCTTTCTCTCTTCTGCTTTGTGGAAGAGGGGGGAAAGAGCCTTGAAAGGGAAAGAATTAACTTATGGGGTAATCACTTCAATTACTTCAGCAATAGAATGAGTTCACTTGAGGAGTTCCTCCTTCAGCACAGGGCAATCACACAGGACAATTCATTAAGCTGAAGTACCCATAGACGTCAAGCAGCAGGAAGATAGAAGAGGGCTCCGTAGTAATCTGGTCTGAAGTACCAGACCCATCAAAGTTCTCTAGGAAATCATTTTTAAAGATTCAGTTAGAAAGAATGTTTCCATTTGAGCCTGGAAATTTTTTTAATGAAATTAAGTAGTGATCGACAAGAAAAAAAGAAATTATGCTCAATTCTGTAACATAATAAGTATTTCACAATTCTATGATATATTAAGGCTTACCAAGTGGCTTCCTCATGAAAACCCTATAGTATGTACTGCAGTTCTCACTATATCCATTTTACAGATGGGGTAACAGAGACTTTGAGCTCACAGTCCCAAGTTGGAAACATTGGAGCAGACTCAAACCCAGCTCTTCCGACTGCAGGTCTTTTGCCCTCTATACCTCGCTACTTCTCAAGGAAAAAAAGTAATCAAGTTGTATGAAGATGCTGATTTTTTTAAATATTACTCTCATTCATTCAACAAATGTTAATAAGTGCTAACCACAAACAACAGTCTTTATTAAAATAGCTGAACATAAACACTATTTAAGAGTTCATTTTAATTATTAAAAAAGGGGATAATTGAGTAGGGAAGCATGGTATTCTCTCCATTAACAACAATTAGGGGAAAAACCTAGCTCTTCAGACCATTAATGGCCATAACCAAGGAACCACCCCTCACCTGGTGGCAGCATTGCCTAATTGGAGGCAAAGTACCTATGAGAAAAAAACAGCCCCTTGAGTGGTGAGCTTGCTAAATTCGATCTCTAAAGTCACAATAAACATCAAATACTGCAAAGCCATTATCACCCATTAACAATTTGGCCGAGATTAGGTTCTTAAGCTAGCAGGAAATAGAACATGAAACAAGTTTTGATTGGGGTTGTGGGCAGAAAGGTCCAGAGCATGTGGTATTTTCTTGAGAGCAGAGGAAATTGCAACGGAGACCCTAGGTGGTCAGAGTGAAACATGAACTGGCTGAGCACTTGAGAAGATGAGAGAGAGATGCCAATAAAAATGAGGTTGGGGATCTGATGAGATAAAGATAAAAAATAAACCACCTATTCCATATGCCTAGAGTTTCTTATGCTCCTCACATAACGGAAGACAATAAATGAACCAACACATATTTATTAAGTGCCTACTATATGCCATGCACTCTTCTAGATGCATAAGACACCAATACAAAAAAAACGAGACAATCCCTGCCCTCTGGGAGTGTACGTTCTATTGGAGAGATGACATGTACATATATAATTCTATAGAGAATAAATATAAAAGAAAATGTAGATCATTCAATACAAGGTAGTTTGGGAAAGAGTACACTAGCAGTCAGAGATATAGGGAAAGGTTTGGGGCAGAAGGTGGTGTCTGAGCAGTATCTTGAAGGAAACCAAGAATCCTATAAGGTAGAGGTGAGAATGAAAGAATTGCAGGCATGGCTGACTGCCAAGATGGCTCATGCAAAGGCCTGGATATGGAAGATCCAAAGAGAGAAAATTCCAGTTTGGCAGGATTGTAGAGTTCTGTAATGAGACTGGAGAAAGGCTAAAGCAGTTGCCAGAAGCTCATTGGAAGAGAGCTGAATCTCGGGCTTACTGCTCATCTACACCCTGAAAGAAGGCAAACCTCTCAAGGGTGCCTCATTGCCCTCTACTGCTTCCGTTGGTCCAAGAGGCAGAAAACAGAGAGAGAAAGACAGGACTCAAAGCCCTTTTGCTGAGAGCTGTGAAGAGGCTTAAGCTAATTAGACAAAGTAGAATCTCCTGTTATCTGCTGAGCTAAGGTGTTTGGGAGTTCTCCTAAAGGGAGCTGCTCACCAAGTAACACTTTTATTAACGAGTAACACTTTTTCTCACTGCCCTGTTAAAGGTGGCTATGAATAAAGAGTTTACCACTGCTCTATCAGGAGCAGGAAAGGAATAACTTTGCCCAGCAGGAAAGTAATAAGAACCAGAAACGTAAAAGGAAGTAGAGAGGTGATTTCATGTGGTACAGACTATTGCCAAAGGGACCGAGAATATCAATGCCTTCAATTCGGAGTTATTAAATGCCCAGACACATGGGTATCTCCACTTGTGTGCCTCCCTGCTGGGTTTCCATATGTGTAAGCCCACTCTCCCCCATGTACAGGCCAGGTGTTTGTTGGATGGTGGAACCCAGTTTTATGAGTGACCTGTGATGTAAAGGAGGGGCTGACCAATGAGGCTCCCATCTTGGAACATGAGCAGAGTTCTCTGCCTACTTCATATACAAGTGGAAGCTTCTTAGCCTGTTTCCAGAAATGCATGATAACACATAATGAAATGTGCTTGCCATACCCCCATTCAGAATATGCATAGGTATTTTCTGACTTTTCTTTTGACTTACTACATGGTGATTAAATATTCTTTTAACTGGCTGCTGAGACAAAACTGAACATACATACAAAAGACTCAACAGAAACCACTCTTTCTCCCCTTCCCTTCTTTCCATATATATAATATACATATATATTAAATATGCATATATATCAGTAAATAGCTCTTTAGAACAGTACATTGATATTAATTGGGCAACTGATACTGAGAAGAGATCAACAGTTTAATGGACATTTGGGCACTAATCAATGGTTAAATGACATTACAGGGATAGTAATTTGGTGAATGATAATGGAGAACAAAGTGGATGGGGGCTCATAAGTAATAGAAAAAGATAACTCCCAACCCTTCAGAGTCACCTCTAGAACTCTGATGTTGGGAATAAGTAGCCTTGCTCTGGAGACCTGGTCAAAAAGTGGATTTGGGGGAATAAGCCCAGAGCATATTTATGGGCTACAGTGATGCTTTGATTATTTCTGCTTTTGTCTCCTATTAAGTAAAAGTTGTCATTATTTCTGACTTTGCCTTCTAATGACTAAGTGTTATGATTATTCTTACTTTTGTTTTATCATTAAGTAAATGTTTTATGTTTTAGTGTTGGTGATATGATCTCCCCTGGCAGCTTTCCAATGAGGAAAAAGCAAAAATACTCTGAGCCTTTGGATGGAGAGGTAGTGGCAGCAGCAGCAGCTGGCCTACCATAGCTAGTCTCCTCCTCCAGCAGGCTTCTATGTAAGCATGAGTGCATGGCATCTCTGCTTTTCTTCAGTCATGTTTATTCTTTTATGATTTCAAGTGAATGAGCATCAGAGACTAAACGGACTAGGTTTTAACTCTGTGAGGTTTAAAAAGTTGGAAAAGCCAGGAAAGATTCCCTCAGTCACTGGAGCCAGTAGTAGAGGTTAGTGAAGAGCCAGGTCTAAGGGGCAATTTGCTTGACTCATCCTGGCTGTAACTCAACCCAGAAGACTAGACCTCCTGAACTACAAATATTAGAGTGATTCATCCATCAATTATACCAAAACCAGAAGTGAACTTAGTCTGGGGACAGATTTATAGCAACCTCTCTAATTTTTAGTTCATTCTGCCCAGGGACAAAGTTACTGTGGAGAAGGGAAAGTGTACCCCAAGTTTGGAGATGACGTTTTTATACTTCTGCCCTTGCTATACTTTCTCAGTAAATATCCCTTTGTAAAAGTTTATTTTAAAAAAGAGTTAATTGTGTCATGGTGACTGATTTTCTTTAAATAGAAACATGCCAATGGGGACTCAAGAACTACTGTGGCAGGTAGTAGGAATGTATCCCCCAAAACACATGAACCATGGTTATCACTAAGAACCTGACAGAGAAATTGTGCAATAGCTCTGTGGTTCAAGTCATGGCTGGGGCCCTCACTCTAGAGGAAAAGGAAAGGAGGAGGATTCCTGCCAATATGAGCAGGTTAAGGTGAGTGAGTCAGCCAGAGACAAAGAAGGGGATTTTAGTGCCACATCAAACATCATGCCAGAGAGCCACACTGCCTACATGGGTGAGTTCATGGCCATAACTGAAAGCCTCCCTCCACACCACTCCTTGATTCTCTACCTGAACAAGACACATGTCCAACCAACTCCAGTATCCTCCCTATAGCTGAGGGATTGCCCTGCTCAACTCAGGCATGTGCTGAAGTCTCTGAGAAAGCCATGAGGGATAGCTTTGTCACAAGGGGCACATAGTATCCTTGCACTGCTCAGATAATGCCTGGTAATTTGCATAACCTCATTCTAAGGCACTCCAATCATGCAACAGGCATGTGGCATCCAGGAAGACCAAAGAACAGTATGCCCCACATGAGGAGACATTCTATATGTGGGCACACACTTCTGCCCAGCCATGAATCCTCCGATCTCCAGGAACTCACTAAATCCTAGAATCCAGCCAAGGTTTTCTGATGCTTGGTTCCTGACCTGAAAGTATTTTAATTTGTTTTCTCCTTCAATTGCCTGCTTTGGTAAGCAAAACCAGACCGTATTACCCCTTATTAAAAACACAGCAGAATGATATTTTAAACACAGTTTCAATAAACTTTAGGAGTTGATACTATAAAGGTTTAAAATATATTGTCTCATTAAAAAAAAATGCGGCGCTTAGAATAATCTCCAGTGGCCAATCACAATTTAGGGGCTGCCGTAATTTATGATGTTGGTCACCCTGGCCCGGCCGTTTAATCTGATAATCAACATCAATCACCGATTTTTATTACAACATTTTGCAAGCTGAGCAGAAAATCTTGCTCTTGAGGACAAATTAGGCACCCCCCAAACTGACTCTTGCAAATAAATACCATTGGCTATAACTTTCCACACCACATTTCAACCCTAGCAATTCGGCCTCTATGGAAGCTAAAAGCAATTATAGAATTAAAAAGAAAGAAAGAAAGAAAAACCCAAGAAGATTCATGTGGTGTTGACTACCTTATGACTAAGGAGAGATTTTTTTTCTTTTGGAGTTCAATGACAATATGTACTTTCATTTATTTCTCCAACGGTTGTCATCCAAGAGATATTAAGTGTGTCCAAATATCCTTCAAGACAGATCATAACTCACCATTAAAATGATGCAAGGCCCTATTACATTGACATGCAGACTCTTCATTGGCTCAAGCTACTCATCCCTGTTCTTGCACTCGATAGTGAAAAAGTAATGACCAAACATAAGACCCAGTACAGAGCGGCTAATTGCCAAAAACACTTCCAATAAATCAGATGGACCCCATTAATATGTAATGACGCTCAATTTACTGTTAATTCAGATACTCCCTGCAAACCCAGAGAGCTCTTTAAAAGTAACTGCAGTAATAATTTCGCTTTATGTAAGTCAAATAAAATTAGCATTTAATCCCGGAGTTATATCCTGTAGAAATAATCAATGTGATAAAGTGTTAAAAAATGTTTCTTAATGTGGTTTTTAGGATTCCAGAGTTTGGGTTCTATTCTATCTTGGCTTCCCATTGGCTGTGCAACTTGAGCCAGGTAACTTGGCTTTTTCTGGTTTTTTACATCAATCTGTTTTATTGAAAATTAAACTAAATAAAAACGTAGCCTGTGGCTCAAAGCCCATTTGCATGAGACCTTCCTTATGGGTAGAGATTGATTATTCAATGCTCTGAGGCTACATAAAGAAGCTAGCAAGAGTTTAGCAGAAGAAAGACCCAAAATGAGCAGTTTGAAATGGTCTTCAGGTCCCTGAAGGAAGAGAAAGACTGAGAAGAAGCTGACAAGTAGAGAAACTAGCACCTGGATCATGTTCTTATCTCCAGTACACCACACTAGAGATTTCAGGGAATTTCTCCTTGGGTGACATCTAGGACTCCTCTTCTCTCTTCTGTCCCTTCCCCTCCCTTTTCCCTCTCCTCCTCTTCCCTTCGCTTCCCTTCCCTTCGCTTCCCTTCCCTTCGCTTCCCTTCGCTTCCCTTCCCTTCGCTTCCCTTCCCTTCCCTTCCCTTCCCTTCCCTTCCCTTCCC
>CM053626.1:14785878-14811388 GCA_028646595.1 Phalanger gymnotis | reverse complement strand
CTCTCTCTCTCAGCTAAGTTGAGTTACCTCACTCCAAGTGGGGATATCATTCACTCTGCATTCTCTGGTAAAGTTGTTTCTTTGCTGTCTGATACATATGTTCCTCGTGTTACTGGCATTTGAAGGGAAATAAGTCAAGCTTAGATGTGTAGCTTGGGGCACTCCTTCCCCCATTAAAAAGTAGTGATGAGAAGCTCAGCTTGACCCTAAAAATGATTTCCCCTAGAGGAACGCTATTGAGAGGGACAGGTGGTTCTATTCTAATACAGCACCCTTCCTCTGAGGAGAGGGGAAAGGCTCTAGGGATATCTCTACTCAGGCACATCGAGACAGACCCATGTGGGCACACAAAACAACACAACATGCAATATCCTCTTACAATAATAATAGCCAGTGTTTAGGCAGCACTTCGAAGTCTTCAAAGCGCTGTCATCTCATTTGATCCTCACAACAACCCTGGCATGTAGGTGCTCCTGTTATTCCCATTTTCTAAATGAGAAACTGAGGCTGAGAAAGATTAAGTGACTTACCCAGAGTCACACAGATACTAAGGATGCAAGGCAGGATTAGAATTCGGGTCTTCCTGATGCTACTCTTTCCACCCTGCCACCTAATTGCCTCTCTGTTTGTCTCTATCAATCTGTTCTAATAGGAAAATAAAGAATAAGTTCACTATAAAGCACAATTCAAAAACAAGAATATGATTTCTTCTTTAGTTTTATAGTAATAGCTTTACCTTTATAACAATAGCTAATATTCACATAGGGCTTTAAAGGTCACAAAATGCTTTACTTGAATTAACTTATATTCGAGCCTCGCAACAACATTGTGAGTTAATTACTACAACCATTATTCCCATTTTACAGATGACGCTAGGAAAGATTAAGCCCATGGTCCCAAACTCAGAACCATGGGAGGCTGAATTCATACTCAGGTCTACCTGATGTCAAATCAGCCCTACCCACTTTGCCATACGACTCTTCAACCAGGGTCCCCAAAACCTTACCCTCCTGTTCCACTGCCTTGTATTTAGGGACCTCAAAACCTTACCCATTCTGCCCTACTGCCCCCAGATCTAAACAAGTTGCCAAAGTTTCCTAGTATCCAGAGCTCAAAGGATATACTGGGGGTCAATTAGTCCGGCCCTCCCTTTTTAAAGGGGTGAAGGGTCGTCCCAGACTTTTGGAGCTGGAAGGAAGCTCAGAAGCCTTCTAACCATACCCACACCCCAAAAGGCATCCCCCCAACTACATCACACCCAATAAAAGGGCATTCAACTTCCGCATGAAGGGAAATTCACTACCCCCTAAGGCAGCACACTGCATATTAGGACAGCTCCAATTGGTAATACACCTTCCAGGACATCCAGGCTAAATTCCCCTCTTTGCACCTTCCACCTTTGGTTCCTGGCCAAATGGAACCAGTCCATTCAGTCCCCAATGAAGCCCTTCAGAGATTCGATGAAGCTGTCTTGGTCCCCTGAGTCTGCTCTTCTCCCACCTAAACAGACCCAGTTCCATTTGCCAATACAATGACATGGGCTAAAGATCCTTCACCATCTTGGTTGCCCTCCAGCTTATCAACATCCTGCCTAAGATGGTGCCACCCAGCACTGAACATATTTACCGTAGAAGTGATCTGACTAGAGCAGAATGTAATGGGACTGTCAACTCCTTATTCCTAGAAATTAGCTTCTCAACACAGCCCAAGATCTCACTGACATTTTTAGTTACTGTAACATATTGCTGACTCATCCTGACTCTGTGGTCCACCAAAACCCCCAGATCCTTATCAGATAAATTCAGGGGTGGGTTGGAATGGGCTCAAACTAGCTCTTGAGAGCCAACTGTTAAATTTTCAATGTGAGAACTTACACCTCAGAAATCAGAAAATGCTAAAAAGTCATTGTTTTGTTGGTTTATTATTTTGTTGGCTTCTTAAGAAAGGGGTGGAGAAAATAGAAATCATGCAGATTAAATTTAAAAGTCTGTCCTGAACACATTTTTCCTTGAGAGCCAGTTGTTAAACATTTACTGGCACACCACTAGATAAATGGCTCTTGACATGTGCAAGAGCATGTTATAATGCTATAACGTAATGTGGCATACAGGTATGCTGTGCATGGTATGCATGCTGTGGTATGACTATTGTGATTGGCATGCATGATATAACATGCCATGCATGTTGTGCATACTATACCATGTTCCACATGATGCGTATGCTATAACATGCTAAACACGTCATGTTGCTATAACTGGTTACACACATGTTATATGTGCTATAACATGTTATACATGTTGTAGCACCCCATCTTATACTTGTGGACCTGGAAAGTCATACAGGTCTAATACAAGAATCAAGATTTGAACTCAAATCTTCTAAATACAAATTCAGAATTCTTTCCACTACTCCATGCTTTCTAAACGTTGATATCCAGACTCATTTTCTCTCCCCAGTCCCCAAATAAAGAAAAAATATTATTTTAACAAAAGGCACTTTTTTCAAAGCAAGGGGTTCAGAAAGAAAGGTTCCATTGGAAAGGGAATCAATAGCTTTAAGAAAGTGGGCAATAGCTTTGCCCCAATCTAATGGTATCCCCCGAATAAGTCCCTTTTCTAGCACTAATCATTCCATCCAAGAGCAGAGAGTGGTGGGACACAGAATCCCAGTGTCCAACATAAAAGAAAATACAAATTGGTCTGCAGACTGGTCATGTCCTGGGTTCCCAACATCTGGGTCTTCTATGGCACCTAGTTCCTCCCATGAATTCCAAAGTGAGCACATAAAAACCACAGCCCTTAAGAGCTGAAAGGGATCCATCTCACAGAGCATGAAGCTCAGATTTGCCCAAGATCACACAGGCACAAGAAGGCAGCAGATGCCAGATCTGAACCCAGCTGCCTGACCCTTATTTTGGAGTTCTTTCTAATGTATTCTACTGCCTCTCCATACTCTCAAAAGATTGAAATAAATTAAGCAGATCCATACCATAAAAATAAGCTCTACAATCAATCCCATGATATAATACCAGAAAAAAATACAAAAATGTGAAATTTTCATTTTCATTTCATGTTTTGCTTTACTGCTAATAAATCAAGGTGGGGAGGGAGTGCCAGTTCTAACTACTCTGAATCATAAAAGGAGGGATAAACCAGCACGTCATGGTGGATAAATGAGAAATGGGAATTATTATAACAACAACGAAGTGACAGAAAGAAATTGACATTTGTGGTAGGCTTCTGGATATCTTAGCATTCAGGGGCTAACATTTACCTCTTCTCTGTTACATATTCTTCATCTCGATTCTCTATGTCCTCCAACCCAGTGAGAAGGCTGAAGCATATTATTTGAAGTTAATAAAAATGACCCTGTGTTATTTGAATTCAAGAGAAGAGTAAAGGCAGGTCAGCAAGAAAGGAGGGAGGAAGGCAGGCAGACCAACAGAGAAGAAGGACAAGAGGAAGACAGAACATGAGTAGACATGGGCAAATGTTATATTTTTAATTTACTGCATATCTTTCTCCAAAGGACTCCAAAGAGCCTTTACAGAAATCTTCTCATTAACCTTCCCAGCACCATGGCAACAAGGAAAAATGGTGATTATAGTAAACAGACCTTGTTTTCTCAAGCCAGTCAAAGGTATATTTCCCAGATCATTCCTCTCAATCTGCCAAAAAGTAGAGGGGAATATCTGTGAGGTCTCATTCAATGCAACCCAACAAACATTTATCAGTGGCCTATTATATATAAAGCACCATATTGGAGATACAAAATGGCAAAAAGTGAACCAGATCCTGCCCTCAAGAAGCTGATATTCCATTGGGAAATGTAACCTGTTCGCAGATAAGTTGGATAGGTCAGTAACTACTAGGGGAAGCCCAGAAAGCTTCACCAAAGTGTTGGCTCCTGAGCTGAGCCTTAAGGGAAGCTTGGGATTCCAAGAAGTGGGAGGAGGAGAAGACATATGTTCCAGGCATCGGGAACACTCTATGCAAAGGCACAGAAATGGGAAACATATGCTAAATTTGGAGAACAGCTAGTAGGCCAGTCTGTCAAGGTAGCTAGAAGCCAGATTGTGAAGGACTTTAAATGACTGGCTGAGGAGCTTGCATTTTAGGCTAGAGACAGTAGTAGCCACTGAAGACTTTTGAGCAGAGGAGTGACACACTCAGTCATGTATCTTAGGAATATCAGTTTGACAGCTGTGTGAAGGGATGGATTGGAGAGAGGAGAGACTGAAGTCAAGAAGACTAATTGGGGGGCTTTGCAATAGTCTGAGGGAGAGACGGCAAAAGCCTCAATTAGAATGATGGTCATGTGACTAGAGAGAAGGAGTGGCAGGTAAGGGATGTGGGGGAGGAAAGGTTAACAAAACTTAGCAATGATTAGACATATGGGGGAAGGGCAAGGAAAGGTTCAGAAAGAACTTCGGGAATGACTAAAAGAAAGATGGCGCCCACAGCAGAGACACCAAAATCTGCAACGAGAGTGGGTTAGAGGAAAGAGAGCGAATTCTGGTTGGGAAATGTTGTGTTTCCCCTTGCTAGAAGCCACACAGGCAAGATCAATTGTCAAGTCAGTGAGGAAGAGGGAAATGGAAGCCAGCGATCCTTAAACAACAAACCAACCAAACTAGAATCAGCACTTTTCCATCAAAAACATTAACTCGTATGATGTGGGCATAAATTTTCTTAACTCAGTTTAAGAGGTCCAAAGTCTAAGTGCATAAAATAAAATGAGTCCAAACTCCTACAAGTACATTCAGAAACAATATTTAAGGCCATCCTTAAACTGATCAATTTAACATCATAATTTAGACGTTAGAGATGCAGAAACACAGGACAAAAGGCAAGGGTGAGTGTGCCCTGTCCTAATGCTTTCTACCCAATTCATCCTCCACAAAACAGCTCAAAAAAATCTTCCTAAAGCTGAGGTCTGACCATGTCACTGGTCAAGAATATTCTGTTGCTCCCTATTGCCCCCAGGGAAAAATACAAACTCCTCAGCCTGACTCTTTTTAACATGGCTTTATCTACTTAGTTTAAGTCTTTCCCCATCAGATATCCTCCATTCCTGAGAAACTAGTTTCCTTTCTATTTTGGGAAACTCAGAATTCCATCTCTTACCCCTGGACCTTTATACAAGCTGTTCCTCACTCCCAGAATGCCCTCACCTTCTCACTTCTGCCACTCCAAATCTTTAGCTTACTTGAAGGCTCAGCTGCCATATCACCTCTTATCAAGACAGGAGGCCTTTCTTCATTTTCCAACTATTTGTGCTGTCTGCCTCTTTAAATTATATTATGTCCATTTACCTGCTTAAATCTCAAGTCTTCAAAGTAGAATGTTAATTCTCTGTGGGCAGAGATTGGTTTTCATTTTTGAATTCAGCTCGTCTCGACTCCAAGTCCAGAGCCCTGGTCACTGAACCACCTCGCTATTTAGGACTGAGACATTTTCCCAAACATCAAATCTAAATTTAGTTCAGTTGTTCCTGGCTCTGCACTCTGAGGCCAAGCAGAATAAGTCTCCTTGCTTGTCCCTGTGATATCCTTTCAAGCACATGAAGATGGTTATGCTGAGCCCCCTAGACCTTCTCTCCAGACTAAGTAGCCCCATTTGATCCATGGCTCCCAAGACTGAACATAGTACTCCAGAGATGATCTGAGTAAAGCATGGGGATTCCTGGGCCTGACTCATTACAACAGCTTTGGCCAGCCACGGTCCAATGTAGGCCCTGGGCAGCAGAGACATTTGGCACCCCAACCTGGAAGGCTAGCCCCAACCACCTCCCGGGGAGCAGACAGACAGAATGACCTCTTCTCTGAAATTGGTAAATCAAAAAAGTCCAGGGAATGAATTGAACTATGGAGAAATCCAGAGGAAATCAGGACTCTCTCCTCTGTGGCAACAAAGCTCAGAGTGGCCATCACCCACCAGAGACAGAGATGCCAGGCCATCTGAACCGAAATCTGTCTCTTCTCTGGAGTCAGTTTCCAATTAACCAAGTCCTTGTTATTATGTACAGATTCTTGAGGGAAACTGAACCGTCAGAGGGCAAACAGGAACTCTCTGTTCAACCCCTATTTATGGGCAGAATAAGACCCAAAAGATGGCACCCAGAGTGCCCCAGACTAAGGTCCATGTTGCTCTGACAAAAATGAAGCTGAAGAAATGCAACACTTGTGAAATGCCAGCTTCATTCTGGAAGAAGCAAAACAGTTGTCTCCATTTATGTGGCACTTTAAGGTTTGTGGAAGGCTTTGCAAACAGAAATAGGCCTTTGCCACAGAAGCTCAGTGACTTCTTCAGAAATCTTAGAGCCAGAAGGGACCTTTGTTGTTGGTGTTCAGTCATGTCCAACTCTCTATGACTCCATTTGGGGTTTTCTTGGCAAAGACACTGGAGTGATTTGCTATTTCCTTCTCCAGCTCGTTTTACAGATGAGGAAACTGAGGCAAACAGAGTTAAGTGACTTGCCCAGGGTAAAATAGCTAGGAAATATCTGAGGCTGGACTTGAACTCAGATCTTCCAGACTCCAGGCCCTGAGCTCTATTCACTGCATCACCTAGCTGCCCAAAGGGAGCTTCGAAATCATCTTGTCATAGGCTCTTAGGTTTAGAGCTGGAAGGGAGCTATCCAGACCAGCTTCCTTCATTTTATAGATGAGGAAATGGAGGCTCAGAGAGATAGGAATGACTTGCCCAAAGTCACACAGGTAGCAGGTGACAGAAGCAGGATTTGAACCCAGGTCATTCTCAAAATAGCCTCCTACAGTCTACCTACTTCACTTCAGTGATGAAAAAACCAGAGTTCTAAGGGGTCAACTGATCTGAACCCAGAGGATTGGACCTATGGACCAGCAAGGTCAAGCCAATTATTGCACAGACGAGGAAACTGAGATTCAGAGATGAAGTGACTTGCCCACAGTCACAAAGCTAGTAAGCCTGAGAGGCAGAATTTGAATCCAAGTCTTTCTAACTCTAGCCGCTATCCCATGATACTTGTCAAGGTCATACAAGTGGTAAGAGCAGAGCCGAGACTCAAGGCCTCCTCCTCTGACAATGCAGTGAGGAAAGCACTGGGCTTCGAGTCAGCAAGACCTAATTTCAAATCAGACACTCGCCATGTGACCCTGGGCAAGTCACTTAATTTCTCTCAGCCTCGGCGTTGCCTTCTGTAAAATGGGGATAAACTCCTTCCTAAGGTTGCCATGAGGATCAAATGAGACTGTCCTTTGCAAACCTGAAAGCCTCACATAAATGGCAGCTATTATCACCACCACCGTCATCATCATCATTATCTAAATCCAGGATTCTTTCTCCTTTACCCAGAAGCCAAGATGGGCCTGGAACACAGACCCTCCAACTCCCAGTTTCATCAAA
The DNA here is from genome assembly GCA_028646595.1 of Phalanger gymnotis. NCBI lineage: Eukaryota > Metazoa > Chordata > Mammalia > Diprotodontia > Phalangeridae > Phalanger > Phalanger gymnotis. The sequence goes on along the minus strand of CM053626.1, from coordinate 14,804,003 downwards.
ACCAAAGGCAGCACAGCCTTGTCAGCCTATGCTGACTGAACCCATCCTCATTCTCGCTCTTCCTAACCTTCACAATCAGAGGGAGGGAAAGCCATGGAGGGCCTGAGCCAGCCTCTACCAGTCTTCCTCTGAGCTCAGCAGCTCCAGGAGCAGTCAGGACAGTAGCCTGAGAGTAGTGGGCTAAGCCTGAGGGGGCAGAGAAATCTGGGGAAAGCTATAGCCCTCAAACCCACCTCTTATGCTCATAAGTGCTAGGAAATGACTACTGGGAAAGGATGGGGAGATTAAGCCCAGAGAGAGGGCTTCACTTCCCCCAACTCCACATCGATCATGTCATCAGAGACTAGACCAGTAAAGAACAAGGCATCCAGCTGAAAGAAGACGACCTTTTTTCACTTTGGTCTTTGTCTCTCTGGTAAGTGATGCCTATTAAGCATTTTATATATGTCTGTCAAATTCAATTGAAATGGACTAATTGAGAGTTTTTTCCTACACACACACACACGTATACATACATATATATGTATATGTATATATATACATATATATATGTATATATAATTTGGAAATGAGCCCCTTGATTACTATCCCCTGTGTAGCTCTAACCTCCAGATGTGGGTATGGATCACAGATACACATCCCAGGGTCTGTTGATATTCATGCAAATGGAACTCTGAGTCTTCTTTAGAAAACAGAATTACCCACAAGACAAAATTTTGAACAATCTGAGCCTTGCCTAATATAAACCAGTCAGGGGGCCCAGCGGGAGCCCCAGCTGCTATTGAGGGAGCAAGGAGAAGCCTTCCACAAGAAATGAAAAGAGCAGGCTCACAGCCGCCAGGGTCCCTCTGAATCACAGAGCCTTTTTTTGTTCTCTAACCAAACCCCAGGCCTTTTCACAGACATTCTCATTCTCCTGGGGGGAAGGAGGAAGGCAGGTACACACTTCCTCAGCCACTGTTTATTCAACCCTAAGCCATTATCTTATACATAACCTCCAGAATTTTATATTAACCACAAGGAACAAGAATGAATCAATAATGAAACTGGAAAGGGGTGATGTTGGGCTTTTTTCATCTCCCAAGAACCTGACCGACATCAGTGAATTAATCCTCACCAGGCCTCTCAGAGTGATGGGTGGGAGATGGCCGGGGAGGTGAGGAGCTGTCCGGATGTCACCTGCTCTTAGCTACAAAGGCCATTGCCAAAGTTGGGCAAGAATTCCACGTTGGGGGTGATTAGGACTTCACTCAGTGACACAAAAACATTCCTTTCCCCACCCCACCCCCCATCCCATCTCAAGGGGTTAGTTGTCTTGAAGCTTGGGCATCGCTCTGTCTGAGATCACCCAGAGAATGTGTTTTCAAGTCTATCACTCAGAAGTCATTGATTTTCTTTAATTATCTCCACAGAGCAGCCTTTACTCTGAAGAGCTGATGTGATTTGAAAAATGTATCACTTCTTTGTCAGGCCTGCATAATTTATGAAGCTACTTTCGTTCATACCTTAGGGCCTGGAGGACTGATGAGTCACAATCATGCTTGGGACTCCACATGCCCCCATCAAGAATGGAGGACCTTCAGACAGGTCCACAATCAATGTTAAGGATGTGGAATTCTGTGTCAAATATTGCCTTCATGGTCCAGTTATGGAACTGCCTTCCAGGTGAAATGGAAGCATGTCCCAGTGAGGTAGTAGGGCTACTTCAGTGACTAATCCCCTGAGTTTAAGACATTTCCTTCCTCCACGCCTTTGCACAGGCTGGCCCCATGCCCAGAATGCACCCACTCCTGAATCCTCTTAGAATTTCTAGGTTCCTTTAGGGCTCATCTTGAATGCCACCTTCCACATGAGGCTTTTCCTGATTCTTGCCCCCACCCCCAGCAACTAGCACCTACCTCCACCCCCATAAAATCAAACTGAATTTCCTTTGCATATGTTATGTATGCTTGCTTTGCCTCTCAAAATGTTGCCCTGACTTAGTGGATAGACAGATAACTTCAGATCCAGGAAGACCTGGGTTGAATCCAGCTTCTGATTCATGCTGACTCAGTGATCCTGAGCAAAGTTGTTAACCTCAGTGTTCTAGGCAAGAAATATCACACTCGGGAGTCTTCAAACAGCATAGGAAGGTGTTTCAACAATCCGGCTAGCAGCTGCTGTAAAGCCAACAACAACCAGCTCACAGAACTCTGCTAGCCCAGGTCCTTTTCATCTGTTTTATTTAGGAAAGCAACGTTAAGGGGTTAACAATCTTACTTTAATCCAGCATGCAAATATCATTTACTTAGTTCAGGGGAAACCAGCACCCTGAATTACAGACCAAATACAATTCATAGTTATCAACATCTGGGTGTACAGCTGAGGAGCTCATTATAACAGCTGGCCCAGAGTCACGCACCACTCCTGCTGTGGCTCAGAGCTCCAAGACAGAACGCTAACCTCTGCGCTTATATATCCTGTTCAGGGTCAGGAGCTCACCCAGGCTGGGTGTGGAGAAGTTCCCCACCCCCCACTATCACATCAGATATAAATCAATGGCTCCCAATTGCCTCAGTGCTGAGAAATACAAAAACATCCCACTTTATCTGCCCCATTCGAACAAAGGCCAGAATCATTAAAGGTCAACAGCAAAAAGTCCCACCTTAATTACTATTACAGAAGGATGGCAGCACAACCAGATTAAAATGTGATTGGAAAACATTTAACAAAACAAATAACAACAAAACATAGATAATGTTAATTTGTGGTATTCTGAGTTGATAGGCAGTTGGTAAGGATCCTTATGTCCAATTTCAAGGTAAAGATGGTTTTCATCATTTGACATCAATGCTCTAGGCTGCTCCCTAATAATGTAGGTTAGAGAGAAGGTACCCATCCACATGGGGAGGAAGAGGTCCCTCGCCCAGAAGTTCTCTGTATGTATCAATAAAATCACAGTCTGGTTTTTAATCTCCTATCAGTGCTCACGTTCTTTCACATGCTAGAATATATGTTTCTTGAGGGCAAGCACAGGTTTTCTTTTATTTCTTTTTGTTCATACATCCCAGCATCATGCCTACCTGGTACCTGGCACTTTCTGATTAAATGTTCAATAACCAAAAGACTGACAGACACTAACTTCCACCTTATTGCTAAAACTATGATAACGGACTGATCCAAGCAAAAAAATCAGGAGGAAGGAGATGAAGCCTTACACATCCCATTTACAAACAATGAAATCACGGAAGAGAAGACAGAGAGCTAGCAATCCAGCAAAAATGAAAATGAACAAAGCAATATAACAATAGTGAAAGAAACCAGAGACTGCAGATATTTTTATGCCCTGGTCCCCTTTCGCTGTCCAGGACCCCTTTTCTGAATTATGGTTTTAAATTCATAAAATAGAATACAAAGGAAACTAATTCTACTGAAATAGTTTTTAAATCTCAAAATACTTTTTTTTTAAAAGTTCCTGGACCTCCAGGATAAAAACTCCTGCACATGGGGTAGCTATACCGGGTAAAGAATGAGAAATAAGACTAATGGGAAAAGAAGTCTCCTATCACCCAGGATATCTTCTATTGGATAGAAGCGCGTGCAAAGAAATGAAGAAAGAGTTAGTCATATGAAGAAAACCCCTAAGACCAAATAGCAGAAGAGCTTTGAGAAAATGAAGTTAGAAGAGAAAATTTGGGTCAAAAAGATGAGAAAGGAGAAAGAGAGGAAAGAATGAAGAAAATGTAGAGAATGCAATGGAAAACCTCGAAAAAATACATAGAAGCAACAAATAACATATTTGCAGCCATTGGATCCCACCTCTGTTTGTCAGGGCAAATACAAAATTGAAAAGAAATCCTCCGGTTTTTCAATTATCCATTTATTGAATGTTCCACCCAGCTTACAGACACTGTGCCAGCGCTTACTCCTTGAGGGCAAGGACTGTCAGCAAGAGCTTAATAAATGCTGATTGAGGGAGTGATTTCTACGGTTACAAAGTTAAAAACTAAGTGATCTCTATCCTCAAGGAGCACATATCCTATTGGGAGGAAACAAGAACAGAGATAAGTAGAAACAAAGTATATACAAAATACACATATCCAGCATAAATGCTAAGTATCTGGGGAGAAGGGCACTTTGTAGCACTGGAGGAAGTGTGCCTTATGTAGGAAGTGGCTTTGGAACTAGACCTTAGAGGAAACTAGAAATTAAAAGAAGCAGAGATGAGGAGGGAGGGCATTCCAGGTGTAGGGATCAGCCTACTTAAAGGTGCTGAGGTGAGAGATAGAATGAATATTGTATAGGAGAAATAGCCAGTTTGGCTGGAACAGAAAACACTTAAAGGGAAGTATTGTGAAATAAGCCTGGAAATATAGACTGGAGCCCGAGGCCAGGGATGTGACATTGTGTACAAGAAGCAGCCAAGAGTGAAGGAGATGGATATATAATCATTCTGGAAATGTAGGGGGGGTCAGAGCATGAACAACGCTTTTGTTTATCTCAAGAAAAGTCCCTAACCCCATAAAACACTGATTCCAGACAATTGCCCTTCTCTATCTGGTGGGCTTGCAACTTCCCCAGGGATCTCTTGATTCAGATGTTCAGACTGGCCTAAGTGCCCCACCCACGGCTGAAGCCGGAGACTTGAGTCAGTGGCCAAAGGTCAACAAGGACATGGCTTCTCACCAAGGAACTTACAGTTGTCAAAGTTGCACAGGGAGGAGAAGAGGATCCTTTTGCCCCTTCCAAGGCACGTCTGGGTATTTCTACTCCAAAAAATTACTGGGATAGCATGCTCTTGAACATGGGTGCCATTTACTAACAAATGAGTAATTCTTCAGTATTTCAAAAGAGCTCTGATTTCAACAATGTGGGTGCTAACCTCCTGAAGCAGATGAGATGGCTTTAGGAATTTCCGTGGCCAATCTTCTGGGAATAGAATGTAAGCCCCTTGAGAACAAAGACTGTTTCATTCATGCCTTTGAGTCGCAATGCTTAGCATGGTGCCTGGCGCTGAGTAAGCATTACATAAATTCTGATTGGTTGGTTGGTGGCTGAGTGGCAAGGAGCCTCTTCACATGGATGTAGGTTGGTCTGCTGATGACATCCATCACTGGGCTTTCCACTAGACTTTTTATAGCTCAGGTGGCTTTGTCAGGCTTTTCATTCCAATGGCACAGTCTTCAAAAAGCCAGGGTCACCTTCATGAGGCCCTGAGATATTATCATAACAATAATTCATGTCCATATAGTGCTTTGAGGTTTACAAAGAGCTTTCCTCAAAACAACCTTGTGACGCAGGCTGTGCTATTAATAATTCCACTTTATACATGAGGAAATTGAGGCCTAGAGAGGTTAATCGACTTTCCCCTTGTCCCAGAACAAGCTAAGTGGGATTCAGATTCAACTCTTTCCAGATTCTAAGGTTAGTGTTCTTTGAACAATTCCATGATGTCTAACAATGACAGAGCTATGATCCCATCAATGTGGACACTTCCTCCAACAAAGGCGATTAGGCGGCCTTATCCACACCCCCCTCAAAGTCCTGCAGGAGGCCCCTCCTCCCAATGTGCTGATAGCCCCCAATGCAGGTAACAGGAGGACCACCCGATGTGCTAGTAATCCCCAGTGCAGGGCATAGGAGGACCACCCAATGTGATAGTTGCCCCCCTTTGTAAGGCACAGGAAGACTACCCAATGTGCTGGTAATCCCCAGAGCAGGGCACAGGAGGACCACCCAATGTGATGGTTGCCCCCTTTGTAGATAGGGCACAGGAGGTCCATCTGTTATCTCTCACTCACCAGCCCACTTTATTTTCTAGTCATGCTTTCTACAATGATAGATTTCATACGAACCCTTCTTCTGCCCAACTCTATGTTGGCAAAACGTTGTCGTCTATTTACACCCACATTGGGGTAAGCAGTAATTTTGATTCTTGGAGATTATAGTATTCCCTGATTCAAAGCCATAAAGCATGCTATTAACATTAATAATATCCTAGTCAGTGATGTATTTTTATCCATTTTGTTGAAAGCACCAAAGGAAAGCCTCCAGCAGGCGGGGCTTGTGCTTTCTGAAGGATTTATGGGAAAACTAGGAAAGGAATCCCCAGAATGAGAAAGGGAAAGAGGCCTGAGGACAAGAATTGACTCAGTGGAGGGAAGGCCCACAGAGAAGTATGGAACCGTAATTATTACTAATCATTTTAGTACCATTCTAGTTATCTGTGCCTGCGGTCACCTTCCCCACCCCAGCCCCATTTGAATATAAGGTTCTTGAGGGCAGGGACCTGGTCACCTCCATCTCTCGATCTACTTCACACAGTCTGGTGCCTTGTGCTAAACAACGCTGAGCACTCAACGCTGAATGGGATGAAAATAGATTACTTCCTATAGTAGATATTACATTTTTCTAGGAGTATAATTATCTTCCTGCACAAATTCCATAAAGCCGCAGCAAATCAGAAACAAGAAAGGAGAACAGGGGAATGAATGCTATCATGGGAAAAATCACTGAATGGGGAGTAAGAAACCCTAAGCTTCAGGCCCGGCTCCTCTCTGGGCCTCAGTTTCCTGACCTCCAAAGTAATCGGGTCAGGGGAAGGGCAGGGGAGAGCCAGAGGAGCTAGACAGGTTTCTTGCTCAGGAATCTGAATAAATCCACTTAGCTTCTGTTCCCTCCACTGGGAGGGAAAAAGGATAATAAAAAAGACTCCTTCCCAAGGAAGTTACAAGGATCTGTCAATCACCAACCATTTGCCATTCACCTGTTCTCATTGATGCTTTGTGCTAGGTGCCTGGAACACCAAGACACAAACAAAAGCCTGTGCCTTACCTTCTATCGGGGTCACAGGGAGTGCATCTCTAATTCTGGGCAGGGACACGGCAGCCAAGGCAGGGAGAGGTGGGGAGATCAGAAAAGTCTTGGTGGAAGTCGGCATTTGAGCTGAGCTTTGAAGGGAGCTGTCTCATGAGATGGCGTTTATAGCTTATTTCCTAGTCCTAAGACCTACGTAAGGAAGAAAAGAGCCAGAGGAGGATATTGCGGATGGTTGGAACACGTGGCAGGATTCAATGTATTCCTTATAATTCTTGTTTCAGGGATATGTGATGCAAACTACTAGAGAAATTCAAAGGACCTAGATATTAAATGTCTTAAAGGCCAGTCCTATGTTTGAACTTTGATTGTGTATCTTCAGTATTTTCAAAAGTCACCACAATCCCACAGAATGTCAAAGTTCCAAAGGATCTCGAAGCCATCTTTTGTTGTTGCTTAGTTGTTTTTAGCCCTGTCTGACTCTTCATGACCGCATTTAGGGTTTTTTTGGCAAAGATATTAGAGGGGTTTGCCATTTCCTTCTCCAGCTCATTTTACAGATGAGGAAACTGAAGCAAGCAGGGTAAAATGACTTGCCTATGGTCACATAGCTAGTAAGAATCCGAGGTTAGATTTGAACACAGAAAGAGGAGTCTTCCTAACTCCAGGCCTGGCTCCCTCTTTACTGTACCACCTAGCCATCTAATCCAACTCAGATCTCTATAATATACTCAGGAGTTAAGTGGTCAACCTGCTGTTGCTTGAAGACATCTAATGATGGAGCCCACAACTTCCAAATCTACTTTTTGCTAGAGGTAACGGTTGACAAATTTTTCCTTCTGTCAAGCCTAAATCTGCCCCTTCCCAGCTTCTACCTATCACTCCTCCTCATTCTGCCCTCTGGGGCCAAGCAGAACAAGTATAATCCCTCCTCTATATGAAGCCCCTCAAACTGTTGTGTCCCACCTGGGTCTTCTTTTCTCCAGGTTAAACCAGCTCAGTCCCTTTACAATCCTCATACCAGGACTTAGACATTTGTTGCCCTTTTCCGAAAGTTCTGCAACTTTTCAGTATCCATCCTAAAATGTGCTACAAAGAAGTAAAGACGTGTCCCCTGATGTGCTCTGACCAGGGCAGCATGCAATGGGCCCATCACTCCTCCCAACCTGGATCATATGCTTCTCAATACAGCCTGTGATTTCCTCCGCTTCCTTAGCTGCCATCTCACAGGGTTGGCCTATGTATTGATCTTGAATCCCCTAGAATCTCCAGATAGTTTTCAGATGATTTCTATCTAGCCACTGATTTCTCATCTTGTACTTGTGATATTAATGTTTTTAGCCCAGCATTAAGGCATTATGCTTATCCCTATTAATTTATATTCCTATTCAGGTGCAAGCCAAGGGAAAAGAACATTTCACTTTTGTCTTTGTATCCTTGGTGCTGAGCACAGCGCCTGGCACATAGTAAGTATTTAATAAATCCATATTGATTGATTAACTGATCTAAGTAGATGGAGTCAGTCCAACATTTAAGCCTGTTGAGATTATTTTTTAGACCTCCTTCATCAAGAGTTCAGAATGTAAACACCTTTTGAGCAGGGACTTTTTCACTTTTCTAAGAAAAAAGGTTTGTATCACCAATACCTGGCACTGTGCTTGGTACATAGGAGGCATTTAAGAAACGTGCGCTCACTCATGGACTTGATCCTGTCATCCCACGCATTGGTTATCCCACTTAGATTTCTGCTGGAACCCAATACGAACACACTGCAAGGCCTTCCACGTACTCATCTATCGCTCCCACCTCAAGTGATGAATTCCCTACTAATATTTCCCCAACCTTATAGGATAATAGGAGAGTCAATACTCTTTGACACTTAAGATCCTAGCTATAGATCTGAAAGAGATCTCGGGGGTGGTTTATTCCAGCCTTATAGATTAGTAAACTGAGACCCCAAAAAGTGGAGTCACTTTGATTAAGATAAAACACATAACAAGTCACAAAGGCAGAAGCGGAACATAAACCTTAGGACTTCAATTGCAGGGCATATTCCCCAGCATCCAGCTATCAAGCACCTCGAAAGTATTTTAAAGTCTTTGGGGGGAAACAACCTGTCCATCAAGCCAAACTATCATCATCATCATCACTATAGTTAGAATTCATAAAGTGCTTCAAGTTTTACAAAGCACTTTGTACGTGTTAACTCATCTGACATTATAATGACCCTATGAAGTCAGTGCTATTACTATCCAAATTCTGCAGATGAAAAACTGAGGCCCAGAAAGGTTAATTGACTTGTTCAGGGTCACATAGATAATAAATATCTGAGGCAAGATTTAAATTCAGGTCATCCTGACTCTCAGTGATGTACTCTATCCACTGTAGCACCTAGCAACCAGTAATAATATTATTAAATACTATATCATATATAAATAATATTAAATATATTGATATATTTTGTTAGTATATATCATATTATGTTAGGTATATACACACATATTCATGTTCATTTTACTTATTATATTTAATATTATTATCAAATATTATTATTATCAATGGTTGTATATCAGATTAATATTATCAATAATGATAATAATGACCTTTGTAACAAAGCTTTTAAATGGGCAACCAGCTGAATTCTATCAGATGGCCAATGTAAATCACAAGCCAAATTGTGGTGGAAATCACCTTACTGAAAAAATCACGAGCATTTCCAATTCATATTACGTGGCAGATGGATCAATTTTGTATGAGCAAGACCTTGGAATGTTCAGGTTGGTGTCTAATTGAACAACTCTCACTCCCCTCCTCCAAAAAAAAAAAAACACTAGGGTTATTCCACTATAGAATTAGCAGCTGTGGGTGGTTGAAGAAGATCTGATCACACAACTTAGTGTTTACAGTTCTAAAAGATGTTCTATATGAATTAAAATTTAAAAAGACCCCAATCTTTACTCTTACAGACAACCCCATATCAGAGTTTTAATTACCTATTTTTAATTTTTTAAATACCTAATTTTTGCCTTCCCAAATTTAGCCCTGAGTTCAGGGTTACAGAAGGAATCTCCAACATATTATGGAATAATATCACTATTTTAGCTCATATGCTGAGAACATTTGACTGTGGGGATGTGACTCCATTGTTTGTGGAAGACTCAGCAGGTGCAGTCGGTGACTAGAGGTGATTCTGGGTGTGACCTTTCTCAGCTGACATGTTATTAGAATATTTAAATATTATTTTGTATTGTTTTTACGCTATGAATAAATTGTTTATCCAGTACCACGGATGTTCATTTAAGACTATGAGACCAAGGTTTGCTATGGGGAAGAAAAGGAATGAAAGCGTATGGAAAAAGATGTTTCTCTAGTTTATTTGTAATCGGAAGCAGGGGCTCAGAACTACTTAATTAATGAGAGACTGTATATTTCTATTTACAGGGAAATATTAGACTATATCCCTTAATCGCCTTAGAATCCAGGTAGAAAATCAATACGGATCATGGATTTAGGTCCGGAAGGGACCTGAGAGTCCAGTTGGTACAATACTCTCATTTTACAGACTAGCAAAATAAGGCCCCCAGATGCTAAGTGATTATGCTGAGGTCACATGATTAGTGAGACGATTGGAACTCAGGTCTTACTAATTCCAAATCCAGCCTTCCATCTACTATTCCAATGGCAGGGAGAGAAAGGTGAAGGTCGGTGTGATTGTCAACTAGTACCCATCCCTACCGCCCCCACACATGCTTTCTACAGATCCACTCCTTACTGAGACCCCAAAAGCAAACACACAGATTGGTGCTTAAAATCAGCTTATTGGTTGACTTCGTTACTAGCAGAGAAGCTCATTAAAATATTTAGAGAACAGCCATAAATAAACCAAAATTCTAATATTCCTAAAAGGGAAACTCTTGGAGTGGGACACAAGCCATGAAAAGCATTGTCAATAACCCCTTAGGATGGAACTCAAGCTATTGGTCCTCAGTTGACACTGGGTTACATACATCTTATTTCTCATTGTTCTCTCCATCCTTATTCATCAAAAACCACATACGTAGAACTCACCCATTGGTGAGAAGTGTGGATGAAGAAGGGGACTCCTTCTAAAGCTAATAGCAACTTCACATCAGATACCAACAGGGCCCCAAAAGTGAGGTAACATGTCCAAGTCCATCCTTTATACCAAAGGGTGAATTTCCTCCATCTCATACCCTATCTCATTAAACCCATTATAGCTGCAGAAGTCATGAAAAGAGTGTATGTAGAGAGAGAAGAGTAAGACTGGCCAATAACAGAGTCCTGTGGAATACCCATAGGTAGGGGATGTAATATGCATGATAAACCAGCAGAGGATGCTTTAAAGGCAGAAAAAAACCCAGGAGAAAGCAGTGTCACCCAAACCCAGAGAGGAGAGAGTACCCAAGATGAGGTGAGCAAGTGTCAGATATGACATATATATATATATATCTATAGACACATATATGTGTGTATGTAGCAGTGTCAGATATAACAGATGGCTCCAGAAGGATGGGAACAGAAAAGGGACACTCAAATATGGCCACGGTCCTACCACCACCCAGGCTCCCCAGACGAGCTGCACCCAGTATCAGCAACCTTCAAGATAGTGAACCTTTTCTGCCGGTTCACCACTCCAGTCCTCCCTCAGCTCCAGCCATCTCTGTAAAGCTCTGTTTCTGTCCCTATCATGCTCTCTTTTCTCTCTTACTCCCTCTCTCCCCCTCCTTTGTTCTTTCTCAGAACTACTGAATGTTGACCCTGCAGGCACCTACTCAGAGGAGCTGAGCAGACTCTGTTGTCTTCTGGAGGTAGCAGGTTATGACCAACTTGCTGTCTGCCTTTACTCAAGCCCTGGAAAGGATGTGCACCCATCATCCCTCACAGCAGCACCAGGGCAGGACTGCGGTGGGGGGAACTGAACTCAGTAAGGATGATGTTCCGGAGCAAAACACACCCACAAAGCCAGCTCCCAGTTCTCTTGGCACAATCCTTTTAGCACAAAATGGTGTAAACAAGGTGAGGAGAATTTGTCAACAAGCTAGTGTGTGTACATACAGTGTGTGTGTACATGCGTGAGAGAGAGAGATTAGCATGTGTCCATATAAACATATATACATATATAAAAAATTGTGTATATATACACATATTGCACTCTCTATATATGTTGATATACACATAAACGTAAGTATATACTTATTCTCCTATTATACTCTAGCCTGTGTGTATGAATATACATATAAATACATCATGTGTGTATATACATATAGATATATATGTTTCTCAACCATAACAATGAGGATTTTTTTCCCTGAGTCAGCTTAAAAAATAATGTTGACTTTTGCAGTCTATGCATTATAGATCACTGTATTTATGTCAGGACTTATTGGCATGAAAATAAATCAGTGAGGATATTCATGCTTGAGCCTTGTATTTAACAGAAACTTCTTCCAGCTACACACCTTTCCTTCATATTTCACCACTCTCCTCTTACAGACATTAATTCTGATGTGTTTTACTGAACGTGAAACCTTTTTTCCTCTCTGTTAATGTTTCTGGGGAGCTCCTGTTTTCATTTTTTTAAATGTCAGTTTTGTATGTAATAAAATACCACCACCCTTCTCCCATTCCAAACCACTTTGTTGTCTTAGGACAAGGCTTGTTTCTGTGCCACATAAGGATAAGTGGAAGGAACCAAGAATGGTTAATGTGGAGAAGAGAAGACTCAAGATGGGATGTGATCATTGTCTTCAAGGATCCAAGGGCTGCCATACATTTGATTGCTTCCTTCTGGTCTCAGGGGCTAGATCTAGGTGTGATGGCAAAAGTAGGCTTGATATCAGGGAAATTTTTCCTAATATCAGGAGCCATCCCAAAGTGGAGTGGGCTGCCACAGTGGGGCAGTGGGTTCTTTCTTTACCATGGTTTTTCAAACAGAAGCCTAGCAGACATGATGTCTTACCAAGCCAGTTAATACATGTAAGTGTTTTGCTGATCTTAAAACACAATACAAATAAGAACTGTGAAGTATGAATGCAGATTGAGGCACACTTCATGCTAGCCTTCCCCCCCCCTTTTTTTTCTTTTTCTCTCTTTTGTTTTTGCTTTCGGGTTTTGTTTTGTTTTTTTGGTCCTGTTCCTTCTTTCGCATGATTCATTTCATTGATCACAGTTCTCCATAACTTGACTAGCATGTAAATTAATTCAATGCAAAGTTAAACATGGAAGCTATATGGATTCCATGCCATCTTGGGGAGGGAGGGGGGAGGGAGGGAAGAAAATCTGGAACTCAAAATTATATAGAACTGAGTGTTGTAAACTAAAAATAAAAAAATGCTGTAAAAAAACAAATATTAAATATTATCAGCATTGTTGTTATTAGAAGAGATTCCTTTTTGAATATGGAATACCAGAGCAGCCACCATGAACCCTTCTAACTTTGACATTCCTTGATTTGGTGAATACCCACGATCTAGGATGTCACCTAAATGAAGAAAATCTCCCCAAAACTCCCTTTACCAAGAAAGATCACAACCCATGTATAATTCAGTACATGAGTCCTAGGGGGCTGACTGAGAGTTAAGTGATATGCCCAGAGGCACACAGCATTTAAGTACAATGATATCCACTCTATCACACTGCCCAAAATGAATATGATACTCCATCATTAATAAGACCATTGAACTTCCTGGGTTATGTGAGGACAAATGATTTCAGGACCAAAATATGCACTAATATACCATAAATGAATTCACTCTCCACCTCAAGCTCCAAGTTAGAATATTATATTTGCTATCTCCATCTGTTAGTCAAGGATTTTAGAGACCAGACAGGATCTCTCTTCAGCCCACAGTCATAAAATGAGGCATCGATACTGCAGTATGGAAGGGAGGAAAGGAAACTGGCACATTCTCCTAAGTAGAAGAGTATGTTTGGGGGTGGGCAGGGGACCCTGAAATCCCACTGCACAGACATAGGGGAAGTCCTAAAGCAGGTATCCTCAGGATGACTGTCCCCTTCCCCAGTATTCTCCCAACAACTTTAATGGCCAAGGCAGGAGCTCCATGCTCTGGGGGCAGATGTTGTTGTGATTTCTTTTATTGTCCAAAATCATGAGTGATCATAAGGTTGGAGATTTAGAGATAGAAGGCACATCAGAGGTCATCCAACCCAACCCCCTCATTTTCTAGGTGAGGAAACTGAGGCCCAGAATTCTAGGTGAAGTGACTCACCCATGGTCACACAGGGATGGCAGAGCTGGGATTCCAACCCAATTTCAGGGCTCTATCCACTATACCAGGGTGCCTAATCTACATTCTTTAATGTGCAAAACAAGGAGAAACATTCCTCTCTGAACCATGTGGAGCTGGCTATTTCGTTCAAGTCTCTACGTGAGAAGTAGAGATTGCATTTTTAAAGCCTTTCTATTTGGGATTTGGGCATCTCCTGGGCCATTAGGTACCTGCATATAATATTAACAATAACGCTTGAAGGATTTCATTGGTCTTGGTGTGAGGACCACCATCTAATTCAATTAGACTCAGCAAGCATCTATTAAGGACCTCCTGAATACATGCCAGGCATTGGCAGAGAGGGCAACAGAGTTCAGTGGAAGGGGCATAGAATTTGTATCGAAAGGACTCGGATTCAGCTCTCAAGCCTGCCACTTACTTCTTTATAGACTTGGACATCAAATAAGGGGGTCTTAAAAGGCTAAATCAGTAATCCCATGATCCTGTGACGAGTGGGGATACAGAGAGAAAAATAAAACTGACCCAGAGGAAGAGGAGAAGGACATGGGTAAAGATAAGTAAATACAAAAACTACATATTGCCCAGATTTACCAAACCCACCTAGTTTCTTGATGATCAACGTGTGTTCTCTGTGCCATTTGGGGCTGCCAACAAATCACACAATCATTATGGTGAATTGTCAAGTCCCGTGAGATTGGTGGCCATGAGTAAAGAGGAGAAACCATCAGAGAAAGAGGAAAGTCTGTCTGCAAAGCTGGCCTGAAGCCTGACCATGAAGGGCTGTAATTACCAACCAGAAGATTTGGCCTGTATTTGAGAGGCTGGATTTCTTGAACATGACAGTAACATGATTGGACTTGGGTTTTAGTAAAATGAGTTTGGCAGTCAGCTGGAGAACAGATTAGGAAGAAGGAACACTAGAAACAAGAAGATTTGTTAGAGGCGACTGCAAGGGTCCAGGAAAGATGAAGAGCTAGCCCAGTGGAAGAGACAAAAAGATAGATGCAAGAGAAGTTAGGTGAGGGGAAACAAGTCATGGGAATGAGGGACAGGAAGAGCTGAGAATGATTCTAAAGTTGGGAACCTAGGAGACCGGGAAGATGGTGGTTCCCTGGACAGAAATAGGGAAGACAGGAAGATAGACTGGAGGGGACAGAAAATGAGTTCTGTTTGAGACATTCTGAGTTTGAGATGCCCCCTGGGCTATTCAGTTTAAGACGGTCAAAAGATAGGAAGTTAGTTATATAGGATTAGAGCTCAGGTCAGGAACTAGGGCTGGATAGAGGAGCTAATGAAATCAGGGAGAGAAAAAAGAGACAGAGAAACAGAGAGACAGAGTCAGAGAAAGAAAGACAGGGAAAATAAGTCAGAAAGAGAGAAAGAAAAGGGGAGGGAGAGAGAAGAAGAGAGGAGAAATAGAGACAGAGAGAGAGGGAGGGAGGGAGGGAGGGAGAAAGGGGAAGGAGAGAGAGACACAGAGAGAGAAAGAGAGTATCTCCTTATGGGTAACTAAGTGAATGGACTGGAGATAATCAGATCTACCTAAAATACCAGCCAAACCTAGGATACAGAGGATAAGTAGAAGGAAGCTACACACTCCCCCAGTGATAACACCCATTGGGAGAGAAGGAGGGAAAGCAGAATCTCTAACAGTTCATTAATAATAACTGACATTTATATAGAATTCTAGGAGCAGCTAGGTGGTGCCACAGTGCATAGAACACTGGGCCTGGATTGAGGAAGTCTCCTCTTCCTGAGTTCAAATCTAGCCTCAGACAATTACAAGCTTTGTGACTCCGGGCAAGTCACTTAACTCCATTTGCCTCAGTTTCTTCATCTGTAAAGTGAGCTGGAGAAGGAAATGTTTCGGCAAACCACTCTAGTATCTTTGTTGAGGAAATCCCAAAATGGGCCATGAAGAGTCAGCCATGACTCAGCAACAACAACATATAGAACGTTATGGCTTCCAAAGAGCTTTACATAAATGACCTCATTTGGTCCCCACAACAACCTTGCCAAACAGGAATCATATATTATCCCCACTTTACAGGGAAACTGAGGTTGAGAGAGTTAAGTGACCCTCCCATGGTCAGGTAGCCAGTAAGGGTCAGAGCCTAGAACCAAGTATGAAGGACTCTTTCCTTTCCAACATGGCACTGCTCTCAGCAGCTCTGGGAGGGAGGTAGCAAAAGCGTAGTTGTTTCCATTTCACAGATGAGGAAGCTTAGGCTCAGGGAGGAGAAGCTTCTTCCCAAAGTCACAACTCATCAGTGACAAAGAGGGGCTCTTGGAGATGTTAACAGCAGAACTCTCAGATCCACAGACCTGAAAATGGCTATTTTCCCTCTGAGCCCTTCAAGTTTTCCCTTCAAGAAGTTAAGAATAGAAATTCCCATTGCAAGGCCACTTTATGGAAGGTAGGGGAAGAAGAAAGTGGCATAAAACAGTTTGTATGACTTAATTAAAATTGAATGAATGACAACTTTTCCTTAGATTAACATAAATTCTGTGCCTCCAGTCACCTTATCTGTCATGACGATGCAACGTCCATCACGGTGATCTTTTCCCATCATTTGCCATGTTTACGCCAATTTGCAGCTGCGGATTAAATCATATCCTTATCAAGAGGAAGCAGAAATTGGCCAATTGCTCCATACATTAATTCCTGAAGCTGACTTTTCTATATCTCCAGGAGAGTCTCTGAAATTATTTAAATAATCCAATTTGTTATGAGCCCACAACCCCAACAGACATACTTAACAGGATAGCTCAAACTTAGAACTGGGATCTGGGCCCATTGGAACACTGGCCTTCTGCAGGAAAAATGCTCTGCAAAGCAAGTTAAAAGGGAGACAGTCATCTCATATCATAAGGGCCAACTCACGCTGTCCCCGTGGCATAAGAGGCCAAGTGCTGGACCCGGAATCAGGAAAAACCTGACTTGAATCCCATCTTGACACTTACTAGCACAGAGAAGTTGCTTAAACTCAATGAGCCTTAGTTTTCACACCTATAAAATGGGACTCAAAGTACCCTCATGGCGTCATCATAAAGTTCTAATGACATAATGTGTGCAAAGTGATATGATAATAATAGCAGTAGGAGCTCATATTTCTAAAGTGTTTTACACATTACCTTGTTCAATTATCACTGTAGCCCTAGAAGGGAGGAGCTATTATTATCCCTAATTTACAGATCACGAAACTGTGGCAAAGAGAGATTAGGGAACTTGCCTGGGATCACACAGATAATAAATGATTTTAGCAAGATTCAAATTCAGGTCTTGCTGCTTCCCAACCCAGACCTCTCATCTGTAACTTCTGTATTCACTCAACACATGTTTATTAAGCACCTACTGTGTGTGAGGCACTGTGCTTACCACTGAGGATGCGAGATGAAAATAAAGTGGCCTCTAGATGCAAAGAGTTAGAGGCTAGGGTACACATGCTTTGTAAATAAAACCTATATGACACAAATTAACAAAATCTATATAAAACAGATTAAAAATCATTTGCATTAGCAACTGAAGGATGAGGATATGCTACATGTCAGGAAATGGCCCATGATGAGAGGAATGAAGGAAGCCTGGGATTCAATCCAACAGTGATCTGGAGCCCTTCAGGACCGAGGACAGGCATGGGGCAGGAGACGTAAGGGTACGAGAAGCCCACAAGATTGAGGTGCAATGAGCCGAGAAAGCCAGACGGCCAAGGCAAGACGGCCCTAGAGCCAAGAGGGAACTAGTGGAGCTTTCTGAGCAGCAAAGTGTCATGGGCTTTAGTAATATCAATATGGTGGTGGTGTGGAAGATGGACTGGAGAGGGAAGGAAAAGGGAAACAGTCAGACCAATGAGGAGGCTGTCACAATAATCCAGGCAAGAGGTAATGGAGGGTCTGAACTAGCGTTGTGGCCATGTGAGTGGCAAGAAACAAATGGGTGCCAAAGATATTGGAAGCTGATTGGATATGAGTAAGTGAGAGTGATGAGTACAAGGTGATCTGGTAGTTAATGCTCTCAATAGAGACTGAGAGGTTAAACCACTTCTTTGCGGAGTGGAG
>CM053626.1:14753635-14785378 GCA_028646595.1 Phalanger gymnotis | reverse complement strand
TCCAGAAATACCACTGCTAGGTCTTTACTCCAAAGAGATCAAAGAAGAGGGAAAGGACCCATATGTACAACGATTATAGCAGCTCTTTTCATGGTGGCAAAGAACTGGGAATTAAGGGGGTGCCCATCAGCTGGGGAATGGCTGACCAAGTTGCGATATATGACTGTGATAGGATACTATTATAATATAAAAAATGATGAGCAGGATGGTTTCAGAAAAAACTGTAAAGACTTACATGAACTGAGGCAAAGCTAAGTGAGCAGAACCAAGGGGACACTGTACACAGTAACAGCAGTACTGGACGAAGACGAACTGTATGTAATTTAGCTGTTCTCAGCAATACAGTGATCCGAGACAACCCTAAAGGACTCATGACGAAAAATGCTGCCCACCTCCAGAGAACTGATGTGTGAATACAGACCAAAACATATTTTCTTTCTTTGAGTTTTCTTGCACAAAATGACTAATATGGAAACGTTTTATATGATTGCACATGTATACCTGTGTCAGATTGCTTACTGCCTCAGGAAGGGGCTGGGGAAGAAAGGATGGGATTTGGAACTCAAGACTTTAAAAAAAAAAGTTAATTATTTTTACACGTAAGTGGGAAAAAATACTAAAAATTTAAGAAAAAAAAAGAAGAAACAATATCCTAGCTTATTCAGACAAACCTCCCTGCATGAATGAAATTGCAGGCTGGTAGAGCGGAAGGATTCCAGTTCCGTTTTTCACAAGGATAAGATCGGGGAAGCACAACAGGACAAGAAGTACCCTGAAGATCAGGTGGAGTCAAAGGACTACATGCTTTGGGCCAGAAGTATGCTGCCACAGCCTGACAAAGGTCAGTGATCTTGGGTGCATTTGGAGGGGCAGAGCTCACAGGACTAGTAGAAGAGCGGCCCACTGTCCTCTGCTCTCTGTAGACCTCATCTCCAGTACTGGGCACCACAGTTTCAGAAGGGGATGGATAACCTGAACAACGCCCAGAGGATATCGGTTTAACCAGGATTAAATAACATGAAGGGCTGTCCTGCAAAGGAGGGAATGGGACTTGTCCACGTGGTCCCCCCGGAGGATAGGACCAGGAACAAAGAGGCAAATTTAGTCTTTGACGTTAAGAAAAACAATCTAACAGTTAAGACTGTCCCGGAGTAGGGCAGGCTCCCCATTCCTGGAGTTTGGCTTCAAAGAGAGGCCAGACAGCCACTGGTGAGGTATGTTAGAGCAGAGAATGCTTTTGTGTTTGGTTAGACTGGACAGCCACTAAGATCCTTCTAACTCTTACATTCTGGGGCTGGGAAGGATCATTTAAATTGTTATAGGATGTTATTATAAAAATGATTAAACAGCAGATTAGGAAAATGTAAGCCAAGTTACCAGGTGCAGTGAAACCACACTACAACTGTGTTCAACTTTTTAAATAAATATTTTAAACAACTTTCAAATATATCTGTTCTAGATTGCGATTTACCTCTTGCCACAGTTAAATATTTGAGTTACCACCACCAAGAATGAGGCGCATAAAGGAGTCTTGACCTCCCAAAACAGCTGGGACAGTGGGGTGACCAGTCGCTGAAGGTGAATATGTAATGGATATTACCAACCCACTGACTTAGGCCGCAAATATGGATTCCACCCCATCCTTCGCTTTTTTTTCTTTTTAAGAAGATGGCTTTATGTCTTGTTTCTCCAGAAGCCAAAAAATATGAATGTTACTAGTCTGGGGAGAGATTTATTTCCAAAATTAATTCAGTGATTATAATTTGTCCACATTTTCTTTGTTCTGGCTAACCTATTAATTTCTAATTAAGATTGGAAATACTGTTTATTCATGGCATAAAGATAAAAACAAATGCTCACTTAAACATTTATTACAATAAGGATATTTTTCCTTTTGTAACTTTTTATCTGCTTGTACAAAGATATACAATCATCATCTTAATTAGCACATATTTTAGTCATTTTAAGATACGTAAAAAATATTTTGCCAACAGGGCCTCTCTGAGATAAACAGAGGTTAAGAAATTGAAAAATAGCTCTAATTAGCTAAGGAGATCTAGTCATGACTATTAGTGAATTTTCCCCAAATAAAAATAGCTTTTAGTTGCATATTCCCCATTACAAACATAGAAGCAAATAAACACTTCAACTCACACACCATTTTATTCAATATAAAACTTCAGGGTTCTTTTGGTTGATTGGGGCTTGTTGAAATGTTTGGTTTTGGTTTTAAAAAAAAAAGTTAACCTACTCCAATTTCCAGATTCAGAAAATACAAAAATGAGATGACCTAGTGAAAGTCCCTCAACAGAGCCCATTTTATCCCCTTTTATTTACTGCCCCTGGCTGGAGACTAATAAACTATTTGCAAGCAATTAAGGGTAATTCCTTTGCAGCAAACCACACAAAAGACATGATCTAAGATAATGTATCCTCTTACAGAAATATACTTGGAGGAAAGAACTTTGGAAAGAAGCTGTTTAGCACACGACAGAAGTGATTCCCAAAGGGCCCCTTTCCCCTTTCCAGCGCGTAACTGCTTCCCCAGTGTCTGGCTCTCCCAAGTACAGGATGCAGCGGCCTCTCTGGTGACGACTGCTCTTCAAATTCATCTGCAAAAACACATGAAAATGAGTGATGAGGAAGAAATGGGAGCAGGCCTCACAAGGACTCACAAGAAGGGTCCTAAAAAGCATGCAGAGCCTCCATCTCAGTGGTGTCCAATACTGGAATTTTCTGTCTTGCTCTGCAAGGGCCAAAACCCCAACACATAAAGACAGGATCACCGACTAGGTGTGGGGGAGGGCTCTGGACCACCTCCCCCTCCAGGCCTGCGGGCTGTGGTCAATGCAATTCCCCAGGCGGCATTTGCTGCTCTGATACTTCTTAGAGGAGATACTACCATCGTCAATGCTGTACAAACTTCCCTCCTGTTACAACAACATCAGCTCCTCCACAGGAAAGGGAACAGAGACTTTCTGACGTGACGGTCATCTTGCCCTCCCCCCATTCCCGCATCATTCCTTGTGTTCAGTGTCTCTGTACATGACGACACCATCTTACTGAGGAGTCTAGGCAGGACTCCTCGATCTAGCTTACTTTCCTGGGTAGCGTCTCTCCAAAGCAGTCAATCTGAACCCATTACCATGGCCTATTAGGAAGAGCAGAGAGATTGCCTGGAAATGACCTTAGGATCTGCATGTCGCTCTAGCTGCTAGAGAGGCTGCATTTGGGGCTAGTCCCAACAAGAGACGATGCCTGCTTTCCAAGGCCCAGCCTTGCTAAATCAGGGAGGCCCCATCGCAAACGGGCTGGCCCCCTAATGACGAATACTCTAGATATGACGACCCATGAAACAAGGTTACAAACGTTAAAGGGTTAAAAATGAAATGTTTTACAAGCTGCTAACTCAAATGACTTTAAACTTCCAAAGACAGAGGAATAAATACAATGTTAACTGAAACACAGACCTTAAACCATGGAGTCTGTTTGAGGCTAATTTTAAAAAGAAAATGAATTCCTAGTGGACCTGGCCCCTTCAGATCATAGTTCAATTAAATCCAATTCAAATGAATTTTCAGTCAGATACAGAACTTTTCTAATGGGCTCAGTAGGCCAAGCTAACCAAAAAAGCTCTATATTTTAGGTTAACGTATTTTAAGGCATTTTAACATCAACTAGGGAACATTACATAAAATGTGGACCTCATTCAGCAATATCTAGAATAAAACCAAATGCCTTCTTTTTATCCTTGAAGCATTAAGAGAGTCACTAGAACACATAGAGAAAGTTGGCGATCTAGGCCTTTTCCTCCGTCAGAAAGAAGAGGTGCCGCACATATAAGGTAGGAGCACTACGAAGAATGAAATCCATTGTATCTCGAGGGGAAATGTATGATTACGGATATGAGTACAATCATGGGATGCTGAGCATCAGAATCAGAGTAAGCTAGCAGGACCCCAGAAATCTCGCAGTCTACCCCACTCATGTTACAGATCAGGACCCCAAAAGAAAGTAATTTGGCCAAGTCCACAGAGGGGGTGACCTGACCAGCAGCCAGGATGCAAACCCAGGTCTTCGATTGCCAAGGCCAAACAGAGTTTTAAATACTTTCTAAAAAGGACTAGGAGTCTTTCCACGTGATAGAAAATGAAGCTATAAAGTGACAGCCAGGCTAGATGACAACAAAGCATCTGCTTGATTTAAGCATTATGTGCAGTGGCCACAGACATCTCCGAGGTAGATAATAAGCAAAAGTGGGGCTTTAAGAAACTCACATTTTCCTATTAACAGTTTCCTTGACAAAGTTAGTCTTGTCCCTTTACTCTCATGTACGCATGCACACGCACGTGCACACACACACCCCTCCCAACCCCGCAAAGGTTGCCCTGAAGTGCCACATGCCACAATTCTAATTCTCAGTAACCAGAGTGACTCTTGGCCTGGCTCCTTCTCCTCATCCAGCAGGGGAGAGACCCAGAGGAGAAGAGCTCAAGAATAGTGAGAAAGGAAATTAACTGTCCCTCTGCAATTAGAGTTTCTTAAGTATTGTTCTAAATATTGGGCCTCCCTCAAATACCATGTTTACGCTTGACAACGAGGGCTATTTTTACAGAAAATGCACAAGCAAGCAAAGTACAATCCCTGGGTGACTGGTTAGTAAGCTTGTTGGATGCCTTGTTAGCCAGGCACCATGATCCAAAGAGGCCACCAGTGCTGGGGCAGGACCACCAATGCCAATCACCACTTATGTGCCAACACATGACGGCAGGAAAAGAGCTTCTGTCCCTTCTTATAAGCACCGAGGTCTGAGACAGCAGCTTCCTAAATATCTACCACTGGAGCTCAGACTCAGCCCACCTCCCTCCAACGCACATGGTCAGGGGGCTCCGAGTTACTAAGCTGCTCTATATTAATGTATTTCAAGGCTCACTCTATCCGTGACATTGGGAAACAGGGTCATCACCAAGGTAGCACCGAAGCTCATCAGCTCCACAGCCCATCGTTAATAGGTTAACGAGGTAAGGACACACTCACAACTTCTTGCCTTCAAACACTTACTTGGTATGGGTCACCATGGACAGCTCTTGCCTTTGTCTCCAAGTATAATTAAGGGGGCCTCCTACAACACAAGAAAGGAGAAGACCCTCCATCAGGTCAATGCTCACACTCAAGCAACAAGAACGGGCTCCTAACAGGCACAGACCAGCACTCCGGGGCACAGCTGGTCTTCTACTGCTCCCACTACCACCCCAGGAGGAGCCCAGAAGGGCAAATATACTCATTACAACTCAACCAGACAGTGGCAGGGCAGGCCTTGAACCCAGAGCTAACCCCAAATTTAATGCTGTCTTCATTATACCAAACACACACATATGTATGTATGTATGTGTGTGTGTGTATACATACACACACACGTATATTTACGTATGCAATTCAATCTTCCAAGTGATGTGTGTGTGTGTGTGTGTGTGTGTGTGTGTAGGAATAAAACTGGTCTACAGCTGGCGTGTGTATATGCAAGTGTATGTTTAAGTATTCTTTTGTAGGACTGAATCGGAACATATAAAATCAAGTCCATTAAACATAAGCTAAACACAAACAGTGAGCCCCCATGAACAGCCTTTAGGTACTGAAATGGTTCCTCTGATAAAATGAAGAACATGAAACAAATTAGCACCTTTTGTTAAATGCGCCCCTCTTTAATATGCTGCTCAAAATGAAAAGATGACAGAAAAGGAGAAAATAACTTTTTAAAGCACATATGTCCTAACATTTCCCCAACCCCCAGGGTGGCAACATTAGATATTCCAGACTTACTTGACAGCAAACAGAAGCACTGACATTTTAGGGCAGGCAGTACACACAATACAGTACCCAAAAAACTAGTATATAACTTCTAGCAATGTACATACAGAAACTAAGACAGAAGAAGAAACTACGGGGGTTAAAAAGAATCCTCATCACACAGTATCTGTGATAACTAACTTTGATAGACTCAGCTCTTCTCAGTAACACAAGGTTCAAAGACAGCTCCAAAAGAAAGCTATCCACATCCAGAAAAGGAATTATGGAGTCTGAATGCAGAATGAAGCAAACTATTTTGCTCTCTTTTTTTTTCCTTTTTTATCTCTTTTCTGGTTTTGTTTCTTCCTTCTCATGGTTCATTCCATTGGTTATAATTGTTCTTTACAGCCTGACCATTGTGAAAATAAGTTTGATATGAAGGTATATGTAGAAACTATATTGCATTACATGCCATCTTGAAGGGGAGGTGGGGAGCAGAAGGGAGGGGAGAAAATTTGTGGAACTGAGTGTTGTAAACTAAAAAATAAAAAATAAATTAAAAAAAAAAAGAATCCTCATCCACAGTGACATCATTTCAAATGATCAAGCAGCAGCACCCAGGTTTCTAAAGTCTGTTACAGAAATGCCTTGTGTTTCAACATCACCTTCAGAATGACATTCAAAATTCACAAAACTATTAGTGGGACAAATTATGAAAACACTGAACAGATTCATAAACCAATACTGAATTCAATGTATTTCTGCCACTAGGATATAGAATACTCTATAAGTCCTAGAGAAATCTTTCTTCCCCACACCCCAACTTCACCCACAATTAAGAGAAGAGCTGAATTACACCAAAATATTACCTCGAGTACAATCCACCAAGTACAGCAAAGCCACTGCTAAAAATGAGACTAGGAGGAAAAACAAGAGAGGAGAAAAGTCTCGTGAGGAAACAGGGCAGTACGTTATACCTATAACCACAAAGCAAGTCTAGAGCTCGCGACTCCTCTTCCCAAGGAGCCGAGAGGAGCATCAGAGAGGGCAAAATGCCAAGATCCCCTCTGGCATCACCTGTACCCTTTCCCAAGTCCTGATGCTGCGTCTTTTTGGTATCTGACCAAGAACTGCTGCCAACCCATACTAAGAATCTTCATGCTGTGACATACTAATTGGAAGTTTAGGACTATGGTGTCAGGGTCTGAAAACTCATTTTTTTAAACTAAAGGAGCCATACCCCAAATCACAGAGGGAAGTCACCTCCACTCCTAGATTCCAGGTCTCCAAACCACTTCCCCAAAGGTACATTATCCACCACATCCTACTGGAGCACATAAAACCCAATACACCTGTTGGATAATTTCCTATAGTTCGGCCTCAGGAACAAAAGGAACCTTTCCTTACTTACCAGGAGACCAAAAAAAGGCTCCAAAAATATTCATTATCAAATACTTACCAGAAACACAGGCGATGAAGAATATTTCCAAAAAGAAATACCCCCAAACATCCAATATTTCACCAGCAACAATGGACATTACAGCCAGCCCGAGATTCTGGACAGACTGCATGCTAAGAAACAAAAATTCACATTTGTAAGTTTGCTGCCTCAGATGCAGCAAAAATGTTATCTACGTGCAAAATTACCAACATGGACATGTGTAAACACAATAAATGAAATTTTTATGACGTAATGGGGCTTGATGATCAATGACAAACTATTTCCACCTATCTCCTCAGCACAGGGAGGTTTATAGCGCTTCCTGCACACAGGCCCCAGATGCACACCAGGCTCTGCTCTGGACACCATGCCCTCCAGGAGCAGGTGTGTCAAGGAAGCCCCATGTGTCTTCTGCACACGGCACGGTGAGGGTGCGAGAGGTAGTGCAGGAGGGCCCTGCTCCTCGGGGAAGGGTGGACTCACACGGACACTCTAACCCGAAGAGAGGGCAGCCAGGCCACCTTTCCTACTTCTCAATGGTGCTAGGATGTAACCCAGTTAAAGAGGCACTTGTAGTCAGCATTCAAACGTGTGCTGAACTGAAAGACTACTTTTAAAAATGTCTTTTTAACTGATACCTTTCATCAAATTTCACAATACATTAAAACCTCCAGAATTCAAAACCCTGTGTGCCTGGTGTTAAGGAGAGCTGTGGGTAAGGGGCAGCTAGGCAAGGCAGTGGATAGAACACTGGGCTTGGAATCAAGGAGACCCGAGTTCAAATCTGGCTTCAAGACACTTACTAGCTGTGTGACCTTACACAAGTCACTTAACCATTTGCCTCAGTTCCTCATCTGTAAAATGGGGACACAGTGGAGATGGAAATGGCAGACCACTCCAGCAGCTTTGCCAAGAAAACCCCATGGAACAGTCCATGGTGTCACCAAGAGTCAACACGACTGAATAAATGAAACCATCACCATGTGAAAGGTTTTTTTCCTAAGAATTATACCTCTAGAAAGATTTCTATTTCTCACTTTCTTAACAGAGTGTGCTGACTATAACTTCATTTCTTCCTTGATGACTCGGGATCGCCATCATGACCACCAGCCATGGGACGTGCATTAAGTGTAGGGCCAATGGCGTGGGGCAGAAGAATGAAAAGATACTGACCCTAGGACTGGTTCTGGGCCTTCCTTTCTGGAACCCCTGACGCAGAAGTACAGGGAGGCAGATGCCAGCTCAGGGATCTTCAGAAGAGAGTAATCCAACTACAACTGTGCGGTCAAAAACCAAAAGGCTGAATCTGTTCCTTTTGCTGTCAAGAGCCTACCAGGTAAAGGAAGGGTAAGACAACCATGTGGACACAGGTCAGGGTCATCCTGGAGGGTTACTTAGCTCACAAAGATCCAAGTGTCAAAGTCGGGGTACTGGTAAGCAATTTGACTGAGCCCCACTTCTCATCAGATCTCCCCTTCTCTCCCCTTGGGGACACTGTCTGCTGGTGGCTTTTCCAGTCTACACAGGGGATGAGGCTGCCAAGAACTCTCAACCTTCCCTCCCTGGGGGTTTTCTATGCCAAGGGGCCTGCCTCATTCTATCACCACCACAAAGCCCTCCGTCATGTCAGAACCCTAACCCTAAATGCACCTGCATGGCCAGGGCCCAGTCAGCAGCACCCCTGGCTCCCACCTGACTTCTACCTCCTGCCGCACCCCAGTCTCTTTCAAAACTCCATGTGCCAGGCCTGCTCAAACCAAGGGAAGGTGCTAGCGCTCGTCTCCCTGGCTCAAGCATGAGAAAGCAGTGACTCCCAACAATACTGCCGTTTTTATGGAACATCGTCATCAGCTTCTGCTCCCCTTTGTATCTCGCCTCATTAGATCTAACACGAATGAAGACTGTTGCTTGCCATTTCAGGAATTCGTGCTTGGCTATTCAAGCCAAAAAATTCCTTATCAAGACATGAGGTAACAATTTCTCCAAATTCTTAAGCTACAAACCTCTAAACAAATTTCAGGCCAAGTAACGACAATGGAATCTTTAATGTCATCACAAGACTTCAAGCCCCAAGTGGTCCCCACAAAGGTGCAGCACGGACCATGAGATCTCTGTCAAATCGCATCCCCTAAACACCCTCCCCGAGGGCAGGTGGAGACAAAAGGATGCCAGACGCTAACAACAGGCCAGGCTCCGCCGTTGTCCAGCACAGCATTAACCAGAGCCACCATTACCCTGCACTTACACTTGGTAAGTAACTGGTCAACTCGGAAGCCTTTAAAAACTCCATGATGAGAGCAACTAGGTGGCACAGTGAGTAGAGCACCGGCCCTGAAGTCAGGAGGACCTGAGTTCAAATCCAGCCTCAGACCCTTGACACACTTACTAGCTGTGTGACCTTGGGCAAGTCACTTAACCCCAATTGCCCTGCCTACCCCACCCCTTGCAAAAAAAAAAAATCTAAAAAAACTCCATGATGTCTAAAACATTCACATTCATTTAGCTTCCCTTTGACAAGAGCCCACAGAACCAAGATTTAAGCCTGTGAAGTCTTTAATTAACTGGCGGGAGGGGAGGGAGGCTGCCAAAGCATCACCTAACTAGCCCTCATCCCATCAGCTCCACCAAAGTGGTAGGGAAATGGCCAAGTGAACAAACAGGAGCTCTTGGAAGACTGAGGCACCACCACTGAGATGCCCTACTTTGGGAACTCTGCCATCATCATAAGTTCTCTCGAATGGGAGAGGCGGGGTCCTGATCGACAGCTCTGAGTTAGAGCTGGCCATTCCCCCACTCTGGGGATGTGGATTCTCATAGTACACTGGGGTTTCATGTTCCAGTCTCCAGTACGACCCTGCCATGGCCACGTGTGGTTGGACATTTATGTGGCAAGAGAAGGTGTTCTTCCTCCCAGTTACACATCTAAGTTGTGAGCCATCCTGGCTAATGTATCACAAACTGAGGTATGCCACTGGGCCCCAGAGAACCCTCGAGAGGCTCCATGCTATGATACTTACAAGCCATATGCAGTCCCCAGCTGATGTTCAGGAACAACAAAGGCCACCATTGGCCACAATGCACAGGCAAGAAGGGAATAGGAGATTCCAAGGAGACACTATGGGAAACAGCAATGGAAAAAGAAACCTTTAAACCCAGACACTCGTAAAAAGGCATTTGTTTCTCTGTGTAGCATGTTTCCAAACCAGAAAAAAAAAAAGACTAAAAGCCAAGTGAGGTTTTAAAATTCACATTATAAAGAAGCTATATATAAAAAATTTGAGATTGATACCAAATCTGTATTAAAAATCAAGTGGGAACATATCTTAAAGATCCCCTTAAACCCAGACACGGTGGCTTAGCTCACTGTTACTAATGCAGGAATTGTGCCTTCCTAACAGCATGATGGATTTGCTTTAATATCCACATAGCTTCACCCTTCCAGCCTGATGTCTGAAAACACCACCACAAGGGGCTGACTAAGGTCTGGAGTTAGGCCAGTGGTTTGGCAAGTAAGCAGAGCAGATTGGGTCTATAGGGAGGCCAGAGCTATATACAAATCACAGGCAGCAGGCTCTGACCAAGTGACAATTCCAGACACCTGCTCTCCTCACTAAGCACAAAAACCAAAGGTAAGAATGAAGTCGTTTTTTCATCTAAATAAGATTCTTAAAAGAAAAAAAATTTAATTTTCAACCTAACTCCAAAAAGCAACAATTTAAAGTAGCTTTCCCTATTTGAGTAGAGATCCATCTAGCAGACTTGAGATGAACTGCACTGCTCCCTTAACATTTCAGAAACCCAACACTGCAGCCTCCTCCTTCTAAAAACCCTTGGATCCACACGAAAGCCAAAGATCCCTGTTTGGACTCACTGAGAATAAAAGACAGAACAATGTAAATGCTCTTTCCAATTGGATCCTATGACTTTTCCCAACTTCTTACGACAAGGCAAAGCTTTAGGCCCACAACAGGTTAAGATGATATTTCTCTCTCTCTCTCTCTCTCTCTCTCGACACTTCACTGTTGCTCACGATGAGGACGATGATGGTGGTGGCAGCAGCTAATATTTATACATGCCACCCACTGTGCCAAGCACTTAACAATTACTGTCTCATTCGATCTCCACAGTAACCATGACGGGGTATTATTCTATTGCTATTATTCCCATTTTTGTAGATGAGGAAACTGAGGCAGACAGAGTTAAATGACCTGCCCATGGCCATACAGCCAGGAAGTGGCCAGATCTGAACTCAGGTCTTCCTAACGCCAGGCTCAGCACTGTGTCCACTGGCCCAGCTGGCTGGTCAGAGGTTATTCTTTGGAATGTATCCTTAACTGGTTCAACACGTATAAAAGAAAATTTCGCATTTCAATACTGCAAATTTCACATGGAAACAAAAAACACCTGATGGACATTTATGAAGGACCCACCCACGTGACAGACACAGTGCCAGGAGTTACCAAGACTTAGGAAAGGAGAGGAGGAGGGGCTCATGATAAACTGTCTCTCGTTTCTCAAATGAGTGCAAGGTGATGTCCTCAGCTGAGAGGGAAGGGATAGTGTGGGAGACGTGACAAGACACGGGAGTCTGATCATCGGCAGAGAAGAGGAAAAGGACAGTCTGCCGTGATGAATCCTCAGAAGAGACCAGATAACACATGAAGGAAAGCAGCTGTTCACCCCTCAGCTGAAATCACCACTTACAGACTCTGTGAGCACATCTTCTACAGCCTAGCGATCTCGGTCTGACCTAGTTTTAAAGGTTCTTACAGAAATCAGAAAGCATCTGCCCAGGGCTCACACATTACCATGGCAATCCACGGATTCCAGAAGGTAAACACCATGATCATGTGGGAAGCCATGGTGGCCACGACTGCGCACAGAACCCAGAAGATGTTCCGGCCTGTTCTGTCCACCATCAGCCCAAAGATGGGAGACAGAGGAGCCGAGATGATGTACACAATACTAAAAGAATAGGAGAGAGAGGGTTGAAGGGAATACGAGACACTTAATGAACGAAAGGCAGTAGAAAAACTTCTTACACTAGGTAAAACAAAACCCATCTACATTTTAACTCATCTCAAAGCGACCACAGACACATGTTAAGTTCCTCCACACCCTCCAAGTCCATCAAACAAACAGACGCATGCATGCACTCACACACACAAGGTGTCTCCCCCCAGGGCCACAAGGCTCTGCAGGGGGCAGCTGGATCACCTCAGTCCTCACTGCCACTGGGTGGCTGAAAATGCAATAAAAGCTCCCACATTTTCACGCTTCTCTTGCCCCACCCCATAACAAACAACATTAGCAACGAATAAATGTTTGATTGATTCAATACCTGTTAACTGCGCTTGCTTCTTGTTCGGATAATTTAAATTTCCCCATAAAGAAGACCCTAAAATTGAAAGGGGTTGGGAAAGAGAAACAAAAAACAGCATTTTTTAGAAACGACTTCATTCATCCAAAAAGGCAGGCTACAAATAACAAGCTCTCCACGTGATGACATTTAAGGGTGAGGCAGAGGGGCACCAAAGGCCAGTGATGCCCCTTCCCACCACCCATGTGGCACTGGGCCAACAAGTCACTCATCTCGCTGGGCTTCAGGGCCCTCCTGCCAAGGCCTCCAGAGCTCCTCCCATCTCAATCTCCATGAGCCTCTACTCCTAAACTGACTTAAAATGAGGCTGTCTTCAGAGTCTACTGAACATGGATTTTGAAATCTTTGGGCTAAACTTGGGTGATAGCCAATTATCTGAACTGAACAAATTCCTATTGATTCCGACTACTTATGAAATATCAGCTGTCAATTTTCAGGAAACAAGAATTTAACATTCAAAGGACTGCATTGATTATTAGGGTTCTCCACTTCATAATAATGTCAATCTTTGTAAGAAATCATTTTAATCCATATGTATATGCAAGAGTCACAAGGCCATAAGTTGTTCTGTTGACATAAATGACGATGTGAGAGAAACTCAAGGGAGACCAGACAGGAGCAAGAAGGTGCGGCTCTGGTTAAACCAATGTCCGGCCAGGCCAGACCGTCTTTCCTGCTCCCAGCCCGGCTCAAAGTGCCATCGACTTCAACTTTCTCACAGCGTTTTCTCTGCGATTCACTTTGGAACTCACTCCCTTCTAGCCCATGGCAGTCATCTGCGGGGCCATTTAATGGGAAACGGTTGTTACGGGGGTGGGGAACCTGCAGCCTTGAGGCCACACGTGGCCTTCTAGATCCTTAAGTGAGGCCCCAGTTGAGGATCTAAAAGGCCACAGGTTCCCACCGTTAGAAGCTTCGTGAAGGGGGACAGGAGAGCATTTTGCTTCATCTTTGCATCTCTAGAGCACTCGACAAAGTAGGCCCATGACAATAAGATGTTTAATTAATGCTGAATATGGCAGACTTCTTAGCTCTAGACGAAACATACTAAGTCTGAAATTAAGATTTAAATAGAATCAATTATGCCGGTCACTATTACAAAGGGTTTTTTCACAGCTACCTGTAAACACTAACCCACGGCTAACACAATCGCCTGTGCACCAAACAGATGCTTGCATTCCCTTCTCTTTTTTCACACAATCCAAGTGTATAACCCACATCTAGAAACGCAAGCTTTCCCGCCAAAGCATCATTTGTGTCCATAACCCACATCTAGAAACACAAGCTTTCCCACCAAAGTGTCGTCTGTGTCCATAACCCACATCTAGGGGTGCAAGCTTTCCCACCAAAGTGTCATCTGTGTCCATAACCCACATCTAGAAACACAAGCTTTCCCGCCAAAGCATCATCTGTGTCCATAACCCACATCTAGAAACACAAGCTTTCCCGCCAA
This sequence comes from Phalanger gymnotis, assembly GCA_028646595.1. Taxonomy (NCBI): domain Eukaryota; kingdom Metazoa; phylum Chordata; class Mammalia; order Diprotodontia; family Phalangeridae; genus Phalanger; species Phalanger gymnotis. Next base: position 14,771,317 of record CM053626.1, on the reverse strand, counting down.
AGCATCATCTCAAAGTGTCGTCTGTGTCCATAACCCACATCTAGGGGCGCAAGCTTTCCCACCAAAGTGTCATCTGTGTCCATAACCCACATCTAGAAACACAAGCTTTCCCGCCAAAGTGTCGTGTGTGTCCAATCCAGGAGCACACAGGGCAAGGCTCTCCCACGAGGAGGAAGCCAAGATGCTTACTTGCCAAGTCCGATAAAAGGAAATATGGCCACATAGTAACATGCACAAATCACAAAGATGAGCCACAGGGACAGCGAGAAGTCCTTCACGTCTGTCAATTTGATAACTTCACCTGGAGGAAGAACAACAGAAGTTGGTAAGGATCACAGGTTTTCTTCTACCGTTAAGATTTTCCTTCTTTCATAATTTAACTGAGCTTCACATGAAGTTAAATCATCTCTGAGCTAAGTAAATTACTAACAGAATATTTGTGGAGTGATCCAAATACAGGAGCTGAAATGGTCAAGTGAGGTTCTCCCCTTGGCAATAATTTTTTGCAAATATTCTATTTCCACGAAACACAAGGCTTAATAATAACGTATCCAATCAAGTTTGAGAGAAAAACATCAACGTCCAAACTGTGACGACAGGAAATAGCTTTTTGGAAGCGAAAACAAAAACCCCCATCATTTAGTATGCCCCCAATGTGGGCAGCCCCCTAAGCAACCTCCCCCCAAAACCTCCATTCATAGTCCCCAAACGCAGGCCTAAAAGCTCACCAGTTTTCCCCTGTTCTTTATGAAGGATTCGTTCTGCCCTCCAGTCCATGTAGCCAAGAATCAACGCACAGATTAGTGAAAGGACACATGTTACACCCCCTGCAATAAAAGCCAAGAATTTAAATCTGCAAACTAGATTGCAAAGCGCCTAAAAGCAAGGCTAGAGGCTCATAAAGGAAACAACAGGCTTTTGAGCGTACAGCAGGAGCCAGGGAAGCCCCACTGGATCCTGGGCTGGGGGCTGCTACAGACTAGTAGCCTTCATCGGCCAATCGATCCCAATTCTTTGACCTTTAGGGATAACTGACAGCACGAGAAAAAGCAAAGGCTGCTGTTGCTGTTCTCTGGCCACCTCTGAACTCACCTCTCCAGGCAGCTGCCCCAATACGAGTCCTCATTACTCTGCAGAAACACATCTGGCCAGTCCACACCTGCCTTCTACCTCCAATCAAAATGCCCGTTTTGAGCACAGAAGGGAGAGCTAGGGGCTGAAATTTTATTAAAGTGACTGAAGTAAAAGAATGAATGAGAGTCAACTGTCCCCAAAGGCTTTGGCTCTAGACCCCAAAGCATCTCTAACTGGAAATCTACATTGGAGAGGTGAGATGGTTTTTGGAAGTTTAATGTCAGAATAATGTTCAAGCTTTGCCTGCCTCCTTAGGATAACCCCTCTTAGCAAATCTTTTAGGAGGTTTAATTCAAAGCATCAGCATAGCTGTCCACCCCAACGCCTCCCCTCACTGTCAAAAATCCTGCACCATCTGGGGCTAGAGAAAAGTTATCACTTGGCGAGAGAGCACAGCCAGCCTGTCGTGTCATCTTATTGGAAACTGAAAGACACCGATCCCCAAAGGAAGTACTTCATTGTATACACCCCCTCCCTCACACTACGCTCCTAACCATCTCCAGACATACTGAAAACACCCCTCCCTTACTTCGAAGAAGCCCCTATAAGGGAGACAAAGCCAGCACTGCTAGCTCCACTTTGAGGAAACAAAGGTCAGAGAGCTGGCCTGACTTTCCTCTGGTCACCCAGCGAGGAAGCGGCAGAAGCAACATAGACCTTGGATCTTTTGATGTCCCCAACAGCACCCCTTCTACTATATTCTTGAAGTGATAAAGATTCACTAACCAATCATAAGCGTGATGCCAAGCGTTGCGTGACCAGGTAAACCAAATAAACCTATCTTGGAATACAGCCATCCCATAATATTCAGGTTTACTGTACTCCCCTAAAAGACAAAAAGAAATAAATTGGAGTCTTTAGTCATACCAGTTTTTAAAATACAAAAAAGGGCACAGGAGCAAATGAAGCTTCTTCTAAAACATAAAAACAGCGGTCAATATTTTCAATTTCTTTTCCAAGCACATTTTAGAGGGGTAAATTTGGGAATGATTAAAAACAAAAAGAAATACACTTCACTCTAGGCCTTCTTTAAAGGTTACTGAGAAAAACTCCCCCTGGTCCGCCCTGATAATCGACACTGACAAATGACAAATGTCCGTAGAACATCAAAGTGGAAACATTCACACAAGGGGATTTCACTTGTTTAAAACCTTTCTGAAGCAAACAGCACGTGTTCAACGATCCTGCTTCTGATGCTAAAACCTAATGTTATTACTGAACAAAGAACGTGAGTTACACGTCAGCCTCATCTTAATAAAGAAGTGCCCATGCCTGATGAAGTCGGGCTTCCTCCTAGAGTTGTTGAAGCTGCAAAATGGGCTGGAAGAGAAAAACAGCACTACCCCCTCCCCTCCAGGCTGAGGGGGGCTTCCGGAGATGTCATGTGACTGGCACTGTCTTCATTCACAGGAAAAGCCACGTCATAATGGGATGTTGCAGTCTGTTTTTACCAAATAACCATCAGTAAATACTATATTTCTTGGGACTATCATCTCTGAATGAATTAAAGAAACGCATCACAAAAGAAGCAACCCTATTAAAAAACTTATCCTCATTTACTCATTGAGATGAAAAAAACTAAGACGTGAATCATGACAACACAGCACCAGCACTGCCCTGTGACACACGTACGCTATTAACTGCATCTATGCCTTATACAAACCCTCCTTCGATAAAGCTGCTGGCTGAGACTGCAAGCTCCCCAAGGACAAGAACAAAGCCCTTCTCCCTCAATTCTGCCCCTATGCCATGAATCCCACAACAGAAACTACTGCTCTTACTGCCGATCAAAGAATGCATTCAAGTTTGGAGACTATACAAGTCCTTTTTAAAAAAAAAAAAAAAAGACTGAGTCTCTCTCTCTCTCGTTGAGGCAGGGGTGACTCACAGGCCTGGGTCGTGCCACTATTTCCAACCTGGGCTAAACCACCCTCTTCCAAGGGTCCACCATTCATATTAATGTCAAGCGTGGCATGGACACCCAATCAGCTTGTCCCATTCCAACTTGGGACTCTCAGGTCAGGAGATCCCCAAGCTTCAGCCACCACCACATCTGAGCACACAACCCCTCTCCTCCCACTTGTCCACGTATTGCACTACATGTTATCAATCGTTACAAATAACCATGTCTTCAGACACACGCATGAAATAATCAGGAGGACTAGCCAGGATGGCTGGACAACAGACACTATTCTCAAGAGCCTCCAAATACACAGCAACCCAACAAGAGACACATTTGGCAAAGGTGGAGTGGACCTCAAGAGTTTTCTGAAGGGGGATCTATAAAGGGGCCTCGGGGGCAGAGACACTGGAGAAGCTGCTGCCAAGCTTTAGGGGATACAAACTTTGTGTTCCCGCCTGAGGCAGCTGCCGAACCCATCTTAGAAACACAAGCTGGTCTCTCTGAGAGAACACAAGAGGGTCCTAGGAACAGCCCTGCCCTCAAGTTGGAGAGGCCGGGCAGGAAAGAGCAGTAAACGGGAAGAGGGAAGAGAGAAAAAGATTCTAAGGGAAGAGGTCACTGAGTCCTTGCGGCCAACAGAAGAATGACCCTAGGACCCTGCGGCCAGGAGCGTCCACTCAATGGGGGCCAGTAGAAGGGTCACCAAACCCTGCCCAGGCCACAGAGTCTGAAAAGGTGAGTCTCTCTCTGCTTTCTTGCAGTCTTTACTTAACTGTACTAAATATTTCAGGCAGGTGTTAGACACCACTGCTCTGCACCATCAGAGCTAGACAAAGAAATGAGGATCTTTATAGAGCACAAGTGTATATACACACACATGCATGTACACAAACACACAAGCACATGTACACACACGCATGCACACATGTGCACACGCACATACACACACACCACTTGGCTCCTAACCACTACTTGGAGAGATGGCACTCAGGTACAGAAGGCCCTACTGCTGTTGTTCAGTCATTTCAGCCATGTCCAACTCTCTGTGACCCCACTGGAGGTTTTCTTGGCAAAGGCACTGAAGTGGTTTGCCATTTCCTTCTCCAGCTCATTTTACAGATGAGGAAACTGAGACAAACAGGGTTAAATGACTTGTCCAGGGTCACACTGCTAGGAAGTATCTGAGGCTGGATTTGAACTCATGTCTTCATGACTCCAGGCCCAGCATCCTACCCACTGAGCCACTTAGCTGCCTTCTACTTAAATCCAGGAAATACTCTCTTCCAAGAGGACACAAAAAAGGGGTTACAGAGTCTGCCGATACTGCAAAATCAATGCCTATTTCTACTGATATAAGGACATTAAGGCAGATTCAGGAAGAAACAGCCAGGAAAATACCCGTACCACGCATGTAACCACTGTGCTTCCTACCCAGGACTTCAATTATGTGATGGTTCCATGGTCTTTCTGTCTCGGGCCCGTTTCCTCATCTATAAAATAAAATAGCAGCTCATCCACACGACATCTAAGGTCTCTTCCGAGCCCATGACTTCCTAAGAAGAAGACTTGGGGGAGGCGGCTTCTGAGAAAGGGGTCAGGATTCAAGAAGGAATCCGGTTTGGTTTCTGCTTTTTCTAGAAATATTGGGAAGCTCATGATTAGAAAGAAAATCATCAATCTAAACAAGAGGTCATTAAACTAAACCTTAAGGAAAAGAGGAAAAGGTCCCAATAAAGTCACAAAACTGTGGAGAAAGAGAAGCGTGATGTAAAAGGTACCAACACCACCAAGCCCAGAGCTGACAAGGAAGGATCCCCTCGAAGGCACCCCACTAGCAGTCGCCCAGTGTGAGGGAAGCCAAGGCACAGAACACCGCTAGTCACTCCAATTTTCCGAACATCTTTCCTTACATCAACCTTCAGGCTCAGCAATGCCCTCTAACGCCAGCAGCTCTGCCCTGAGGGGCCCAGCAGAACTAGGCACTCTTCCAGGGGATGGTCCTTCTAATACCTGCAGGCAGAAGATGAGGCCTCCAGACCCTTCTCTTCCAGGCTACATTCTGAATAATTCCCCCAGGGCATCATCTCAAGACCATCGTTTTTATCCTACTGCCTTCCCTGGACGCTACTGCCTTAACCATGCTCTTCCTAAACTGCGGCCCCCAGAACTGCACCTAACAACCAGGGCAAGGTCCCACAGGACCATCACCTCCCTAGGCTGGGACATGAGGCTGCTCGTAAAGCCATCCATTACACTGGCCTCTTGGCCACATCAAACTGCTCGATGTGAAGCTGATTTTTTTCTAAGAGTACAAGACTTCAGATTTAACTCTATTAAATTTCCTCTTCTCAGACTGACCCAGTACCATACAACCTGCAGCCCGCCAAAGGACTCTCCTCTCCATTTTTTGTGAGCCGCCTGAAATCCTTTGGGAGGGCCACAGGTTATACAGGCCTGGGCTAGCCCAACGAGATCTTCTGGGCACCTGCCCACCATGTTCCTCGAATTTCTGCATCATCTGAAATATGGCGAGCCACTCTCTTGCCTTTATCTCAGTAACTGATAATAATGTTAAATGGCACAGGGCCAAACCCAGATCCCTGGGACACTCCATTAGCCTTCCTTCCAAGTCAACGCCAAACCATTAAAAACTATTCTTTGGGTCTCCTCTTTCAACCAGTTTCAAACACACCTAATTTCTATCACCCAGCCCAGATCTCTCCATCTCATCCACAAGGACAGCACAAGACATTCTGCTAAAGCCTTTGCTAAGAACTTGGTAAACTCCCATCTGTGGCCTTACCGTGATCTCACCCAGTCACCCTGTCAAAAAAAATGAGGGAACCCTAGCATGAACTAGCCTTCATGAAGTCACATTGATTCTTTGCTTAAATGTTCACCAACCTTCCCTTGGACAAGTTCTGGAATTTTGCCATAAATAATTTCCATTTACCAGCCCACAGGACGCAGACTCTGTTCTCTTGTTGCCCTTCTCGAATACTGATGTATCACCACCACCCCCATTCCCCGCCATCTTTTAAAAGTTCCCATCTGCAGCTCAGTAATCACAGCCAGTTCCCAGGATAGAGTCTATGGGGCTGGAGGTGAGCTCACGAAGAGCCAACAAGGCCTCTCTCCTCAGCACCTTCCTTATCCTGAGTCTCGACGACTCTACCGGTCATTTCTCTCGTCTCCAGTCCAAGGACCATCCTCCTTGGCAAAGCAAACGGAAGCAAAGGAAAAGGTGAGCAGCTCTGCCTTCTGCCATCATCTGCTCTCACAGCCCATGCAGTCAGCCACTGAGCCCTGGGCCATTGCTGACATTTGAAAAGTTAAGCTGACAAGTTCCCTGCCCATCCACAGGAAGGTTCAGTCATATCAATTCTTTATGGGCTTCAGGGTCCTCTTTTTTCTCCTGTTACTGCTTTGATTAGGGAACAAGTTAAAGAAAGTCCAACACTGACATTTTCTAATTCGACTACAAACGCACAGGGTGGGGAATACCTGGCTGACCTGAACCACCTGTGACCTTGGTGTCCTGGTTGTTGACTAAAAGCACAGTAGAAGTGCTGAAGTCTCACTCAGCTGCCCAAAGAGCCCTTGGTGCTTTGAGTGGGCCTTCCAAATCCTGTCCAGTACAAGGAAGGGACTAGTGAGTCTACAGGACTCACTGGCGTGGGCCAGTTAGCTTGGGGGGTGAGTAATCAGTTCTGAGCACTTCAATGACTAGAAATACTGAGACTAATGAAGGTCAAGGGCCAGGAAATCATCACATCACATTTAAGGAACGATTCAGGGAAAGGAGGCCTTGAAAAGAGATTTCCAGGGATCACCCACTATTTGACAGCCCCAGAGTCATTGGAAGTCAGGTAGCAGGAGGTCAAGAGGGTGAAAACTGCCAGGAGAGTCATTCAAATCCTAGAGAACCAAGAACTTCTTTAAAAATAGTTGCTAGCTTTTATAGTGGAAGGGAAGAGGAGGAGGGCGGAGGGAGCAGACCTTCCTCTCATCAGAATTGGCTCAAAGAGGGAATAACATACATGTTCCATGAGGTATAGAAATCTATCTTACCCAACAGGAAAGCAGAGGGAAAGGGGATAAGAGAAGTATATGGGGTAGTGACAACAAAAGGGAGGGCAGAGTGGGGGAGGGGTTGATCAGAAGTAACACTTTTGAGGAGGGACAGAGTAAAAGGAGAGAGAACGGAATAAATGGGGGGGAGCGGGTTAGGATGGAGGGAAATGCAGTTAGCAGTAGTAACTGTGGAAAAAAATGTAAGCAAGCTTCTCTGATAAACGCCTCATTTCTCAAACATATAGAAAAGTGAGTCAAATTTAATAAAATAAAAGCCATTCCCCAATTGGTAAATATTCAAAAGATACTAGTTTTCAGATGCAGTAATCAAAGCTATCTATAGCCATGTGAAAAAAATGCTCTAATATATTACTGACTGGAGAAATACAAATTTAAACAACTATGCCTATTAGATTGGCTAACAGGACAGAAAGGATAAATGACAAACATCAGAGAGGATGTGGGAAAAGTGAAACTCTAATGCACTGTTGGTGGAGTTGTGAACTGATGGAACCATTCTGCAGAGCAATTTGGAACTATGCCCAAAGGGCTATAAAACCATGCACCTCCTTTGACCCAGCAACGCCACTACTAGATCTGTATCCCAAAACAGAGTTAAAAACACAAAGAGGAAAAGGACCTATATGGACAAAATGTTCACAGCAGTCCTTTTCTGGAGGTAAAGAATTGGAAGGTGAGGGGAAGCCCATCAATTGGGGAATGGTTGAACAAATTGTGATATGTGATTATGGTGGAATACTATTGTGCTACAAGAAATGATGGACAGGGTGCTCTCAGAAAAACCCGGAAAGATGTGGAATATACTGTGCACTAAGTAATAGCAATGGATGGTCAGCTGTGACTGACTCAGCTGTTCTCAGCAATACAACGATCCGAGACAACTCTGAAGGCCTTTTACTCTCCATCCCCATCTGAATACAGACCGAAACATATTTTTACTTCATTTTTCTTGAGTTTTTTTTTTGGCTATGTTTTCTTTCACAATATGACTATTACAGGTATGTTTTGCATTATTACACATGTATAACCTACATATCAAATTGCTTACCTTCTTAATGAGGGGACTGGGAAAGGAGAGAATTTGCAACTCAAAGTTTTAAAAACAAATATTCAACATTGTTTTTACATGTAGCTGGGAAAAAATAAAATACCAAATAAAAACTGAAAAATTAAATTTTTAAAAATAGTTGTGAAAAAAAACTGAATAAACTACCACAAAAATAGAGAACTTCTCATCTAACAAAGATCAGGTCAGAAATGTCCTCAGGGAATTCCTGTAACAAGCAGGATGGCCTGGAAAGCACCTCTAACAATGCAAAGCTTGATACTGCACCATGTTTTATATATCTGAAAAATGGTTACACATTTATAGTGAGTAACTATTTAAAATACTGCAGAATTTCTAAAGAAATTTCTCATAAGCCAAATGTTAACAGTTTCATGTATGTCTGTGCATAGAACACTTAAGAAAAAAAAATTAAAAATTTTTTGATTTACTAGCTTTACTCATTAAAAAACACATACACACACACACACTCTTTTTCTCTCTCTCTCTTCTCTCTCTCTCTCTGTGTTGTCTATAAAACCCTAAATAAGGATACAAGACAGTAAAACTAATTCTTTACTGTCTAGTTTACTCGAGCAACAGCCTAGTCAGAGCAAAAAGTGTATGAGATACTGTCATTGAAACATTCAAGAGATCAAAAGTGTATTGTCCTACTCACAATTCTAGCCATGCTAAGCTGGAGTCCAAATACCAGGTTTAATTCTTTGCCCTTAAACCAACTCACAGCATAGGTATTTTGTGCAACTGCTAAGGACTCCCCACCAATCCTAAAAAAAGAAAACGCAAGTCAATCATTCAATCCAACATTTGTCATGTGACAACTCTATGCAATGCATCTCAATAGGAATACAAAGATGAATGGGGCAAGAGAAGGCTAAGGTAAACGTCCACTTACACTGGCCACAAATCACAACCTAAATGCCTTAGAAACATTCAGACGGGTGCAGGAATGATCTGAGGAGGAAAGGGGAATAGGGTTGATTTCAAAGAATTCTTAGAAGAGAAAGATTTCAAAAAGGCAGAGATGTAATAGAAGATGATTCGAGCAGGGCTGCCAGTGGGAGCAGATACAAGAAGGTAGGAAACAAGATGGGCAGACAACTGGAAGGGCAGCAGCAGAGGGGTCCAACTCAAAAGAAACAGACTCTGCAGAGGGGCACAGATCTACTTAAAAAACCAGAAGTGATCATTATCTACGTTGTGTTGTAGTTTTACTTCTTTTGTTAAATGTTTCCCAATTATACTTTTATCTAGTTCTGCCCTTGGGAGTTCTGCTGGCCCAGTTCAACACCTCTGTTGTAGAGAATCGTTTATAAAAGCCAGGCTGAGGAACTTTTGTGTCTTTTGATAAGCAACAGGGACCTAATAATGATTCTTTGAAAATGATGAGACTTAGGTATTAGGAAGATTACCATGGCAGGTGTGTGAAGGATGAATTGGAGGAGAGACTGGGAATAGAACACTGAGAAAGCCACTGTGATAGTCCAGGGATAGTGAAGAAGAATGAGGGCCAAAACTAGAAGTACTGACCAAGGAGGATAGGTGAGCCTTGGAAACTGACAGGAAAAGCAATGCTGCAGGACAAAGCATAGCCAAAAACTGCTCGTCTGACACTCACGGTGATTCCCCTCTCTTGACTTCTCTCAACGATTCCCATCATCCCTCCCTGGCCTTCGCCTGTCTTAGTCCTCTCTCCAATCTCTCATTTCTGTCCTCTGCCACTACCAACCCAAAAGGCAAGCCTTCCCTGAAGCCCTGCTCCACCAATCAGCTCCTCCTATACCTCATCGTGGAGACAACCACCGGCTCTAAAGGCAGAGTCTCTGAGCCCGTAGATCTATTCAGGCCCCAAGAAAGGATCGTTAACAGAAGGCTGGCCACAACGACTCAGAGAAATGCTGACTTTGCATCACTGCACTTGTCCTGCTATGAAGCGATTGTCGTTTCCTTTGAATTTTTGCAATGCACATGCTCTGTTACCTGCCAAAGCACCGTACTCCTTAGTACAGAGGCCAAACCAGCTCACTCACCTTTACTAGTCTTGGCTACCAACCTCTTCCAGATGGCCCCTTTAATGTTCTTCTCTCTCCTCCTCGCCATTTCCTTCCTCTCTTCCCTTTTGTTTTCTGTCTTGTTCTGAGGCCAAACGTAGTGGCTTCCATGGGCACTGTTTGGTCTCCCCTGATGCACTGCTGGCACCTGAATCTCTACAAATTAGCCTGAGAAATCACACATGTCCAGCCAGCAGACATCGTCATTATGGGCACAGGCCATTGTCAACATTCCTAACGATCTATTTATATTCTAATCAGTCCTTTAGGCAGCAGCACTCTGATGACTGAGCTCATCCTGATCTAGCCAACACTAGGCCTCCCCAGTATCAGAGATGCTGGTAAGGATTGTGGCCCAAAGTCAGCGGATCCCCCCAAACTGCACACCCCTCTACCCCAGGGCTTCATCAGCAAGCCTTCCATGCCAGTTAATCTGTTCTCTCCCCAAGTTAACTTCAGGGAAGAACAGATTAGCTCATCAGCAAAGAGCACGGGACCCTTAATGTGTCATACATTGTCCTAACATTTCTGAATTCAATAAAATGGACTCTTTGCCGATTACCTTAAGCATGTTACTTCTCCTCCCTGGGACTGTGAGGTTGGACTAAATGACCTCTGAAGTTTCACCCAACTGCATACATACAATGATCTCAACAAACTCATCCTAACTTCTTCCTCATGAGGAATCGCCATTTACTTTAAGTTTCTTCCCCCCCCCCCCACTCCGCCCCCCCACATTCCCTACAACATCATCTCCCTCCTTCACTTAATCTTAGAGTTGTTCTTTGATCCCTTATCATCTGTCTCGTTTATACGACTGACCTAACAAAGGCACAAAGTCCACAGGCTACCACTTCCCCTGCTCCCTGCTTCCCCCACCCCCTCCACTAACTTCCTCTTACTACCCAGTCCCAGCCCCACTACACAGTCTGGTGCAATCAGCTGCTGATGCCCTCACTGCCTCCTGAACTCAGCGCTCCAGCTCAAGACCACTCCTCCTGGGAAGCCCTTCCTAATGCTCCCTCCACATGGTACCAAGTGCTTTCTCCAATTGCTTTTGTATTTTCTTATCTGTACATGCATTACAGAAAAGCAGCTGAACATGTGAGCGTGGCACTAGGAGTCAGGAAGGCCAGAGTCTAAAACCTACCCTCACTCACTAACTCTGTGGCCCCAGGCCAGTCCCTCTCTGTGCCTCAGGCAACTCTCTAGGAAGCCACATACAAGATGGCGTGCTGGTGAAGAGAATTCCCACACGCCGTTTTCCATTCTGGCAAAATCCTCTTCTTTACCTATGGGCAGGTGGCATAGCTGAAGCAAAATATAAGCTCCTCAAGGGCAGGGCCTGTTCCATTTATTTTTCTCTATGTGCTTTTTGCACAAGTGGGTGTTGAGCCCACCTCCCCTACCTCTTTGCCAGTGCTGGGCATACATAGGCTTTTAAAAATTCAAACTCAACGGATCCCTCCAATGGTCTTGGAATATAGCGACTCTCAGTCCCTAGGATGGAGCCCTTTGCCAAATATCCCTGTATGTGAATGAGACCTCAGGGAGTGACCAGGCTATAATCAAATGGTTTGGGTTTCCAAATGAGGCTTACTGTCTTCCTGCCTTATGACAACACAATAAAATCTCTAGCAAGAAAAACTGACTAAATGCAACCCAAGTGAAGGCAAGAACTGCAAAGATTTTCTTTATGTTCACACCCCATATGATGAGCAGACACATCAATATGTCACCTATTCTTTAAGGAAAAAAAAGAGGGAGGGAGGGCAATTTACAGCCTTCTCGGTCTTAATAAAGTAGGTAGGTTTCATGTGCTTTATATAATTCAAAGGAAAAAACTGACATAGATTAAAAGGGAAAACTTTCAATAAGCTGACAGCAGGAATTTATAATTAGCCACTAAGGAATAAATGAAATGATCTCTAACTTACCCAAATACAAATCTGCCCAACTCCATCAGCCAAAAAGCATTGACTATTGCACCCATGGCAACAATGACCTGTAATACAAAGATTCTTTAGCAACAAGTATAGGTGGCCACCTGCAACATACAGAATGAAGAAACGCCCCCAACCTCTACAGGAACAGAACTGTCTATCACAACCACCTTAGCAGGTAAGTCCTCGGAAATTCCCTGCGGCAAAGAAATCAAAGTAACTTGCCAGAGTCACAGGCAAACAGGGAACTCTGGTCTTCCTGACTCACAGCCCAGCCCTCAGCCAAGCCCTACTGACCCAATGAAATTTCCTACGATAATTTAAATATCAAAGTATCAGACCAACTCTCCTCAAACTGAAGGCAGATTTGATGTATACGTAACTCAGATCAACTACCTAAGGGTCTGTATCCATAGCTCATATCTGGCTGGATAGAGAAGCATTCAAGACATTTCAAACATTGATTCAGGCAAGAATTCCAGAGCCTCGACAAGTCCTCCTTACCTGTCCAATACAAACAATGAAGCTAAATATAACGGAGCCCCACCTGGAAAGAAAGAGTTGATAACAAATTACTATAACCCAATGATTACTACATTACTATGTTACTATTACTACAATCCAATAATTACTATAATCCAATGACTAAGACTTCTACAAAATTCAATTCAATTTTCAGTACCAACAATCTCTCCACTCTCCCAAAGAAACCCCAGTTATTTTAACAGAGAGGCAGGCTGTTCTGTGGAAGCCAAAACTTCTCCAGAAAGTTCCAAAGGATTCAAGAATTGCAAATTCTAATTAGTTCACCCTAACTTCTTAAACAACAATATGAGATTAAGCTTCACAAAGTTTCCACCCACTGAGACCACACTTACTGCAGTGGCAGGCTTGTTAAATAAGTAACCTCAAAACTTGGTGATAGTCACATAACCTTCACTGACACTGAAATGTCAGGTTATGCTGACCTGTGGCTCTAACCACCCAGTCAGTGCTGGCTTATCGAGCTTATTCATCAACACAAATAAAATGCAAAAACATCAGTTAAAAGAAATTCTGGCAGGTAGAATCAACCTTCCCCCCAAATTTTGGTCTGATGTAAAAACTGGCAAAGCTGGATGATTGGAATTTCATGCTCTCTCCTTCCCTAGCTCATCTTCTGGCAGAAATGTAATGATGACTACCCAATGATAAGGAACAAGGCAGCTATCTCCCTAGACAAAGCGCATATTGCATAATCTGTTCATTGAGTAAGGTTAATTCCTCAGCAGCAATGTCTTCCACAAGAATAAAACTGAGCATTAACTTACCTTAAACTAATGTTAGGAAATGAACAGTAAAGACTCAAAACCCACTCCAGAGATTGATTCCATAATCTGAAACCATAAACCAGCCAATTCTAAATACAGCCCTGAGGACTTTTCAGAAAAGCCTGGATCACATCAATCACAACTGTTACAGGGTAATAAGCTCTTCAGCAAGCATGCTACCACTTCAGACTTACCGGATTCCAAACACGCGATCTATCAAAAAGCCGCCAAAGAAACAAAGAATCACGTTGGGCCAAGAATACCAGGAGTACAGAAGCATGAAGGTCACGGTGCGTACCTGCATATCCTGGATGGAAAAGATGCAAAAACCATCATCAGTTACACTTTAGACTGCATCTTGGCAACAAACAGGTCATGACTATCTAACTCTGGAGAGGAGAAATTCTATTTCTTTTCTATGTAAGAAAAACACCTCCCTCGGTGTTCCAGCCTTAAGTGAAGAGGCTGATCCTCTCTCCACTAAAGGCCCAGACTATGAATCATTCCCTATGCAAAAATCAAATTTCCATGAAAAATATAAATAATCTGGGAAAAAGCAGAAAAACAATCATTCTATTCCATTTAAACTTGCAAGAGACAAATAGCAAATGAAGTATTAAAATGTGTCAGGAAAATTACAAATGAGCAGCAAAAGTATGACAAATATAAAGAACTGCTAGGAAATGAAGCAGTACAGTGGTTAGAGCACTGAGTTCAAATCCTGTCTCACATTGACCAACTGAGTGACCGTAGGCAAGTCACTTATTCTCTCTGCCTCAGTTTCCTGATCTGTAAAATGAGGCTATTAATATCACCTATTTCACAGGATTGTTGTAAGAATTAAATCAGATGTATATATACACACATATGTTTACATACATACACATACAAACACACGTGTGTGTAGAGTTATCCTTTCCACCTCACAGGAGTTATGGGTATGGTGCCCCCACAATCTGGAAAATGGACCTAAAATGTTTTGCCCCTCCCTTTATGCCAGAAAAGAAGCTTGAATTGTTATTGTATTAAAAGATAAAGTATGTTAATATTATACAATACTATACATCTATTTTATGCATTTCTGAGTTTCTAAACTTTTTCTGTGTCATTCGCTGGCCTTTGTGTGTTATCTGCGACTTCAGCAGAATGCAAAAATTCCTATTTAATTTCTTACTCAGGATATATTGATACCATCATGGAGAAAGTTGTGACATGGAAGGGATAACTGTGTACATGGTAAAACTTTTTACAAACCTTGAAGCAGTATATAAATACCAGCTATTATTACATAAACAGAACAAAGGAGTTTCTTAAGTAGTGCATTCAGTTAGAATTTCATGATTTGCCACATTTCTGTTCCAATATAACTTCTAACCTCAAAGCAATTACCTACCAATCCCCGGCATAAGTATTTGTAAAAAATGGCACCCCTCCATCCTTCCTCCCCACCAGCCCCTCCTGGAAAAGCTCCACAAGAGTTCTCCATTGTCCAAGGAGGACCCCCCACACACACATACACACACACGCTCTCAAAGTTCTCCAGATCAAATGTGGTCAAGAGAAAAGAACACCTGATTGAGAGACCCAGGGTCTGGATTCAAATTTCAGCTCAGTCATTAAGTTCTCTGGCCTTCATGTCTCCTTACCTTAAAATCAGAGTTTTTGTTAAAATGGTCTGGATTATTATAAATTTTATGATCAAAATAGGGTTTAATAAATGTAACTTGAAGAGTGAAGAACAGTCCCCACACGTGGCCAATGCATGCATCACCCATGGATTTTAATGTGTTGATAAACATGGACACCAGCACCCATCATAACTCGGGACCACAGCAAATCCCAGCATCTAGTATGCCAGGTCCTCACAACCTGCAGCCAGAGGGCCCCCTGTGTCAGGCCAAAGGATTTCAGGTGAATCCTCTAGATTTCTGTAGGCAGGTCTCAGGTTAAGGCCTGTGCTATGCTGTGCTTCCCTTCCCCCCCCCCCATATACACCCCTAAGGCATAAATAAATGCAAGAGGCAGAGACAACACAAATATGGAACCCGGGGGCCTTCCAGCTGCTCTAGATTCTCTGACTCCCTTGTGTTAACCCAGACAGGGTATTTCTACTCAACACACTCAAACCAAAGCCTCATCTTTAACATAAGAAAAAAACTTCTCCCACTCCCCCCTCCACAAATTAGCTAAGTGGCATTTAAATAAAACAGAGATAGCTTGTAGTTTGACAAATACTACCAACATATCAAACGAGTTTAATTTCTTCACATGATTTCTTAGGGGATAATGGGGATTCCTTAAAACATGTCATAAATAAGGTGATATGTGGGTCAACCTCATTTTAGATCTCCAAGGGCTCCAGAACAGCTTGGGACTTCCACTTGGGTTTACCTCTCTCTGATGTGAGGACTACAAAACAACCTCTAAGGTCATCTGTACAATCTGAGTTATGCCTGCCTCCTCAAAGGGGCTTCACAAAAAACAGGGACAAAGGAAAGGGAAGGAGATAGGTGAGAATGGACACTTACCTCTTGAATCTGGGTCTGGAGAGCAGCAGGGTTGTCGTAGCAGAAATAGCTGCCTGGCAAGAACAAAAGCCTCGGATACATTGTAACACTGTGCAAACCAAGCCTTCACTTTGCACAGCTGGTGGCCCCGTCCCGGAGCCTTTCTCCCGTCTCAGTCACATCGCAAAGGCTGGAAAGATGAACTGGGAGGCATGTAGTGCGGAGGGGACGGGCAGGGAAGTCGAGTCACGCACAGTCAGGTCCGGGATTGAGGAAAAGGGAGCCCTTCCCCCCCTTCTAAGCCCCGCCTCCCGGGGACCCCGAGCGGCCCCTCCTCGCCCCCCCCCATAGCTTCTTTTCTGCAGGGCTGGAAGAGCCCCCACCTACGTTCTCCCACCAGATCAGTGCCGACCACCCCCCCCCACGAGACCCCCGGCTCTGGCGCACAGAGGGCGCTGCGCCGACCCACACAAGCGCCTCCCTCCTCTGACAGCCCTCGGTTCTGCGCCAGGCCCAGGCCCCCTTCCCATCCTGACCCCGGGGCACCTGCCCTCCCGCTGAGCTCGCCTGGCCAAGGCTCCCAGGAGAGAGGAAGCAGAACTGACCCCACCCTCGACCGTTCTTCGGGTCCGTAGCAGGGATACACAAGGCCGCTCCCCCCCCCTCCCACGGACCAGGCACAGCCTCGACGCCCCGGAGCCGGCGGCGAGGTCCCCGGGAAGAGCCCCAGAGCCCCCCGGTCCCGCCCAGCCCGGCCAGGCCCACTCACCGAAGCCCAGCAAGCACATGAGGGCCAGCGCCATCAGCCGGTGCGCCAGGTGGGCCGGGTCGCAGAGCGCGGACAGCGGAGAGGTCTCTTCTCGCGACGTGGACCCGGACTCGGCCATGGACTCGGCCTTGGCCTCCGACTGCGTCCCGGCCTCGTGCTCTGGGAGCTCCGGCTCCGCCGCCAGCAGAGCTCGCTCCCCATCGCCCTCCTCCGCCATGGGACTGCAGCCGCACGGCTACCGCCTCCTGTCACATGACTCCCCGCGCCGGCCGGGTTTCGGTCACGTGCCACCGCGTCTCACGTGAGCCTGGGCGTCAGGAGAGGCAGTGTCCCGTGCGGGGGCGGGGAGACGGCGCTGCGCCACAGCGCCCCCTGGAGCCTCGCGGAGGCGCCGCAGCCTCACTGGTCCCGGAGGCGGCCCCGGATGCCAGTAGCTAACGGGCAAGTCACGTGTCTGGGCCTCAGTTTCCTCCTCTGTAAAGCTCGATTGATTTTTCAGTCCATTATTTGTTTATTGTTTATTCGTTTAATGTTTAAATCAATAAAAGTTTATTGAGCTCCTACTATGTGCTGAGAATACCCGAGGAGGGAAAAGACCGGTCCTGCCCTCCAGGAGCTTACAATCTAATGGTGGATAAACGCAAACAAATATGTAGAAAGGAGCCCCAGTCAGGAGAAATCGGAGATAATTAACGGAGGGAGGCACCAGAATGAAGAGGGGCCGGCTTAGCGAGCCCCGCCCTGTGGTCAGGGGCCAGCCTGGCTTCCAATTCCCCTAAGAGTCACTTCCTCCCTGGGCCACATTCTTCTTACCTGGAGTCAGAGGACCCAGGCTCGATGCCTAGCGCCATCACTTACTCCCTGCGTGACCTTGAAGGAAAGGTTTGAGCTAGATGTCCTCAGT
>CM053626.1:14710171-14753135 GCA_028646595.1 Phalanger gymnotis | reverse complement strand
TTTTATTCTATTTTAAGTAAACTGTTTTGTTCTATCTTTCTCCTACACACAGCCAACTTCTACAGCTGATAAGACTTTATTTTTAGAGGCTATAGAGTCATACCAGTTTTTTGTTTCGTTGTTTTTTTTTTTTCTGGGACAAGCAACACAAACTATATCTTGGACAGATGGCCCAAAGCACACCATCATAGGGGCGGGGGAGAGGGAGCAGGTTCCAAGAAGGGAGGAGATCTCCTCATCCTCCTTTCTGATATCTTTGTGGTTTAGATGATTATAGACGCTGATCTCTAGCATATCTATATACTGACGGTGCTGTCAGTTCCCTCGAAAACCCACGCCCTGGTGTAAAGTTCCAACCACCACACCCTAGTTATAATTCTGGCTAAATAGGAAACATTTCGTCTCTAAAGGCAGTAGCTTATCATCATCATCATCATCATCATCATCATCATCATCATCATCATCATCATTACTGCTCATTGAACATGTTTATTGAACACAATTTTCCATTTGCTCCTATACAGACACATTCCATCAGCGGTATAGGCATTTACGAATTAAGAGGAGGGGGAGGGAACTACGAGATAAAGATGACTACGGCTTAGTATTCCTCCAAAGTGTCTCTGAGGAGAATTAGTAGAGTGACGAAATCAAGACTGAAGCTCCATGCTCTAAGCAGCAGAGAAATCAGAGCCTCCTTGGGAGGCAGGTCCCAGAGATCACCTAGCCCAGGCAACGGCTCAACTGCAGAGATCTCAGCTATTAGGAGACTCCTTTCTGCTATGTTTTTTTTTTCTTTTCAGACACTCATATACAGACTTTCAAAAAATGAGCTTTGCTTTTGTTGAAAGCAGATTATAAAAAAGAGACCTTCAAAGTGAGGCCGAAGAATGTAGCAAGAGGGCCAGTGTGTGGTCTTGGCTGAATTCCATCCTCGGATAGTCAGGCAGCTTCTCCTGGCTCCAGCGTGAACTTGAAAGGAAGAAGTTTGGATCTCATGCTTGAAAACAGAAGTTTCACATCTTTATTGATGTTAAAGCATCTTGGCTCTCCAAGTGTGTTAAGTTTACAGAAAAGACTGTCATCTCCCAGGCTGATTTTTTCATGGTTTTCTTGTGATAACTGCACCACTTCTGTGACTTCAGACAATTCCTCGAATCCCTCTGGGCCTCAGTTTCCTCATCTGCAAAAAGAGAGGGTTAGAGTCCCTTCACAGCTCCAACATTCTATGACTCTATACATTGTACCAACCTATAAAAATTTACGGCAATTACTTCCTTGACACGGAAACACAGGTGTGGGGATAAGCGCCCCTCTAAGGAAGGCCTCTTCTCCCTTTCTTGTTGGAGAATCAGCAAAAGAAATAGAAGCGAGAATCACTAAGGTTGTTTTGCCAGAGGATGTCACTCTAGCCCTACTCAGTCTCAGAGACACAGACGGAAGCCTTTTGTTAATTTTGTCCTTCTGCTCCCATAGTCAAAGACAACAGTTTCCTTAAAAGGCCACCTCCCAGGGTCTTAAGATAAAATAGGCCTGCATATCCCCAAGCTGTGGCCTTTCTGAAAACCTCAAGAATGATCTGCATAACGGGAGAGAGCGATTTGTAAGGACAAAAGAAATCAATCCAGCGTGTCCAATATGAACCAAAGTATGTTTTTCGTTTTGATCTAGTAACAAAGATTGGTTAAATTAAGAACAAGATTTACGAGCAACGTGAACTAAAACATAACCACATGGTGTCTGATTTCTATAAATGTTAAAGGCTTAGCCTTTTTTCCTCCTTTAATGAAACTTCCTCCAGCTGTCAGGAGAGCAAGCCTGAAGACCCACATCCATCTGGGGGAAGAGGGGGAGGGAGCAATTACTTTGGCATTTGGTGGCATCTCCTGACTTGAAAGGGGCTCCTGGTTTATCCTTCACAAGCCCTCTCTTAATACGCCCTTTGGAACCTTGTTCTTTAAATTAATTCCTAAAAACCTTCACGTTCAAACAAGATCATTGGAAGAGAGTGCCGAAAGGTTCAGAATTTGCTCTTCTGGGAAGTATGTAAAAATAAAGAATTCTCTCAACAAATCATTTTGCATTAGACAGATTTTTTTTTACATAGTATGACTCCCTGTACTTAGAAAAGCTGCTTGCTTTTTAAAAGCCTGGATCTGTTATTTCACTGTGAGCAGCAGGGAGGTATCCCTCAGAACTCCTGGTGTGGAAACCCCCTTCAACGATGACAACTGGCAGTTCTGCAGCTTTGTCCAGGCCTGGGACAGAGAGAGATTCAGTGACTTGCCCAATGCCACACAGTCAGGAGGGATCAGAAGCAGGATTTGAACCTAAGTCTCCCTAATTGCAAGGCCAGCCCTTTACCCACTCACAGGACTCATCAGCTGATTGATCTCGTAGATTAGAGGTTACATTGCTATGTTGTGTTCCCACTGCTATGAAATGCAGATTGTATTTCAATCACAAATGTTTTGTTTAAATGGAAGAGCTTAGATTTTTGGTGGTGTTAGTGGTGGTGGTTGGAGGGAGCGAAGGGGTGGGGTTGTTTTTTGCTTAGGCCCTAAGTCCTACTCTGAGGCCACATCATGGCATGGAGGTGACCCTAGGTTCTCAAAGGCTGTGTAAGCTCTGCTGTTTCCATCAAGCTGGAAACGCTTCAGGAAGAAGCCAAGGATGGGCTGCATTTCTGTCATCTCCAGATTTGCCTCCCTAAGCTAAAGAGGTAATCCTTTTGTTTGGCAAATGAGGAAGCTGAGGCTTGACAAAGTTAAGTGATTTACCCTGGCTCACACAGGTGAGATTTTAAGCTCAGCTTAAACTAGTTCTTATGATACACATACCTGGATGACAATCATCTGGGCCATCTCCAGCCTTCCTGATTAATAGCTGGCCACTGGACCCAGATGGCTCTGGGGGAGAAAATGAGGCTGGTGACCTTGCACAGCCCTCCCTCACTCAAACCAAAGTCAACTGCCAGTCAGGTCATCATTTCCCTGATGCCATGGTCCTCTTCGAAAACAAAGGACAAACACAACAACAGCATGACGATTACCTCAGCTGCCTTCCACATCACCTCAGGCTTCTGCTTCCTTAAATGCAGGCTGTGGAAACCTTCAGCTTTCTGCCCTTCTCAATGTGCACTATGAACACAAAGATATGTCCTGTCTATTAGTCAATCAGTAACTAGAAAAGAAGTATCAGACACAGCCTAATGGAGCATTGATTGCTCAATGTGGATCTTTTAATGGGCTTTTCATACTCTAATAGATTTTGGAAGAAACAATCCCACTCAGGTATGGGCCATCTACTTGGCTGGAGAGGGCTTTCTAGAATTTTTCTTTCTAAAATACTTTAAAGGCTCCTGAAAATAAACTCTTCCCACATCTCTTAAATGTCCCTCGTTCAGTCCTCTCCAGCAGCAAAAGTCCTAGGCAAGAACTCCTCACCTTCCTCCTCAGACAGGTTTGTCTGACTTACATCATCAAGGCCTAGTTTCAAGGCTGCTAGATAATCTGTTCAGCGGCGATTATTGTGCAAGAAGCAGGCTCTGGCAGCATGCCAACACCACGTTCCCAAGCTCGCGCGCACTCCGCCCATTTTAGTCCGACCTTTAGAAATCCGAATATGTGATTGATGGTAAGTCAAGGCCTTCACAGCCCAGACTTGGTATCTGTATCATGCCCAGGATGGATGTGCAGCCATCATTCACCTGACCAATCCTCCTCCTGAAAGGCACGGAAGCTTTGGCGCACTGTTTCCAACGCGGGCCAGTCGGCAGCTCCTTAGGCAGCGTGACGGTCCTCTGCTCCCACCATACTGATGCCCAACGTAGCGGGGCCACTCAGACTGCTTTAGCCTGGCTGCAGCTCAGAACTCTGGCGCGGAAGGAGTCACCAGACTTAGGAGTCCCAGAAGCAGAGATCATAGGCGTGGGCCACCCGGCCCAGCTACTGCTCAATTCTGAAAGAGACTAAACTGAGGTTAAAATGTCATGGCAAACTGTTGAAGCTGAGACATTTTATTTTAAAGCTTCTTCATCTGACAACCCTTCTTACTCAGGGCTTCTCCATATCCTCTATCACTCCAAAAAGCTTCAATCGATCACCTTGCAGAACAATGATTTGTCGAAACCTAGGAAGTGAATAACACCATGAACCAAGTGGCCTGCCGCTCTAAACAGATGATGCCATAAAGAAAGAACGATAAACTCAGAGGTCTTGTGCAAGCACTGATTCGCTGTCCCAGGACATTTTGCTGCTGTTAACACGATTCTCCAAATACAGCCTCTCTCTCTCAGCAAAACCTTGTCCCTTTGCCGATATTGTACCGAGGACTATGCAGACTACAGATTCAGGAAGGAAAAGGACCAACTTTGCCTACCCAGAATCCTTTTTTCCATGCTGAGAAGAAGTCCATTCAGAGTAGCAGATGCTCTTAGGGAAGCTGGAGGCTCACCCTGTGTTGCTTGACTATTTATGGACTAAAGTACAAGTCCTTTGTGCTATCTCTTGGGTTAAATAAAGCCTGTCCTTCGTCTGCTACCTCGTTAGCTCGAATACTTTCATGGGAGCTGAGGACCTGTTTTATTTTATTAGAGACTCTTAGGTACGAGCTAAACTCTGATGTTCCCGGGTGAAACGTTGGGTTTTATTATTATTAATTAATGTGTAACTAATTAACATTAGATAATTAACAATTAATTATTTATACATTAATAATCTATATGTTTTATATATTAATAATTTAGATGTTTTATAGTATATATTAATAATAAGGCATAGACCTTAGTTTTCCAGGCAAACCCTGGGAGAATGAGCCAAAGAGATTTTAGATAGAAACCTTCAAAATTTAACCCTATTCAGGGGGAAAATTTTTACAGCAAGTTTCTCAGGTAAGGCCTCATTTCTCAAATATATAAGAAAGTAAGCCAAATTTATAAAAATAAGAGCCATTCCCTAATTAATAAATGGTCAAAGGATATGAACAGGAAGTTTTAAGAAGAAATCAAAACTATCAACAGTCGTATGAAAAAATGCTCTAAAATCACCATTGATAGAGAAATGCAAATTAAAAGAACTCTGGGGTGCTACTTCACACTTACCAAATTGGTTAACATGACAGAAAAGGAAAATAACAAATGCTGGGGGGGATATGGAAAAGTTGAGATACAAATGCACTGTTGGTGGAGTTGTGAACTGGCCCAACCTTTCTGGAAAACAATGTGGAAGTATGCTCAATGGGCTATAAAACTATTCATTCTCTTTGACCCAGCAACATCACTACTAGGTCTGTATCCCAAAGAGATCAAAGGAAAGAGAAAAGGACCCACACATACAAAAATATTTATAGCAGCTCTTTTTGTGGTGGCAAAGAATTGGAAATCAAGGAGAGGTTTATCAATTGGGGAGTGGCTAAACAAGCTATGGTATATGATTGTGGTGCAGTACTAGTGTACTATAAGAAATGACAAACAAGATGATTTCAGAAAAACCTGGGAAGACTTATATGAACTGATCCAAAGTGAAGTGAGCAGAACCAGAACACTGAGCACAGTAACAGCAATATAATACAACGGTCAACTATAAAAGACTCGGCTACTCCAATTAAGACAATGACCCAAGAAAATTCCACAGGATTCATGATGAAAAATGCTGTCCACCTCCAGAGAGAGAAATACTGTACTCTGAATGCTGATTGAAGCATCCTTTTTTTTTTTTTTGCTTTATGTTTTTTTCTCTTTTTTGGCAACATGACTAATATGGAAATGTTTTGTATGACTTAGCATGTATAATTGATATCATATTGCTTACCATCTCAATGAGTTGGGGAGGGGCAGGCAAGAGGGAGAGAATTTGGAACTTAAATTTTTTTAAAAGAATGTTAATAAATAAATGCTGTGATTTTGGTAAATACAGCCCAATTTGCGTGAATTCAGAGTTGTGGTTGACTCTGAGCCATGGGTCACATCATATAAGTAATAGGCATGAATTCCCTCACCAAATATACCTCCTGGAAGCCCTCAAAGCCCCACCAGACCCTTCAGGCCCCAGGCATGGCTTGCAGGGTTTCCATATTACTTTCCAGGTCAGTTGTAAGGATCATATGAGATAATAATTGTAAAGTTCTTAGCACAGTCCCTGGCACATAGTAAGTGCTAAATAAACATTAGCGAGTATTTTATTATTATAAAAAATTAGAATTTCCGACTCTCATCTAGTTTCATCCTCAAAGTTTCACACCCAGGGATGTCCACTCTATAAAATGTAGTTTTTAGGGCATGGAGGGAGAAGATTCAGAAGCGCAACACAGTGCAGACAAATGAGCTCCAGGCTCATTCATAAACCCTATAAAATGTAGGACTCCTATTCCCATTACTGAATTGAATTCTTACAGAAAGAAGAGAGGATTGGGAAAGGATTTTACACTCAAATCATCAGAAAAAGAAATCAGTTACACAAGTAAGTTACACTCTCTTTCCACTAGAGGCAGTGTCTCCTACTAGCCAAGTAGGTCCAATTCAAAGTTCTATGGCCATGGAGAAGAGGAGGAAAATAACCTCCCCGCCCCCCCCCCCGGGATGTTCTCCACAAAGCACACAAGACTGAGACTCCTCGAGCCCAGACTATAAGAGTCATTTAAGGCCCTACAGCCAATGACTCATCTAATGAGCAAAAAGAGTAGAGCCAAAGTGGATAGAATTCTGTGCCTCAAGTCAGGAAGACTTGAATTCAAATCTAGCCTCAATTACTTACGAGCTATGTGACCCTAGTCAAGTCACTTCACCTTGTTTGCCTCAGTATCCTCATCTGTCAAATGAGCTGGAAAAGGAAATGGGAAATCATTCCAGCATCTCTGCCAAGAAAACCCCAAATGGGGTCAGGAAGAGTCAGACACTGAATAACAACGATTCCCTTTAATTTCATTAGAGAAAGGTGTTCACACAGCGTAAAAGAATTGAGGCTTAGACTGAAACAATCGACACTTACATTACTACCATGTGCCAGGAGGCCCTGGAGACACAAATACAACAACCTCTGTTCTCAAGGAAGTCAACCTTCCAATGGAGGAAGCAACAAGGACATGCATCTGTGTGCTCAGAATTAAGGCCAACAGGAGCTTCTTTACAGCCGGTCCAGTATCTGCATTGAGTGCCAGGGTGCCCCTGGCCAAAAGGCAATACCCCCTCACTTGGGTCGTTCCTGTTGTTCAGTCATTTCAGCCCTGTTGGATTCCTCATGAGGACTCCCTGGAGTCGTATTTCTTGGCAAGGATACTGGAGTAGATTACCATTTCCTTCTCCAGCTCATTTTACAGAAGAAGAAACTGAGGGACGTGAGGTTAAATGACTTGCTAGATTTGAACTCAGGAAGATGAGTCTTCCTGCCTCCAAGCCCAGTGTTCTGTCCCCTGAGCCATCTAGCTGTCACTCACTTGGCTATGTTCCTGGCTTTTTCCCTCCAATAGAACGTAGGACCTTGAGGCCAGAAGTATTTCATTTAGGCTTTTGTCTCTCCAGCCTCAGCACAGTGCCTGGCACATAGTAGGCATGTAATAATTTTTTCTGATTTATTATGGGAGAAGGCTCTAAGAGAGAGTGATGGTGGTGATGACAGACTATATCTGGAAATAACTGCAAGTCATGAAAACAAAAGGCATTAATATAAATATTTTTAATTTTAAAAAAGTTTTAAAATAATAAAATCTACCCTAAAATTGGTACAGTAGCATGAAAAGAATACAGAATTTGGAGCACAGGTGGGGAACCTACAGCCTCGAGGCCACATGTGGCCTTCTAGGTCCTTGGGTGTGGCCTTTTGACCAAGTCCAAGTTTTACACAACAAATTCTTTTATGAAGGGGATTTGTTCTGTGAAGTTTGGATTCAGTCACAAGGCCTCACTTGAGGACCTAGAGGGCCACATGTGGCCTCGAGGCTGCAGGTTCCTGGCCCCGGATAGAGTGAGAAAATCAGATTCTAATCATTGCTTTTTCACTGACTGAGCTAGGGGAAATGGTCTGCTCTGTCTGGGCTCTGGTATAAAATGAAAGTGTTGAACCAGATGCTTCTAAGGTGTCTTTCCTCTCTGATCCAATGAGCTACATGGAAAATAACTTCTTTTTGTCCCTTTCCCTCCAAAAAAGGTCTTTTTTTTTCAAACCTCCTGCCTTCTAGCCCTTGTTTCCAATGTATTTGAGATTAGACAATCTTGCCTAATTTGAGCTCCTTTTAGACAAGTTATAAAAGCCCACAGACAGAGCAAAGAGCTCTGTTTGCTGGAGACTTTCTAAAGTGAAGCCTTATTTTTCCATTAAGTAATTTCCTACAGAACTGCCCTGTGGGCAAAAGGGCATATCAAGCAAAGTTTGTCTCTGGCCTCCTCCCATCTTCCCCCAGGGCTCTCTCTGGGCCTCTCTTGCTGCTTCTGCCCTGCTCTGTGTCCAGGACCCCTTATTACCAGATGCCCCATCCACCTCTGCCAACTCAAGTTGTCGTCTCTGAGCTGTCCCACAGGTCCATCAAAACTGACCTCTCCCTTTTCTTCTGCCTAAGAAACACCTTGAGGGCGTCCACTTGGAGTTAGCTGTCGCAGAAAATCAATCTGCTTCTAAAACTAATCATAGAATTTCAGAGCTGGGAATCTTACAGAGATCATCAAGTTATCTTCGTTTACATTTGAGGGCCAGCAGGAACCTCAGACTGTTCCAGATAGTTGTTTATTTGCAGCACTGATTGGCTGGTACCAAGCCAGTTCCATTCTATACACAACGTCAACAAGATCACTGCCACCCTGATTAATTCCCAGTGTGCACATTTTAAACAGAAGACAACACAATGTACGTGAGCTATGTGGTTCTGCAATATCCACCCTGGACTTATGGGATGTGCAGCCCTAGAAAGCAGACTGATGTCATCCCCTCTCCCCTGATTTATAAACTGCCACTGTTGTGCGCCATATTGAATCTTCCCAGCATCCCATGTAGAAAGCTTTGTGTATACCCAGCTCTGATAAGGACTTGCTGTGTGACAGTGGACAAATTGATTAGCTTCTCTGAGCCCTAGTCTCTTCATCTATAAAATGGGTGTGGCAATAATTGTACTAACCACCTCCTAAGTTAGGTTTTATAAAGATTTGTAAATTGCCAAGACTGTAAATGAGAATTATTATTCCATGGAAAAAGTGCTGAACAAAAAGTCAGTAGGCCTGGGGTCTAGTCTCAGCCTTGCCATTAGTTTTTCCTATACCTCTAGACAGATCATGCCACTTACATGACCTTCGCCTGTAGTCTGGGATAAAGCCTGCCCACCTACCGCGTGAGCTTGTTATAAAATAACGTAATATGAGCAAGCTCGGCAAATTTGGAGCTCTATGCAAATGCGAGATGTTAGCAGGATTGAGTCTTGTATTTAAGTGGGCATCACCCCATTATGCTCTAAGATGCCAGATCAGCTAATGGATAAAATCTTTTTAAAAATTCATCTTTTTAAAGTCGATCTCTTGCCATAATGTTTGAGTACAAAATTAAACTTAGTGGTAATCGTAATCTGAAAGTAAAGTACATCCATAGAAGTCATCATCTTTTTGGCTTGCTGCTCCCTGACCATCTTATCTCTGGTTTGCAAAAGCATTACCACAATTCTAGCACTTCTGTGAGCAGCACAACCTTGATTCCACCCAAGCTTGGGACATTTTTTTCTCATGGACAATCCTCTGACCTCTCTACCACATAAGCAGAGGGAGATGTGACCCCTGATTGTCTGAGAGAATATGGAGTGTGTACCTATGTAGAACAGCTTTTGTACATAAAGCCAGAGAGGACTTGGAGACAAGTCAAGGGAAGAAAGATATGAATTTTGTACGGCCAATGGGATCATGGCCCCTTTGACACAGACGTGTCGGGAAGCCAGGCCCCTTGTATGTACAGGATACGCATCCGGGCATCCCACGAAGAATTGTCTTCTGTGAGTCTGTGCTGCTGGTGTTCCATTTAGGTCATTCCTCAGTCAAGGCTTTCTCTTACAAGCCATGAATACCCCCTCAGAGGAGTGTCAGCTAGGGATTCAGGAATTCTTTGAGCAAAGATCTTTGCACTTGTTCTACAACCTTTAGCAATCTGACTTCCAAACCCATTACTCTTTTGTAACTACTGTCTCTGATTTTATTGCTTAATAGGTATATTCTTGCAGTCTTTTCTCAATCCTCTTTCTTTTTGACCTAGCTGCTGTATTAGCACTACTGACCACTCTCTCCTCCTGGATACTCTGGGGCTTCGGGACTCTCTGCTCCTACTTGTACCTGCTCCTTAGTCTCCTTTGCAAGTCCATCTTCCATATATGGCCCTAACCGTGGGTGTTGCCAAGACTCTGTCCTAGGCTCTTCTCTCTCCTCCTCTTCTTCCTCCTCTTCTCTCTCAGTTTCCAAGAGTTTCACTATTGTCTCCATGCAGATCAATTACAGATAGATAGATAGAAAGGAAGAAAGATAGATAGATAATAGGACAGGATAGATAGATATAAAGAAAGAAAGTAGTAAGAAAGGAAGACAGATGGACAGACAGAACAATAGATCACATATATCCAGTTAGCCATATGTCTATAAACATAAATATGTAGATACAAATATATATACCTATATGTATATATATGTATAGTATACACATATATCTTTAACCTGCCCCAATTTCTTCCAGCCTTCTTATATAACTCCCCTCTATACACTCCACAATCCAGTTCCATCGGCTTGGCCCAGGATCGCCCATCCCCCATGCTGGAATATTCTCCTTCCTCACCTCTGACTTTTCACTTCTCTGACTTCCTTCATATCCCACAAAACAATGTTTGTTGTTTCTTTGGGTTCACAATAAAACCAGTTCCTTGATTTGCCTCCTAAAGAGAATCTGTGGCTACTCTTCCATTTCACTGCAATTCCCTTTTGTTTTCTTATTTCATCTACAGCAAGAACATTAATAAGGACACAGTCAGGATCTTCCAGAAACATATCAACACGTCGGTTGGATGACAATCACACATTAAGAAGACCAACACTGGGATTCGTGTTTGTAAATGGCCAAAAAACAGCAATTCTTTATTTCTTAATATGGTTCAATAATTATAAAATATGTATCACTATTAAGAAACTGTTTTGAGTTGGCAAGCCTTCATTCTGGTTCATATTGAAGTCATTCTGGTGTTGATTGAATTGCACCACCCAAGTGCAAACTGTCTTTGTGTTAACAAACACAGAATGATTCACGTTAGGATTTAACAGGAAAGACATGATTAAGCAGGGATACACATAAAGAGGAAACAGCCATTTCTTTACATTCAAAATATCTTTGCTATTTCAGTTTTGATCTTTTTCTTCGGCAGAGTATTCACCTTGATCATGACCTTGCCGTGTCTGAAACATAATGTCCTTAATACAAGAGTTAAATCTAAGATTGCAGTGGATTGCAGGTAACTGTTTATGTCACAAATAAATACAGCAGATTACGCTTAAAACCCGTATTCAGGAGCCTTTATTGCACACGCAATTGTGGCCTTCCCATAAATCACAGCACTTAAAGTGCCAGATGATTCCAAACGTTTAGTTTAACAGCGGGAAATGGGGCAAAAACCGAGCCTGGTGCTTTATAGGGGCTATAAAATCCCAATGCTCATGGCCTCCCTTTTTTGCATTGCCCTGATCAATCAAGGCCTCAGAGCATTTGGGATAGTAAATACTCTCAGGAAGCAACGATTAGCTTTCAAAGCTCAGGTCTCTTCAATTATCACCATCACAGGTGAGGCCAGCCACCGGTTCATAATATGACTTCAGGGCAAAGAGGCTAGGCCTGGGACCATGACGAACCTTGGACCATGCAGCCCATTTCATATTTTTCATCAGCCTCTACTGTTAACAACCCATTCCACTACCTGCAGACATTTTCAACTTTGGCTGCTCTTTCTATCGTATAGGTCATTTTTACTTAATTGGAAAAAAAATCCCTCTTTAAAATATACCCCCCCCCAAAATTAGTTCACCTTTCACCCAAAAAGGCATTCAAAAATTAAATCTGATTCACCAAACATTATCAAGCACCTACTGTATGCATACAAAATAAATCAAATGAGATAACCCACATAAAACTAAAGTGCTATATAAATGCTAGCTTTTGTTATTATTATTGGTATTTCTGTAACCTAACTGCAGTACAGATTGTGAACTTGGTACCAGAAAAAAAAGAACAACAAATCATGATGGTTACATCGCTAATCCTATAAATGCTAGAAAAAGAAAAAAAAACAGAAAGAAGCATTTACGGGTCATCCCCCAGTACCAGTCAGTTCTTGAGATATTAAGAAGAAATCTTATGTTTCCAACATGGGAGGCGCCTGGAGGTAAGATTAGAGGAGAAGAAGGCAGGCTCAAAGGGCAGTTTCTTTCTTCAAATTAATGGATTCTTTGTCTACCTACAGACGCCACTTCATCTAGGAAAGCTGACTGGTCTTTCCCCTGGGATATTTGCCTACACAGCACCAACCATCAACCAATTGAATTTGGTCAGATAGTTTGGCAGGATGTCACCATTGTCAATTTTGCATGGGTCTTGGTTTCATGAAATATATGACCTAGTACATGTTCATTGAATTGGATTGAATCTCCCTACAAACACAGAAATTCCATCTATAGTACTCCTAAATTTTCACCCAGCCTCTCCTTGAACATGTCCAGCGACAGGAAACTCACTACTTCACAGGTAAGTCATTACCTCCATTGTGGGGCAATTCTAATTCTTAGAAAGTTTTCGCTTATGCAAGGGACCAAAGAATTCCCCTGATCCATTTGATGAGCTAACCAGGTAATGAGCCTTCATGTGGAATTTTCAATGTAAAAGATTATTGAACGTAAAGGGAGGCAGGCTTTTGATTTTTTTCTTTTTGCATTTTTTGACTGTACTTCCCACAGAGGATCTGGGCATCCCACCTGACTCCTCCAGGAACAAGGATTTTTCTAGTGGTTTTTTTTTTTTAGCATGCACTCCTATATACATGTATATGTATACATACATACATATATATATATACATATATATGTGAAACTGTATTTCAGTATAATTGGTTTCCTTTTAATCCTATGTATTTCATTTGATACATTTAAACACATTATTTTAAGAAGGGATCCATAAGCTTCACCAGACCGTAATACAAAAGAGGTTAAGAACCTTAGAAGGTGGTTTCGGTGACATTTTTTGGTCCCAATCCCCTGCCTCCTAATTAGGGAAGGGGAGACTTGCAAGGCAGTATGATCCTAAAATGCAGACTTCTAACCAAAGAAGGAGAATTTGTGGGGCAGCACTAGCCTCAGAGTCTTCCCCGTGAGAAACTTCAATTTCAAGAGTTCAGGGATGTGTCCTTCTATCTGGAGAAGAGGAAATTCATAGGCAGCATACATCTTGGGGAGAGATCATGCTGGTAGTTCCTAACGCTGGGTCAGGTGGAGGGAGACAAGGAGACGGAAGCTATAATACAAAGGAATAAGTGGGCTAGACTTTGCACTCCAGCGAGTTATTCAGACAAAGGTCCAATGGGAAAGGAGATTGTTTCCTTACTGGGGTCAGTCTAAACCACAGGGTGGCACTCTAAGTCTGGTAGGGTTTGTACAGGACCCTGTGGATGAGAACTACTGGCCCAAATGTTGTAATCGCTCCACTGACCCTTCTAAGATGACTCCAAAGCATGGAATGGTCTTAAGTATGGAGGACTGGAAGACCTTTGGGGAAAAGGGACCCAGCAAAGAGGAAGGAGAATTGTATTAGTTGTCTAGCATATGTGATGAGTCCTTTTATGTCAAGGCAAGTATTTATTGAGTGCTTAGTATGTGCCTGACACTAAGCTAAGCCCTGGAGATATAAAGAAAGGCAAAAAATAGTCCCTGCTCTCGAGGGGACCAAAGAGAGGGGTTCCAGGAGGGGCCGTTGTCACCAATGGGGGAGACAAAATGCAAACAACCATGTTCACACAAGATACAGACAAGGCAAATTAGAAATAATCTCAGGAAAAGGCACTAAAATTAAGGAGGATTGAGAAAAACTTCTTGAAGTAGGTGGGACATCAGCTGAGACTTGTTACAAGAAGCCAAGAGGCAGAGATGATGGAAGAAAAAGTTAGAGGTATGGAGAACAGCCAGCGAAAAAGCATCTAGTCAGGAGATGGAATGTCTTGTACTAGCAACGACAAGGAAGCCATTTATCACTGGATCCTAGAGAACGTGGACTAAGGTATAAGAAGGCTGGAAAGATAAGAAGGGGTCAGATTATCAAAGGCTTTAAAAGTTAAACAGAAGATTTTATATTTTTATATGTTTATGTGGGTCATTTTGTTTTTTGTTTATGGGCTTCTCTGATTCCTTCTTATCTTCTGCATTTTCTGTATGGTGAAATAAAAGTTGTCCTGTACTGAATGTGCATTTGCTGCCTTGAGTGCTTGTACAAGAGCAGTGGGTACTCTTGTTCATGTGTATTGAGAACTAAACATATATTTCTTGAGTTCATCAAATGAGATAATATTTGTAAAGCTCTTAGCACAATGCCTGGTATATGCTAAGCACTTAATAAATACGCCTTCCCTTCCCCTTCCTTTAATCTGCAAGAATATTTGAAAAGTATGAATCTGAGTTCAGAAAGAAAGCTGCTAGATTCAGAGATTTTCCTGGAATAAACACTGGATAGGGTTAAACCAAACAAAGACAGAGTGATTTTTTGTGGTATCTCTAAGATTTGTCTTAATCCCTACAAGGTCAAAGCTGATGGTCTCTGGACCATAGGTTACATGTATACTGAGCCCAAATCTGCCTTCCCTTTATAGGAGGGAGGAGACCCAACTTGGCAACAATTCATTCAAGACCAGGAGGTTTATTTGGAGAGAAGAATGAAGACTTAGGCTGTATCAATAGAAGTGTTGCTTCTGGGTCAAGTGAAGCAATCACAACGGCATCCTCAGGGTGCTTTGTTCACATCTACAGTATTATAGCCAGTTCTGCGTTCGATACTTCAAGAGGAATTTGACATACTAGAGTTCGAATAGAGGAGCATGCCCTGGCTGGTCAATAGCCTAGAAATTATGTCGTAATTAGGCAAGGTTAAGGACAGATTTGCGAAAGCCATCCTGGCATAGTCACAGAAGAAGAAAACTGGCCTTGGAATCTAAAAGACCAGAGTTCAATTAACATCTACTGGCTGTGTGACCCCAGCAAGTCATTTAACCCCCAGTTGTCTAGACAACTCTCTGAGACTATAAGAGGCAGAGAAGGTATCAACCTGCTTTGGTAGAGTGAGTTCCCTCATCTGAAAATTCCCTATACTAATGAAGTAACAGGTCCCTATTCCTTGGAAGATGGCTGTGATGTCTGTCTTGGAAAGTCTTTCATATAGGAGAGGGATTAGAACCTGTTCTATTGTTATTCCAGGAAGTCAGAACTAGCAAGAATTTTGGCTCATAGGTGTAGAGCTATATTTCTGTGGCAATACAGAAGGTCATTCCTCTTCCGTATGGCAACCCTTCAAAGACAGCTACCATGTGCCCTAGAGTCTTCCAGTAGTGGATATGATACTCCAGACATGATCAAACATCCTGCAAATGGTGGGACCACTGATCTTCTGTTCAAGCCTCTACTCTACGTGAGCATAGCCCAACTTTGGGTTCCCACTTTTAATTATTCTCTGTCATAATGTTTGCTCACATTATACTTGTGGTCAGCTAAAACTCAATGTCTTCTTCACATGAATGGATGTAAAATTAGGTGTTTTCCATCTTTTACTCATGCAATTATGTTTTCTTTAAACAAAAAAGTGGGCTTTTTTGTTGATTTATTCAATTTCATCTAGGTTTGAGGCCATCATTCTAGAACAGAGATTACCAAACTACGGTCTGTGGGCCAAATCCAGCGCCCACCAGTTATACTGTCCTGCAAGCTGAAAGTTTACTAACCCTTGATCTAGACTATAAAAATGTTTTTCTGTATCCTGATTTATCATCCAAGCACTAGGTATCTCATTCAAATTTGTGCCATTTGAAAATCTGACAAACATACCTTTTATGTCCTCACCAATACTAACAAAAGAAACATGTCACATTAGATGGGCCCAAGGATAGAGTAGAAAGACATCACTCCAAGTTTCTATTAGTAAAGTGGAATGAACACTGGTTTTGGAGAGTCTAGGGAACCAGATTTAAATCTTTGCTCTGCTGCTCTTTATCAGTAAGACCTTAGAGAAGCCACTCGACAACTCTGAGACTCAGTTTCCTCATTTGTAAAATAAAGGAGATAGATTAGACGACTGATTCACTAATCAATGCTCTGAGTACAAAATCACACAATCACAGAATTTCAGAGTTGGAAAAGATCAGGGAGGCCACCCAATCCAATCCATACACGACCATGTATTCCCTCTACAACGTCACCAACAAGGGACTGATGAGCTGTCACTTGAAGAGAGTTGGTCACTAGGAATCCATAAAGTGTACTAATCAGCCCACAAGGAGATCGTGAGAAGCTTTGTCAAAAGCCACATGGGAATCAGAATGCTCTCATCTGTGAGCTCTATCCAAAAAGAACACAGCAGCATGCCCACTAAATGACATGGGGTGGGGCTGGAGGAGATTTCTTTCACCCCCTAATATTTATTCCTTTTTGGTTACTCTGGGCTTCAATCTCTCTTCCAGTTTTACCTGTGAGGATTTCTTTTCCTTTCCCTTTCCCTTCTTTTTTATTCATTCCTCTTTTATATCACCTGGCCTATTTGGTGATGCTAAGAGATCCTGTAGGGAAAATGGGCTTAATCATACCACCCCTCAGCCATCTTAGTGGAATTCCTGCATTGTACAAAATGCGTGTGGTTCCTGAGTATTTTTTAACAATCGTAATCCTCTATTTTGAAAAATACTAAATTTGTTTTAATGATACAGACTTCTCTAAGCAAACGTCCAAACAAACCTCCTTGCACTTCTCCCCCTCTCCAAAAACAAAAATAAAACAAAATACCCAATTTGTTTATTTGTTACTAACAGAAAGGAGGGATGATATGGCCAGACATCTGCTCATTTCTCACTTGGTTTCCCTACTTTGGGAGTTCTATGACTGACTTCTCCATCAGGGCCGAGGGAAGCTCATTATTGGGAAAACCCTATAATCCTGTAAGATCTGGCACCCTACCTCATCAATACCCTCTGCCCCTCTGATGGGAGGTTGGGGTCATGACCTCCAAACCCCTGTTTAAGGAGAGACCTCAGCTCAGATATCGCCTCATGGCAGGTAGGTGCCTCAGAGGACAGAGCACTGGGCCTGGAGTCAGGAAGACTAAAATTCAAATCCATCCTCAGACATTCATTAGCTGTGTGACCCTGGTCAAGTCACTTAACTTCTGTTTGCCTTAATCCACGGCAATATCTCTGCCAAGAAAACCCCAAATGGGGTCATGAAGAGTCAGACACAACTGAACAACAACAAACTTCCACTTAAAAAGAGACTTCAGCTCATACATCTCCTCATTTCTCTCCTGGGTGCACTAGTGATCTTGAGGCTTCTCTGACTTACTTGTCCTCTGCCTCAGGTGCCTCCCCTTTTTTCAAGCTTCCTTTTGTGTTTTGTCTTCCCCCGTTGGACAGTAAGCTCCTTGAGGGCAGGGACTGTCTTCTTTTTTTCATATTTTTATCCCCAGTGCCCGGGATATAGTAAGCACTTAATAAATGCTTATTGACGGACAGATTGACTAACTTTGCCTCTGGCAATACAGTATTAGCACTGTCTAGTGGTTCACCAAATTGTGTTGCCTAACAATGCTTACTTATTCACATTACCATAATCATTATGTGTGGGTATTGCTTTTTTCACTCTACATGATTTCATACAAATCTGCCTGTGTTTGTCTGAATTCTTCACATTCAACACTCCTTACAATGAAATAGCATTCCATTCCACTCTTACACCAGAATTCGGCCGTTCCCCCAAAGTTGGGAATATCTGGTTTCCCTCCCTCTGTTGTCATAAAGAATGCTTCTGTGAACATGTGGAAACGTAGGGGTCTTTTCTTTCTGTCACCTACATCTTTAGAATCTCTAGATCAAAGGGACGAAATAATTTAGTAATTTTTCTTGAGTAACTCCAGATTTGTTTTCCACACTGGTTGAACCAATTCACAAACCCTTTAGTAGTGAATTAGCAAACCTGGCTTTGCACAACCCCTCTACCAATGAGTTTTTCCATCTTATATCTTCTCGGGTAGCTTAAAGCGTTTTTAGATGATACATCATGGTTATTTTCATTTGTATTTCAAGGGCAATAGTCATAGATTTAAAGATGGAGGGTAATTTCTAGGTAATTTCATCCAATGCCATCATTTTACCATGAGAATTTGAGGACCAGAGAGATCGTATCTTGCCCAAGGTCACACGGCAAGAACTTTCTCTGAGTATTAATGATTTGGAATATTTAAATGATTGTTTGTAGTTTCTACTTCTTCTTTTAAAGAGAGTTTCTCTTAAACAGTGAATAAAATGAAAATAGTTTATTCAACAACTCATTCACTCAGTTTAGTCACTTGGTCTGTTGGAGAATGGGTCTTAATATCATATACCTGGGAGTGTGCTCTATCTATTTTGAACGTCAGAATTTTGTCATATATAGTTAATGCAAAGATGGTTTTCTAATTCTGTTGGAGAATAGTTCTTTATCTCATACATCTGGGAGCCCACTCTATTTTGGATGTCATTGTTTTGTCATAGATATTTTATGCCAAGATAGTTTTCTAATTCTCATCTTTTCTTGTGATGAAAGCTGCACTGATTTTATGTACATAATTTTTAAAAATCATATATGTTTATGATTGTCTATTTTGTCTTTTAGGATTTGGGCTTCAAAGATATTTTAAAAAGGGAACAGGTGACTGCTAAGAACCATCAAGAATAGGTTTTGCTGAAATAACTTCATTTACTTCTTTAATAATGATTTATTAGAAGCTTAATATTGAATATCAATATTACTATTTAAACCTGTTTTGTAATTCTTTAAATTTAGTTAATTTAAATGCATAAAATGTCGTAACAACTTTTTAGCCCCTCCTTCTGGTTGTCCATCACCAGTTTTCAGCCATTCGTTCTCTTTCGCTTTTCTTCTTACGTGGTCTTAATTGCTGTGTTCTCTGCCCTTTTCATGATGCATTTCTAGATTGGCTCTATTTTATTATTATTATTATCTTTACGGATTTCCGTGTAGCTCTCCTGGTTGTCAGTGTTAATTGCATGATAATATGTCCATCATGTTAGTGTACCACTAGTTAGTTTTCTATTGGAGGACATTTCAGTTGTTTCCAATCTTTCTGTAAATATAAACAATTCCACTATGAGGTTGGCTCTTTTTTTTTAATAACACCATCAGAATACACTCCCAATAATGCGAATTATTGAGTCAAAGGAATTGATTCCCTCTATAATTTCTTCTAATTACTTTTAGATTACATGCCAAAAAATTCTATGTTCAACCAGCAATGAATAAGCTTTCCCATTTCTCCCCAACTCCACCAGCAGTGAGTTCCGTTTATTTGAATTCTTTTTGCCAATTTGATATGTTTAAAGTGTTATCCTAACATCTCTTTGATGATTGATGAGCTTGAACATTTTTTCAAGTGACTATTTACAATTTATGTTTCTTATTTTTAAAATTGTCTATTCATATCCTTTGACCATTTATTATCACCAACAACAAGCACCATCAACGAGCATTTATTAAGCATCTTCTGTTTGTCGGGCACTGTGCTAAGTGCTAGGGATACAAAGAAAGACAAAAACGTGTTCTCTGCCGTCAAGAAGCTCACAGTCTAATGGGAGAGACAATAAACAAACAACTATATACAAGCTATTTATCCATTGGGAGTTGGGAAATTTTGAATAATTCTTTATATATTTTAGATGGCAAATGTTTTATCGATCATATTTACTATAAGGATTTTCATCAATCTGTTATGTTTTTGTTTTAATTACACTATAAAATTTAATTATTACTATAAATAATTATCATAAAATGATTTTGTTTTGAACAAATGCTCTATTTTAATATATTCAAGAATATCTATCTTCCCTTTTTATTTATTGAATAGCAAAAAAGTTATCCTTCCTCCACAATTAAGATAAATACATGATTCCATTTTCTTTCTTTTTTTTTCTGGCCCAATACAATTTTACAAACACTTATTAAGCACCTTCTGTGTGCAAAGGACCATTCTAGATGCTGGGGATATAAAAACAAAAAGAGAAAAACAGTCATTGTCCTCAAGGAGCTTGAAGCTTACTAGTTCTTTTTTTTTTTTTAAGACTCCTATCTAGAATTCATTATAGTATATTATGTAAGGTGAAATCTCTTTCCCACCAAATTGCCAACCAATGTCCCCAAGTACATTTGTTCAGTGAATACTTTCCCTGGTTTCTATTTTATACGAATTTATCTAGCATAGTTTTGGGAGTATTCATTCTGTTCAATATCTGTCTATCTTTTCTATTCCATTGGTCTATATATAGTCTTTTTTAACCCAGCGGTGGATGGATGGCTTCGATCTATCAATAAACATTTATTAAGTACCTACTATGTGCCAGGTACTGGGACTCCAAAGGGGAAAATGTCCTCAAAGAGCTTATATTCTATTGGGGAAAATCACACAGATACAAGTAAGGAAATACTGTATTTATACAAGACAAACGGTAGCTCCTTCCCCTTATTCTTGAACTCCATTCGCTTCCCTACGCACACACACGTATGTACATACATACATTCTGTCACCGAGATGCACTTACGTGTAACAGCCTGAGGACAAAGGCAAACAGGAGCTGCAGATTTTAATTTCACAGCAGAGAAAATAGAAGGTTAAACAGAAAGACCTCAAGCTATGACTAGAGAGTAAAAGATCAGATTGGCTTTGAGGGCTCCTAGAAGGCAGAGGAGGTATCATTCCTTAGTGACTAGAGAGAAGTCAGCAACGTCTGTGGAGAAGAGGAAGAAAGATGAAATCTGAGGAACCAAGAAAGCTCTTCCTGAGTCATGAGGATGAGGGCAAGTTAGAATAAAAAAACCTTCTGCATAGAAGGATAACTGGATTTGGAGGTCAGAGGATCTGGGTTCAAATTCTGACTCTGTCGTTTACTACTTGAATGACCTACGGCAAATCACACAAACTGCGCGGGCCTCAGTTTCCTCATATGTAAAATGAAAAGGGTGGAATAGATTCCGTCTAGGCTTCCTTCCAGCTCGAAATCCATATTCCTTGGACCAGCTCTCCTCCCCACCCCCATCTCTACCACTCTTCAAGCCTTACTCTAAATACACCCTAGGGCTAGTCTTATCCAATCACGCGCTCCCAAGCAAACCAGATAAAATGGAAGGATAATGTTTGGCAGGTATGTTGAGACGGAATGTTTCCCTTTTTTTGACTGCAGCTACGTAAGAAGAGCTCACCAGCCAGGATAAGTTTGCAAAGAGCGGCCTCCCTCCTAGCCAGTAGAGTGTATCGCCAAAGACCACAATGGGTCTCATCCCCCCAGAGACCGTAACAAGATGACGTAGGTGCTTCGGGAAGATTATTTGGCAGGGGCATGCAGGACAGATTGGTACAGGAGGAGACTAGAGTCAGGGACACCCACTGGGAGTCTGTTCCAGTAATCTAGGCGTGAGGTGATGAGGTCCTCAGCTAGGGTAACAAAAACAGGAATGTTAAAGGAAAGGAGATTCGGGAGGGATGGAGGTTGTTAAAGATGCAATAATAAAACTTGAAGACGGATGAATGGAGAGATGAAGGAAAGGAAAAAAGTCAGGAAAGTGTCCAAGACCCTTGGAAGAAAAGCGGAGATGATAACAGAAATGGGGCAGCAGGAAAGGGGAGCGATTTTGTAGGAGAAAATGGTGACTATTGAACTCGGTCAGTAGAAGTCAGGTGTGGAATTTACAAGCAGAGATGTCCTGTATAAACCTAGAAATACAGGATTAAAGTTCAGGCGTAAAGTCAGGGCTCGGGACACAGACGTGAAAGGCATCCACACGGATGTGGCCATTGAAACCTTGGTGTGACTGGAGCTCCTGGAGGGAGGGATAATGGTAGCAACAACAACCAGGACAAGGATGACCACATTTATGTAGCACTTTAAGCTTCGTATGGCACTTTGCATAATTATCTCATTTGGGCCTCATAACCTTCCTGTGAAGTCAATACTCTTTTTACTTCTATGTTACAGATGAGTAAACTGAGGCAGCAAGGGCTTAAGTGAATTGCCAAACTTGCCGATCTTCTTACTCCATTTATCTTGTCCTTCTATTTCTTGAATAGGAGAAAAAGTTCTCTCCTTGCCATGAGTAAGAAAGAGACATTACTCATTTTTCACTCTCATACAGCACTCTTGACACTAAGCCACACCACCTGTTAATAATATAGAGGACAAAGAACACAAAGCGTAAGAGAGAAATCCACAGCTAGGAGGTGAAGGAAGACCTCTGTGGGACATTCAGAGAGGGAGGAAAACAAGGAAATGTCATGCCATGGAGACAAAGAGAGCAGAGAACTGGAAGAAAACTGTGCCAAAGAAGTTGCAGTGAAATGGCGGGAACAGAAGTCTGATGGGAAGGAGCCGGTTGACAGGCGATAGAGACCACTCACTCAGTGAGCTTCTGAGGGAAAGGAAAGCAAGAAATTGACCGTATTGAACATAGAAATGTCAAGGTCAAGTGAAGGGTTAGGGTAACTTAGAGAGAGAGGCATGTTTGAAGTGGACACGTCTGAGGCTGGAAATGGAGAACCCTGGGGAAGACCAAGAAGCTGACCCTGCTG
Source organism: Phalanger gymnotis (assembly GCA_028646595.1). Taxonomy (NCBI): domain Eukaryota; kingdom Metazoa; phylum Chordata; class Mammalia; order Diprotodontia; family Phalangeridae; genus Phalanger; species Phalanger gymnotis. The sequence goes on along the minus strand of CM053626.1, from coordinate 14,730,294 downwards.
GAGATGAAGAGGATGGTGGCAGGAGCTATTCCCCAGAGCAGGTGGGAAGGGTCCAAAGCGTAGGTGGAAAAGTGGGCTTTAGAGAGAAGAGAAACAAGTTCTTTATTTTTTAATCAACTTAATTTTTAACATAAATTTGATGTTTGTTGCTTTTCTAGTGCAATCTTATCCAAATATACCTCTCCACAATCCATATATAATGGGTCCTACCCACAAAGAAAAAAATAAGTTGAGTCAAACCTAGCAGCAGGGTGGCTATTGCCAATGTATGTAACATTCCATATGTAACATATCCCACTCCTCGTTCCTGAAAAGAGAGATGTGTTCCCTCATCTCTTCACCAGGACCAACATTAGTCCTTATAGTTATTCAATCTATGGCTTAGTTTGGGGCAGCTAGGTGGCATGGTGGATAGAGTGCCAGGCTGGGGTCAGGAAGACCATCTTCCTGGGTTCAAATCTAGCCTCAGACACTTACTAGCTGTGTGACCCAGGACAAGTCACTGACCTCTGTTTGCCTCAGTTTTCTCATCTGAATAGCCTTCCTTCACTTAAATGCAATTCACTTGCAAGTCATGGCATCACCTTCCTGCTGTCATGGTCCTCTTCGAGAACAAAGGACAAACAACGACAAAATGAGGCGGAGAAGGAATGGCAAACCACTCCAGTATCTTTGCCAGAAAACTCTAAATGGGGTCACAAAGGGTCAGCAGAGTCTGAAATGACTGACCAACAAAAATAGCTTGGTTTTTGTTTTCCCTTGGTTTACATTGCAAGCATCATGCCTATTGTTTCTTTTCTTTCTTCTTTTTGGCCACCACAAAAAGTACCACTATAATTATTTCGGTACATATAGAACCTTTGAAAAACCACTTCATTCCAGCGAATGGAAAGATGAAAGGCTAGATGTGGGTATGTAGATATATGCAGATAATCTTTATTTCTTTATAGTGAAAATGTCAGACTCTCAGGGATTGTGGGATCTCAAGCAATTAAGTAATTAATGATGCTAAAGTTAGGCTTTAGCTCCTCCATGGTATTTTTTCTCTTCCAACAGAACAAAAATGTGATGTTCCATTGCTAATTGGTGACATTCGGATTCAGGGACTTTGTGGTCTTGGGGCAGACTGTCTGCTTTCTGAACGACGAACTTAGCTCCTTTAACCTTTCCTCAGAGCAATTATTTTCCTGCTTTTTAATTATAGAATCATGTGGCTAGAGGGGTCCTCAAGAGAGGAACTAGTCTTACCTTTATCTCCAGATTCAGCCATCCCTGTGGCTGACTTGGCTGCATCAGGCCTTAAGGATACAGAGGCAAGGAGTAAGGCAAAGGCCTCTGAGGCCCACTGAGTGATTTTTCAAGCCAAGTCAACACTAGAAGGAAGACTTCTTTCCTTCCCATGAAGCAAAGTGGTTGATTTAACACTGGGAATCCTCTCAGGCACAGCTACCTGGTAGTCTGGCAAGAGCTATCTTCCACTGGCATTAACTCTGTAATTAGAAAATGAAATACCGATGAAGCATCTTGGGAATTCTCCAAAGCCAATAATTAGGTGTTCGTTCCTAAAGTATAAGAACAAATTCAGCTAGATCCTACAAGCATTTGTTAAGTACCTATTCTGTGCCAGGCTCTGTGCTGATCACTGAGGGTAGAGGACAGAAAGGAAATGCGTCTTGCCCTCAGGGAGCTTACTTATCACTGGAGGAAACAACATGTACATAGACACAAAATAAATAAACTGTCATTTGTGGGTTGAGGAACACCAACAACCAGGTAAATCTGAACAGTAGTAGCCTCATCTAATAGAAGATTATGCCTGAGCTGGGCTTGAAGGGAGTTGGAGGCAGAGGCGAGGAAAAAAGAGCCTTCCAAACACTCATTCATCTTTCTAAATTATTCTTAATCATAGGATCATAGATTTAGTGATAGAAGGGACTATAGGGGCCATCTAGCCCAACTGAGGCCATATAGTCAGCATCAGAGGCAGGATTTGAACGCTGGTCTTCTGGCCTCAGAGCTCTTCTCTGTGTACCACACTTCCTGCATGCCATCAGATCACCCAGAACATCCCAGCTAGAGAGCCCATCCTCAGCCTGAGATTCTCTGGGGCAAGGCTGCTCCACGGCACTCATTCTGGATTGGTTCATATAGCTCCACCTGTTGAAATCTTCCCTTCCTTCAAAACCAGTTAGGTGCCACCTCCTCCAGAAAGCCTTCCCTGACTTCCTCCATTTGGCAGTGATCTCTCCCCCCTTCAAGCTTCTCATACAACTTTCAACTTTCCCCATACACTTCTCTGCATTTACTTTGCCTTGTCTGATCACTATTCAGTCAAGTTCCAAATTAGACTTTAGCTCCCTGAAAGTTGCTTGATGTCTTACTTCATCTGTGTAGCTCCCATGCATGAGATGATGTTTTGCACATATCGGGTCCTTAATATACATGTTCTAAGTGAGGTTGAATTGGTGCTAAACAGAGAGAAGGCCAGCTTAGCTAGAACACAGAATATTTGTGACCTCATTCGGGTTTTCTTGGCAGAGATACTGGCGTAGTTTGCCAATTCCTTCTCTAGTTCATTTTACAGATGAGGAAACTGAGGCAAACAGGGTTAAGCCTAGTGACTTGCAGAAGAAATTATGCCCACTGAGTCTGGAAAGGTAGGTTAGCGTAGGGCTTTAAAATCTAAACATAAGAGTTTGCATTTTATTCTACAGGCCACGGGTGCCACTGCAGTTAGCCAGGGTGGGGAAATCATCTGGTCAGTGCTTTCCTTAGGGAAAATGACTGCCAGGTGGATAAGGTGGACAGGAATAAGGAGAGACTTGAGACGGAGAGACCAATTAGGAGGCTGGAATCTAGACCTGCCTAGGTGAGGAGGAGCTGCAGCAGATAGCTGTGTGAGTGGAGAGAAGTGGTCAGATGGGAAAGGGCGATGAAGGCAGAAATGACAATATTTGGCAAGATTTGAGAATAGGTCAACAGTGTGGAAGATCATATGAGCTAGCCATATGGGCCAGGGCTCCCCTGCCACACACACACAGAATATTAAAAGCCCTAGAAAAGAAAGGATTTCTGCACAACTAGTAGGGAGCATCTCCATAGCCCATCAAGATTTTCAGCGCTTTACGGATATTATCTCATTTGAACCTCACAACCTTCCCAGGGAGGCACTGTTATTATCCTCACTTTATAGATGAGGTAGCTAAGGTCCAGAGAAGTTAAGTGACTTGCCCAAGACCACACAGCAGGTGCTTTGGGCCAAAACCAACCAACCCAACACAAAAGGGTCTGGAGGTAACTGCCAAGCACAGGCATGGTGTGGAGCAATCACTGACACAATGAGAGCTGTGTCCACTGGAAAGCAAGAGCAAATGCCTGAGAGGAGAGCCAAGAGGGAGCGGTCCTGTTGGGTAACAGTTAATGAAGAGGTCATTCAGCCCGCAGGATCGCTTGGGCTTGACTGGATACAGTGAATACACTTTCTTGTAAAGGGAAGAACTCCCTGGCTAAATAGAGGAAATGACACATTTTGTGAGTGTTAAATGTGATTACCCTCTTCTAAAACATCCTGCTTGGCTGGGGGTTTTAAGCTTTCATAACTTAGAGGATTAATGTACTTTGTCTCAGATACTTCTGAGCACCTCACCTTGTGTTTTAAGTATAAGAATATGAACTTGGTAATCCTCCCTAGCCACAATCAAATAAACATACACACACACACACAAGCACATACACACACGTGCACGCATACACACACACCTGTTTTTGAGGAGTGCCCTATTCATAAACAATGGATGACAGGCATGAGCAAAAAATCAGATATTTCTTGATGCTCGTAAGTAGTCGTTGGTGTTGTTCAGTCACTTTTGACCCCATCTGGGGCTTTTTTGGCAGAGACACTGGAGTGGTTTGCCATTTCCTTTTCCAGCTCATTTTACAGATGAGGAACCAAGGCAAACAGGGTGAAGTGACTTGCCCAGGATCACATGGCTACTAAGTGTCTGAGGCTAGATCAGGAAGACTCCTATCCACTGCACCACCTAGTTGCCCAGTATAATAATACTAAATATTTAATTACACAGTGTCTTTATCATGTAAGCTGTCTATCAACTCTTCTTCTGAATAGACAGAAAGGTCACTTCACCTTCCTCTGGCTTCCTTGAAACGAAGCAACTCCATGCTACTCGGATGTCTACTTAGAAGGTAGCAGGGGTACCAGTCAACTCCTCTTACTCGCCTCAGATACTGATGAGATAAAATGCCATTCCAAGTCCCCATCTGTGGCTGAGCAGACAAAGCACTGAGCTTTGGTCATGGAGGATTCTGGACGACTGCTTCATGCTCTCAGCTCCTGGAACTTCTCTTAGAAGGCTTCTCCGACATGTCCAAAACTGAAATCATTCTCTTTTCTCCCCATTCCATACATCCCATTACTACTGAGGTACCCACTCTAGTCCAGTCACTCAGGCCTGACACCTAGGTGTAAGCCTCAATTACTACGAGGCTGTCCCTATGAGACAGATTTCTTTTTTTAAGTGGCCTGAGTCTGTTGTAATTCTGAACTTGGAAGTGTCCTTTGAAATGTCTGTGCTTAAGCATTCAGGGTGCACAACTTAACAGAAAGTGGGCTGGGGGCTGAGGGCTCGGATCCCGAGCCTGGGTGAGGAAAGGTCATTCTCTACAGTGTGGCCCCAGAACCGTCTAGTGGCCTCAAACTGAGAATGAAGGGACACCAGACCACAGGATCAATGACAGGCATTAATGAGAAATAAGATTTACTCCTCCAAATGTATTCTTTAACAGAATAAAATGAACAAGTAAGTGGAATAAGGCAGGGCGGGGTAAAGACCGCCTGTTACCACTCTCCGTTTTTCTTTCTACTCTCATGATTTAAAATAAAAAAGTCTTACACCTCTCCGCTTGCAACATGTCTTCTGTTCATCCCCTCTCTCCATGGATCTTACCTTAGTTGAGGCCCTCGTCACCTCTTGCCCAGAACATCGGACCAGCATCTTGTCTGGTCTTCCGACCTCCAGTCTCCCCACTCGAGGCCATCAGCCTCTCAGCTGCCGTAGGGATCTTTCTAAAACCTAGGTAGCCTCGTGTCTCCCCCACCCGTGAATGAGTTCCTGTGGATGGGGAGGGTCAAGAAGAAGTTTATCAAGTTCAGGGTCCCTGGGACATCAGTCAGTCGATAAACATTTATTAAGCCCCTTCTGTGTACCAGGAGGTATGATAATCACCGAGGAGACAAAGGAAGACATAATCCAATTCCTGCCCTCAAGGAGTTCACTGTTTAATGGGGGCAATAGATGGGGGGGGGCGGCAAAAGATAAAAAGAAGTGAAACAGAGAAGAAGATTGGCAGGGGAAGGGGAGGAAACCCACCCCCACCCCGAGCAGATATCGGGGCATGATGACGTCTTGAAGTCAGATGGGAAATAGTGGAGTGTCTGGTTCAGGAGGGAGAAAGAAATTCAAGAACGAGGGTGGAGGAAGATGAGGATTTAGAGAGAATAAGTAAGTCTCCTTATAGAAGAATCGAGAGGAACGAAAGGAAGAAGAGCAGAAGAAATAAGAGAAGCAGAAGACGGGAAGAGGGATGAGGAGAGGGAGAGGAAGGGGGGAGAAGAGAAAAGAAATGGTTTCTTTCTCTCATAATCTCCTACCTCCCATTGTGCACATAGCCAACCCTTCCCAGGGTGCCTCTCTCCAGACTCATAGACACCCTCTGCTCTACAGTCTAGAGGGTCCCAGGTGGGATTGGAAGGAAGCCGATCCAAGTCAAGTAATTCACATAGAGGCTTGAACTATTACTGGTTACAGTTACAGTTCTGTTTGTATCTACAAAAGAGGGTGTTTGTTAAAGCAAGTGAAAATATCCAGCATTTACATGTAGTACTTTGAGATTTGCAAAGCACATGATTTATGATCTCATTTGTTGTCCATGGGAGAGAGGTACTACTATTATACCCGTTTTACAGATGAAAGAATTGAGGCTGAGAGAGGTTAAGTGACTTGCCAGGGTCTCAAGCGTTTGAGACAAGATTTTACCTCAGGCCTTCCTGACTCAAAGTCCAGAGCTCTGTGCTCCAAGGCCCCTAGCTGTCTCCCTAAGCACTAATGCTCACTAATTACTCACTAATTGGTGGGATTTTGGGCCAGGTAACAAACTCAAGTGGAAACATTCTGAAAGGTGGCAGATGCTCCAGGTTGTGGGGAGCTGGAGGGGAGGTGGAAGGACCCCTACTAGCTCTGCCTGAGAGCCCACCCCAGGGAAAGCTTTTCTGAACCAGTCTTGCTTTTCTTTTTTCTATTTTATTTATTTTCTTTTTAATTTATGGAATAAAACAAGCATTTCCATAACTTGGTGTAATAAAAAAGATGGCTCATCTTGTTGTCCTCAGCTTCTCCCCTTCCACTCAGATCCTCTAAAACAGAGGTTCTCAACTGTTTTGTGTCCTGGACCCCTGCTACCACCTTATGCAGCCCCTCCCCAGATGAATTTTTCATGCATAAAATTTATGCAAGTAAATGCATAAAATAAAATGCATTAAAATGCAAACTAAAGTGAAATTCTGTTATCAAAATATTTGTTAAAACAAGTTTACAGACCCTCCTCCCTGCCCCCCTGCTAAGAAAGCAAATGCCTTCCCAGAGGCTCCCTAGGCGGCAGCAGCAGGGACTCAGGCAGAGCAGGAGTGAGTCATCGGTTCTGTGCCTCCCTTCCTCATTTCCTCCCTCCCCTGACTGCTCTCACACGTGCTTGATAAACATGGTTACAAAACTCCTTTTCCTGGGTCTCCTTGGTGACCTCTCTTTGATTTATCTTGCTCTGTTCTCTCCAAGGGCAGAAGGAGGAAGAGGACAAGTGTGGTTTACTATTGGCGGCAAACTTGTAACCCTTTGGGGTTGGTGGGGTGTTTTGGGTTCCGCCAAAGTTCCTCACTGGGGAGTAGGAAGAGTGGTCATTTGGAAGAAAAAAAAAACATAGTGAGCTAGTGAACCTGATCTGAACTCCTTTCTCTTCCTTACCCCGAAGGGTCATTACAACTGGGGGCCACCTCTAGTCGTCTTGATCTATATCTGGCCACTGGAGGCTGGCAACCTTGCACAGCCCTGGCTTACTTAAATCCAATTTAGTTGCAAGTCATGGCATCATCTCCCTGACATCATGGTGTCCTCTTCGAGACTGAAGGCCGAACAACACTACACCTGGAGAAGATGCTAGAAAAGGCAGCGCTGGATGTAGGGCATCACTTCCTCTGTCCATTCCAAGGTCATACTTAAACGACGATTACATTGCTGAGATCCTCAGAAACTGGAAATGTCGTGGAATCATTGATCTAGACTAGAAGTGGACCTCAGACACCTAGTACAACCATTTAGAGAGGAAGAAACTAGACCCAAGAAGGGGAGGTGATCTGGCCAAGGTCACACAGAGAGTAAGCAAGGAGAGATCTGAATCCAGGTTCTCTGACTCCAGACCCATAGCTGCTCAGGAGTCAGCCCAAACAGCACCAGAGCCAGTAGTTAAACTTTTTTTTTTTTTTGCAGGGGGAAGGCAGGGCAATTGGGGTTAAGTGACTTGCCCAAGGTCACACAGCTAGTAAGTATGTCAAGTGTCTATGGTAGGATTCGAACTCAGGTCCTCCTGACTCCAGGGCCAGTGCTCTGCTCACTGTGCCACCTATCTGCCTCCAATAGTTAAACCTTCAGTGTGAGCATAACTGGTAAAGTCTGCAAATCAGATCTTTCATTTATCAATGTGTTGATTATCTAGATTTAAGAAAGTGATGAGGAAAATGTTAATCACGCAGTTTGTCCTGCTTACATGTTTTCCAGGAGAGCTGGTTGTTAAATATTTACCAACACATCCCTGCTCCAGAACCCATCCCCTTTGCACTCACTGTACTACATTGCAAAAAAAAAAAAAAATTAAATGCATGACACCATTACTAGGCATGAAAGATGGGGTGGCAATGTACCTGAGTCAGGAGAGCTGGGTTCAAATCCTTCCTTGGACATTTGGGAGCTGTGTGACCACAGGGGAGTCAGTTTGCCACACAAGCCCATTTGTCTCCTCATCATGAAGATGAGGAGAAAAATACTTGCACTGTGTGCTTTATAGGATTTCTATGAAAAAAAGCCTTTTGTAAAGTTTACTCATTTGGTCCAGAGCTATCATTTCATTGGTTTTCCAATGCAGACCCCATAATTTATACATGGAATCCTTATAAGCTAAAGTAGACTAGGAAGGCTTCCCAGAGAAACAGGGAAAGAAATGTACCAATTTCTACATTTGCTTTTTGAACATTTGATGGGTTAAATGGCAGTGGACTTTCTTAATACTTCTTGAACTTTCTATGAGACCTTTTTTTGGGGGAGAGATCATGGCCCCCTTTGGCAACCAACCTTTGGAGAAGCCTATGGACCCCTTCTCAGAGTCATGTTTTTAAGTGCATAAGATAAAATACATTGGCTTACAAAGGAAATCAATCATATTGAAATACAAATATCAAAAATATATTTTTTAAATCAACAAATTCACAGACTCTGGATTAAGAATATCTATACTAGACTCTTTCAAAAAAGTCTTTCCCTATGGAAGAAAAGGAAATAGGAAAACACAAGATATCATGGTAATTGATATTCTGGTCATTGGCATGTAGGAAATCAACAAAATGAAGGTATTGATTGATTTCCAAGCCTTCCGAGGTCAGCATATATGGTGCTTGATGTGCCCAGGCATTCTCTGTCTCAAAAACCAAATGTATTTTGTGTCTCACTTTTTAAGTTTGTATTTTTAAAGTAAAATTTAATTGTAAACATTAAAAAATTAATGATGCCTTTTATGACTAAGTGTTCAATAATAAATGTTTGCCTTTAAAAAAAATAAAATAAAATCCCCTGGGTGTCACACTCTAATGCTCAGAAAGACAGACAGGCAACAAATTCTTTATTGAGAGCTGACTATATATGTGCAAGAGCCTGTGCTAAGTGCCTGGGATAAAAATACAAACAAAAAGAAAGACAACCCCTGCCCTCAAGTTGCTTATGTTCTAATGGGGGAAGATAACCCACATAAGGCAGCTAAAAGCAGGGAAGGGAAGCATCACACTGGGTATGGTCTTGAACTCCAGGCAGAAGAATAATTGGCAGAGGAATGAAGGATGGTCAACTTCTCCCCAAAATCGAGGCATTGGAAGAAACTCACCAATGGGAGAAGCCGGCATGGTAAAAGGATATTCCAAGATGAGAAAGCTTCAGGAAAAGATGGATGTTCCAGGCTAAGGAGGCCTCAGCAGACTTCCAGAGTCTGAATATTACTGAGACCTGATGTGGAAATCCAGAAAGTTAGAATCTCAGCTGGGAAGGGAACGAAGGCTGGCCTAATGAATGGTGATGAGTGCACCCTAGTGTCTCATGTGAAGTCTTTCTTGATCCTCTGGTCATTAGGTCTCTCTCCCAATCTTTCGACTGTTTTGCATTGACTTTGTACATGAGGAGTATTTGAGAGGTGGTCCAGTAGATGGAATCCTAGACCAGGGCTCAGGAAGACCTGTATTTGACTCTTATGTCTGCCCCATTGGCCGTGTGACCCTGGGCAAGTAGCTTAACCCTTTGGTTCTCTCAATCACGCTCTTGTTTTGCCAACAAAAGTATGGAGTATGACTACATACAAAAAATTAAGAGTCAGTGGGAGAGATTGAGATTGTATGGCGTTGTCACTTCAACACATAGATCAATTATGCTGGTCCCTTTTTTCTTTTTTCTTTTCCCCATGATTCAATGATATTTTCTTCCCTTTAATAAACAAGGGTTTTTTTTCTTTTTTTAATTTTTGAAATGAGTTTTCAATTTTTTGGTTTTTTGGGGGGATGGGAAGAAATAAGGAAGCTGATGAATACCTAAGATGCTATTTGAGTAGTTCTACCAAAAGGCAAAAATAATTTCTTATTAAAGTTCTAAAGCCATATTTCTGTCATATGCAAATTCCTACCCTGTGACATAAACAAAAGTCCAGCAGGTCAGAAAGGAAGAAAATAAATCAGTCGTATGGGAAGTATCAATATTGCTCAAGACTGTGGCATAACGCCACACCACCTCCAGCTTCACGGTTTCATGTTTGAAGTCTCAGGAGAATCAAGGCTGGTCACTACTTGAACTGGGACATTGCCAAAAACCACACAAGGCAAAGTAGGAAATGGTATTTATTATTTTGTTGACCTCCTCCCCTCTGAGTCAGTAAAAGTAACAATACTTAGCATTCCCATAGTGTTTATTTTTTGAATATTGGAAATCCAACAAAGTCCCATCATGGGGCCAAGAGCATGGACTAATTGAGGGACTTCCCCCCCCAAAAAAAAAATTAGTATTTCCTCCTTCTTACCATGTTCAGAAATGCTGACTGAGTGTTTGGCACCATCCCCAGCCCCTTACCCTGAGTACCATGAGGAGCAGCATCAGATAATTTTAATAACCCTGCCCAAATGACCCCAAAAAATTCATTGGCTCCAAAGGACAACTGGAAGGAAACCCCAGAGGTTCTGATGAGACTCCAGACACATGGAAACTACTAATAAGGGATGTGAGATGTATGACTCTGGTACTAGGGAGAGGGGTTATCAGCCTGAAATCTTCTCTTTGATCCAGTGTGACATTGAAGACAGAGATTTACTAGGAAAAGGAAAAACATGTGATATCCCTGATTGCTGGACAAGCTTCTGAGGACAAGGGTTAGCAGGAAATACAGGACAAGTAAGACATTCAGAATAGGGTCCCTTATTGACACTTCATTAGAGCTAGCCATATTCTTGGGTAATTAGATTGACTCTCTGCAATTAGTACCAGAAGGACTTGCAAAAAGAAGCAATTCAAATGCCTCCAGACAAGACAAGAAAGCTTTGGAGTGTCACTCCACATACATCTCCTGCCCAACTATGAGACAGGTATCTGAGGGAAGTCTTTGCCTAGAGAGCTACTCAACAAAAAGAGTCAAAAGAGTCAACAGGAGGCAGTGGATACAACCCTTGTTTCAGAGATACAAAAAAAAAAAATTGAAGAAATAAAACCTTAAAAAAAAAACCAGAATAGGCCACATGGTAGAAGAGGCACAAAAATCCACTGCAGAGAAGAGATCCTTAAAAAGAGGAATTGGCTTAATGGAGAAAGAGGTACAAAAACTTCCTGAAGAAAATAATTCTTTAGAAATTAGAATTAGGCAAGTGGAAGCTAATAAATCCAAGAGATATCAAGAAATAATAAAATAAAGTCAAAGGAATGAAAAAAAAAGAAAAAAATATGAAATATCTCATTGGAAAGACAACTGACTTGGAAAACAGATCAAGAGAAGATAATTTTAAAATTGTTGGACTACTTAAAAACCATGTTCAAAACAAAGAATTTAGACTTCATATGTCATGGTATCTCAGTTCCGGAGGGTAAAATAGAAATTAAGAGAATCCACTGATTACCTCCTGAAAGAAATCCCAAAATGAAAACTCCCAAGAATATTATAGCCAAAGTCCAGAGCTCCAAAGTCAAGATGAACAGCTGGGTGGTGTAATGGATAGAGAGCTGGGTCTGGAGTCAGGAAGACTCATCTTCCTGAGTACAAATATGGCTTCAGACACTTACTAGATATGTGACCCTGGGCAAGTCACTTAACCATATTTGCCTCAGTTCCTCATCTGTAAAATGAGCTATAGAAGGAAATGGCAAAGCACTCCAGGACCTTTGCCAAAAAACCCCAAATGGGGTCACAAAGAGTCAAACACAACTGAAACAACTGAACAATAATCCAGGTCAAGAAAACAGCATTGCGAATAACCAGAAAGAAACAGTTCAAATATCATGGAGTCATAATCAGGATGACACAAAATTTAGCAGCTCCCACATTAAAGAAGCAAAGGGCTTGGAATATGATATTCTGGAGGGCAAAGAAGCTTAGATTACAACCAAGAATCACCTACCCAGCAAAACTCAGTATAATCCTCCAGTGGGAAAAAAATAAATATTTAATGAAATAGAGGATTGCCAAGTATTTCTGATGAAAAAACTAGAGCTGAATAGAAAATTTGACTTTCAAATACAAGACTCAAGAGGAACATAAAAAGGTAAATAGGAAAAAGAAACCGTAAGAGATTCAATGTAGTTAAACTGTTTACATTCTTACATGGTAAGGTGCTACTTGTAACTCCCAAGAACTTTACCATTAGGTAACAACAATGCTACTTGCTCCTACTGTGGCTATGTAAGGCCAATAACAAGACCAACAACACGAGCACACAGGAGGGCTGCTAGCACAGGTTCTTTCATCTGCTTTTCTAAGGAAAGCAACTTTAAGGGGTTAATAATCTCAGTTTAATTAAACATAAATATATCATTCACTTAATTTAGGGGGAAAAGTCAGCACCTTGAACTTCAGAGCAAATACAAACAGAAACTACAAACAGATCAACAGACAGGCTTTGTATAATTGAGACATCACATACATAGTTACCAAAAAGAGAAGCACCAACATCTGGGTTTTCAAAGCCAGGGGGCTCTTAACAATGGCTGCCCAGAGTCTCATCTGGTCAAATCACACCACACTCTTCCAGTGAGTGAGAGCCCCAAAACAAAACACTAACCTCTGATGTTATATACCCTTCTCAGGGTCAGAGGGCATCACAACCATGCAACTCAAACCTTTACGAAATATGCTTTCTTGTTTCTTAAGCAAGCAGGTCAAAGACTCTTGATTCAATCAAAGAAACAGAAGACAACAAAAAGTCCACTTTGCTTGCATTACATTTGAAAGGCAAGATTCATCAAAGGTTCTTGATTACATTAGCATTGTAAAAGAGAAAACAATAACATCCCACTCTAATTACCAAAACACATTATTAGGGCAGTTAGAAGGAGTATATACATAGAGGGCACTAGTGAATTGACTATAATATAAAAAATTAAATTAAATTAAATTAAGGGGTGAGAAAGCAGAATGCCTTGGGAAAAGCAGGAAGGGAGAGGCAAAAATGGGGTAAATTATTTCACATAAAAGAGGCACAAAAGAACTTTTACAATGGGGGGGAAGACAGGCAGATGGGTGACACTTGAACCTTACTCTCATCAAGATTAGTTCAAAGAGGGAATAACATACACGGTTGGGTACAGAAATCTCTTTTACCTTATAGGGAAATAGGAGGGGAAAGAAGAGGGGGCAGATAGAAGGGAGGGAAAATGGGAAGTAGTGGTCAGAAGTAAAATACTTTTGAGGAGGGAAAGGGTAAAAGGAGAGAAAAAGAGAGAGAGAGAGAGAGAGAGAGAGAGAGAGAGAGAGAGAGAGAAAGTGGGGGGAAGGATAAATGGAGGGAAAGCAGGATGGAGGAAAATACACAGTTAGAGATCATAACTATGAATATTAATGGGATGAACTCACCCATAAAACAGAAGCAGAAAGCAGAGTAGTTTACATGACTTAGACATAAAAGGTGATACCATAAGCAAATTAGGGAACCATGGAATAGTTTACCTGTCAGATCTATGGATAGGGGAAGAATTTATGACCAAAAAAGAGATAGAAAGCATTTGGGTTGTAAAATAGATAATTTTGATTAAATTAAATTAAAAAGAGTTTGCATAAACAAAACCAATCAGCCAAGATGAGAAGGAAAGCAAAAAATTTTGGGGAGGGGTTGGATTACAGCAAGTTTCTCTGATAAAGGCCTCATTTATCAAACATATAGAGAATGGGGAGGGGGCAGAGTTAGGTGTTTTCTTGTATCTCTGGGACCAGGCTTGTTATGAATAATTCCCAAAAGAAGAATTTTAAATGATCAAAAAACATGTGAAAGATTGCTCCATCACTAATAAGCATACGGCAAATAAAAACAACTTTGAAGTTTCACCTCACATCCAACAACCTGTGAAAAGACAACAAAAACATGGAAACAGCGTGGGAGGAGTTGTCACAAGACGGCCACACAAATATATTGTTGGTGAATCTGAGCAGTGATCCAACCATTCTGGGAAACAATTTGAATTATGTGAGAAAAGTCACTAAAGTTCTCATACCTTTTGACCTGCCATTGGGCCTATACCCAAAGGGTGTCAAAGAAAGAAAGGGGCCATAGATAGCAAGATACACGTACAAGTACTTTTTGTGATTGCAAAACAAGCAAACAAACCTGAAAACAAAGTGAATGTCCATCAATCGGAGAATAGCTGAACAAATCATGACCTATAACTGTAACATGATACTATAATGCTATAAATGATGAAGGTGAGAAATCTGGGGAGACTTGCATGAAGTGACGCAGAGTGAAGTCATCCGAATCAGCCAAATTTATCTGACTGAAATAATGAAAAGTACATGGGAATAAAGCCAAACACTGTATAATTACAGTGACCAATTATGGGTCCAGAGAAAAGACGAGAAAGTTCATGTCCCTCTTTTCCTTGAACAGGTAGGGAAACGTGAAGGCCAAATGTTTCACACACTGTCTGACACAGTCCTAAGGAGCTGTAGGGTTTAATCTAGGTCTATATTAAAAAACAAAACCCAAAACCTGTGTTTTTCTGGTCCAACCCCTAGATAAAAGAGACTCCAGCAGTGAACAACATACCTAAGTGTATGTTTAACCTGTTTTGCACTTGTAACAATGTGACACCAGTGGTTGTGGGTGTTGCATTGGATACACTTGGTTGATCAACCACCTCTCACACCCAATTATAACAATTAGCTGGTTTGTTTGTTTTTTAGCCTAGGGGCAATATCATGGCCCATCAGGTCCTGGAGAACATTCCACTGATGCTTTTATAGGGTTCATATCAGGAAAAGAGTTAGTACCAAAATTACAATAGCTCTGAGTTTCCAGTTAGGAAAATTCCTAACATTCAAGTAAAGGCTTGGTTCACTGCCCCAATTTAAATTTAGGCATATGCCTGTTGCTACACAGGCAAGGAATGGGAAGTTGGAGAAAGAATAGACCTTTTTGTTGGAATTTGGAGAGGAACACATCTCGTGCCTTCAGGTTGAGTCTTCTGCTCCAAAATGCCCATAGGAAAAGTTCAGTGGACCACCTTTTGCTTCTTCTTTCCAGTGTTGCCCTTTGCCACCAGATCTTTCCAACTCAATTCATTAAGTCCTGAGTGGAACTTGGGATCTCCTTCCTTATTCCTCTGACTACTCAGGTCTTGAGGCCTCCATTCCTTTCTTTCAGTCTTTGGCTTTCAGACTATATGCATCCCTTTAGGAACTCAGGCTCCTGAGTCAATGCTGTCTCCAATGTCAAAGTTGACAGTCTCAAGTCACTTGAGGACTGGAAGGGGAATGCTTGCTCCTCTGAACTACAACTCCCAGGATGCCCATCAGTTCTGAAACCTCTATTATATTTCTCCCTGGGGTCTGGAATTTTGCAGCCTCCTGTTAAGATGGTGGTGGTACACTTGGCATCTGGATTTATACAGCAGAGCATCAAATTACATTAGCATTTAACAGAACATGGATGATTAACTCTGTGTCCCAGGTAATCACTTTACAGTGCCAACCACAGCAAGTACACATCAATAATCCACGCAAAGGACCAAGTTCCATGCAGAGCATCACTTGAAATGCTGCTTTGGTGATTGGAGGTCTGAATTTCATGTCAGCTATGTTACATTCATGTGAGTCAGCAGTGTGGGTCGACCCAGATAACCCAAACAAATATGCACGTAAGCAAATAAGATCAAAACAATAATGACATCCAGAGGATATGCAGAATAGTCAGCCCACGTGCTCCCTGCCTGGATATCTTCACAGGGAGTTTGTGCTCTCTAAATGTGATGTGCTCCCATACCTTTCCAGCTCCCCTTCATGGGCTGTCTTCTTCTATTAGTATACAAGCTGTTTAAGGGTTTTGTTTCCTTGTATTTGTATTCCCAGCACAAATGTTCTATCTACCTATAATATGTTATAAGGGCTGGAAAATGACTCAGGAGAAATCGCTTGTCAGAAATTTGCACCCTGAACAAGCCCAGTGGTACCTTTGTGCTTTTGGTTTTTGTGTTTGTCTCTGGTAGCTCTCCGTTCTCCATCAGTACCATTGCTGCCCCACCCAGGAGAAACTGGTCACCTGGAATCTCATGGCCATGCTCATTAGCTCAGTCTTTGATAGTCAACACCTTCTCAACTACCTCAGTTGTCTTTGCCCTTTGACTGAACACTAAATTCTTCCCAAAGCCTTCCTTTATAGAGGTCTGGGATCTGAATTTTCCAGATAACTCTCCATTTTACACCAGCTGCTTTGCTTGGTTTGCACTCCATGAACCATTGGGTACCTCCTTGTTCCCCTCCAGCAGCTTTTCAGCTTCCTTTCCCCTATAGATTGTAAGCTCATTGAGTGCAAGGCCTGTCTTTATTTGGACCCCCAGTGATTGGCACAGTGCCTGGCACACAGTAGGCACTTAATACATGTTTATTGAATTGAATTGTTTTGCCATAAGGCTCCTTATATGCTAATTAGAAACTATGCAGAGAGATCAACCCTTGGACTCTGGGAAATTTACAGATAAATGTTTTAAGGAATTAAACCAGCTCTCAGGCTCCTAGCCAAAGCAGCTTGTGTTGGTTAGACTGCTAGGAATGGCCACCTCTTTTTGAACCTGTTTCTCCATCTTACCTTGGGATGTTTGGCCCCTGACTCAGAAGGGTGGGGAAAAAAGAGGCATCATGTTCTAGCAAAAAAGAATGAGATTTGGTATCAGAGGAACTGGAGTCAGAAACCCAGGCCTGCTATGTGCTGTTTGTGTTGCCTTGATCAAGTCGCTTAACTTCCACGGACCTCCACTTCCTCGTCTCTAAAATAAGGAAATCAGATTGGATGCCATTGGATGTCTCTTCTAGAGTTTTAAAGCCAGTGATCCCATGGAAGGTCATTCCCCCTCTGCTCCCCCAAAAATTCCCCAAGAGTTTCAGGCAACCCCCATTCTTGCAGAGCAGCTGCTCTTTCCTGGAGGTCTGAGTCTCCACGCCCTTCGGCCCATTGGCTCCCTGACTCAAGAGACCATTTCTTAGGTCAGGCCCCCAGAGTTTCCTCTTGGAAACCTCCAGCCTTCCTACACTCACCCCTCCTGTCCCTGATTTCCTCATCTGAAAAGTTATTTGATGAGGCTCTCCATGGTCCCTTTCAGATCTGTTTCTGAGTCTAATAGAAAAACACTCGGTGCATCCAGGAATAACAAGACAGTTCCCACCACGAGCAATAGAAGGGTCATTTCATGATAATCCATAAAAGAGTCCAGACAATAACTGAACTCAGGACTGTGGTGGGTGAAGGAGAGAAGCTTCAGTGCTCTTAGCCCTGTAAGATCACTTACCTCAATGAAAGGCAGCATAGGAGAGTGGACAAAGAGCTGACTTTGGAGCCAAGATAACCTTCCAGGCCCCGCCTTGGACTCATGTTGGCTATGTGACCCTGGGCAAATTACTTAACCTCTCTGTGCTCTCAGCATTGCAATTCTGCTTTGCTCATAGAGCACAACGCCTTGGATTACATTGGATTTTAGTGAGGCAGAGGTACACAAAGAGCCTCATTCTCTCCTCCAGAGTCATCAGAGTTCAGTGGCAAGACAGCTGGTGATGGCCAAGGATGCAGGAGATGACCTTGATGTCTTTGATATATGACCAAGCTCTAAGCATTCCACAAGTACCTGCTTCAGTGGTCTTTATGGCCATTGGGGCAAATTGTTCCCATCCACCCATTCCTCAGGAGGAAGTCTTCACATGCTTGGGATAGGCATCTCCCTAACTCACTGACAGGTTTAAGGCCTCTTGAGTTCCCTCAACGTGGTTTAGACCTCTACCAACACGATTTTACAGGGTGTGGTCACTGCACATGCAACAGCTTCTTGGAGCCACAGGAGAGTTGGGTGAATCAGGTGCATTCCAAAGGTGGGTTACTTACCAATGACTGGCACATTTTTTTTAAGATTTTTATCGATTGTTTTTTGTTCTTACATAACCTAGATTTTGTCTTTCATTTCTCCTATCCCTCCCTTACAACATAGATATTTTAAAGGGAAAAAAGAAAGAGGAAGAGAAAAAATTCAGCAAAACCAACAAAATGCATCAAAAAACTCTTGAAATTATATGCGATGTCCACTACCCGTGAACTCTCTACCTTTGCAAAGTAGTAGAGGAAGGGTGGCTTCTCATCTCTTTGAGGCCAACTTTGTGCTTTTTAATTTCACAACATTCATCTTTTGCTGTTTTGTGATGATCATTCTGTCCACTTACAGTGTTATAGTCATTTGTGTAGACTGGTAAATTCTGAAGCAAAAAAAAAAAGTTTCTAAAATAAGGTAACATACTCATCTATAGACCAAGGGAAAACATGTGGAACACAAAGTATCTTAAAATTTCCATTGAAAATCCACTGCCTGAACCAGGATAACATTGTATACTGCTCTGTATGGCAATATTGTTCGATGATTGGCTGTGAATGACTTAGCTCTTCTCAGCAAGACAATGATTCAAGACAATTCCTAGGGACTTACAATGAAAAATGCTATCCATCTCCAGAGAAAGAATTGATGGCGTCTGAATGCGGATTGAAGCAGGCTATTTTTCACTTTTTTGTATTTTTTTTTTGGTCTGTTTCTTCTTTCATAGCATGACTAATATGGAAATGTGTTTTAGATGATTGCACATATATAACCTGTATTAACTTGCTTACCATCTTAGGGAGGAAGGAGGATGGGGGGAGGGAGAAAAATTTGGAACTCAAAATTTTTAAAAAATAAATGTTAAAAATTATCTTTACATATAATTGGGGGAAAATACTATTTTAAAAACAGAACACTGCCTGCCTGTGATATACATGACAAATTGGATACCTTTCTGGTTACCACTTAAGTCCAGTCTAGTTTACAGACATGGAAAACTTGGATACTTCTTTACTTCTGAGCATTTCATTCTAGACTTCCCTATGCCCACAGGTGGATCCACATGACCAGGTCCAGTAAAATAACCTTGTGAGTCTTGAAAAACTGTCATTTTCTGCCAGGTTTAGATTATGCAGGCTATATACATCAGTCAGTCAGCAAGCATTTAAGTGTCTACTTTGTGCCGGTCACTGTGCTAAGGGCCAAGGACACAAAGAAAGGCAAAAGGCAAGTCCTACTCTCAAGAAACTGACAGACTAACCAGAGCAACAGCTTAAAATATTGGGCCTCTGTCCTTCAGAAGGGTCTCAGTCTGGTCCCACCAGGGCATCCAAGCAGGGCTGGCTTATTTTAAGCTATAATCCCAATGGCTAACAGACTGAACCAGAGAGGCAATGATTAATTACCAGTTCCGTGAGGATCAATCTTGGACTTTTTCTCTGGGGTTAGTTTTGATCACACTAAGTCTGGTTACCCTCCCATTTTTGGTGGAAAGGCCATAGATATAGGGTTGCCATATCTTCTTAATACTATGAAAATAGTTTTGAACTTGTGGATTTCCTAAAAGGGTCTCCTTTCCTCTCCCTCTGGGACCTCCAAGATTTCTGGACAACACTTGGAGAAACTCCAGCCTAGTGGGCAAAGAGCCAACCACAGGACTGGGAAGATCTGAGTTTGAACTAAGCCAAAATTCATCCTATCTCTGATATAAACTGTCTATTTGACCCTAGGCAAGCCACTTAACCTCTCCAATTTTGTTGTTGTTCAGGTGTTTCAGTTGTGTTTAACTCTTCATGACCCCATTTTTGGGTATTCTTGGAAAAAATGCTAGAGTAGTTTGCCATTTCCTTCTCCAACTCATTTTACAGATGAGGAAACTGAGGCAAACAGGGTGAAGTGACTTGCCCAGGGTCACACAGCTAGTAAGTGTCTGAGGCCAGATTTGAACTCATGAAGATGGTTTTTACCAATTCCAAATCCAGTGCTCTACCCACTGTGCCACCTAGATGCCAACCTCTCTGATTATCCTCTGACAACTCTAAGATCATGAGTTACTGGGTAGTTGCATTAGTGAAGAGAATTTCTCACTGGGGATTTCCTACCTGTTTCAACAATCTGGCTAGCAGCTGCTGTGGGGGTGTAAGATCCACCAACAGCCAGCACCCAGAAAGCTGCCAGCACGCTGCAAAAGCACAGGTTCTTTTGATCTGC
>CM053626.1:14685149-14709671 GCA_028646595.1 Phalanger gymnotis | reverse complement strand
ACCAGAACGTAGGCGGCTATCATTGGCTCTTGAGTTAGCCCCTCCCCTTAGGACCCTGGGAGGTTCACATCCACCTAGGTTAGGTTAACATCTAATAGGGGTTAGAGCCTGGGGCTTAGTACTTAGCAAGACTCAAGACGGGCATGGCTCTGGAGTTAGCACCTTCCCTTAGCCAGCCCCACCTTGGGCCCCACCCCAGTCACCAATCCACAGCCACATAGGTTCCACACCTAATAGGGTTTTGGGCCTGGGGCTTAGCACCTAGTAAGGCTCAGTGAAATACACTGAACTACTCAAAGAAAACAAAGGCCATTTTGCTTACCAATCCACTACCCCACCAATCAAAGGTCCAGACAGAAAACAAAAATATCTACTGTATTCAAAGCACTGGGAATAAAAAGACAAAAAAAGTGAAAGAGTTCTGTCCTTTCCAGGGCATACATTCTCTCCAGGGGAAAACACAATGTACCCAGATTAGCAAATATGAGGTGTATTAAGACCATACGGAATGCAAACAAAGAAATCTAAGAATGCTTGGTTAACTGACAAAGAGCAAGAAAACAAAACTCCACAAATGTGTGTGCAATGGCAATGATATATCCGATGAAAGTAACACTAAGAGATGGTGGAACTCAATTCTGGAGAACTGCAGGTGTCTTCCCATGATTCCCTGGAGTCCTCATCTTTGTCATTTCTTACAATGTGCTCTGTTTTTGCTGCCAGGAAGAGTGATTCCACAAAGGAAGCCTCTGTGGATATGACTGCCTAAGTAGCACCATGATATCACAGGATTTTGTAATATAATGAGTTTCTAATTTTTTACTGCATTCCTTGAAAATGTTTGGTAAAGATCCCCATGGTTCTATACAGGAGAAAGAGGAACTTACTCTGAGAAACACATTCCTATGCCTTCCACTTTCCCTCAAAAGAGAACAATTCCACAACAACCAACTCCCTCATTAGCTACCTCCCAACAGAGAGGTGACAGACTCAGGGTGCCAAATGAGACCTATTTTGAGATGTGGCCCATGGAGGAATTTACTTTGCTTCACTATGCATATTTGTTCAAATGTTTTCTTTTCTTTTCATCAATGGAGGAGGAACATGGGAGAGAAAGAAAATAAGTGCTTGTTAATTAAAAAATCAATTTTTTAAAACTAGCCTAGTTTAGGAGTTCTTTTGTAAAAATTAGTTAATGTATTTATTTTTAGTTTTCAACATTCACTTCCATAAGTTTTAAATTTTCTCTCCCTCCTTCCCCCTCCTTCCCCGACGGCCTGCAATCTGATATTGGCTCTACATACGCATTCCTCTTAAACATATTTTCACATTAGTCATGTTGTATAGAATGAATGGGAGAAACCACGAGAAAGAAAAAATAGTTTAGGAGTCCTTAACCTAGGGCCCATGAACTTAGCATTTTTTAAAATATTTTGATAATCTTATTTTAATTGAATTGGTTTCCTTGCAAGCCTGTGTATTTTATCTTTTGTATACAAAAGCAATAGGGCCTAAAGGACCCATGACACACAGTTTTAAGAGTCCCTGCTCTCCCTGATATCTCTTCATTTATACTTTCCAGAGAAATTGTGGAGACAGCATGGTACGATAGAAACAAAATGGCGCCCACCAAGATCGGTGGCAGCTCTGCCACTTAAATTGGTGAGGTTTGGACAAGTCCTTTCTACAGGTTCCACATCAGTAAAATAAGGGAGTAGGAGGAGGTGGTCTCTAAGGTCCTTTATACCTCTAAATCTACAACTCTGTAATCCTATTTTCCCAAGTGACGAATGAAAATATTGTTTTCTTTAATTATTCTCCATAAGATGGAGTATATTTCCATCAGTTTCTATGAATGCGAAGAAAATTTGCTGACACAGAAAAATAGAGAATGTCTCCCATGTAACTCTACTCTAAAGAAAAGTCTACTTTAACAGCTTCGCAGAAATTCACACATACAGAAGCCATCTATTTTTAGAATCATGGACCGTCAAACACTTCCCTTCAATGGCTGCCCATCCATGCATCCATGTACATCTTGACTCAATCCTGGGGTGATGATACATAAATCTTGAGTGAGATTCTCTAAAACTCCGAGGTTTAAACTGATTTCTACTCCACTAAGTACATTTACTTTTCATTTAAATGCATTTTTATGTTCTATGATATATGTTTTGTAAGACTCAGGAAAAATACGTGAAATTATTCATGTTAATTGTACATGATACTGACATCTTTTTCTTTAAATTATTTATTTATTTATTTGGAACATTCTTTTTTTTAACTTGGAGTTCCACATTCTATCCCTGTCTCCAGTCTCTCTCGCACACATTGAGAAGGCAAGCAATGGAACTTTCTTTTCTAAGGGAAGTAGAAGAAATATCCAGAAAATTCCATAGAAGGAAGGCTAGCCTTATAGTCAGAACATCTGAGTTCAAATCCTAGCTCTATTTTTATCTGGGTGACTTTGGGAAAGTCATTTAATTTCTCTGGGGCTCAGCCTCCTCATCGGCAAATTCAAGGGGTTGGAATAAATAAGGTGGCTTCACACTCTAGATCTTGGAATCACAAACAGAATTTTTAAAAATCAAACTGCATTAATCTATGTTTTTTTTTTCTTTGTCTTCCCTAGTCCTTTTATGCTACACTAAGTAGACACCAAAGAGAGGCAATGGTCTCAAATCAGGAAGACCCAGTTTTAAGTACTGCTTCTCACCCATACAAGGCAGCTGGGTGGTCCAGTAGATAGAGCGCTGCGCATGGGATCAGGAAAACTCGTCTTCTAAGTTCAAATCTGGCGTCAGACACTCACTAGTTGTGTGACCCTGGGCAAGTCACTTAATCCTGTTTGCCTCAGTTTCCTCATCTGTAAAATGAGCAGGAGAAGGAAATGGCAAACCACTCCAAGAAAACCCCAAATGGGGTCATGAAGAGTCAGATATGACTGAAAAAAGACTGAACAACAATCTGACACATACTGGCTGTGTGACCTTGGACAAGCCCCTTAACCTCTCAATGTTCTAGGCAACTCTCTAAGACTATAGCTTGCAGAGAAAGAACCAAGCTGAACTGACAGGAGTTTCCTCACCCAGGAGTTCCCTATACCTTTGAAATCCCAGCTCTCATCCCTTCCACTCGTATACAATAAGCAAAGAACATTAAAAGTACACATGCACATGCTGAGATCCTTTCCCTGGAGATTATGCCCTTTGACTTTTGTGCTCACTGACCTGTTACTTTTGCTGTGAATCAGTAATTAAAGCTAAGCTATGCCCTGGACATAGTTCTGGCTGTTGCTTACCAAGAAGGGAGAAGAGACCTAACACAGCGGCCAGCCCTGCTTTCCTTCAATGCTTCCTTTGGTTAACTGAGTAATAATAACCATCAGAAAGATTCTCCATCAGAAAGCATCAGCCATGACCAGGAAAGGTGAGCTAGTTACATTGAGTTAGGAACGACTGATGAAGAGCACGGGTGCTCCGTTGTTTAGAGATTTCTTAGAAGACCATTAGAGTATTGAGGGTGTAGGCACCCCTTATGGAGTATGTTCAAGAGGAAATGAACAAGAGTCCCACAAGACAAGACAGTGTAGATGGGCTGCAATCTGTACCTTTGGAGAGTATGCCCCCATCTAGATCACAGATTTGGCCAAGTATCAAAGCAATGACCAATACTTGAACAGCGTTTTCTCAAGTAGCATTTGCTATGTTACAAATTAGCCTCTTTTCTAAAGTAATGCTTCTCCAACCTTTTTTTTCCTGCCCACGGTGCAGTATTATTCTTTGTCACAAGGCATCGTGAAATGCCATGAGAACATTGAGAGACTCACAGTCTGACTGCTGCTGTAAATTCCATACAATTCATGGCACAGCAAGTGGAAATTCTCAGCACATACCATGACACACTCTATGAGAGTGTCTACCCAAAAGGTTATAGGTTCATTTTTGCTTTTCTGGCTTACGCTCATAGAATGACAGGTTTAGAGTCAGCAGAGACCTTAATTACCACCCTCTCTCAGCATCATGGTTTTAAATAATTGAAGAAAATATTAAATTTTAGTTAGAGGGTACTGAAAATAAAAATGCCATTTTCCCCCCATTCAAGTTCACAGAGCCTTCAAAATTTCTCCATTCCCTTGGAAGGAATCTATGGACCTCGGGTTAAGAATCCATGATTCTAGTCAAAACCCCTCATTTTCCGTATGAAAGAACTGACCACCAAAGAAGTGAAGCAATTTACCCAAGATCACACAAGCAGGAACAGGATTTGAACCCAGGTTCTCTGACTTCAAATCTGATATTCTTTTCCCAGGACCACTGCTGTATCAATTTACTTCATTGTAAAATACATGGTAATCATAGTTAGAGGCAAAAACAGTGAGTTATATTGCCCAAACAGACAATTTAAAAGTATGATCAAAGAAATGTGGTCAAAAATGCTACATCTAAAAAAAATCCAACTGTCTAGTCCAATCTCTCCATTTTAAAGATGAAGAAACTGAAGCCCAGGGAGGTGAAAGGATTTGCTCAATGTCACAGGTCGTACAGGGCAAAGCCAGGTCCTGAAGGTGACCTGAAATTCTTATTTGATGAGCCTGACCTTTGATCTCCCTCTAGTAGTTAAGCAAAGTTTACTCAGTTAAACCGTGTGTAGCACTAGGAGTGAAATTTAACATCTCAAGACCTCAATAGAACATAAGATCCCTGCAGACAAGGCCTGTTTCATTTTTGTCTTTGTATTCCCAATGCCTATGTTATGCCTATGGTAACACAGTACCTGGCACATAGTAGGTGCTTATAAATGCTTGTTGGTTGATTGGGCTGGACAGCTACTATAACCTAAATAAAATATTTCTCTTTTGTTTCAGTGCTCATGAGTGCCTGGCGATTAGGGGGAAATTGTCCTTCCATGTATCCACACCTGCTCCTCTGCCTTTTCCCAAGCATTGTGGAAGATGCTTTTCTCAGATTCTCCAGTGAAGTCAATTGAGGTTAAGAACAGGGGAAAAAATAGTTAATTGTATCAATAAACTCAAACAGGCTTCTATTACCGTGAGCCTCTCTGCCACCCAAAGATGATCTGCAATGCAGAATCTGGACAGCTCCCTACTGGCTATCACGGTATCCTACAGGAACATAAACTGGCATCTTTAACTCAACCTTTAATACTCTAGGAGAGAGAAAAAATCAAGGGCAGGTCCACACTGCACTGATAGCTGCAGCAGGGACCCAAGCACATCTTTTGGGAGTGTTGCAACAATTTGGCTAACAGCCACCGTGGGAGTGAAAAACCAACACAAGCCCAACAACAAGAATGCTGCAAGCCCAGGTTCTTTTGATCTGCTTTGCTAAGGAAAGCAATGTTAAGGGGTCAATAATCTTACTTTAATCCAACATACAAATATCATTTACTCAGCTCAGGGGGAAAAGCCAGCACCCTGAACTTCAGAACAAATACAAACAAATTACAAACATACATTTATAAACAGACCAAATACAATTCATAGTTACCAAGAAACCATCAACATCTGACTTCAGCCAAGAGCTCAACAACGGCTGGCTCAGAGTCATACATCACTATTGCTATAGCTCAGAGCTCCAAAAAAAGAAAGCCAACCCCTGGTTTTATATATCTTGTTCACAGTCAAAGGTGAGTCACACATGCAACTCACCCATGTGACCTAAAAGTGTCACAAAAATGCGACTTAAACTCACGTTGTCTAAAAGCCTCTGATGTCACAGACATGTCACTCAAACCCATGTAAACTAGGCTTTCCCTTGAGGCAAGGAGGTCATCAAGGACTCCTAATTTAATCAAGCAAACAAAGGCCAAACTCTTGGAGGGCACTTGGTTGAATAAGTGCTAAAAGCCCATCTTGATTGCCAATACAGGGAGGAGGGGCAAGAGCAATGTTTAACTGCTCTTTCCTTTCATTCATTCTTTGTGATATCTATTTGGGAGAATGGGTCATTTACTACAAAACAATCTGGGGAGTCCTTCTCTACAATGGTTCTGAAATTCCCACCCTTCATTCTCTGTGTGCATTGGGCATGGAGGTTTTCTCTAGGGTTGTACCTTGGGCCCTTCCTATTTTGATGGGACAGGCCAATAAGCAGCAGCATGATCTGATAGAAAGAACCTGGCTTTGGAGTCTCCAGGCTCTTTTTATCACATGTAAAAGGAAGGGATTTGACGAAGTGGCCTCTCAGGTCCCTTCCGCCTCTAAATCCATGTTCCTATGACAAGTATACTTTAGCATTCCAAGACCTCAGTAGAGTGTAAGTTCCTCACATGTTCTCAGTATTGTACTCATTCCACACACACACATTCCACACACACACATTCCACAGACTACAGCTCATTCCTTCAACAAGCTTAAGCTCATCTTAAGGTGTCTTAAGCTCCTACTGTGTGCTAGTTACTAAATTCTGGGGATAAAAACATAAGCAAATTAGACAGTCTTTGACTTCTAGGAGCTTACATCCAAATGGTGAGAGAACACAAAAAGGGAAGTGAGGGCATCATATAGAAATGTCCAGGATGTGGCATGGAGAAGGACCTTAGCAGGTATGTTTTCTAACCCTTTCATTTTATAAATGAGGGAACTGAGGTCCAGAGAAGTTATGACTTATTCAAGGGCACAAAGAGAGTACACAACAAAATCAGGATTGGAACTCGGACCTGCCAATACCAAGTTCACTGCTCCATCACCTGCATCCCCCTGCCTTTGCTCTCTTTATATGGGGAACTCACTTTCTTTCTAGCCTTTTCTATCTTTGATGATATCTCTTGCTCTACTTTTGATGTGTCTTGTTGTTGGTGTTGTGCCATGGCCTACCTGTCTGCTTTGTCTTTACCCTTTGGATCATCCACAACATGTACTTTTTAGGCATCATACTGTTCTGTGATTGGCAGGCACGGAACCACCAGGAGAACACTGGTATTGAAAGCATGAGTTTTTATGTCAGGCAGTAATTTGTAATCATTGAGAAAAGCATTTCACAATTTCCAAATTGCAATCCAGCTAGCTTGCTTTCTTCCTTCTATTCAATTTTATGTGTGTCCGTCAGTTTTGAGATTTCAAGCAACAGAGACAAAGCCACCAATGGAATGGATCTAATTAGAAGGTTTATTAACATACAAACCACATGGACTACTCACTCTAACAGAGAGGGGTGGACCCATCTTTGGTCCACCTCACTTATGCCCACTGAGTCTCCATCTTTGTCTGGCCCAAGGAAACGAGCTACATAGTTCCCAGAAGGTCAGCTCCAACCACAATAATAGCCCAACCACTGGAAGGTTTAAAGTTTCTAGGGCTTGCACAGTAAGGTTTGTACTGGGTTATACAAAAGAAGAGGAAATCTCTTACAAAAACACCAACTTCTGATAGAACAAATGCAAGGATTGAGTTTGTTACAAAGGTTTTGTTCTTATTTCCCAGGGGGCTGAGGTGAAGTAGGAGGATGAGAAGGTCAGCCAACTAGCATTTGTAAGTGCCTACTATGTGCAAGTATTGGGTTAGAAAGCAGGTTTCTGGTCTTTGGGGAAAAAAATAACAACTCAAACATGCCCTCCTTCCTTTTATCTAAAAAAATGTCTGATAAGTTTGCATCAAGTTATCTCACGATCCTTCTGCAGTTCCCGTCCCGTGTCCTGATGGATTAACTCAGTGGTATGCCTATCCAATATCCTGGCAGAATCCAGATAATAGACATTTTTAGCCCTTTGATCTTTTTTCCATACAGATTGCTAGACTTGTCTCTTTTGAATAGCCATGAGGTCATTTAGAATGTTACAGGGCATTCCAAGACTTGACCCAATCAGCGTTACTTTACCCACCAATAGGAGCTTCACAAGTGGTAAGGGGCAGAGATACAATTCAAATACAGTCCCATGTCTCCAAGTCTAGAGAGCTTTCTGCTGCACTGGGCCATGATTTCATAATTGAAGTACTCCCTCCAGCATGAGTTATCATAAGTTAGTATGGATAGATACATTCACCAAATAGAGGAAGGATGCCCATTGTCTAGACTGTGACATGCCATTGGATGGGAAGTGCAGTGACTTAATCCATCAGGACTTCTATCTTGGATAGGTACTGCAGATAGCTTAAAGTATTCTCTACGCAGACCTGATAGACCCATTTTGCCCAGAAGAGGTAGAGAGGGAGAGATATACAGATAGAGATGAATGAATATCGATGAGTGCAGCCCCTAATTCTCAAAGAATTCTACCAACTCCTGCTTTTACTTTATCTAAGCCACTCATGATTGATGCATTTTGACCATTTGGTAATGAATTTCTCTCATCTTTGCTAAGTAGTCTGCTTCCAGGACATGACTCAGAACCTTTTCAGCTCTATGGGTCCACCAAGGCTTAGACCCTGCTGATCCAACTTTCCAGAACTGGGGGGAGAGGAGGACAACTGAACAGTCCTAATTTAATACTAATGTACATTTTGTAGTACTGTTTTACTTTTCTGCATGTGCAATTTTCCTTTGCACCCTGGTTTTATGCTAACTGGCTATTTTTTCATTAAGATATAAGAAAGAATGCCATGGAGCATGGTGTTAGTTTTCTTAATGTTCTCATTATCTTGTTTGCTACATCACAGCTTTGTGTTTATTTCTATTGATCACTTTCATTTCAGGATAATTTTCTTTGTTTTCACAAATGGGATCTTAATCTGGTGATATTTTCCATGATACATTATGCTTATTAGATTATTTAATGTATTATTCAGTATTAATAAGCCATATTTGTTGCTCAATTTTTCAGAGAAAACCCTCTAAAGCTTGTGCTCAGAATTAAGAAACCACAATGCTCAGTAGTCTGATTGCAACACAATTCTGAATTCTGGACTTGCATCAAATTTTTCTCTTTGATTCTCTCAATATCTTTTTATTTCTAGGATTCTCCCAATCCCCCACTTCATGTCACAGATACTACAGACCCAGAAAAGAAAGCTCTTCTCACTACAGTCCTTGGCACTTTCAAATGGTTCAACATTAGAAAGAGATATGGATTTATTGGTGGAAATGACACATAAAAAATGATGCATGGCCATCTGCTTCAATGCTGTGCCCTAAGGATTATGGGATCTTTCCATCTGACTTGAAGCGGAAATCTCCTGAATGTGCTGTCTCCATCTATTAGAATGTAAGTTCCTTGGTAGCAGGGACTGTCAAACTTTACTACTTGTATCCCCAACACTTCGTCCAATTGCTGGAACATAGTAAGGGTTTAAGACATTCTTTTTCAAACCTGGAAAGACTTACATGAACTGATACAGAGTGAAGTGAGCAGAACCAGGAGAACATTGTACACAGTAACAGCTACATTGTGTGATGGCCAACTTTAATAGACTTGGCTCTTCTCAGCGATGCAAGGATCTAAGACAACTCCAAAAGACTCATGATGGAAAATGCTGCCCACATCCAGAGGAAGAACTATGGAATCTGAATGCAGGTCAAAGAATACTATTTTCTCTTTTGTTCTCCTTCTTGTGGTTTTTCTCTTTTGTTCTGATTCTTTTCTTACAGTATGACTAATGGGAAATATGTCTAATATGATTATACATGTATAGCCTATACCAGATTGCTTGTCCTCTTGAGGCAGAAAAAATTTGGAACTCAATGTCTTATAAAAGTGAATGTCAAAAACTAAAAAAAAATAATAATAATAAATGAATGAATAAAAAAAGAAAATCCAAAAAAAGAAAAGAAATTCTTTTTCATTCATTTAGATTGACTTCAACATGTTGCCAGGAATGAATGAATTAATGGATGGATAGATGAAGGGATGAGTGAATGAATAAATGAATGAATCTCTAGTGGGTAAAGATGAGGAGGGAAAGGGTTCCAAGCATGGGGGCCAGCCAAGGAAAATGCTAAGTTTGTCTTGTGGGACGAATAGGGGGGGGGGGGCTGGTCACCGCCACTGGATTCCAGAGTATATGGGTGTGGGAGGAAGGAGGAAGGTCACTGGAAAGTCAGAAAGGGGTCAGGACATGAAGGGCTTTAAAAGCCAAACTGAGGGTTTTATATTTTATTCTGAAGTCGACAGAAGCCACTGGAGCTTGTTAAAAGGGAAATGATATGGGAGATGATTTTGACAGCTGAGGGGAACACAGACTAGAACGGAGAGAGTCGGAGGCAGGGAGACCCGCCAGCAGGAGAGGACAATAGTCCAAGCATGTGGTAATGAGGACCTTCTACCCCACAATGGATATGGAGTCAGAAGAGAGAAAGGGGCACATGCAAAAGAGGTTAGGAATTACAGAACTTGCCAACTAATTGGATATTGTTGTGATTATTATTATTATGAAAGTTATAACAATAGCATTTATATAGTATTTTGAGGTTTGAAAAGAGCTTTACAAAAGTTATTTTATCCTCACAACAACCCTGGAAGGTAGGTGTTATTATACTTCCCATTTTGTAGATGATGGAATTGAGGCAGCCAGGGGACTTGTCCAGGGTCACACAGCTACTAGGTCTAAGGTCAGATTTGAACTCAAGTTTTCCTGACTTCCAGTCCAGCACTCTATTACACCGTGCCACCTACATGCCCGTGGTGGATAAGGGGGCCTGGCAAGCATTTTTAAATTTGTATTTTTATTAGAGCTTAAAATCATCAACACAAACTTTCATTAAGTTAAGAAGAAAAATGAGGATCTGATAAGTGTTGGAGAAGATGTGGGGAAATTGGGACACTAACGCATTGCCGGTGGAGCTGTGAACTGATCCAACTGTTCTGGAGAACAATTTGGAATAACACTCCTTTGATCCAGCAATACCACTAAGTCTGTATCCCAAAGAGATCATAAAAAAGGCAAAAGGACCTGCATGTACAAAAATATTCATAGAAGCTCTTCTGTAGTGGCAAAGAATTGAAAATCAAGAGGATGCCCATCAATTGGGGAATGGCTAAACAAATTGTGGTATGTGAATGTAACGGAATACTATTGTACTATAAGAAATGAGGAACAGACAGACTTCTTTACAACCTAGAAAGACCTATATGAACTGATGCTGAGTGAAGGGAACAGAACCAGGAGATCATTATACACCACTACAGACACATGGTATCTGTAAGGATTAACTTTGATAGACTCGGCTCCTCTCATCAATGCAAGGTTCAAAGGCAGCTCCAAAAGACTCGTGATGGAAAAAGCTCTGCGCATCCAGAGAAAGAATCGTGGAGTCTGAATGCAGATGGAGGCAAACTATTTACTCTCTTTTTTTCTTCTTTTTGGGTTTCATTTCTTCTTTCTCCTGATTCATTCCATTGGTTATAATTCTTCTTTACAACTGGACTATTATGTAAATAAGTTCAATGTGAAGGTATAAGTAGAACCTACATTGGATTACATGCCGTCTTGGAGGTAAGGGGGAATAGAGGGAGGGAGAGAAAATTTGGAACCCAAAAACTTGTGGAACTGAGTGTTGTAAATTAAAGATAAAAAATAAATTTATTTTAAAAAAGAAAAAAAAATCACGATCACCTCTACTCGAAGATAAGTCTCCAGGGGAGGACTTTAGGGGGTGATCTACTCCCCTGAGGAGAAGAGCTGGTCTGTGGTATGGAGCATTGGACCTGGAGTCAGGAAGACCTGAGTTTGAATTCTGCCACTGTGTGACCCTGGGTAGGTCACTTAACCTCTGCCTTGCTCAGTTTTCTCATCTGTAAAATGGGGATGATAATAATATCTATTTTCCAGCATTGTTGTGAGGATCAGAGGGAATGTATGTAAAGCACTTTGCAAACCTTAAAAACATTTGATTTACAGAAAATAAGGACTAACCATAATAGCCAAAATTTAGTTAGCTATTATTATTCATAGACTAAACTGGCTTGCTTACTATCTCCAGCAGTGATACTCCATCTCCTGCCTCCATACATTTGTATAGGCTGTCCTCCATGCCTAGAATGCCCTCCCTGCTCACTCTGCCTCTTAGAATATCTAACTCCCTTTCGGATTCCACTCAGATACCACCTGCTACGCAAGACCTTTCCTAGTCCCCCTACATGTTTGAGCTCTCTGCCCTTTCCCAGAAATTACTTAGTACATATGTGATATTTATTTATGTCCATACATATATCCTCCATCTTCCAACAGCATATATATCTTAAGAACAAAGACTGGGGTGTTTTTTTTTTGTCTTTGTATATCCAATGCCTAGTACAGTATCTTGTATGTGATGGGTGCCTAATAAGTGCTTGTCAAATGAATACACGGCTCTATAAATTTCCTTAGGGATCTAGAGATCTGTCACTGTGAGTCAGAAAGGAAAGTTACTATTAGGCAGTGTTTGTAAAGTCTCCAAGAAGGCAGACAGAACAAAGTCAGGCTTTTCCTGCTGTCATTTCTTTTTGTTTCTACTTAAACAAACTTTTGAGATCTACCTTCAACTTTAGCAATCTCACTTACATCAGACTTCTCCTTTCGACTTCAAGAACCAGGCTCCTCAAAGAAGGCTAATCTCTAGACAAAAAGATGGCTTTATAAAAGTCCAACCCAAGATAAACAAAGAAAGGAGCAGGAATCTTCTTTAAAAGGCGTCAGCAGATTTGCTGTCTGAGATTATACTCCCCTGAATTCCTTCCTGTTTCTGATCTTCTCTGCCAAACTCCCCTGCATGATTAATTTCAGTGTGGAATCATAATCCTCATTTCTGACTTAATTTTGTTTTACTGATAGCACAGAAGTCCCACATGAAAGAGGAAGCATTCAGCAGACAAAATTAAGGTTTGGTAGACAAGAAATTCCAGGCACAGACATGAAGTTGAGAGAAGGAAAGCAGATCTACATCTCTTGGAATATGTATATGGGCTACAAAGCCAGAAGATGACCTCTGAGAGGCTCTTAAAAATGCCTTCAACCTTCATTTCCTGAATGGTCCAGAAAACAGCTAGACCTGAAGGGGGGTGGAGGGGGGGGGAATGCCTGAAGTCTCAACTATCTGACTTGCCCATAGAAATAAATTGGAAGAAGATCTCATTGGAAATGCATGTTAGGTCTACATTGATTTCTTCTTCGTTCTTCCCAACTCACTCCAAGCACACACAAGGGCACAAAATAGATTCCCATAATTCGATCCAACAAATATTTACTGAACGTCTCCTATGTATTAGCACTACATCAAATACTATGGGGATTAAAAAGAACTATGTCACAGTCTCTGCCTTCAGTGAGCTCATGAACATCTACTAAATAATCTAGCAGTGAAGGCATGTGGTTTTTACCCTGCCTTTATTTGGTGTCATTCACTTATCGCCCTTACACTGATGGCCACAGTTCCGTGGAAGGTGTGGCTAATGTCATCCAAAAACAACACCAAGAACAACCTCAGACAATTAACCTGATTTACAAGTGGTATTTTGATTCCTGCTGCAATCATGCGAGGGGCGGATTTCTTCTGGATCTTAGCATAAACAACCCTAACCGATGGGCGCAAGATGCTGTCCATTATTTATTATTCTGGAAAGGATTTGATGATGTGGTACTAGGTGGAGTAGGCAGATCGGACGCTCATTGGCCAAGAAAATCTGACAGACGTCCCCTGGGGCCAATCAGCATTGGTCAGCACTCCTTATTGTCAACCAAGAGCCCTGAGCATTTCCTTATCTGCTAAATCAGTGGACTTGGCTTGGGAACTATTCCTCCCGATATCTGATTCTAAAAACTGCACATTTTTGCGTGTCGTTGCTATTTCTCTTGCTGATGCTGCTGCTTAAACTAAAATTCAAGCATGAATGCACAGGCAAATAACATTCTCATTCATTTCCCTTCCCCCAACAAATGGCCATGACCACATCAATCCATATTTTGAATTTTTCCAAAGAGAAACAGTCATCAGTCAATAAGCATTTCCCAAGAATTTTACTATGTGCCAGTCACTGGGCTAAGTGTTGAGAATACAAAGATGAGTGAAAAGAATATGAGACCTATGTGATAAGTAAAGGGAAGTAAATTTGTTGTATTCTTTTGGGATCTGCCTCCTTTTCACTGAAAAGAATTTAAAAATAAAATCCATAACTTATCAGTAATGATGACCTTCGAAATGAAGTAATAATACAATTCCCATTCACTCCCCATCATCCCCACTCTCTGAAATAAACAAAGAAGAGTGGGTTTGGGCTCCTCTATCTGCCAGCACAAATACCTCCATATGTCTGCACTCGCGCTTGGGGTTTTCCTTTGTATCCATTTTGTATCTGTGTTCATGTTGCATCTCGCCTAGTAGAATGTAAACTCTTTGAGAATAAGGACTGTTTCACTTCTCTCTTTGTATCACCAAAGCCTAACGCAGTGACTGGCACATAGTAGGCTCTTCACAGATGCCTGCGAAATAGAATGTTTTCAAATGAATTCATAGAATTAACCAAATTGCTCGAATCTGAAGTAGGGGAAATTCATGTGACTAACACGGTCTATAAAAAAGAGAGTTCGAATCAGATAGATCCGTTTTCACCTCAGTCACGCAAGCTGTGCTCTGTGGATCACAGCTTCCTTCCATCAGCACATTTCCCAGCAAGAGCTGAAAAATCTTTTGGCAAAACAACACAAAATCTAACAAAAATAGCTTTTATTTTCCAGTTGAGACTTTTCACTAAAAAAACTGGGGATTTACTCTTCATTTCAAAGGTAATCTATTTCTCAGCACACAGAATGCTGGTAGTTTTGCCACTGTTGCTTTTTTTTTAATTCACACATCAAGATGACAAAGTCTTCAGATAGGACTGAATTTCCATCATCTTCTACCTTCTCCAATTCTGCCCACAACTCTTGGGAATTTTTTTAGCACTGCCAAGAGGCTGAGTGGTTTAGCAACTTTCATCAAACTGGGAATTCATAGACTGAGAATGTTAATCCTGGGTTTGCCACATGAATCATCTAAATTCCCAGCCCCACATTTTTTGGCAAAATGAAGATGGCTGCCATGTCAGCCATATTGAGGAAACCAGGGGTTAGTATAGTGTTAGGAACGTAGTGTAGACCAATGAAGACTTAATAATTAATTAACCCCATGAGATACTCTTTAATGTGGATCAGTGGAATGGGTACTAGATGTTAAATCAGAGAACTGGATTTGAATCCCAGCTCTGTCCATTTCAACCGATGGAATCTTCAGCAAGCCACTTAGTATCTCTGGGCCTTAGTTTCTCCATCTGTAAAAAGAAGAAATTAAGTCAGATATCCTCTAAGATCCCTTCTAGCTCAAAATCCTTGAGCCTGTGGATTCTAATAACAGATTAATGCCCTAAATTTCAACACACAGGAACATCATGCCTCTTGCGGATAATATGTACATAATGACAGGTCCATATGGACAACAGCTATGATAGGCATGGAGCATCCTGCCCTGGGTAATCACTATTCGCTTACTAAGCCTACGTCCTCAGGACAACCAGCGGTGGCCGGTCTTCACATTTCTGCATCCTGAATTGGAGAAATGGCTTCTCAGAGATCAAGCTAACCGTGAGCTTCAGCACTCTGCATGTACCTTCGTTGTCCCCCAGTGAGGGGGTAGCACCTACCCCCAGCTGGGAAGAGCATCGTGGCCTGAGAAGACAGGAATGCTATCCATGCTCATTAATACAGGGGTGTCTGCAGAGTAATCTATTACCAATTGGAGCTGAGAAGCTTCTCTGAGGCTATGGGAAGGCACCACCCCATTGATAAAAGATGTCCATTTACTACAAAATCTGCTTAGATTCAGCCTTCCCTGCACTGCCCCATTTGTCGTTTACTTAGCTATAATGAGAATACCGAGGCAAAGCCAAAGAGTGGGGAATGTCTTTGTTATTGTAAGGAATTACGGCTCTAATTAAATTCACATTCTTGGGACTCCTACGGTTCAGCTGCCAGAGCAGAGATAGGTGCTCCAGAAACATGCAGAGCCCTATAAACAGCTGAGGCAGAAGCTGCAAGTGGAACAGGTTTGGATTCCTGCTCCTTCCTTCCACAGGTGTGCAGGTCTCAGTTGTCAGTTGGGAGGGGCAGGGAGGCAGTGTGGAGCAGTGGAAAGAATGCTGGGTCTGGAATCATATGCTTATTATTAGAGAGCAGCTAGGTGGTGCAGTAGATAGAGTGCTGGGCCTGGAGTCAGGAAGACTCCTCTTTCTGAGTTCAAATCTGGCCTCAGACACTTCCTAGCTGCGTGACCCTGGACAAGTCACTTAACTCTACCTCAGTTTCTTCATCTGTCAAATGAGGTGGAGAAGGAACTAGCAAACCAGTCCAGGATCTTTGCCAAGAAAACCCCAAATGAGGTCACAAAGAGGACAGATACAAGAGATGTGGCAACTGACTGGATAAGAAGGATGAGGAAAAAGGGAAGAAGCAAGAGTGACTCAAAGGTTATGAACCTGAGAGACTGAAAGGAGGGCAGTAATCTCGACAGAAGTGGGAAAATCAAGAAGAGGGGTAGGTTTCATTGAAAAGATAACAAGTCCCATGTTGGACATGTTGCATCTCAAAGGCCCATGGGACATCCAGGTGGAGATGCTGGGCAAACAGCGAGATGGGACTGGAGCTCAGAGCTGGGGAGGGGAGTAATCTCCATAGAGATGAGAAAATTGAATCAATTGACCCACGTGTACAGATGAAATCGTGGATGAGATTTTGGAGTGAGAGAAAAGGGCCCAAGGCAGAGCTTTCATATACACCCACACAGATGGGGTGGGATACTAAAAATGATCTGACAGGAGAGTCGGAAAAAAGAACGGTCAGTCCAGTAGGGGGAGAACGAGGAAAGTGTGATATCATGAAAATCCAAGGAGGAGAGAAGATCCAGGAGGACGGGGTGGTCAACAGCCCCAGAGCCATAGGCAGTGAAACAAAAATGGAGATGGACAAAGGGCCAGTGGCTTTAGCAGTAAGAGATAAATAAGTAGCTGGGGCTTTGGGTGCTTTCAGGTTTGCAAAGAGCTTTCCATACATTAATTCACTTTACTCACTAGTCATTTGAGATAGGAACTGTAGTTATTACACATGCTTATTTTTTTAAATGAGGAGACTTGGGCTCAGAGAGGGCGAATGGCTTGCCCAAAGTGATATTGCTAGAGATAGGATTCTGACCCCGGTCTTCCTCACACCAAATCCAACCCCTACCTACTGTGCCAGTTGACTGGTGGGGTCAGATGCCAGTTTGTAAGGAGCTGAGCAGTGAGTGTGAGAGGAAGAACGTGGATGCTGCGAGCATATAGAGATGATTTCTAGAAATTGGTTATGAAAAGGGGAGATAAAAGGACAGTGTCAAGCGACATTTGCTGTTATTGCTGTTTTTGAAGATTAGGGAGAGCTAGGCATGTTTGCTGGCTGCAGTGATAGAGATGGAGATTTAAAAAAAGAGATTGAATATTGGAGGGGGAAGTGATGATCCAAGGGGAAAGCTCCCAGGGGGCAGGGCAGGGCAGGGCAGGGCATCGGCAAGTCCTCGACAAGGAAAAGGGTCACCTCATTTTTCTGGGGAAGAGAAAGGAGAAGAAAATGGAAGATTACATTGAGAGGGTTGGGGGAGAAGAGAGAGCTCACCATGACTGGTCTCTAATTTTCTAGGCAAAACAGGAGCCGGGTCAGGCGGAAACTAGTGGAGTAAATGCCTCGGAAAAAAAAAGGCATCTGTGATTGCAAAAGGAAGAGAGGTATTTCAAGAACATGATTGTTAAGCAAAAGCTAGTTTGGTATAACAGGTGACTGGGACTAGCCAATGAATGCTCAGTCATTATGAGCCCAGGTAGCACACTCTGCCTAAGGCAATGAGCACAAGAACTTGGACATGGGTAGCTATGTTTTCAATCAGCTTACCACATGAAGAAGAGAAGGCTTTTGATTGGCTGCTAAGCTAGAATGAGATCTGCATTCAAACCTTCCAGGCCGTTTTCATTTCCCTGCTTGGCCACTTGAGTGAGAGTCATGCTGTAAGCCTTGGGATGGGGAAAGGGCATAAGGCTTCCTTCTCCATCTGAGACTGATGACTAACCAGTGAATATGGCCCTTTGTGCTTTCCTGCTTTTAGGTGAAGGATATTGGAGGTGACTATGACCTTGTAAGGTCAAAAGATTGAAGCCCCACAAGACTTGTGATGAGAATCCAGGCCAGAGTTTGCAACCAGCTGAGGCGCCAGTGTAGCCCTGTGGATTAAACCAAGCCCAGAGGTAGCAGGGATGCTCACCAACCAGTGGTTTTGATGATTTCATGGGCAATCTTGGTAGGATCAATGCTTTATGGAATATAAATGCTTTAAGGTTCGGCCGACTCTCCCCAGGGACCAGAGTACTATAGAAGAGAGTGCCCCCCACTATTGTGGTAAAATGTTTTGCCTCTATTCTTGCTGGATTTCAGTAACTATGCCCTTGTAAAAGCTATTTGGTGTTAATCGGTTAAATGACATCGGTATTAAACATTGTGATTGATTTTGGGGAGAACACAACAAAATGGGGGCTTAAGTCAATAATATTAGAGAAGAATTACCCGAACCCCTCTGAGGTACCCCTAGAATCCTGAGGTGGATGAGACATAACCTGCCGGCTCTAGGAGACTGGATTTATCATTGTGAGTAGGAGTCAGAATAAGTATCTTCAGAGTTTATAAAAGCTACACTACAATTAAAAATTCACCACACAAAAAGCACAAACTGGACAGACAGTTCTCAGATCAGTAATGAGGGGGTAGATGTGGACTTGATAATCCCCAAATCATTTTTATAAGGTTATTAAAATGGTGGCTCGAAAGAATGCCAGTGACATAGGGTACATGTTGTGGTTTGCAAAAAGAGAAGAAAATGGAATCTGCAAACCATTGATTTCAATTCCTGCCAAAAGCCTCAATTGTATCACTAAAGGAATGCTTTTGCTCAGTGAAGAGCTAGGGGAAAAAAAGCAAGAGATCACAGAGAGCCACCATGATTTCATCGAGAACAGATCATCCCTAACCTTATTTCCTTTTTTTGACAGTCATAAGACCAAAAGGTCAGGGGAACAACATAGACATATTTTAGCTAGATTTTAGCAAAGGATTACATAAGGCATTGTGCCAGTAAGGCAAAATGGGCTTAGTTTAACGGGTGCCCTTGAGGAGTTTGGCTTTTGTTTATTTTGTTTACTTTGAGTGAAAGGCTCTTCAGGAGTTTTGGCTTTTGTTTACCTTGAAAGTACTTTCACTTATTAAGTGCTAAGCCCCAGGCCCAAAGCCTTATCAGGTGTGAAACCTGTGTGGGCGTAGATTAATGACTTAAGAGGGGCCAACTCGGGAACCAATGATCTCTGGTTGTTGAGGCGGGGCTTGAGAACACCAGAGGCTTGGCTGCGAGTAGAGGCAAGAAACTACAGCTGAAGCCAAAGCAGAGCTGACCCGTGTGTGGACCCAGGAGTTCAAGCGAGGACTTGAGGCCAGTAAATATGATTTGGCTAAATACTATCTTGTTTCTCTGTGGCCTCCTCGTTACTCTTGTGAGGCGGGCCTACTGAGCCTGGGGTTTTTTGGTCAAGATGTCGGAATGGGGAGGCTGGTTCGCTAGTTTGTTGCTCTGGGGCCTAAATAAATGTTCTGATGCTTTCTACTTAGAGAATCCCTCATACTTGCCATTTCGAACCATTCAAATATATACATGATTATATCTGAGATTATAAATTCAGCCTTCCTACTACAGATCATCTCTAACCTTATTTCCTTTTTTTTGACAGTCATAAGACCAAAAGGTCAGGGGAACAATATAGACATATTTTAGCTAGATTTTAGCAAAGGATTACGTAAGGCATCTCATGTTATTTTTGTGGAAAAGATATGGGCTAGACCAGTGGTTAGCAGACTATGGCCCATGGGTCAAATCTGACCCACTGCCTACTTTTTTATAGTCCAAATATAATGAAACTTTCTTTCAAAATATAAAAAACCGTTCTTAGCTCACCAGGACATACAAAAATTGGGATAGATTTGTCCCTCAGGCATTGTTTGTCTGAGCTAGATAATAGTACAATTAGGTAGAGACAGAATTGTTAAATAGAGTTGTCATTTATCGTTCAATGTCAATATTGAATATCATTCCTCTCCAGAGTTTTTTCCTGACTCTCCTCCTGGACTTTCTCTACCATGACCCAGAAATCTTTTCACCTGGAAGCATCCTCCACCCCTGGACTTCATCCATTGGAAGTGCCCTCCACCCTGTCAATCCTTCCCTCAGCTGGGCTGCTTCCTCTCATATCTAGGCCTCCTACATCTTCATTCTTCTCCAGGCTATACTCTTTATTGTCTTCCTCCATTAGAATATAAGCTCCTTGAGGGCAGGGACTATATTTCTGCTTATGTTTGTATTCTCAGAGTGTAACATGGAGCAAGCATTTAATAAATGACTTGACTTGACTTGAAAGTAGGTTTCCTGTGTCATTAAAGAGTTTTATAAATAACTTGTATAAATTCCTAAATGGCTCACATCCAATTTTCCAGCAGCTAGGTAGCACAGTGGTTAGAGTGCTGGGCCTGGAGTCAAAATATTCACCTTCCTGAATTCAAATTTTGCCTCAGACCCTTACTAGCTGTGTGACCCTGGGCAGATCACTTCACCCTGTTTGCTTCAGTTTCCTCATCTTTAAAATGTGATGGATAAAGAAATATCAAACCACTCCAGTATCTTTACCAGGAAAACCCCAAATGGGTCACGAAGAGTCAGACAAGACTGAAACGCCTAAACAACAAATCCAATTTTCAGAGGATACAAATCCCAAAGGGATTTTTTTTAATCACACCTTGTGAGAGATTCAGGATTCAAAATGATCTTTAGAGGCTAGAACCTTGAATCAGTGTGAATGAAATCAAACTGAACAGGGACAAATGTAAAGCCTTTCACTTGAGCTCCAAAAATCAACTTGATATGTATAAGAAGGGGAAGACACTCTTAGAAAAATGGTTTATCTGAGAAATAAAAAAGCTAATGGTTTTAGTGGCCTGTGATCCTACATGCAGGGTGAGATGGCAGCCCCCAAATGGACAATCTTAGCCAGCATTAAAAGAGACATAATGTCCAGGACTCTAGGTGACAGACCTCCTGTACCCTGCTCACATGCGTAGTACTCACTGTGTTCAGGTCTGCACACTATGTTTCACTGAAGACATCAATGAGCCTGAAAGCATCAGGCAGAGGGCGACTTGTATGATGAAAGGAGTGTTGGAGAAGGAAGGGCTCTACTCTTCCCCAAAGCCTTTCAGAGCTAGACATGTTCCTTGCCCTCTGCCAACCTGACAGTGTGGTCATAGGACAAGTATGTCCCATATATTGGGTCCCCTCCTGACTCAGGAAGAACAGGTATTTGCCAAAATAGTAGAGTTAAAGGAATTTTTAGCTGAACAATGATGCTCAATGAGTGGTGATGGTTTATTAACCAACATTACCCTGGTGGGAGTTCTTCAGTGGTACGCTTCGGGGCACTATGTGGTGGCCTTTTTTGTGACTTAGTTGAAGATTTTGAAAAATACTTTTTTTTTTAATCTAATTTGCAAATGACACAAAACTGAGAGGAATAATAGGGTAAAAGATATACTTAGGATTGAAAAGTATCCCAATGGTGTAGAACAAGAAGCTGAAATAAACACGATGAAATGTAATGGGGACAAGTGGAAACCATGACACCGATGTATTAGTGCTGCAGCTATATAAGTATAGGATGGATATACATCATCTTAATGGCGGCTTCTGTAGAAAAAAAAAAAAGATCTGAGCATTGGAACTGGACCCTGGGATGCGATCTTGAGGCAGGGATCTTCCCATGTGCCCTTTCTGCCCCCGCAGTAAAGCTGGCCTATCCTCTCTGTTATATGGACAACTACTGCTTAACTCCTAATTTTTTGCAACATGTTAGATAAAGACAAGACCACATTTATAACGATTGTAAAACACCATCCGAGTCTGAGCACAACCGGCTCTTCCTTGTAGATACACTTGGATTATGACTGTTTCATATCTTTCTGAAAGATGTGGGTTCATAAAGTTGGTCCTCAGCTGTGCAGCATTACAGTAAACAGAAGGGGTGATGATGCCAACAAATGACTCGAAAACAAAACAGAACCACCCTCTCTAACCCCCTGAAAATTCTAGAATTTGCCAAGAAAGACTGGTAGATAATTGTGACTTGACTCTAATGTACAAATGCAAAAAGGAAAAGCTGAGATGGTTAATATTTTATTCTTGGTAGCTCATTTAGGGAAATCACTGCAGAAGGAGTGGGTGGAAGAACTGAGTAAGATTCTTCTCAAGCCTTTGGTGGTATTAGCATTATTGCTGAAAGAATGTTCAGTCACAACCATCTGTTCCAAGAACAAAAACAAAATCATAAAAGCATAAGCCAAGATGAACCAAATTTTGGATGTGAGGCAGGGTGGAAGATATTACTGAGTATTCTTAACAATTAAGAAAAATTTTAAAGAGCTATTTCCTTCCAGATGATTTTTAAAAAACAGTTATCCTGCCCTATCTCCTCATTGGTCTATGACCAGTGGTCACATGCATCAGAATGTTCACTGAAAGATTATTGTT
Source organism: Phalanger gymnotis (assembly GCA_028646595.1). NCBI lineage: Eukaryota > Metazoa > Chordata > Mammalia > Diprotodontia > Phalangeridae > Phalanger > Phalanger gymnotis. The sequence goes on along the minus strand of CM053626.1, from coordinate 14,687,133 downwards.
TCTTTTGCATTTGACAGATGGAGAAAACACAAGATTAGAAATGAGTAGAAGTAAGTTTGAGACTTAGCAATGCCGCCAACTCCCTAGGTGACCTTGGATAAATAATTGAATCATTCTGAGTTTTACTTTCCTCATCTGTAAAATGATGGCGTTGGACAAGATTATTACCAAACTTTCTTCTTATATGACCTTATCCCTTTCTGAAGAAAAGGAATGGTACTTCCAACCACACCAAAACCTTCCCAGAACCAAAGATATCAAAGTTGTAAGGGACCTCGGCGGTCATGTGGTCCCTGCCCATGCCCCCAAAAGAGTCAGCTGGACAATATATCAGATAAGTGACCATCTGGCTTCTATTTGAAGACCTCTTTTAAGGGAACAAAAGAAAAAAAACAAGCATTTATTTTTTCCTATGTGCCAGGCAATGTTCTAAGTGTCAGGGATACAAATACCAGCAAAAAGAAACACAGCCCCTGCCCTCAAGGAGCTTGCATTTTAATGGGGGAAGACAAGACGAGACATCAAAGAAAGTCAAAGGGAGAAAAGAAAAGGTACCAGGCTTGAGAGCATGAAGTCTGGAAGTCAGGAATAGGACCAGTAAAGGAAAGAAGGCCAGCCTGGGCCCCTCGACAAAGTGGAGGTTCCAGGGGGAACTTACCACTGGGAAAAAAGGGTAGGCCTCACAGAATGACGTTCCTGGTTGAGAAGACAGCAGGAGTGGTTGGTTGTTCCAAGGCTAGGACGTGCCATGTACTGAGGGAAAAAGCAGGATGAGACAACACGGTTTGGAAGACCAGAACCCAGGAAGAGGGTCAGGAGGGGAATGTAAGTGTAACGAGCCTTTGACACTTGTCTGGACCATCTAAGATGGAGGCAGCCACATAGGAGATGTCAAGAGACCTGCTTCTGGAAGCAGATGTTCTGAGTTCCCCTCCCACAGGGGAGAGAGCAGTCTTTTCTGTTTGCTATGTAACTGAAACTGTCAGCATCTTTAAAATTCCCAGGCTGAAACCCAAATCCAGACACCATAAACTGAGGTTGGCCGGGGAAGGACTGCCTTCTCCGCTCTCCTGTTTAGGCCCTGATGCTCCAAGAATCAGGTTGACAGTTTGGGTCTGCTGCTTTGCTTTTCCTTTTTCTTCTTTTTCTCTTTTTTTCCAGTTCTAGGCACAGGTGATAGAGTCCAGAGACACAATAATAGCGCAAAATATAGTGACCTTGGAGGCAGGATGCCAGGCCTGGGACTAGAACCCAGAGGGAACTTTGGCCTTGGGACTCGGGACTGTGCTATCTAGAACTGAGTTAAGAGGTGAACTTAATCCCCTTTCCCTCTCTAGAGACTGAGGTGGTGGAAGGGCGCACTATCCCCCACCCCATGTTGGAACCGATGTTTGTATATTTGTTCTGTTTGTATCCTTGAAATAAATAGTCTTTTGTAAAGAGTGTTAAGTAGTTACATGGAACTGAGGCATCACAAGCCCTCGAAAACTGGGGAACACAACTGGTGGGGAACAGAGCCAATAGCTGAAAGTCGACAGCCCTTTAAGGGAACTGGAGAACCTGGGGACGGAGTGAAATGTAACATCCCTGGCCTTCAGGAAGTAGGTCCCAAGGCAATCAGTGTTACACAAAGGAGAGGGAAGCAGCCACTGTCCTGCCAGGTGGCCTGTTCTACTTCTTCTCATCATCATAAAATTTTTCCTCAAAATTTGCCTCTGAACAATTTCCAAATCTTTTCTCTTACTTTTGCCCTTTTGGGAAGAGAGGGAGGGAGGGTGGGGGGGGAGGGGTGGTGTCAAATAGAAAGACTCCTGCATTTGGGGTCAAAGGATCTAGACTTGAATCTTGACTCTGACACTTACTATCTATGTGAACTTAGTTACCCGAGTTCCTTGAAACAACCCTTCAAATACTTCAAATACTCCCTCTCTCCTCTCTTCTCCTCTCTCTCTCTCTCTCTCTCTCTCTCTCTCTCTCTCTCTCT
>CM053626.1:14663645-14684649 GCA_028646595.1 Phalanger gymnotis | reverse complement strand
CCTGTGACTGACCACCAGCACATCAAAAGATGGCTCCCCCAAATCAGTATTTGGCCATAGATGATGATAATGACAGACATTTATAGAGTGATTTCAAGTGTTTTATGTGCCTTCTCTGCTTTGCATATCACAATCTATGAGGTAGGGGTTCTAGCCCTCTTTTACCAAATAAAGAAACTGAGGCTCTGAGAACTTCAATGACTCCCCCATTAAATGACCTTCAGCTCACAAACACAAAGTGTCTATTCAAATCATAGGGGGCAGGTTTTAGGCGTGCAGAGAGGTCATCCCCCTCATTTCACAGATGAGGAAACTGAAGCCCACTAGTGACATGCCCCTCCCAGTCAGGCCAGTAATAAGGAGCAGAGCTGAAACTTAAATCCAGTGTTCTCTCCTTTTCATCAAAGAGAGCTCCAGGAGATGGACAACCTTCAAGTAACCTTGGCCTCCTTAGCCCACTCTTTAACCAGCTAAGCTAACCAGACACAGATGGACTAACAGGAAACAGCTTTAGGAACCGGCCTTTGCAGTTAGAGCTTCCTAGAGCAGAAAGCATTTACCATGTGAGGAAATGTGCCCCCACTATTCCTCAGCATAGCAACATGACATGGAATGACGGCGAGCATTTAGAGCGCCAGGGGCCATTTTGGGGGTCTATTAAAAGGTTCATTCAGCCCCTAAGTGTAGCTGCGATTGTGTGGGCCTGCTTGCTTTGGTGCTTTATCATTTGATCATTGCTCTTTTAGGGCAACTAACTTGTTTTAAAAGACTGCAATGTGAATCAAGAATTGACCCACTCTCCTAGTCTTATGTCCTCTGTATGGTCTGTCTCTCCAGCGGTGTCTCCCTAACTCCAATCTAGCCCCCTCTTTAGAAGGTGGAATCAATTATCCAGCCTTGAGAAGCCTTGGGATTCTGATGTCATTGCTACATCACTTCCTATGACTCTGGACAAAAGTCATGACAGGTATAGCCTTGAGGTTGTGCCACAAGCCAGAACCTCCAGGTCTACCCAGATGGCTGATTTCTCCTAGTTTCCCTGTGTGCACGGGCAACCCACAAAGAAGGGCTTATCCTCAGGGTTTTCTCAAGGGCATACTCAGACACGGATGATCTTAATAAGAGCCATAAGTAATTTCTAGGCAATTGGCAAAAACTTGTTGAGATGGTAGAAGCTCTTTTTCATGACATTTTGAAGTAAAATGTCATCTCGACTCCCCTGCTGTTTGGCATTTCTCGATTTTCTCCTCTTTATTTTCTGAGCCAAAATCCTAGCCCCAGAGTGGGTAGTAGAAAGTCACAGAGTGATAAATGTTAGTGTAATTTCTTCTAAGCTCCTTCTTTACTAAGCAAGGACCTTGTCAGAAGCTTCTCTTCTCCCCGGAAACCTCTCAAAACAGAGAACAGAGGAAGCGCCTAAGCAACACTTGTTAATTGACTTTTCCCCAATATTTGTTTACCAGCTGCTTGAACAAAGGCACAACTGGTAAGCTTAGCACAACTGTAGATGACAGGAAGCTGGAAGACAATGGGACCACAACAGGCGAATGAGCCAGAATCCAAAGATGTCTTGGCAGGCTGGAATGATGGGCCAAGGGCTAGACGTGGGAGTCAGAGGCTTGAGTCTGGCATTTAATGCTTAATAGCCAAATGACCATGGGGAATCATATCATTCGTTGGAGCCTTAGTATTTATATCATCCTTAGATTGGGCATAATTCCTGCTGTGCTCTCCTCACAGAGCTGGTATAAGGATGCAATGGAATAAAATCTCAAAGCATTAGACCGAAGGGAGGGACATATATTAATCACCTACCATGTGCTGGTACTAAGCTAAGCACTAGGGATACAAATCTAAGCAAGTACCACCTGCCCTCAAGACCCTTACATTCTAATAGGGCAAGACAACACATAAGGGGGGAGAGAGACTTGGAGCTGGCTGTATTTTCTCCCCTAAAATCTGCCATCTTAATAACGTGTTAATACATGTTCGAAGTCTCCATTACTCTTTACTGTTGCATCAGCTTTGTGAGCAAGGCTATGGAGAGGAGGGCTTCCAGTCGATGCTATTCCAGAGTCACCCACTAGAGGATGTCTTTGACCTTAAATTCCTGGAACTAGTTTTTGGAGAATTCTGGGACATCAACAGTATGCTATCAAGGAGTGAAGTGGGGGCCATGGGTGTGGCATATGGTATACATTGTCAGACTTGGTTGTTGTGTTGGTTGGTTTTACTGACCTGCTTTTTTTCTTCTTCCAGATTTTTTTCTTTTTTTTTTTTGTGAAAAGGGATGGAAGGCTGGGTAGAGGAGAGGGAAGGGATATACTCAGAAATGAAGTGATGTAAAAATAAAAGCTCATTTTTAAGAACTGTTCACAATAAAGGTTTATTTACTGAATGAATGGGTGGTAGCTGGAATGGAATGAAGGACACAGAGAAAGCGGAATGGCTATGCCCAAGTCTCAAGCTCACTAGCCAAGCTTGCTCTAACTGGCCACCAGTCTCTGGGAGGACCCAAATGTTTCCATCCCCTTCTCTGTGATTGTGGTGTGGAGGTGACCCAGGTTCCTCAGGAGTCAGTAGGGTGCCAGCTCTGGCTAGCTGGACCGAGGTGAATAATGATTCATAATAACAGCTAGCATTTCTATAGCTTTAGGTTTTACTGTTCTTGTATAGGTTTAAGTCTTTAAGGTTTACAAAACATATGCTATCTCATTAGACCCTCATAACACCCCTATTATCCCTATTCTACAGATGAGAGAGAAGTTAAGTAACTTACCCACAATCCCATAGCTCCTAAATATCTGTGGCAGGCAGGATTTGGACTTGGGTCTTCCTGACTCTCATGCTGTATTCACTATGCCTCCTAATGGAATGGCTTTGAGTACTGGCTATTGACTGGCTTTGTGTCTGTTTCCCTAAGAAAGCGTAGAGCACCCCAGCCCCAGAAGGTCAGTTCCTGGTGGGTCATTGGTTTTGGCCCCAACATCTCCTAAAATGGTCCCTAACTTATGAAGGGATTGCCATCTGTGTCAGGTGAGGGGGCACCCATAGTGATGGAGTCACACACATCTACTGAATGAGTGAAAACAGCTGTCACCTACGCCCTGATTCAACTGGGGATATTTTAGTGGGGAAGAGAGTCTCCCCTTTCCATTGAGAATCCTAGACTAACAGTGGGAAAAGATCCTGGAGGCCAGCCAGTCCAGACTGTACTGAATAGAATTTGTATATATGTACATATGCCTGCATGCATGTCTATACATGCACATATATGTACAAGCTGTTTTGTTGTGCAGTTGTTTCAGTCATGTCCAACTCTTTATGACTCCATTTGGAGTTTCTTGGCAAAAGTACTGGACTACTGGGGCAGCTAGGTGGTGCAATGGATAGAACACTGGCCCTGGAGTCAAGAGAACCTGAGTTCAAATCCAGCCTCAGACACTTTACACTAATTAGCTGTGTAACCCTGGGTGACTCATTTGACTCCAATTGCTTCACCAAAAAAATAAAAAATGATACTAGACTGGTTTGCCATTTCCTTTTCCAGCTTATTTTACAGATGAGGAAACTGAGGCAAACAGGATGAAGTGACTTCCCCAGGGTCACACAGCTAGTAAGTGTCTAAGGCCATATTTAAACTCAAGTCTTCCTGATTCCAGGCCTGATGCTCTATCCACTACCACCTAGCTACCCTATATATCATATATATATGCATATATATACATACATACATACATACATGTAGTGTATATGTGTATATATATGTGTGTATATTTTATGTCTGTAGTAAAATATATAACATAAATTACATTATATATATTGTATCATATACATAGTAGAATTGTATATATTATATAGTACATATATAGTAGTGTGTGTATATAAAATTTATTAAAAATATAAAAATAAAATGTATATATTATATAGTACATATAGAGTAGTGTGTGTATATAAAATTCCTGCCTGATAAGTAGCCAACCAGCCACCACCTAAAGGCCCACAGTGATAGGAATCCACCATCCTTCAGTCTATGGCCCCAGGCAGCTCTACATGTTAAGAAGTTTTACCCTCCTCTGCTGAGCTGAAATCTCTCTCTTTGTACCTTGTTATTATAGGATTTTAGAGCTAGGAGAGACTATTGAGAATGTATAGTCCAATTCCACAGCAACTGAGGCCTAGAGAACAGAGGCAAAAAGCAAAGCCAAGATTCCAAGTATGTCAAGTGAGTTAGTTAATTCAGTGTGTCTTCCATCACACCCCATTACCTGATGTTCCTGGTTCTACTTCTGAGGCCAAGAAAAATAAAATCATGGCCCTATAACATTTGAAGATGCCCACTGGATCCAAGGATTAGGTCTCTCCTAGCAGTTTGGTTTGGGGGGGTCAGGAATGATTTCCTGGACAAGTAGAGCCTGGCACTCAAGGCAATGCTTATGCTCAGTAGCTAAGACCCAGAGAAGGCAGCTGAATCACAGGGTTGACAGCAAGGCTTTAGGGATGGTCAAGTGCAACCTTTGTACTTGAGATGAGATAAGTAAAAGCAGACCCAGAGATCTGGTCAAGTGCATATACTGAAATTTCTGCTGTGAAAGTGGGGCTGATGCCATAGCCAGGCTTAATTTTTATCCTATGAGCTCTCGTTGTTTTGGAGAAAAGGAAAATTAGAAATAGGACGAAGGACAAAGAGGCCAAGCTTCAGGAGCCGGCAGGTCCAGAACGTGAGAGATGCCCATCCTGTAGTAACTCTCTGCCCTGGGCAGGCCAATGTGTAGGCTGAGTGCCACATTATAGGAAAGATATGGAGAAACTTACCTGTTCTTCAGATCAGCACTTTTCAAACTTTTTGATCTCAGGACTCTCACAACTAGAAATTATCTAGGACTCCACACAAAATGATATGGACTGTATCTGTCTCCATTTACTATATTAGAAATTAAAACATCTTAGTATTAATGTATAATAGTTTTGACCTCATGGATTCCCTGAAAAGGTCTCAGGCATCCTCAGATCACACTTAGGGAATGGCTTCTTTAGATCATCTTAAGCCCAATTCCTCCAAATGGGGACAATGCTACAAAACCAACCTTCGGAGAAGATAACTCTCTCTCCTTTAATCGGAAGAGATCAGTATCTCTGATTTCTAAACACAAAGGCCAGGGATAGAAAGTAATTTTTTTAACGTGAATTTTTAAAGCTGGTAGAACTTGTTCTAAAATCAGATTAAAGAAATGGGTTCTTAGCAACCGAGGGGAGGTGGGATGGAGTCTGACGATAAGCAGTGCTTTCCTTCCTTTGGAGCCTGAGCATGTCCTTCCAACAGATGGGCTTCAAGCAACATCATCCGTCTGGAGATGAGAATCCACAGGGCTGCATGATCTGAGTGGTCTCCTGCCACAGAAAACAGAGGGTCCTTTGGTGATGGGGTCCTTGAGCTAGTAATGTTCTGTTACTGATTTTGACACTGGTGGTGTCATTGTTCTGAAGGATTAACCAGGTAAATGAATTTTATGCCCCAAATATCCACGTTCCTCATTCATTCTCAAGTTCCCCAGGTTGTATGGATGACCCCTGCCTGTGTTCTTTCCACATCTACTTCCTTGTTTTTCATTGCGTACTCCATGGCACAGAGTATTTTACACAGGGATGAAGGACACATCTACTCCATCCATTGATCTGGAATAGGGTCAGGAGTGATGAGAGGAGTCCTTAACCTTTCGTAGCTTTTGCTCTCAAATTCAAACCATTTCCACATCCGTAAACTGAGGGCGTCAGACTAGGTGACCTCTAATATCCACTCATGATTCACAAGCCTCATCAATCCGCCTCCTCCATACAACAATATATGTCATGCCTGTCCAATCTTGTGACCACCCTGTCACTCTCCACTTACTGGACTATTACACAACAGCTTTCTGATGGGACTCCCAGCTTCTCTGCCTCTCCCTGTTCCAATCCGATCAATAATCATTTATTAAGTGCTTTCTGTTTGCCAGGCACTGTGCCAAGCACTTACAAACATTATCAAAACAGCAATGGGGCACAGTGCTATGATTACCCTCATTTTACAGATAAGAAACTGAGGGAAACAGGGTTAAATGACTTGCCCAGGGTCACACAGCTAGTAAGTGTCTGAGGCTGGATTTGAACTCAGGTCTTCCTCACTCCAGGCCCAGCGCTCTATCCACTGGGTCACCTGACTGATTGCTGTGAGGTCCAAATAAGTGAACATATGTAAAGTGCTTTTGCAAACCTTAGAGCTGCATATAAATGCCAGCTATCACTATGATGAGGAGGAGTAGAAAAGGGGGGAGCTTTAAATGCCAAACAGCATTGAGAGGTTTTTTCCTAGAGTCACTGGAGAGTCACTGGACTGGATTGAGTTGGGGGAGGGATGGCAGGCTTTAGGAAAATCCCTTTGGCAGCTGAGTGGAGGACGGCCTGAAGGGGAGGGAGACTCGAAGCAGGAAGGCCAATGGGGAGGCGATTACAATGGTCAAGGCCAGAGAGGGTGGGGCGTGAAGTAGGGTTGGTGGCTGCAACCATCAAGGGAGATGTCGGGAGGTTGGACCCCAAGATGTGGCAGCGGATTGGACGTGTGGGGTGAGAGAAGATGATTCCGAAGTCGTGAGCCTGGGTGACTGGGATGATGGTAAAGTCTACAACAGTAAGATGTAAGTTCAGAAGAGAAGCGGGTCTGAAAGAAAAATGAGAGAGACAGAGAGGGAAGATATGCATTTATTAAGCTCTAACTTGGGGCTGGGCACTCTGCCTCAGGGCTCATTATAAAGCAAAGAGAGACAGACCTTGCCCTCAAAGAGCTTACTTTTGATTGGCAAGGACACCGAACAAAGGGGAAGTGGCAGGCACCCCAAGCAGCAGCATGGAGGACAGAATGTGGAGGCCGAGGCTTACCCTGGAGAGCCAAGGATCCCAGCAGCAGAGTCTGAAGTTCTGGTGGGATCACACGTGAATTTGAGATGCCTGAAGGACAGGCAGGTGGCCAGCCATGTGAGACTGTTGCTCAGGGGATAAACTAGGGGTGAAAATCTCAATCTTGGAATTACTCATCTAGAGATGGTGCCAGAATCTGAGGGAGCTGCTGGGCCACCCTTTGGGTTCTTGCAAAGATGAGGAAGGATTGTTTCATTTACTGCATCGAGATACCCACGACGAGGTACATAGTAGGCATTTCATAAATGCTTGTTGACTGATTACACAACTAAATTACAACAAAAGATTGTAAGCTCCCTGAAAGGAGGGGCTGTGGCCATACCCCTTGCTGTTGCCATTCAAGACTGATTCCACATTGCTCACACTCTCCCTGTTTTTGCCAAACTTGATGACTTAATGTGGCCCACAAACAGCGGTCCCGGCTGACCCTCATGCCTGGAATTTGCTCCCTCCTTTTCTCTACCTCTTGGAACTTCTAGCTCCCCCTAAGGCTTAGCTTAATGATCTCCTCCCCTCCCCCACCAAAGGCCCTTCTGGTCACCCAGTCATTGGGGTTCCCCCTTAGCTCTGTCATATTATTTTGTACTCTCTTTGTATTTATCTTGCATTTGCGTCTCTGTGTGCATCTTGTTTCCATGGAGAGACTGTAAGCTCCTGAGGGCAGGGACTCTTCTGGGGTTTTTTGCTTTTGTGTCCCCAGAACTAGAATCGTGCCTGGTGAATAATATAGGTGGTTAATCAATGCTTTCTAAATTGAACAGAGTAGACACTGAATATTTGATATTAATAAGATAAAGGCTCCCAGAAGACATTTCATCCTATCTTCTCCTAAGACGCAAATCCAGCCTTCTCCACAAGAATTCGGAAGCAGTCCCCTTCAGCAGACTGAATCAAGAAGGCACATTTCAGTCCCAGAAAGATTCTTCCGTGTAGCTGGGGACTGCCTGATAGGATGCGATTTGGAGCTGGTAGGGACCATAGTAGGGCACTAGGTGGCGCTACAGAGCACAGAGCCTGGGATTAGGAAGATTCGTCTTCAAGAATTCCAATCTGGCTTCAAAACACTTACTAGCTGTGTCACCCTATGGAAGTCACTTAACCTGTTTGCCTCAGTTTACTCATCTGTAAAATGGCAAACCACTCTAGTTAGTATCTTTGCCACAAAAGCCCCAAATGGGGTCCTGAAGGGTCTGACGTGACTGAACAACCATAAAAGGGACCATGAAGCTTTGCTAAGATTTGACATCGGAAAAGCCAATTCTCCTCAGTTTTCTCCTCTGGAAAATGGGCTGAGCTGTGCAGACCGGACAATGGGATAGTCCCTCCCAGCTCACCCGGTGGGTGGTAAGAGAACTCCAAAACCACTCCCCGACGAAGAAGAGAGGGCATCACTCGATGACTTCTGAGCAGGCGGCTTTCTGGCTTGTGTCCAATTAAAAACCAATCCCATAAAGATCCTCTCCTCACTCCTTCTCGCAGGCTGTAAAGCTCCAGTGTCCCTTCTTTTGTTTGACTTTTTCTTTACAAAAAGAGCCTGGGGCTGGAAAATATGACCAATGAATGTTCTCTGCTTCTGGCTGTTGACAAAGCCTGATGATGATAAAATTAAAAGAGAAAGGATGTCAAGAATTCTCATCTGTCTCCCAGATGATAAAGCTGGGCTGCAGAAGGGACTGGGGAGAGGGAGAATAAAACCGTTTGGAACAAAAGGAAAGAATGCACTGATGCTTTGTGTGGCTCACGAGGGCAACTGTGATGACCCTAATTCAAGTCAACGAACATGTAGTAAGCATTTACTGCGTGCTGGACACCTCCCTAGGTGCTCATAATTCGACTGGAAACTTCTCATTAGACTGTAAGCCTTTGTCTGTATCCCTGGTGCTTAGCACGGTGCCTGGCACACAGCAGGCACTTCATAAATGCTTATTCGTTGATTGCTGATAATGTCAATATACAAATGAAACAATCCCTACTCTCCAAGAGCTTACATTCTATGGAAGGGTAACATGCACAAAAATGAGTAAAGATAAAAATCTATACAAGTTAAGGGGTGGGTGGGGGGAGTCTGGTATAGGAAGAAGCAGCTGTACTGACCCTTGAAGGCAGCTGGGGATTCCAGGAAGTGGAAGTGAGAAAGGAGGCATCCTGGGCGTGGGGGACGATGTAGAGAGACACGGAATTGGCAGGTAGGAGCTCAGGTACCACAAGCGTTCTTAACTTAGGATCTGCAGACTTGGTTGAGATAGACGGAAATACACACATACGTGTATACATATCCACACAGATACATACATGTATGTACATGGACTCAGGTCTCCAGCCCCAGCATTCTCTCCACTGTTCCATGTAGCTACTTGGATCTCCCACACCCAGCACAGTTCCTGCTGATCTCCATCGGTCCAAGGAGTTTCCTCAACACCCCTGTGCCTTCATTCCTTCTGATCCCCAAACCCCACTTTCGTCAGTACCCATTTTTAAAGAGCTCCCAGAGCTTCAACCACTTCTTCATCAATACTTCGTGATCTGGGATCTCATTAGTGTGGAGACCCCTTCTACCAGCCTTGACGACTTGTCACTCAAGCAACAAGCAGTTATTAAGTGCCTACTGTGTTCCAGGAACCGTGCTGGGTGTGGGGGATCCAAGTAGCTACGTGGAACAGTGGAGAGAATGCTAGGGCTGGAGACCTGAGTTCAAATACTATCTCAGATACCTAGTAGCCCAATTCCCTCACTTTACAGATAAAGAAAACTGAGTCCCAGAGAAGTAGAGTGACTTACCTATGATCACACAGCCAGAATTTGAGCCCAGGTTCCTTTTGGTCTTCAAAAGTGTCTCTGGCTGCCTAGTCCTCTCCCTGCAACCCACCAGATGAGAAGCATCTGTGAAATCAGTGAGTGTGGTCCTTGGAACCGACATACTCATCGCTGGGCCCATACTCGTAGTCTGGCAATCTGCTGGGTTGGCCTTTGAGGACCCAGGGTCATGTTCATGTCATGGTGAGGCATCAGAGGAGAGCCTCTGTGGGAGATGCGATGGAAGTATGAGTTCACCATCACCATCACCATCATCACCTTCATCATCACCATCATCACCTTCACCATCACCATCATCATCACTATCTCCATCATCACCATCACCGTGATCACCATTATCATCATTATATCATCACCATCACCTTCACCACCACAATCACCATCATCACCATCACCATCATCATCACTATCTCCATCATCACCATCACCATCACCGTCATCACCATTATCATCATTATATCATCCCCATCACCTTCACCATCACCATCACCATCACCATCACCTTCATCATCACCATTATCATCATTATATCATCACCATCACCTTCACCACCACAATCACCATCATCACCATCACCATCACCTTCATCATCACAATCATCACCATCACCATCATCATCACTATCTCCATCATCACCATCACCATCATCATCATTATCATCATATCATCACCATCACCATCATCATCATTATCATCATATCATCACCATCACCTTCACCACCACAATCACCATCATCACCATCACCTTCATCATCACAATCATCACCATCACCTTCACCATCACCATCACCATCATCATCACCATCACCATCATCATCATTATCATGATATCATCATCATCACCATCACCTTCACCATCACCATTATCACCTTCACCATCACCATTATCATCATTATATCATCACCATCACCATCACCATCACCACCATCACTACCGTCACCATCATCATTTAAGCATGAATTCTCACTACATTCTACCCAATAAGTGATTGCCCAAAAGACAACAAGAGAACAGAGATGTCCTGAAGGCCACTTTGGCTCTGCTTTGAGTCCCCAATAAAGGGCTACATGATCCTGAGGGATCTTGGAGGACATCGACTCCAAACGTCCTCATTTTTCAGAAGAGACAGGTTAAGTGATTTGCCCAGGGTCATACCGTCAGAGGTGGGATTCAAACCCAAATCTTCCCAACTCCAGGTCCAATGCTCTATACACTGCCCCACAGTCTTTCTGACACATTGTAAATGCTTAATAAATGTTTGTTCAATTGAACTGAACTACTTCCCAATGAAAAGCCACTATTTCCCAATCATCTTATGATGCTGGTGCTGATGACAATTACAAGCCCATTGTTCTCCCCCTACTGAAACACTCCGACAATTGATTGTCAATTTAATCATTTACTCAGCATGGAGGCTAGAGAGCTCACCTCAAAGCCCAGGTTCAAGTCTTGCCTCTGACTTATGCCGGCTAGGAGACCTTGGGCCAGTCACTGGACCCCTCTCAGCTTCAGGCCATTCTCTTAGACTGTAGGAAAGGTTCCACCCTGAATTGGTAGGAGTTTTCTCTATGAGAATTCTCTGTCCCAATGAAGTCCCAAGTCCAGTCTGGACCCCTATGTAAACATTACTAGCTTGTACAGCTTCCTGAGGGCAAACCCTCTGTCCTGGTTGTCTCTGTATCCCGAGGGCCTTGCGTGGTGCTTGACCTACACTTATTAAATAGCATTTGATAAATGCTTGTTGAAAAGCCCATACACCTCTCTTTCCTAGGGGATTCTAAAAAGGAAGGAAAGACCTGCTGTGAACATACCTCATCCTTCCCTCCTGGAGCATTTCTGCTGTGGAGATTTCAGAGTCCAGATGGGAGAAAAGATCCCCATTTCCTATTCCCCCCCCCCACACCTCTGAACAGTGTGACTGCTCAGTGCTTATCTCTAAAGCTTTTAGTCAAACAATGATAGGAACCTCTGAGTCATCTTTGAGAGGAACAAGGAAGGGGGGGGCCCTTTGTGGGAGATGAAAGAATCTCATCTCAGATAACAAACCAAGGACCTGAAAAAGAGCCTTTAAGAGAACATCCCTAACAAAAGCAAATCGAATCAACCAATAAAACAACTCTATAAAGATCCACAGTGAGCATGACTCAGCTCCTGTCTCTTGTTAGTAACGCAGAGGGCTGCCCGGGTGTTTGGTGTATGCACCAACAAACTGCACACCCAGGTGTGCCTAGCTCTGTGTAGGGGCATGGCCCTAAAAAGCCAGGTGAATCAGAGAATGGCCAAAATGAACAATTTTAAACAGAGGGAGTTTTATCTTGAAGGAATCCTACTGTGAATTACAGATTGTGAATGTGGTTTGCCATTTCCTTCTCCAGCTCATTTTACAGATGAGGAGGTTGAGGCAAACAGAGTGAAGTGACTCGCCCAGGCTCACACAGCTATGAAGTGTCTGAGGCTGGATTTGAATTCGGATCTTCCCGACTCCAGGCCCAGTGTTCTATCCACTGTGCCCCCTGGCTGGCCTTTGTACTACCTGTGTCGAGTGTTTGTAGGATGGAAGCTCCTTGAGGGCAGAAATTGTCTTTCTGTCCCTTGCTGGTGGTAGCACAGTGCCTAGCACACAGCAGGCAGTGGTAAACGTTTGGCCGGGAATTGAATGGTTGCAAGAAAGGTCTATGAAAGTATGAGCTATTGTCAAAGTGGCCTCTTTGCTACTCCTAAAACACAACATGCCACCTCCTACCTCTTGACCTTTGCCTTGGCTGTGGCCCATGCCATGAATGCATTGCCTCCTTATCTCGACTTCTTAGAATTCCTAGCTTTTTCGCAAAGCTCAGCTCCCATGAGGTCTCTCCTAATCTCCCCAGCTCCTAGTGCCTTCAATCCTGCACCGCCCCCCCCAATTATATTGCATTTAAGTTCCCTGGTTTGTACTTCTATACGCAGTGCCTGGCACACAGTAGGTGCTTAATCAATGCTTGTTGAGTGATTGGTTGGTTGGTCCACCTGCTCTTAGAAAGAACTGAAGACAAGTCCCATCTCAAGTGATCTCCAACTTCCCTGTAGAATTATCCTTAACAAGTGATTGGCTTTATTGCCTGGCCCCACCCTCTGTTTTCACAGACTTACAGCTTCCATTACAAAGTTTTCTGGCCTTCCAGTGCAGCCTGCCTACACCCAATGCCCTGACGGTAGGACCAGGCACTTTGTTCTCTGTGGGGATCCCATACAACAGCCCTAGGTCACTTCTC
Organism: Phalanger gymnotis; assembly: GCA_028646595.1. NCBI lineage: Eukaryota > Metazoa > Chordata > Mammalia > Diprotodontia > Phalangeridae > Phalanger > Phalanger gymnotis. The sequence continues at coordinate 14,671,629 of CM053626.1, read as the reverse complement.
TGGCTCTAGGGAGGTCGCTGAGGAAGGTTTCAGTGGTATCACTACTAGCAATCAAACAGCAAACATTTATTAAGCACCTCCTACATGCTTATGTGTGAGGGGTTTCTGTTTAAACCAGGGAGACGAGTAAATATCTAAATCAATGTTGGTGTTCAGTCATTTTCAGTTATGTCTGGTTCTTCATGACCCCATTTGGGGTTTTCTTGGCAAAGATACTGGAGCAGTTTGCTGTTTCCTTCTCCAGCTCATTTTACAGATGAGGAAACTGAGGCAAACAGGGTGAAGTGACTCGCCCAGGGTCACACAGCCAGTAAGTATCTGAGGTCAGATTTGCACTCAGCTCTTCCTGACTCCACCCCAGGGTTCTATCCACTGCCCCACCTAGTGGGCCATCTTAATAAATTCTACATAACCATAAAGTAAATAAATATATAAATAAGCGGTTCAGCATGAGGCAGTTCAGGAAGGAGGGCACTAAGATAATATTTGAGTGCTCACGAGTAATTCTGGGATGGCAAGCGATGGCTGTTGTCTGAAAATGCCGATTGACCACCCACTGGGCTAACCTTCCCTTTCTCCATTTCAGGTTAATGAGAAGAAAGGGCAGAAATTTGATCTGGAGTTTACTATAGAAAGCCACAAGCCAGAGGTAGGTTGGATTCCCGGGGATGGGAGGGGCGGGGCGGGCATTGAAAGTCCTTTGAGAACAGGAAAGCATGTGTTGTTTCCACAATCTGGCTAGCAGCTTCTGTGGAGGTGAACACTCCACCCACAGCCAGCACCCAGAGAGCTGCTGACAGGACATGTTCTTTTGATCTGCTTAAGTAAGGAAAGCAAGGTGAAGGGGTTGGCAAGCTTACTTTAATTCAGCACACAAATATCATTCACTTATTTCAGGGGGAAAAGCCAGCACTCTGAACTTCAGAGCAAAATATAAGCAAATTACAAACATCAACAGACAGACCCAATACAGATTCACAGTTACCAACATCTAGGTTCAGCCTGGGAGCTCAGAACAAGGGCTGGCCCAGAGTCACATGCCACCACTGCTGTGGGAAAGGGCTCCCAGAAAGAGGAGGCCAACCCCTGGGTTTTATATCTTTGTCAGCTTCAGGGGTGAGTCACACATGCAACTCACCCACGTGACCTAAAATCGTCACAAAGAGGTGACTTAAACCTACATGGTCTAAGAGCCTCTGCTGTCCCAGACGTGTGAACTAGGCCTTCCCTGGAGTTAGCCCCACCTTGGGTCCCACCTTAGTTGCCAATCCATACCCACACAGGTTTTACACCTAATAGGGGTTTGGGCCTGGGGCTTAGCACCTAGTAAGGCTCAATGAAATACACTGAATTACTCGAACAAAACAAAGGCCATTTTGCTTACCAACACAGTTGTGCATGTAGCACTACACGGGAGGCATGTGCCTCAGAGGCTGGGTTTAACTGCTAAGCCTGTCACTTAAGTGTGTGACATCTTGGGGAAACTGAGGCCAATGAGGCATGCAAGTCAGTGCCAGAACTCACATTCGAACTCAGGTCCTCTGACCTCCTTCCTTCCACCTCCCATCTCCAGGAAATGGCCTTTTCTTTGGGGCATCTTACTTTCCATTCCATAGAGCACATTTGGGAGAGGGAAGAAGGGAGAACAAAGCGGGGAAGGGAAGTGTGGTACAGAAGACAGTGTGCGAGACCTGGACCCAACACCAGCGTTCCAATCCCTTCTTAGACACTGATTTACTTTATGGAGCTGGGTCAGTCATCCATCCTCCAGAAGGGTGGACTTGATGCCCTCCGAAGACCCTCCTAGCTTGAGGTCTGTGATCCTGTGACCTCTAAGTTCTGTCCCATCTCTACATTTATAATTCCTACCAAAAAGGGACCACGACTGCCCTTGGAGGTCTGTGCCCGTGACCCGTGATGGCTTCATGCCAGGGCGAGCTGCAGGTGACTAATGCCCGCAGTGGAGATTTCCCTCAGACGACTCAGAGGCTCCCCCCGCATCTTCCCTCTTCTTGGCCTTCCCTGGGTTGAATCTGACCCTCATGGTCACCTGGCTGGGCTCTGCCCGGGGTCTCTCACTCACCCAGGCCAGAAAGCAGAGCCCAGCCACCCCCTATTGGGATTCCTGCTGTGCCCGAGCCAAGCGAGGAAGCTTCCCAGGCAGTGTGAATGGCTTACAAAGAGGAGGGTATTGTTCATGTTTGAGGGTTTGTCATTTGCTCTAGAAACCTACCAAGTGACTGATTCAAACAGCAGCAAAACCTAAGAAAGTGCCTTCCCTAGTAGGCTGTGGATGGAAAGTAGGAGGCCAGCAGAGGGCAGGACCAGGGGACCAGGGCTGGTGTCTGCTGTCCAGCCTGAATGATGAGGGCCTGGAAAACGGGCCTCCTTGGGGCTAGGAATGAGGTGTGGGGCCTGAAATCTGAGCCAGGCCTGTCAAGGTTGTGGCACAGCTTTGTTCTCCAGGCCCTGCTCCAGCTGAGCTGAGCAGCGGCTGAAATCACGTCTGAAGACCCAGGGAACTCTCTCTCTCTCTCTCATTGGGTTCTGCTCCCCCAGCAGCAGGAGGACTTGGGAACTCAGACATTCGTTAGAGCTGCAGACACTGAGGGCCCGAGGAACCTCGGAAGCCATCGAGCCCAGCCTGCTTATTTTACAGATAGAGAAACTGAGGCCCAAGGGGATTTTAAGTGATTCACCCCAGCTCACACAGGCAGCAAGCAGCCCAGGCGGGCTTCCCTGAACCGGGTCTGCTTCCTGAAGCCACAGCCACCACTCTGTCCACTAGACTGTGCTGACTCCACCCCAGCTCAGCTTCGTGACCCTGGGCACATAGCATTCTGTTCAACTGGCAATAGGCAAAGTGGCTGAGCTGGGCCTGAGCTGCTCTGGGAGAAGCAGTCTGTTTGTTAGAAGCTTCCTACACCAATGAGATCTCTCTGTCTCTGTCTCTGCCTCCCTTCTCTCCCCTCCCCTCCCCTCCTCTTCCTTCCCCCCATCTCCTCCCTCCCTTCCCTCTCTCCTCTCTCTCTCCCCTCCTCCTTACCATTGTCTCTCCCTTCCTCCCTCCCTCTCTTTCTCCCCTTCTCTCTTCCTTTGCTCCCCTCTTCTCCCTCCCTTCTCTTTCTCCTTTCTCTCCCTCCCTCCTTCCCCCTCCCCCTTCCTCTCTCCCTACCAAAGCTGCGGCCGCTACCTTCCCTTCAGACGAGCTCTCAGAATTTGTTAAGAGTTTCATAATGTGTTGAGAATGGTTCATTCCAGGTGATTCCCAGGAGAAGTTAGAAGAGATCGAGATCACGGAGACCAAGGGAGAGTGAGGCAGGCCCAAGCTCTCCCCAGCTTCTTCCTCCTTCCTCCATTAGTGTCAGTTTGTGAGGAAAGGCTCTTCTTCTGGGGCTTTTGCCCCAGAGTTTCAAATAGAAATCAGTCACCAGGCAGGTTTCTGATGTGAATGTGAAGCCTCCACTGGCCTGGGGTGGGGGGCGGGGAATTCCTTCCTAAGGACCCTGGCTTAGAAAAGTGGGATAGATTGGACCTCTTTCTGATTCATGTTTCCTGTTCTCTGAAATGGGAATGATAATGGGACCTATTGTGAGGATCTGATGAAGCAACATGTAAAATGCTGACTGTTAAATGAGGGGCCACAGTGTAGTGGAAAGAGTACTAAACTTGTAGTCTGAGACTTGAATTCAAATCCTGACTCTGCAGCTCACTCCTCGGGTGACTTTGGGCCTAGACAAGGTGACCTCAGAGGACCTTTCTGTCACTAGATCTGCATAAAAGGTCTTGCAAACCCTCACATTTTATATAAATGTCAGCCATTAGCAGTAGTAATTATATTAATGATAAAATTATTATTAATGAATTGCCCAGAGAGAGAAGAAATTATTCAAGCTGAGATTTACCCATCCTTCTCCCAGAGTAAACTTGTCTCTAGGTGATTCAGAATGTCTCTTTCTCTCTCTCTCCTCCTCCTCTCCCTCTCCCTCTCTCTCTCTTTCTCTCTCCCTCTCCCTTGCCCCCTCCCTCTCTCTCTCTCTCTCTCTCTCTCTCTCTCTCTCTCTCTCTCTCTCTCTCTCTCTCTCTCTCTTTCTCTTTCCTAGTCAAATGAGGACCGTCTGGGCACCTGCTCTGCACTTGTGATCTTCGAGAATCATAAGCCCAAACCTGCAGTCAACATAACTTGCACACGACTCCTAGATGAGAAAGAAAGAGAGCAAGAGGATTACGGACTGTACAAGCAAATGAAGCAGCTGAAAAGGCCCCCTGACGGGACCAGAATCCCAGGTATGGGCCAGCAATCATGGAAACACTGAAAGCTTCCTATCGTTTCTGTAGCCACTGAACCTAAAAGTGAAGCAGGGGGCTAATCTAAAATACTTTTCTGAAGCTGTGGTTGCAGGCAGCTGTAGAACAGGGCCAAAATCTTGAGTACCTGATGGTTTGGACTGGACTTAAAAGTGACCTGTCCTTGCCTGGTTGTTCACGAGTGACAACATGAAAAGGCCACCTGTATGGAGAGGGTTGGGAAAGGAAACAATTGATTTCCAATCAATGTCATTGCCTCCAAAATGTCTGAAGGAAACATCCTCCTTAATTCATGCCAATTGACATTTTGGAAGATGCTGCTTACAAGTTTTGATTTGGATTACTCCTCAAGGAATCAAATTATTGTGATCCTACTACAGGGATAAGTTGTGTTCCTATCTGAATTACAGTAATATTCCCATTTGAAATATTTAATACTATGAAATATAGTACTTAAAGGAATAGCCAAATGAAATACAGGGTGAAATACAGAGTAAAACTTGAATAGTAGGGGATCTCAATATGCTCCTTTCAGAGGTAGGCAAATCTAACAAAAACAAACCAAAAACAAAACAAAAAAACCTTTAAAGGCCTGAATAGACTTTTAGAAAATTTAGATATAGTGGATTTCTGGTGATTGCTACAGAGGAAGAGAAAAGAATGTGTGTGTGTGTGTGTGTGTGTGTGTGTGTGTGTGTGTGTATTCTAAGCTATGTGTAGCAAATTTACAAAAACTGACCATATATTAAACCATATAAACCTTAAAAACAAATGCAAAGAACCAGAAATACTGAATATAGATTTTACTGATCATAATGCAATAAAAATTATATTAAATTAAGGACCACTAAAGAAAGGACTAAAAATTAATGGAAGACTAAGTAATTTAATCCTAAAGAATTGATGAGTCAAAAAACAAATCATAGAAATGATAATTTTATCCTAATAACAATGAGACAACATATTACAATCCTGGGGATGCAGTCAAAGCTGTCCTTAGGGGGAAATTTCTATCTCTAAGCACTTGTATCAATAAAAGAGAGAGATAGGACAGATCAAAGAATTGGATATTAAACTTAAAAAAATCCTAGAAAATCAAGGAATTGAATTACAATTGGAGGAGGCTGGTAGTAGATAAAGTGAATGTTAGACCCAGAGCTGTCTCTAGAATCCAGATCATTTCATTCATGCTATTCAGGCTCATCTTAATGAAGCAACCCTGATTATTTTATATGTTGACATCAATAAAAATAACAACACACCTTCACATGTCACTTTGAAGTTTATACATACTATATACATACACATTATATATATATGCCTATACATACACACACACACAAGATATATATATATATATATATTCCCATGTGAATCTTAAAACAACCCTGAGACATAGGAAGTACTACTACTCTCATTTTACAGATGTGGAAAACTGGTTCAGAGAGGTTAAGAGGTTAGTACATTGTCACAGAGCCCATCAATGTCAGAAAAAGGATTGGGGCTCAAATCTTCATGATTCTGGTCCCGGCATTGTATTGCCACAACAGAATTTTTTTTCCCTAAAATAATTTTGGAAAGAATCTCTCTTATAGGATTTAGAATTGATTTAGCTCTCCACTGGGATTTTCCCTTTTTAATGTGTTGATGAACACAAATTAAACTTCTGCTTCATTAGTAGCCTCAATTTCCACAGCTATAAAATGGGAGAAGTAATACCTAAACTACCTGTCTTTGAAAACTTTGAGGTGCTAAAAAAATTTAACGATTCATAGCTCAGAATGCCACCATACCATGGACAAAGCATTGAACTATATAGCTTTGTGTTGAATTGGTTGAAGTCCTGTCTTCCTGCTTAATTTTGGGCTAATTCTGTGAGGCATGAGAAGCAATTCCTGTCTTTGGAGCCAAGGAGACTCAGGTTCAAGGTCTACCTCTGATGTGCACCAGCCCTTTCTCCTCTCAGTGCCCCACCCAACTCTCTAAGACTATGGGCTCCTGACGCAGTACCACCTGCATTGATAGAGGGAATTTCCTCACCTGGGAGATCCTAACATTAGGGAAATCACAGGTCCAGTCTCTATCCCCAAGAATGAGCTATCGAGGTCCCTAGATGGCTTTTCTTCATCAGAACCCTGCCATCAGGCCCACTTTCCATGGATCAGTTGGCCTTCTACATCGTCAGGTTTCTAGTTGGCAGATTTTAACGTAAGAATAGTGTAAGATGAAACAAGATAAGCAGAAACAAAGATAAGGCAGCTGGGAGTGAAGTGCACTAAGCTCTGAACTTGGGGACAAGACAATCCGAGTTCAAATCCAGTCTCAGGCACTTATTATCTGCGTGACCCTGGGTAAGTCATTTAACCTCCGTCTCAGTTTCCCTCATCTGTGAAATGAGGATCATAATAATGCTTACCTCCCAGGGTTGTTGTGAGGGTCAAGTGAGGTTTTATGTACACATACACACACACACACACACACACAGCACTTAGCTCAGTGCCTAGCATATAGTAAGTAAATGCTTGTTAAGCAAATGCTTGTTAAATCTAAATCTAAGCTGGCTGAAGATTCACAGGTGTCCCTAATGAGGCATGAATTGGGGAAACAGATGAAAATGAATTTTTGAAGTTTTTTTCTTCTTTATTAATGAGTTTATGTCTCAGTGTTCCAGCCAGTGTCTTTGCTCTTTTTAATGTTCTTTGAGCTTAGCTCCAGCTGTTCTGGCATCATGGTAGCAAGGAATAATAAATCCATTTTTGGAATACAGATTGATACCTTTGTGAGAAATAACTGAACATCTGGACCCACTTTCTATGGGAAGATCTGCAGGAGCAGCCCCAGTTTCCAATTGATCCCTGCAGCTAGCATGCTGGGAGGGGAGATAGGAAATAACCTGGAGATTTAGACAATTAAAAGGCAAATAGGATGAAAAAATGTTGCCTAGCATCAATCTGGCTCAACGGCTCAATTTGGAGACATTGGGGGATTTTTTTTTTGACAGAGAAGCCTACGAATCTGAAAAATTTGGAGGCACACCTGCTGATGGAGAATGGTAATGTAAGGGGAAAAAAACTGGACCATGATATTTATGCCTTATTCTCATTCATTTTTCTTCCCCAAATCACAAACCACTTTCGCTACTTTTCAAACATCTACATAAAGATGCAAAGTCAAAAACTGGCCAACACAGGATGGGACTTATGCCAAAGACAAGTTTACTGAGCGAGGTTCGTTTGCTTAAGGAAGATTCTTTTAGCAGTAATTTTATTTTGTATTATCGTGCACAAACGCGGGTGTGCTGGCTTGTCAACTAAGGACTGCAAACAGATTGCACAAGGAAAGCCCCCCCCCCCCAGCTGGCAATGCGTCTTCCATCTCACAGCCCAGAGTGAAACATTGTGACTCAGCCACAGCAGATGCCCAGAGCATCCTGAGATGGGGCAGAGACATCAGGCAAGGGAGCGGGCTAGGCAGGCCCTCCCCTCTCGTTGATCCTCAATCCTGTAGGCAGGTAGCAGCTACTGTAATCCAATTACTAAGTGTGAGAGTGGGCTTCCAACCCAAGCCTCACAGGATGTCCCAAAGGCTTTTACTACCTCAGGGTGCCCCAAAGTCCTTAGTGTGAAGCTTTAAACTGCCCTAACACTTTTGGGACATGCTGTAGATTTGATTCTTC
>CM053626.1:14652307-14663545 GCA_028646595.1 Phalanger gymnotis | reverse complement strand
ATCTGACTTGGGCCAATCTCTCTTCCTCAGTTCTTTGGCTCTTTTCCTTTTATAAGCTATGTAGGAAGGGCCCTTTTTGGAATTTGATGGGTAGGACCAACCCCAGAACTCATGCCCTCTTCCTCCTCTACCTTCAGCGGCACCAAAATGTGGAGGGAGTCACGTCTTCATTCCTGAAGGTCAACCCCTGACGTCACCGTTCTGCTTCTGCATTATGCAGCACGAAGATTTGGTATTTACTAGGTGTTTATAATTGGCTTCCTCAGAATAGCAAGAAGCAGCAGGGAAGGTTTCAGAGGATCAAAGAGACAAAATAGGAAGATGTCACATGCCCAGCTCTAAATGCCACCCCAAAAGCACGTGGGTGGCTTTCACAGCCCTGCTCCTCAATTCCAAGGCTGAAACTTCCCTCCACTAAACTAACACATCTGTGCTTACTTCCTTCTTCTCAGGCAACCTTGGCCATCTCGACCCATCTCTGCAGCCCATGTGGGACTTAGCCATGGTTGGCAGCTCTCATGTGATGTGGGAGAAGACGTCACAGTCATTATACTACTATATGATGCAGCTCAGTGGGGTAAAGCAATGGGTAAGCAACATACAAAAAAAAAAATCTGCATTAAAGGGGTCCATTCTACTGCCCTGATTGAGGAAGCAGTGGGACCCAGAATGCACACTGGCCCCATAGGCAGCCCAAGGACTAACTTGTCATGCTAGGGGGCTTCCAGAATCTAGATAAGGACTTTAGATAATATGGCCAAGATTGTAGTTTCCTTTCAAGAGAATAAAAACACAGGCCACACCCTACTAGGTTAGAGATAAACTCATTTTTCAACTGTGGGCACAATTGTTTGAAAATCATCTCACTCTGCCCTGAGGACGCAGGCTTGCCATCAGCTGATTCTGATGCCAGGAGGCCAGTGAGAGCCCTTTGTCCACAGCCCTAGTACGAGGAGTTAGAATTCCCTTCCTGCACCTCAGCCTCTTCCTAGCTGGGCGCCCCTGGAAGTCACTGACCCCCTCTAGGACTCGGGCTCCTCATCTGTAAAACGAAGGGGTCAGACTAGATGATCTCCATGGTCTCTCTTGGTTCTAAGTTTGCGATCCTGTTCTGCTACGTCAGACGGATGGTCCGCAAACTCCATCAGTCTATATCTCTCCATCGAGGCCTCCGGCAGGTTGGGCAGATTCTGTTTGGAAGAACATACATCAGATGACAGAGCCCAGATGGGTTGCAATCTGCTCCAGTGGAGGGAGCCTTCCCATTCATGAAGTCATTCCTCCATGATATTCAGTTCAGCTCAATTCGGTCAGTGTTTATCGAGGGGTCAGTCTTCATCTCTGTTCGTTCCTCCTAAATTGTGCTAGGCTAGAAATGCTGTAAAATGGCACCTGACTGAGTCATCTTCAGGCTTCACAGCTTAGCATCAGGCGAGATACAGCTGAAAGCTGCCTGGCTCTGGGGTCAGGCAACTGGGGCTCAAGTCCTGCTTCTAACAGTACAGTCTGTGGAACCTGGAACAAGTCGAGACCCAGCTCTGGGCCTCAGTTTCCTTCTCTGTAAAGTGCAGCAAGGGAGGACTAGCAGTCTTCTGAAGTCCATTCTGGCCTGGAGTTGGGATGCTGCAGCCCTTGGTGCCTTCACTCTAACAGTGACCGGTGCATCATCAACATGGCCACTGGATGGTATGAGAGGTTCAAGAGAATGCCTAGGGGAAAAACACCTACAGACCATGCGGGAAATGAGTGACCCAATTTAGAATTCATCTCATATGATCTAGAACAAGTGTTGGCACCCACACCTCATGACAATTACATCAGGACATAAATAAGCAGCCAGAGATTTTGATATCTGGGAAACAGTGGCCGGTGCCCTTAGTAAAAGTAAATAAATAAACCAACTTTTGGGGGCTGAACCTGTGATTTCACTGGGATGGGGAACTCGATTCAATTCAGCAAGCATTTGCTTATTTGCTTCCAGAGAGGAAGCTCCCTCTTATCAAAGCAGATCCCTACCTTCTGGGCTACTCCAATAGTCCATAAATATTTATTAAGCATTTGCTGTGCAGGCCAGGCATGGTGCAAAGGTTAGTCTTAGAATAGAGGTTAAGTGACTAGCCCAAGTTGAGGACTGTAATGGCCCACTTATCAGAGCCCCTGATTTTAAAGTGCTTGTAATCTGAGATAATGGGAACTGTCCAATTTGGTGAAAACCAAGAGCTTCCTTTTAAAAAGTCATTTAGAATTAGATGTTGAGATTGTCTGATTGTGGGAGTTTCCATGACCCTTCACTCAACACACAAGACCCAAAGCAGTTGGCTCAAGCAGACAGTGCCCTGGGCAGCGGTGGCCAAAAAGAGCTGATACAGACCTGATCAGGCTGGGGAGCCAAAAGTGGCCTCTGGGGATTAGAACTGGCTCCATCTCAACCAGCTGGGTGGGGGCCGTGACCCTTCCTCCAAGGCAGCACTGTGGTTCCCAATGACTTTTCCATGCAACAGCCCCAGGAATCACAGGCCCATCAACTCAGAAACAAATGAAGCCTGAGATACATCAATAACATTAAGGAATGAGGATTTAAATAAAAACATAAGCTACAGATGAGCAAAGGGTACCATAACTTCTTCAGGCTGCCTGCCAGCCACATCACTCTCAGCCACTGGGGACTTGGAGAACAGCTGGGAAAAGTTCTGAAGACAGAAAAGAATTAAGGCAGTCTGCAATTGTCTGCATATTGGTCCTAGAGTGCCAGGCTCAAGTCGAAAAGAGTTGAAAATGAGTGAGAGAGAGAGACATAAAGACAGACAGAGGAGAGAGAGAGACAGAGAGAGAACTGAAGGTTTTCCCAGACAGCCTTTCATAGGAAGTTCAAAGAGTCTGTTCTCCTTTCCATTCCCCAACTCTCTGTCTCTCTCCTCTCTCTCTTTCTCTCTCTCTCTCACACACACACACACACACTTCTTTGAGTACTCTCTTCCACCTTGACAATGCATATGAAGAGTCACCAAGAGAACCATGGATCCATAATGAAGGAAACCCACTGATGGTTTCAACAAACATACCCCTCAGAGAGGGGTAACAAGGACCACATTGGCTGTAGACAGAACACAGAAGGCATGTAGGGTATTAAGGGAAACAATCATTCTAAGGACCTTGGAAGTTCTCCTTGGGAATCTCTGATATCAAAACCAGACCGGCTCTGCCATGGCTCACCACCTCATAATAAAAGGTAAAAGACAAAATGTGGGGGAAACAAAAGCCAACAGAATGAACCCTGTCTCTGAAGTCCAAAGACCTGGGTTCAAATCCCATCTCCCTGTATGGCTTTCAACAAATCTCATCTATAAAATGAAATAGGCAGCCTTTGGGCTTCCTTACAGTTCTGGCTCTGTGACCCTGTCTATCAGGTAAAACAGATTTGTCAGGGTGATCAAAACTACATCATTACAGTGAAATCTCGTTGACTCAACCAATTCAGACTTTGTGATAATTTGCCCAAAGTCAGGCAGAATTACTTAAGCTCCACCCCATTACATCTGGGACAGATAAACGTGAGGATATTCTAAAGGAGAGATTCTGGCCTCTGCCCTTCCCTAATGAGTGAGTGAAGGGGTGAGAGTGAGGGAGATAGGTTAGATAAGTGTTCTTCCTCTCAAGCCCCAAGATCCAACCAGTAAGGATTTCTCCATGGAAATCAGCTGAGAGGCCTTCATCGAGGAAGGCAATAGCCACAAGAACAAGAATTTCAGAACTTAGAGAATGCTGGAAATTACCACACTTTAAAAAAAAATGGGAAACTGCCCTAATTTATTTGATGTGTCTTAAGTGAAATACTTTATCCAGGGGGGTACAGATTCCCATCGTTGACTTCAATGCAAGCCCTGTCTCCGTTTAGCCTAAAATCAGCCTCCGTGGTTTCCTCCGAGGCTACTCAGCTATTCTGAAGGACAGGATTAGGAAAAATTGTCCCGGGAACGTCATCCAAGATTTAAAAATAAAACAGATTTTTTTAATTACTGAAGGAAAAAAAAGATGACAAATAGCAGTCAGGTCTCGAGCATAGCAAAGGAAGAAGAGAACAAGCTAATGAGATGAGTTGGACAAACAGAAGCCTCAGGACCAGGCAGGGCAGTCTCCTCTCAGACCCAGACAGAACAAACTGAATCTCATTGCCCCGGAAGAATCAGAGCCAAACGGTGACTGGAAATAAGCAAAGCATTTCCTGAATCAAGGGGAGGAGGGTTTTCTCTTCTGAGTTCTTGAGCCTTCAGAGGCCAGCTTTTCCACCAGCATTTTAGTGGCCAGCTGGTTCTGGAGAAGAGTTACAGGCTCGCTCCATTTAAGCTAATTTCTTAGAGGGTGAGCGGCCAAGAATGAAAAGAAACTACCAGCAAGGCATGGTCAGCTCTTGATTGTGGGTTATCCAGATTCTTGAATGCTGTTATCTGGTGTATCAGTAAGGCAAGATTCATGACCTCGAGGATGACCATGAACATGCCTAAATGGTTTAGAAACATAAATTATGAAAAAATCTCTAGGTAGAAGGCAGAGAAAGTATAACGTTTATTTAGACTCCAGAGGATCCCATTCCAAGACCAATGACCCCAATTCAATGTAGCAGTAATTATATTCCAAAACTAGTAGGCCCACCTCAATGTAGCAACAAGGAAATTATAACACAGTATTATAGCAAGGAACCAAGTCATCCTGTAACCTTCCCCCCTGCTAGGGCCTTCCCATAAACAATCACTCATGAATTCTGTCTGCTTGCTGTTCTGAAAGCCCTTGCAGTCCTCAGAGTCCTTGTAGTCTCCTGGATTCTGTAGATTCTCAGCTCTTTGATCTCCACACTCTCTGCTGCCTCAATGTCTTCTTGATGTCTGCTTCTCAACTCTGCTGCTCTCAGTTCTGGGCTCTCCTTATATACAGTCCTAGCCAGCATCTGATTGGCTAGAACTCAGGTTTGTGATTGGCTGAAATCATGCACACCTGATTGGCTAGAACTCAGGGCACATACAATTGATTCTGGTCTTAGCACCTCTCCTTAGGGCTTCACACCTCTTGTGACCCACTTAGCAAAAAGGTGTGGGCCTGGGGCCTCACACCTAGTAAGTAAAGGGCGTAAGCCTGCCTACAGTCAAGCCTCTCCCAATCAAATTTCCCTTAACTAGCTCCACTGGAGGCCTATTGAATGGGGGGAGGGGGAGATCTTTAATCACATTCTTATCACATCTGGGCACCTCATTACTTAGGGTCATGGATTCAGAGCTGGAAGAGACCACAGAGATCATGTAGCCCAACCCCTCATTTTACAGATGAGGAAACTGAGACCCAGAGAGGTTCAGTGACTTGGTCCAAGGTCACACACTGAGTAACAAGTGTTGGTTCTATGAGTCTAGGTTCTACGAGTCCAGATGGAGGATTTTTTCTGCTATATTATGGTACCTCCTAAGAGAAGGGGTGAAAGGAGGGACCTGAGCAGCCATCTATACCTGAAAAAGAAACCCCCCCACCAACATCCAACAAGTGGTCATCCAGCCTTTGCTTGAACACCTTTCTTTGGGAGGCTGCAGGCTCCTCCTCCATGGAGGACATCAAGCAGAAGATGGATGATGGTTTCCTGGGTACATCAGTTGGGGAGGAGGGGAATATTTTTTACATGGGTCGGATTAGATGGCTGCCGAGGTCCCTCGCAACCCTGAAATTTTGTGTTTCTGCGGCTTCGAAGAAGGGGAACCCATCACCTCCCAAAGCAGCACATTCCACTTTTGGAGAACATCAGATAATAACTATTAGGAAGTTTTTTAGCTAGGCAGCTAGGTAGAACAGTGGATAGATGGTAGGACCCGGAGTCAGGAAGACGAGTTCGAATCCTTGAGACTATGACTAGCTGTGTGACCCTACGCAAGTCACTTAACCTCTCTCACTTTCCCCATCTGTAAAATGAGGATGTTAACGGCACCTACTATCCAGGGTTGCTTTGAGGACAAAATGAGATAATATTTGCAGAGTGTTTTATGAACCTTAAAGCATTATATAAATGCTAGCTATTATCATTTTAATTATTATTTGTTTCTTTGTATCCATCCTTCCCAGCTGGGTCCTTTGGTGCCACAGGAATCCCTCTTGCACCAGAAGATAACCTTTCACATACCTAAAATCAGCTATCATAATCCTATTATGCCGCCACCCTACTCTGAGCCTTAGGAACCACTAACACCTACAACAGGTTTTACAGGGTCACATTACAGTTTGGTAATAAAGCAGAAGCAGAAACCTTCCTCTCCCATGTCTCATTCTAGAACACCATCCCCAAGGAAAGGAGGCAAGGAAAACTTCTGGGAAGGAAAAGGAAGGCTGACTAACTACCATGATGTCAGTCAACAAGCATTTATTAAGTACCTACTATGTGCTTAATAACTCCAACTATTTCTCACATTTATTCTTCTTTCCTTTTGCCAGACAACAAGAGGTGATTTTATCAGTTTTAACTACACCGCCCTACTCCATGAATTCTCAACCCAGGTGAGAGACCCTACGTGCCCTTAGTAAACAAACATGGCGCTCACTGTAGGTTGCCGTATGTGCAGTAATGCTACTTTCTATCCTGTCTTCTCTAGGAGATCATTCCCTGCCAGATTCATCTACTCTGGTATCCTGGCAAACCCCTTAAAATCCGGTATCACTGTCAAGACCCTGGGGCACAAGAGGAAGGTTCTGGGAATGGCAAAAGCTCGACGTAGACCCCTACAGAGATCTGTAGTAACTTCTGAAAGATGAAATGCCTACTAATTACACTTATCCTAATTTAAAATGACTATACTCAATGGCTTCAGCTGCTACCCGGTACAGTTGCTGACTAGAATCAACTCCACATTCTGGAGATGTAGGCGACACTGTGATTAATAGTCAATGTTCAGAAAACCCACGGTATTTTTTTAAATTAACTTCTGGGAGCACTTGCCTGATTCCAGTAACTCCTGAGTGCACTTAACGGGCCACCTAAACGTCAGGACTGGCTAAGCCCTAAAATGCTACGCATAAAGGCAGAGAGAATTAACAGCTTCAGGGGAGTATGTTGTTCAGGCTGAATTTTCTATTCTCTGAAGCTTGTACCTGATATTACTTTTAGAGCTCTAGCTGATTATTTCCTACCACTCCAATCTCAGTGTCCATGCTAGTAGGGAAGTAAAGATAATATATTTCAATAGAAGTAAACTGAAA
Source organism: Phalanger gymnotis (assembly GCA_028646595.1). Lineage (NCBI taxonomy): Eukaryota > Metazoa > Chordata > Mammalia > Diprotodontia > Phalangeridae > Phalanger > Phalanger gymnotis. The sequence goes on along the minus strand of CM053626.1, from coordinate 14,656,321 downwards.
GGGAACCATGAAGCTGGTTTGGAACAAAGTTTGTGGTTTTAAAGCTTCCTAGCAGAATGATTTTCTTTAGCCTGAGAATCAAGGGGGAAATAAATATGGTTACATTTCTAAAGAAGACAATTGGCTTTGTGATCATTCACCTTGACTGGCAAGCTTTGCTTAGGATGGAGAGTGAAGTCAAAGCTGAGATGGTAAAGCACGGATCTAGGGGAAGATCTCAGGATTGGATATTTAGAGGTGGAGGAGACTAAGGAGGCTGCCTAGTGCAGCTTTCTCATTTAACAGATGAGGAAACTGAGGCCCAGAAAAGGTAAGTGTCCTGCCCAGGCTCACAAGCTTCTGAAGGGGTTTGAACCCAGGACTTCAGGATTCTAAAATCAGACATCTTTCCACTGTACCAAGCTTCTTTCTGTTTTTCACTTATAGAAAGACCTTTGCACCCTGGATTTCTGCCTTTGGCCTCAGTAATTTAATAGCAAGCAGGAGAGCACATAATGGAAGCTATAATTGAATTCAATGGAGTGCCTCCTTGGGGCAGGACCAAAATGGCTGTGGGGAGGGAGAAAAAAGAGGGACAGAAAATAAATGTTCCTGTTATCTGATGGTGCCCAGAACTGGCATTGTGCCATGGAAGGTCAGTGCCAATGTCAGAAAAGTATTAAGCAAGTTACTCAGGCCAATAATGAGGAAGCAACAGCCTTAAAAGAATCAGTTGACAAAAATACTGAACATTTATTTCCCTGTTTGCACTGAATGTTACAACACATGGCACAACTTTTATGCCTGACTAGAAAGTTCTCGAAGCTTGGACCTGGTTCTGGGTCAAAGGATGACTGCCAAGGTTAGTTAGTCCAACTTTATCATTGTACAGATGAGGAAACTGAAGCCCCCAGAGCGTAAGTGACTTGCCTAAGGTCATACGGCCAGTAAGAGGCAGAGCTGGGAATCAAGCCCACATCTGAGGGTCATGGGTCCTAGAAGCCATTTGGTTCCGCCTTCAGCCTTTACGAAGAGGTAAGATATGAACATAGGTGTGCTCTGTCTCCAGCACCAGCCAGCGCTCTTTCCACTGTTCCATGTCATATGACCAACACCATGAACTACCCCAGTCTCTACAGCATCCCACATACTGGCATGTATCTGCCCCAAATCCTTCTCTTTAACTTAAACTACTGACATCAACTTAGATAGGAAAGTGTAGGACTGATTCAAAAACAAACAAAGATCCCAAACCCAGCTATCCCAGTTAGGGGAGGCTGCATAATAACAATTCACACACATATAGCCTTGTAGGATTTGCAAAGCACTTCACAATGCCTCGTTTGGCCTCACAACAACTTGTGAACTTGGTACGATAGACATCATCAGTCCCACTTTAGGGATGGGCAAACTGAGGCTCAGAATTTAGGTGACTCGTTAGTCAACAAGCATTTTTTTTAAGCTCTTACGATGTGCCAGGCACTGTGTGTTAAGTACTAGGAATACAAAGAAAGGGAAAAGGCAGCCCCTGCCCTCAAGAAGCTTACAGGCCAATGGGAAAGACAATGTGCAAATGACTATTCAAAAACAAGATGTACAGAATATATTACAGCTAATCAGAGACAGAAAGTACTAGAATTAAAAAGGTGGGATTTTACCGGGGACTTGAAGGAAACCAGAGAAGCCAGGAGGCAAGGATGAGGAAGGAGAGCATTTTAGGCATGGGGGATGGACAGCCAGTGAAAAAGGCTGGGAGACCAGCATGCAGTTCAAGGAACAGCCCAGAGGCCAATGTCACCGGACCACAGTGGGTGGGGCAAGGTGTAAGAAGAACGAAAAGGTAGAAACAGACCAGGTTCTAAAGGGCTTTGAATGCCAAGAAGAGAGTTTTCAATTCGATCCTGGAGGTGCTAGGGACCACTGGAGTTTACCGAGTAAGGGGCTGTTATGGGCTTCATGGAGATCAATGTGAGTGAAGGATAGACTAGAGTGGAGATGCATTTGAGGCAGTGAGAACAATCAGAAGGGTGCGGTGACGAGATTTAGATCCAGGTCTAACTCTACATCCAACCACCTAACCGTGATTTCACACTTCCTCTCTAGATCAACTTGCACAGATTAAACACTCCCTTGAAATACAATGTAATGAACGGCATGTGCCCAAGACTGCTCCCCAGGACCATGCCTTCTGCAGATCCCATGGCGGGGGGGTGGTGTGTGACACTTTCAGAAAAAGGCTTCCAATTTTCAGGAGCTCAGCTCATCTGAACAAGCACTCGGCCTCCCGTGACCACCTGTAAAAAGAAGGGGCTTTTGGTCTCTGATGACAGAGCCAAGTGTCTTCGTCCAGTCTTAATCCTGAGCCAAGAAACGCAAAAAAAAAAAAAAATGCTTAGCTGGTAGATACAGACAGGTAATATAATGAGTTCTTCACACGACTTTGTGGGATTCTAAGACCTGAGGTCTGTAATCACAGCGAGTTAATCAAGAAAAGGAAATCTGCTTTTAAAAAGGCTGTCAGGGAAGAACATTCATGGAAATACCAAATATCTTGACATTTTATTTTAAAATTAACACAAAATTCATAGAAGGGAAAGGAAAGGGCACCGATTTAGCATGTAGTCGTTTTCTCAAAAATCCCCTTGGAAATGGAAACTAAAATGTCCTTTTATCTTACTTCATAGGATAGATACTTTATTTTGCATGTTCTTTTAGGATACATCATTCAAAATAACTGAGATTGTGTCATTTTTATGCTCTGCAACGCAAACAGTAGATAGAAGATAAAGACTGGATAGAAGTCAATTATTTAGAATAACACTAAAATGGCTTCCCTTTTCCAATTTCAATTCCAATTTCATTTATCTAGTTGGTTGTATTAATAAGTAAGGCTTTTCCTCTTAGAATCATAGATTTAAAGCAGAAAAGGACCTCAGAAGTTGTCTACAACCCATTCATTTTACAAATGAGAAAACTGAGGCTCAAGTTCACATAGGAAGTAAGTAGCAAGAGTTGGGATTTGAACTCAGGTCTCCTGATCTCTCTGCTTTATTAGGCTATTTGTTACCTTTCATGTTCAACACATTCAAAGAACACCATCCGTCTGGCTGAATGGGAGAACTAATTCATTTAATGGGATAGTCAGGAGAAAAAGAAAAACTTGTAGATCTAGAGACAGAATAACCTTAAATAAAAGAAAGGAGACTACAAAGTTAAGCCTGTCGTTCTTTTAGCTGCTTCACGCCAGGTTCTTTTCTTGGGGCTAACAGGACTCCTGAAAGTATAAAAATTTAAACCATTGTGATGAAGGAAAAGTCTAGGAGACATAATTTCTGGTTAGTTAACAATCGATTTATTAATTATGGCTAGCAAATTAATAACCTTGGGAGCTGCTGAGAGTTTAAATACCCTTGGAACAGTGGGTGCTCCCTACAGGCAGAAATGAACTCTGATTGGTTAATAATTAATGAGAGAACGAATCCTATAATGAGAGGTGGGAATATTCTAATGAGGGACTGGAGAACCATTATGTCACTCTTGGACAAAAGAAACTCATGTCTACAGAGACTACCCCTAGCTCAGGGCAATCTAGACAAAATCCACCCTTACCTGAGTAGGACAATGATGGAGTTACCTTAAGAATTCTACCTGCATAAGATGGGTCTTTACCGTTTGTCAGAACTAAGCTGCCGCAGTTGGGCTTTGTTTCTGAATAAGGAAATAGGAAGGGAAAACAACCTGGATCACCCCATATTAGTAATTGGTTATTAATAAGTATTTCTCTCATAGTTACTAGTGTATCTCATAGATCAGGAAACTTTTTTGTATGTTTAGAAAATGTTATTAGAAAACTGAAAAGAACATGTGGTAAGTCCAACCCTCCTACTCCCAAACTGTGAACAAGCCCTCCCCAGCATATAATATCCACTCTTTTCCTTGAAATTTACAGAAAAAGGCAGGAGCTCTTGAGTGCCTGCAATCTCCTAATTTCTTTCTAGCAGAACTGTGTCCAAAAATAGGGCCCTCTCATTGCCC
>CM053626.1:14598654-14651807 GCA_028646595.1 Phalanger gymnotis | reverse complement strand
TGACAATTGAGGAGTTGAGTGTAAATGAGTCTATGAGTGAGGGGTTTCTGATTTCTGCAGTGCTACTGTAAGGAGGCTCATTATTGCTTCTTTTCCAAATAAAATATGACAATTTTCTATATCCCCAAAGTCACCAATGCCACTAATGTAAAGAAGTCCATTTCATGAGTAATCATGTATTTTCTGCCCTTTGCATGAATCACTTAAAAATAAGAACATGACCACAGGTAATTTATAACAAAAATGCTTTTCTAAAATTCTGACTCTTCTTGCCTTGTGTACAAAGTTTTTGTTTTTTAAAGGCAAGAAGAAACAGGTAAGTGGGGCTTTGCTGTGTTCCACAAGAACTCAACCTTCCCTCTCCATCCCTAATGACCTACAAAAGGCACGTGATTCAAGAGATTTATCCTACCTTGCTTAAGGGCACCTTCCCCAGCTCGGATGAAAGAGATTTCATTAGAATCCACCATGTGGTGAGCTCCATCTTCTACGATGAATCGTACCCCAGATATTCGGTGACCTGAGAGTGGGCCTTTCTCACAAGCATCCAAGAACCCCTGAAAAAACAATATAGAAGAGAGTGTGTGTGTGTGCACGCGCGCGCGCGCACGTGTGTGTGTGTGTAGGCTCCAAAGAGAGTGACTCTTCACAACCTTGGCAAGAACCCCAGCTTTCCTGGGGGCTGGAAAGTTCACTGATGCTCCTTGAACACCATTACTTGGGCAGAAGACTGCAAATGAATAATGAAGAGAAGCCATTTTGCAGCTCTACTGCACAGGTATTATGGCAATATGGAGAAAGTCTGCAATCTTTGGCACCTTCCCTTTGCAGTAATGACCTCACTTCTGCAGCCCGTCATAAAGAGAACATTGTTATGATTGCCCAATGAGGAAACCAAGGGAAGGAGAAATGAAGCTACTTCACATCTCTCTACAGAACCTCCATCAAAACTGAATCTGCACTATAGATTCCCATTTCTCAAGTAATAGGCCTCGAGTAATAGATCACGCCTTTAAATGGTCCACAACATCAGTAAGGACTAAAGGGGGAGACAATCATAACAACCTGCCATTTCCATGGAGCCGTAACATAAGAGGATATTCCTATTAAGCTTTATAAATTTCAGTTCTACATAACTATAGAAAAATCTTTGCCTGCTTGAGGACGGCTACTGAACAGAGAAAACTGCAAAGAGTACAAAGGATATGTATGATTGAAATAGAAATACAAGGAAAAATTCAAAATCCACAGAAGTATTAGCCACTGTTACCTAAATTACAGCCTGTCAATAAGGAACCTCTAATTTAAAAGGGGGGAGGGGGAATTTGGAATTAAACAAGAAACAAAAATCCATTGCAATTTTAAATTCTACCCTAAAACAGGTAAATTTTGAATAAACAAAATAGCAAAAGTCCATGAAACTAAACATATATAATAACCTCTCAAGATTCCAATTTTTTAAAATTACTTTACTATGATTTATTAGCACCCAATTAAACATTTTCAAGTTATCATCAGACAGCTGAAGTTTACTATCATTAAGAAAGCATGATCTCTTACTAACCTCAAAAAGACATCAATTTACTGGCCACATGGCCACATAAAGAACAGGAATCCCTTAGATCAAATGAGAAATCTAAAAGGTCAGCTATAAGAACAAAGCTAGAATTAAGGCAATGAAATTAGAGAGGAATGAGTTAGATATTGAGTCAAAAGTTAATCAGTCCACTGTTTTAACAAACCAAAATTACTTTTCTCACCTTTTCTATGGCAGGAATAAACTGCTTTGGAATATTTGTCCCATATGTTTTATCTACAAACTCCAGCTTGGTGTAATTCTCAGGTTCCAGAGGTTCTAAGACACCTATCACTTTCCCATACTGGCCAGCACCACCAGATTGTTTCTTATGAGTAAAGTCGAACCTGTACGTGAACAAAAATGAGAATTACTTTCAATGACCCAAGATTTCCTTAATGTGGCCACTCCCTTCACCAGTGAAAACTACAGTCCCTTCTCCCTCTGCTCCTCAGGGGTGATTCCTGGCAGGGCCTTCCCATGGATCCCCTGTAGAGAATCTGCCCTGGGCCCCAAGCTTTCCTCAGGCACCTTTCTGTGTCTCTGGGGCACCAATGCATCACTCCAGCCTCCCTGCCCCCATCCACCCCTTCTCCGCTGTTCCTCCACAACATTTTTTGTCATTAAAATTAAGAAACTTTTCCACCATATCTCTCTTTCCTTCAGCAAACAAAAAAGGGTCCCTTGGACTAAAATTCTACAGGAGAATTCAGTCAAGGTGGGTCAGAAACTCTCAAGAACGAAGCTATAAAGAGATGAAGAGAAACAATTTTGATGAAGAGTTAAAACAGGTGGTAGTTTAAGCCAGGTGTTCATGGCCTGGATACCGGCCAACTTAGACTGTAAAAGGAGACGCAGAGAACCTGGAGGCAAGGCCAGGTGGCCACAGGATAGGTCTAAGAGTGTGGCCTGGTCCACTAAAAACAGGGGGAGGCTGCTAAAGCTAGCCAGGAAAGCTGAGCACAATCCAAAGGAGATGACTGTCTGCTAAAGGTCTATTGAGGGCAAGGCCTGATGCTTGGGGCGGATGGGATGATGTCAACAGCCAACAGAGGAGGAAGAGTTGCTCAGTTCACATTTTACCACTGCTTTCTCTATCCAAAAGAAGGACTTTCGGGAAGGGTAGAACCAAAATGGTTCCTAAGAAGCCAATACCCCAAATGTCTTCCCCACCTTCCCACTAGTGGCAAGCATCGCCATCCTCAGTGACAGCTTCCCCTCCTCTCCCTCATTTCCCCTGCCCTAATGCCAAGTCTTTCCTTCCTACCTTCCCAACATTTCTCACATTCATCCCCCTGCCCTTGCACAGCCCCCATCCTGGTGCAGGCCCTCATCACCTGGCCTACTGCAAACATCTGCCTGCCTCAAAACTCTCCCCTCTCAGTCTACCCTCCATTTGGTCACTACCGTGATTTTCCTAAAGCGCGTGTCCCACCACATTACTGCCCAAAACATAACACTTTCTATCTGGCACAGGCACAGGAAAAGGCCTTCCTCTCTTTCTATTTTTCTTACCCTCTCCACTCCTCTGTGCCCTCTATGATTCAGCTATTCTGACTACTTGGAATGCCTCCCACACAATACTATGTGTCCTGATGCCCTGGGCCTTTTCACTGACCGTTCACCATATCTGTAGTGGCACAGAGTAAAGTCAGGATGACTTTTCTTCCTGAGTTCAAACCTCACCTCAAATACTTCCTGGTTGTGTGACCTTGGCCGAGTCACTGAACCCTGTTTGCCTCAGTTTCCTAATCTGTAAAATGGCCTGGAGAAGGAAACGGCAAAGAACTCCAGTATCTTTGCCAAGAAAACTCCAATTGGTGTCACTGAGAGTCAGCCACGACTGAAAAACAACTCAACGACAACATTTAGAATGCACTCCTTCTGGCCTTTCCTGGCTCCCTTCAAGACTCAGCTCAAATCAATCTTCTGCAGGAGGCAGTTCCAACTGCCCTTTCTTTGAACCCCAACATTCAGCATGGAGCCTGGCACACAATTAAGTACTGAGTAAATGCTTATTGCCCCTTACTACAAGTGATGAATTCAAATCACCTGGCCCAGATGAAGTCTAGCCCTGAATACTCCAAGAATGAACAGATGGGATCATGAGCCACTGTTGGTGATATCTGAAAGACCAAGAATGGGAGAGGTTCTGAAGGCCCGAAGGACAAATGCTGGCTCAGTTTACAAATCATAGGCCAGAGAGCTTAGCTTCAGTTCCTCAGAAAATTCTAGATGGCACATTAAGGAACAACAAGAAGAGAAAGCGATGACTCTGGCTTCCTCGGGTCCCCTAAGTCCATGCCCTAGGGCCCTTACTGCCTTTTCAGACCCAGCAGATTCTATAGCTGTCCTTTACCTGGATTTCACCGAAGCCTCGTTTTACTCTTGCTGGGAAGCTGCTGACAGAACAGCCCAGGGATTTGCTCTAGGCCCCCGGCTGCGTCACGGCTTTATCAGTGAATTGGATAAAATGGTGCAGAAGGCAAGTTCACCAATTTTGCACATGATACCAAGCTAGGAGGGACAACAAAAACAGGGGTAAGCCAAAGGATCCAAGAGGCTCTTAACAGGTTATAGCATCAGGCTCAGTCTAAGCAGATGAAATGCTTTAGGGTTAAAGTGTAGATGAGGACAAAGGACCATATGAAATCAGCAGGAAGCTTTGTTCTGAATCTCTGCTCTGAAAAAGATCTGGGGATTTTAGTGGACTGCAAGCTGAACCCAAGTGATGTGACAGCCAAGAAGTCTGAGATTTGAGCCTGTGGAAAAGGGGCACAGGAAGAAGAGGAGGTGAGAGTCCCAGTGGAATCTGCTCTCGTCAGATCCCCTCTGCAGTATGGTGTTCCATTCTGGGCACCATGATTTAAGGGCATTGGTGAGCAGCACAGCATCCAGAGGAGGGCGACCAACAAGGCGGAGGGCCTCATGGTAGCAGTCTTCGGGCATCCCAAGAGGCAGGAGAGACCAGACCACTCTCATCTGGCCCTAGAAGACAGAACCATAGCAGACGAACAAGAAGGCCCAAAGTCAGGGGAAACTTCCTAACCAAGATGGCTGTCCAAGAGTGAAACAGGCGGCACCTTGGAAGTCTTCAAGCAGAGGCCAGACAACTCACCAGGTGTGCCTGAGTCAGAGGGAAGATTCCTTCCTGGCGCTACGGGATGGCCTCCATGGATGCCTTAGTGCTTTCTAACTCTCAAATTCTGTGATTCCTGGAATCCCTGACTTTCTTCAAGGTTCAGTTGCCTGTGAAGTCTCCCCCGGTCCCCTTCAGGAGCCAGCTCCCCCCTTACACTGTATCAATTTGGCATAAGCTATTCATGTCACCTCCCCTAGCTCACCCATAAGGTCCTCAGGGTGAGGCCGGTCTGGTGCTGAGGGGCTTAGGAAATGATTTCTAATTGATGGGTGAATTTCATTTCTGACTTTCTGAGTCTGAAATACCTAGGAATATCCAAGTAGGGAAGCCAGTGGGTAGTGATGGTCTGAATTTGGTGTTGGAGAGATGAGGGTAGGGGTATAATTTGGAGAGCTTTCTATATAGAGATGAATCACTTCAGCCGAAAACCCCAACTCGGGCTGGGAAAACCACGAGCCACCGATTGTGAACTCTCTCTTGTTTGGGGGTGCCGGCTTACTTGGGGTGGGTGGCCAGAGGGAAAGGAGCAAGGAACCGGAGCCACTTCCCCAGGGCCCACTAACAGGTTTCGAGGAGAGAGAGCCGGGCAAGGGAGGCAAAGGGCAGCGTCCCGCCCTGCCCCGCCCAGAGCTGAGCCCTAGCCTCGGGGGATGGACCAAAAGAAAAAATCCCAGGGTAATGAGAGAGCGGAGGTCCGCCCTGGGCAGCAAAGGCGGGAGGGGCCGAGAGGTCTGGCCCGCTAGGCTGCGAGGGCAGCGCGGCCCACGGCCCGGCTCAGCTTCCTGCCTCCCGGGAGGAGGGGAAGGAGGAGGAAGGGAAGGAGGAAGGGGGAGGGAAGGTGAGCCAGCCCGCCCGCCCGTCAGCGGAGGAGCCCCCGCCCCCGCCGCCCTGCCCGCCAGTGGCTGCGTCCTTTTCCGTGTCTCCACATCTTCTGCCCATCTGTCCGTCGCTGGGGCCCGGAGCCCCAGCCCCAGCCGCGCCCCGGCAGCCGCTGCCCCAGACCAGGGATGGAGATCCCCCCGACCCACTTCCCCGCAGCCCGGGCGGCCTCGGTGGCGGAGAACTGCATCAACTACCAGCAGGGGACCCCGCACAAGGTGTTCCTGGTTCAGACGGTCACCCAGGCCAGCTTGGAGGTGAGTGTCCGCCCGGCCCCAGCGTGGGGCATCGCGCGGCTGGGAAATCCCAAAGTCCAGCCTGCCTCCTCCCTCTCCCCGGGCTGGCCTTCCAGGGCCCAGATCTGGATTCTCAAAAGCTCAGATCATCAGGTTAATTCATTGGAGCAGTTATTCCAGCCCGAAAATCAGCAGCAAGTGGAGGGGTGGGCCAGCTGCGAGGCCGGGTCAGCCAAAAGCCTCCTCCCACGACAGCACCCCTATCCTTCAAAGAACTAACATTCCTAAGACAGAAAAAGCAGGAAGCCCGACCTGGGGGGCAGGAGGTTGGCGCACAATGAAATAAGAAATGTCCGATACACCAGAGCCCTCCCCATAGTCTATCTCACGGATAAAAGTCTTCCCAGCTGTCGGACCCGGCATTGGCTGCATTTGTGTGCATTTCACTGCGGCCGCGGTCACAAAAATGTTTATGTCCCCAAAGTCCGGCCAGAGTAGCTCCCAAACTGGATCGGGTTACACAATCGATAGGCTTCAGGCTGCAAAGGCACCCTTTAAAGATCCATCTCGACCTGGAGGGCTCCAAGGGAGAGCGCTTCCCGGGATTTCTTACTCCCCAAAGCGCTGTTGGAGAGCCCCACTTCCCCACCCAAGGTTCCCTCCCTAAGTTCCCGTGCAGCCGCCCCGACCCGGTCTGCCCAACACTGCCCAGCACTGTTGCTAGCCAGCATTCATCGGGCTAAGGGGGAAGCTGGACAAGAGCTTGGGGCTTGGAAAAACTGCCTTTGCAGGCTTCTGACTGACTGAAATCATCTGAAAAATCCACCTGTGCTTGCCTCTCTCCCAGGCACTTGGGTAGGTAGGTCTGTTCTCATTCTAAAACGCCATGCTAGACCAGCATCCCTGCTGCTGATACACATAACACACCTTCACTGCCTCCTATGGTCCCAGGTCCCCTAACAAATTAGACCCGACTGCACACCCCTACCCCCAAACCAGAGAAGGAGAAAGACTATCCTCCTCTTCCCTTCTCTCTGCGTTGTTAATTCAGGACATTCCAGGAAGTGGACATAAGTACCACCTGAAATTTTCTGTGGAAGAAATCATCCAGAAAGTAAGTAACACTTCATTTTTTAATGTAATTTGTTTATAACACTTTAAATAATCTTTGAACAAGACATAAGGTTGCTGGTTTTGGTCACTATTTTAAAAGACAAGATGAAATCCTTGTCCCCTAAATAAATACTGAAATACTAACCATATTGGAGAAGCTTTGTGGTCTGTATACTCAAAGACCCAATGGGTAAATGGGCATTTCTGCTGCGTTATATATAAAACAAATCATCGATTTCATTTGAGTTTCCATTTTAAACAAGACATGATCATGGTTAGTCTGATCTGTGGATAATAGAACTATCCACAGCTTTACTGGAAATTCCTTGAAGGAATTTGTTTTTTCAATTATAATTGTTTTTACAAATTGCTTTCCTCATTCCTGTTCTGATTTACCAGGGGTTAGCGAGAGGGGGGAATGAACGTCTACTTCCAGATATCTATGATAAAATGGCCAAATAACACAATAGCATAGATAGTAAGACATTAAACAGGCTTAGTAAGACATATTAACATTAATATGGAGAGAAAAGAGAAGTTTGGGCCACCGCCCTGATAAAGACTGATAGGAGGCTGATTCAGAATTTAAGTTTTGCTGTTGGCACAAGATGTTAAAGGGGATCCAGAGAGATACAGGGTCAGATAAGAATTATAATAAAAGGCATCACTGTTGCTAGACAACCAACCACCTTTAAAACAGTATTATCCACTGCTGCCATCTCCTAAGAGATGTTTGATTTTCCTTCTTGTGGTACCATTAGCACATCACTTTACTATTGTAAAGGGAGGGGACTCAGGGTGATTTCATTTTCAAATCTAGTTCTGCAAATGGTCATTATTCATATTTAAAAAATATTTGGTGTTACAATGCAAGATGAATTATGAGGATCCCACAGGATGTTTGTGTGTCTATAAATATAAATGCATATATATGTAAGTCTGTATATGTATACAAACAACCATACACACATCTAACAGCACATTTAAATGGTTCTTCTGGCAGAGGGCACAGTGGGGCCAAATAAGTCACCCAGACTAATCACAGAACCAGGCCCAAAGCAATAGAAAGACAACAGAGTATTTTTGAATTCTGAACCAGAGCACCAGGTTAAGATCTTTACTACATCCTACAGATTTGACCTGTGTGCAAATATATTTTAAACAGCAAATTACTGTGAACTGCCGGGCACAAGTACTCTACCCAACAGCTGGACAAAACACCGTACCAGAAGTGGACTTCACATTTGAAGGGGAGATTGGGAAGAACCCAGATGAGGAAGACAATAAGTTTTATGAGCGACTCAAATCCATGAAGGAACCACTGGAAGCAAAGAATATTCCAGGTATATATAAAAATGGTACAGACCTTATTTTCTAATTTTAAAGGTAAAATGGAGTCATCCTTGGCCCAATATTAAAATACCAGCAGCTACTCACATTGTACAACAGCCCTGTGAGTGAGGTAGGACAAGTGAGCACCATCTCCATTGGACAAATGAGAACCTCAAGGCACAGCAGCAGAGCCAGGGTCCCATAGCCAGAAAGGGAGAAGGCCAGGGATCGATGCTAAGCTGACTGCTCAGGGCAGCATCCCCCCAGCTCCCTCTCAGCAGGTTCAGCTTTGGCACAAACAGTAACTGAATCGAACAACAAGGGGGTGCTTAAGAGTGGGCAGGCAGTGGCTTTTCATGGTTTTTCTGCATATAGCTTTGGAGACTCAACTTTCTACAGCTGAGAGGACCATGTTTCCGAGAACCCAGAAAGCTTGACTTCTGATGTGGAATTGTGCACTGCTTGCTACTATGTAGATAAAACAATGGCTGCATTTACCATATGAATGTTTTCCCCCAACAGACAGTTTTGGGAACGTTTCTCCAGAAATGAAGCCAGTCCGACACCTAGCCTGGGTGGCCTGTGGTTACGTAATATGGCAGAACTCCACTGAAAGCACATGGTATAAAATGGCAAAAATACAAACTGTCAAGCAAGTGGTGAGTAGCAACTTTTGGACCATCAGACATTGGGGATGATACTGAAGATCCGCTGGGATCATATGATTAGCAAAACAGAAAACCTAGATGTCCCCAAATCAATGCTTAAACATCCACTCTGAGGGGGAGCAAGCAGCTAAGGGAATAGCAGAGATCAGTAATATCTGGCTCTGGAATATGATGATGAAACTATCCGCAGCACGGTTTTGTTCCTGATTAGGGATAGTTGTCTCAGCCTGATAGGAAATTTAGTTTGCATTTCCTCAACACAGGAAATAGCAATGGGAAGGGGGCAGTATATTTTCCTGGGGGCCAAATATTTGCTGCAATAGTCATGCAGAGGCAAGGTGGTACACTGAGATCATATGCTCCATCTATGAAAATGACCACTCCCATGTATCCAAAAGACAAAGGCTCTAACTACATAAAAAAAAATGCCTCACCTAGAACTTTTGACAACTAGAGACAGATAATAATGCAGTTCTTAGATTAAAAAAAATTTTTAAAACACACACACACATACACACACACATGCACACACACGCACACACATACACATACACACGCACACACACATACACACATACACACACGCACACACACATACACACACACGCACATACACACGCACGCATACACACACGCACACACATACACATACACACATACACACACACACATACACACACACACACACATATGCTGCCAATAGGTACAAGCAGTAGTTTACACATCAGTGAAAGTCCAGGCCTGGACAAAGAAAAGCTGCACACTCACCCAGTGGTGTGTGCGGCTGTGTCTCCTACTAGTTCTTAATTGCGTCTCAACGCTGCTACTTTTCCCTCGATCACAAATTAAATAACCAGCAGATATTTCTGAGAATCTGTTCAGAACACGCTGCCTGGGCACGGGTCGTTGATTTCTTACTATTTGTTTCGAATTTTTTAGCCACAAATACTCTATGATTTTGATCCTTTCAGTTGTACTAGTAATTCCATATTCTGCACAACGTAGTTTTTACTTTATTAAGGACACCCAACAAACACTAAAATCACTCTCTGAAATTGTGCACCCCAAAGTACTCACATTTGGCACCCGTATTTTTCAACCTAGTATCTGCAGAAGAACTGTATCTGCCCTAAGCCACTGGTTCCTACTGAGACCTTTCTCTGAGCCTTCCAAGGTCCGTAAATTTAACATGACTCGTTACTACATTATGGAGTTTTTACAAATTTTTGCTTTTTAGCCTCGAAAGTCAAAAAGGGAGACTATTAACTACACAACGAGTTGAATTTGAAGGGAAGGAGAAAAAGGGTGAAAAAGCCCCTGTCTGGAAAAAACCACCTTTTTCCTATCCTTTCATTGAAGTCTTATTTTTCATGTAAGTAAAAATTCAAATGCAGAAGTACTGTGCAACCACACAATTAATCGCTTCTACAACAGGAATAAAACCCTTCAGCTAACTTGTTGCACGTGGTTGACTTGTTTTGCAACCAGAGACCAATTACAATGGACTTTTTAAGTACTCTGCCCCATTGGCTTCTACAAATTTTAAATGACCCTGAAATTCAGATTGTAAGAATTGTTTTGTCAAAACTCAAAGCTATGTCACATTATCAGCAATATTACGTTAATGACCTAACATTCAGGGTTTTAATTTTCTTTGCCCGCATTCCATATTATTTTATAATAATTCACGGAGAAGTTAGAAACAAATATTATTGCCTTAAAAAAAAAAGCAGGAGAATTGAGGCACAGAGAAATTATGGACTTGCTAAAATTAATGAGGGAATGAAAACCATTAATTTTTTAATCAATCCTGCTTTTTAAATGGTTTTACAGAATGTCACATCCATAAGGCATTTTTAGGGATATTCCAAAAAGAAAGGCTGGACCAAGGCTAAGACATTGAGTCACACCAATTACCTTTACAGAAAGGTTCCAGTTTTTCAAGAAAATGTCTCACCACTATGGGAGGCGGATTACTGGCTGCATTCCCTTAACAGTATAAGGAAGTGGTTTCTGCAGAGCCAACCAAAAGCAAAGCCACCTTCCCTGTTTAAGACATTCACCACCTATCCGCACAGAAAAGATCATGAAGCAAAATGATATTTTGAGAGCCAGGAAGGCCTTTCGAAACATCCAAGCCAACTCATTTAAATAGGAACACTTCCTGTGTGACGATGCACTCGCATCTGTAATCCCCAGAAAACAACCATATCCCCTGAAGAGTTTAGGAATATTCTATTACAGAGACTACTGGTCTTAAAGAGCCAGAAGCCCTACGCACAGGATAAACCAGTGTCTAATTGGCTTTCCTTAATTAGAGAATTTGGTAAACATATACACTGTGTTTATCACAACTTTTTAGATTTTCCAGAGTAAGCTTTCCATAGAAACATGCATTTGCTTTACTACAAATAACTCATTTCAATAATTGATTGTCCCTTGAGCTCTGCTTTCATGAATAATGATGGACGCTCTCAGGGTTCTTAAATAATGAACTAGTTTTTTAACAGTTCTCATGCAGCTGTCACAGTAACGAGCAGACTCACAACACAAAGGGCACACACAGTGTCCACAGTGGCAAACAAAATAATCATGCGAAGAGTGCTCGAATCAGCATGAACTCAAGGCTGGAGGAGGACTTAGAGGTCACTGCATCTAGCCCCCCATTTTACAGAAGAAACTGAGCCCCAAAACTAAGGCAGGAGCAGACCCATTCAGGACTCATCAGCGAGCTCTGCGCTGGCGCTCTTCTCCATCATTTTGCAATTTATGCATCTCAAAGTGAAAGCTGATTTCTTTCATTAAAAAGTGACTTTTTGTTTTTTTGCTAAGGAAAAGTATATTTTAAATGTGAGCTCTCTTTAATTTTTATTCCAGAAAAGAAATGATGATTTTATTGAATTAGACTATACCATCCTACTTCATGATGTTGCGTCTCAGGTAAAGTAACGCTACCACACCTCTGCCTCAGGAACTGAGTTTTTAGGGAAAATGACAACTTGTTCATGGACCTTTCACTTCTGGTATGATTTGGGTAGCAGGTCAGCAAGGGCACTGCCAGCTGCCCGATGCCTTTCTCTCAGAGACGACCTGTAGGTTATCTACTATGTGCCTACGTCTGTATACACCTTTGTACCCCTATCCCTGAAGGCAGGAAGGGCTTCCTCTTTTTGAGTTCTGACCACTTCACAGAGACCTGGCACATAAAATCCTTGTTGATTAATTGACTCTCAGCACAACTCAAAGGATACCTTGCACTTCTTTTCAGTAAAATGCCAAGTATGTTTCCTTTAACCTTGCGAATTTCATCTCTGCATTTAATTTTTCCTCCATAGGAAATGATTCCTTGGCAAATGCAAGTCCTCTGGCATCCCCAGTATGGAGTAAAAGTCAAACACAACAGCCGCCAACCCAAGCAGACCCCAGTGGAATGAACAGCAGCCTGCCATCACCAACGTCCTCACCTGTGCCCTTCATCCAGCCACCTTTAGCTTGGGAACCAAACTCTTCTCAATATGGTGATGTATCAGTGTCTAGACTGCAGTGTACTATTGTGCAGACTCCATAATAAACCACTCCAATCCATGCCTAACTCAATTAATGGTGCGGTGTACTTACGGTACAGGTCCAGTGATGCTTTCTCTGAAGGCCACTTTGGGCTTTCCAGTGACACAGGGGCAGCCATATTCTCTCTCCATCCTCTGGGGAAAGAGATAACTGAAAGTAAACAAGTTATTCCTATAAACCAGAAATGTTTATAATCCAAACACCTCCTTGCAAATTGGATTTTTAGTTCTACATTGGAAAGTAGAATAGTTGTGAATTCTGAAGCTAGACTTAACCTCATTAATTCTGAACTACTATTTGAGAACAGGTGAGAATTCAGACTGGGGCAGAATTGTCTTTTACCTAAGCTTAATTAGCAAATCATTCATAGATGGTGCAGATTAACATAAACCAATTTGCTGGGGTGGGGGGGGAGCATGGCAGGCACAGAGGGGAACATGATCAGTGGGCAGAAGCACCTGCTTTTATAAAGCTGAAATGTTAATTATATATATATACATACACATGTGTGTATGTGTGTGTGTATATATATATATATATTTGTCTATTCATAAAAGAAAGTAACCAGATGGAGAGTTGGCAAGTGACTATGAGTAACTGAGAACAAAAAACCCTACATTTTTACAAGTGCTATAAAGAGTTTTTTCCCAGTTCAAATTGGCATTCTTCCTAATTAAACAATATTAGTGACTGTCTGCTATAAACTAAAAATTCATTTACAATTCATTGGAATATAATGTAGGAAAATAAGCATAGGTGTATCAAGGCTTTTCACTACTTTCAATATGTTAATATATTTTTTTAAAAGTACAGATCAAAATGGGACAGTTTTTTACAGTACGGTTAAATCATACAAACAAAATTATAAGTTTCCAAAAAACTATAGAAGTCACTGGGAGGTCAGGAATCTTTAGAGAAATCCCTGCTCTCTTCAGCCACTCCCTCCCATCATTTTAACATGGGCTGAACTGACCCTCCAGAGGAGCCCAGAAGGAAAAGCGGTCACAGAAGGGCAAGGAGTAACAGGATTCCTGGGTGAGGCCCAGAGGGTGGGTGCTATCCACACACTTTTAGAAGCTGCTGCAGGGTCTGTGTCAAGAGAGACAGACAGGCAATGTGGGCAGAAAACTGGCCTCAAAGCCAAGAGACCTGGGTTCACACGTCACCTCCGACACAGCCGGCAAATCGCTGAAGTTCTCAGTCCTCTACACAATGAAGATGCCTAGTTATGCTGGTGGAGGGCACTCATCATACAATACAGTGAAATCCCAACCCAGCCCAGAAACCCCCGCAATCCCTTTCTAGACTCCTCAGGGTGGCTCTACAAAAATGGGGGAGTGACCCGCAAAGTGCCAGGCCCTGGCCCGGGCCTCAGGGAGGAGGTGACAGCGGTCATTACCTGAGCGTAAATTTCCAAGTGTAATTCTCCCATTCCAGAAACAATTGTCTCTCTGCTTTCAAGATCATAGTGGATCCTAAATGTGGGGTCTTCTCTTGTAAACCGGGCAATGCCTTTTGAAAATTTCTCTAGATCATTCTTTTCAAAGTAAAAAGGAACAAGTTACATTATTTGTGTAGTTTCAAAGACACAAATTAATTTATAAATTTATAATTTATAAATTTATAATTAATTTATTTCAGGGACCAAGCAAACTGAATTAAATAAAAAACAAAAATGTCTACACTGACATGGTGACTTTAGGGTCCTGGGGGAAGAGAGATCACTCATGATCCATGGCCTAACGCTAGATCCCTGCAGATGTATACCCACAGGAGAGGAGAAGGAGTTTCCTGCTTTTCTGCTCTTTCAGAGAGAAATGGTGCCTGAAGTTTGTGTTAGGCCTCACTCTCTTTCCTACTATACTGAAAAAGTGGCCCATTCTGAAGAGGGAAGGGAGGTCTGAGCAGAACTGTCAAACCAGACACAAATTCTAAAAATGCCAGGCCTCTAGCAAAAGCCCAGGACTATCAGGATGGGTTTAACATGGTTAGTGTGGAAAAGCTGCCCCACACAGCTCATTAATTTGTGCCCTGACAAGAAACTACAATCCAGCTGTCCAGATTTACTCACTGACCAGGACAGAGGACAGCCCTGAAGGAATTTCTGAAAAGAATGGAAATAAAGGTCTTCCCCTCCCCTACTGGAGCCCTAGTACCAGTGGTTACAAGTAGCAAGGTCTGACGTCTGCTATAACGATAGCAGCCTAAATGTCATCACCACCTGGACCCAACATCCTCAACCCTTGATGACTGAGCAGATGGCAAGGGAAGGGACTTTCCCTAACCTGGACCTTCAGGTGACATACAGTCTGCTCTGGAGGCAGACGACCTTCCATCTGTAACCACTGGAGCTGGTTTCCAGAGGGCAGACCTAGATTGCCTGAGATCCAGGTTAACCGAATGGGCTACTTTAGGAGGTCTAAAGAGGTTTCTTCCTCACTGGAGGTCTTCAAGAGAGGCCTGAATGACTGTCAGCTAAGTTATAGGAAGGATTCTTGTCCAGGTCTCTTTGGTTCCTTCCAACCCTGACACTACAAATTTACTAATCTTGATTACTCTTTCTTGAAAATAATCCCACCATGCGTGGCTTAGGGGCGAGCTCTGTACGCTAGCTGGGAGCCCTTTAGTAACTTCTCAGGCAGCAGGGATTCATGCAGCAGAGCTGGGCCTAAAGGGAGCAAGTGACTTCTTGTCTCAGGTCTCTCAGACATCCAGTGGCAAGGCCTGACCCCAGACCCAGCATTCCTGCTGCTCCCCAACATCCTTCCAGTAGATCAGGAAACTCAAAGATCGACTCCAACATTAAGAAAAAGCAGCACAAACCAAAGGAGGCCGACGAAGCAGCATGGTGAGGGGTACACCTACCTTGTTAGCAGGCTTCATTGATATAGAAATGACAGGATCAGGAACGTGAATTGACTCCTAGGATCGTTTAAGAAATAAGCTGTAGTTTAGCTTGGGCCAGACTGGAGAATTACATAAAGTAACACAAAGTGTGAAGCACAAACAGGCCTAACGTGTTTTCTCCCAAACCACTGCCACCAAGGCAGCTGAAGAGCCCCGGTGGGAAGCCTGGCTCTGCGTGCGACCCTGGGGCGGTTTCCCCATCCACAAAACCAGGGTTAAGCGAGACAATCACCAGAGTCTCTAAACAGGATCCTCTCTGCCTAAAACCACAGCTCTTATTAGCCAAAGCACAGGCCCTTCATTCGTCAGAAGGTAGGCTGCTTGAGGGGAAAGCCTGATTTGCCCTCCTTTCATCCAATACCTGACACACAATGAGCACTTACAGCGAGCTAGGGATGCAGAATCTGGGTCAGTTCAGCTCCATGACTCTCTTGTTGGATGCTTAGGTAAGGATTTAGAATTTTAAAATAAAAGCAAAAATTCCAATTCGGAAATTGAAAGGGTTAATTCACCGACAAAGGAATCAGCGACCAGCAAGAACATAAAGACCAAAATAAAAGACCTTTTCTCCCTCAAGAAGCCTCGATTCTAGCGAGGTGGGGGAATGAAACTACTATGGTCCTCCTCTGTAAGAGAGACCAGGAAATACAGAAAATCTCAAAGCACAGAAACTTCTCTAGGATCCCACCTCTCTCTAGGTACCCGAACTGGACCCTTATTGTTTAGTGGTTAGAAAAAAATCATTAACTATGGTATCCGAATGGACAAAATGCTGAGATTCAACAAAAGGAGTTTTAATGCTTCTCTGAATTTAAATGAATTGCACAAAAGCATATATTTTGCCAAGTCAAGAGATGAACAGCTTTGAAGCAATAGAACTTACCATCGATAGATCAATACTGTCTTTGTTTGTGAAGGTATCTCCACTGGCACAATCAATACCAAACAAGGCAAAGATATCTCCAGCATAAACTTCATCAACATCCTAAATGAAGAAAAAACGTACTAGGGTATATGCATGTGACACGTTAAAAATGATGGGCACAATATTTAAAAGAAACGCTAAACGACCAATCAGGGTAGTAGCTCCCACCCCTTCTGCCAGCCACCCGCAGCAAACCACAGCCCCTTCATCTGAGTCTCATTTCTTTACGTTTAAAATCTCTGTCCCATTGAAAATGAACCCCTCAGGGATAAGTCAGGACTACTCAGTAACACTGATATGACCAAGTCCTTGTGACTATAAAATGATTTCTTTGGGATTCCAAAAGACCACATGTGCTACTTCAATCAGATAATGAGATGTGAGACAGATATTTTCAACCCATAACTTCAAAGGAAGTTCTAAGAAGCGTAGGCAGGAGAATGAAGTCCATTGTGCCTAAAAATAATTTTAATTTTCAACAGATGTAAACTGGCTGAAAACACAGGAAATCCAAGAGCAAAATGCTAAGCTTCCTGGTTTTTGTCCATTTGTCTGAGCTCCATTCGCAACGGCCTCATTTTCTTCCTTGTTTGCCGGACAGCCCAAGACTGGTCCGAGGCCCATAAAACAGCTGACAAAGCCATCAGGTCCTGCTTCCCTCTGTCCACGCCCTCTGCTGCCCAAAGAACAGAACAACAATACTGTGGACCTCTGAGAGATGGCTTAGTCACCTTCAGGGCCATCAGCAAAGAGAGATGGCCAGGGGAAAGAACTTTTTTCTTAAGATGGACATACTTATGTGTGTGCTTATGTATGTTTGTGCATACATACCTACACACACACTCTCTACATACGTGTACACGACTCTGTTCTACAATCTTGGGCTCAGGAACAAGGACTCAAATGACGGAGGCTAGTACTGATGTACAGGACATGGGTGGACTCTTCTAAATAGCAGGTGAACCCTGACCCCACAGCCTGAGCAGAAGTCCTAGGAGCGCCAAACCAAAGCCTCTTTCCCAGTTTGGCCCTAAGTATGTCCTACTTGGCAGGCTGATGGCAAACTGATGTTGGCATCAAACTGCTTTTGCCTGGCAATAGATGGAGTCCGGAACTGTCCTTTGAACTCCAGAACACCCTGGAGTTTAGAGACCTTCAGTCTCATTCCACATCCACTAGGAAGAAGATTGATCAAGCTCTTCTGGAAAATCTGATGCCATTTCTAGGACAGATTAGTGTCCACTGAACTTCCAGATTCTGAAACCGCCCCAGAAATCACTCCCACTCCATGCATCACTTTTTCCTGATCCTGCTCCTACAGCAAAACCTTGCTGAGACCCAGAGCTGATCTTGACCAAGTATTGGGAAAGAGTCCACTCTCTCTGACTTGGGATCTTGCTAGAGACTCTGCCCAAAGTAGATCAACTGGCAAGATGTTATATACAGCTTGCAACATCTTGCAGAGAATGGTTTCTTAATGGGGATTGCGTTCCCTAATGCTAGGAAACACGGAGTCAGAACTAGGAGACGCTGTAGGAAAGAAAAGCAACAGAAAGAGAGCAAGTGCTTTTCATTAGGTGGAGAGTAGGTCTTAGGACAAGAAGCAGGTACCAGCAGCTCAGGGGAGCAGGAACCGCCTAGCCTCCACCGTGGGCCTAAGACTTGCCTCCATCATATCCGCGTGCATCCGGACAAGGCGCTGCACTCGCACCTTCTTCTTGGTCCTGGTGTTATAAATGGTGTCTCCTTTCTTCAGCTCACCTTGATAATTTCGCACATAAGTCAGCTGTCCAAATCGCCCAGCCTGGAAATATGCATTGGATGGGAAGGCAGAGAAGAAGAACACATGGCAAATTCAGGACACATCACAACTGCGCCATGTTTTTCTTTTAACCACTGAACCTTCTGTACATGTTTGATTCATCAACTGTTAGGAGAGAATAGAGTAACTCTTCCCAGGGAGCCTTAATGGAGCCCCCAATAAGTTCTTCAGCGCTCCAAAACACATCCCCCTCTCATTTCCTTCCAATTGCATCATGAGGATGAGTTTTGAAAAACTACTCAGACAATGTTTAGCTAAAGCCCACTCCAGTCATGTTTGGGGAGAAAATAAACAAACCCTGGTGGTATATAAACTACTGTCTAGATGACGGAGGACAAATCATTTTTTCCAAATTCAACCCTCCCCAAAAGACATCCAATTACATTCATTATTCTTAATCGGCATATTTAAATTTAGCAAAAGATAAAATAAAATAATAGCTTACCTCCAGTTTAAAAGCCAAGCCGACAAAAGGTTGGGAATTATCTCTTCTGGAGCTCATTAAGACTTTGGATTTCTCATCAGAGTCCCTTAAAGTAAGTGGAAAATGTGTATACGCTGTAAGACTGGACAGTTTCCCTCAACATCATTTAGCAGCTGTCATCTCAGGGCAAAGAACATGGCTGCTTCCCTTTCTAAATCACATCTCACAGCCAGCATGGCTGTAACTATGACAAGGCAGCAGCAGCCTGCCAGGCCTTGCCTCTGCCTAACAAGACAGTAAGTGAACCAAAATAAATTAGGGACAGGAAAGAAGAGGGGGGGGAAAAAATGCTTTTCAGCACTAGCTCCTATTTACAAAATCTTATCCTACAGGAAAGAATCGAGCTCCACAACATACAATACAATATGTTCTCTACTTAGACAAAATACATGAAAAACAAGAATTTTTTTTCTTTTAAGTTATTTGCAGAAACTGCTGTCCGAGGTTCCCTGACAATACTATTTTGTACATTAAAAAACTAAACATCACCAGAAGACTGAAAAATGAAACCCAGTAACTGCAATGCCCAGCCCTGTATTCAGTCCCTCTTTAGAGAATGAAAACGCCCCTACAACTGGAAAGCTTCCCTGCATCTCCCTTACTTACTCCTGATTGAGAATGGCATAGTTCTGGACCTCGGAGGGATTGGGGAGGTAGGCGAGGACGCCATCGAGGAGAGGCTGCACCCCTTTGTTCTTCAAAGCACTTCCCACAAAAACAGGCGTAAACAATCGCTTAATGGTTGCTCTTCGGATTGCAAGCTAAAAAGACAAAAAGTTACCTGTTACTTCTGTTTGGCTGCATTTAGGAAATCCATTTTGTGCTTAAAATCAAATAAGTATGAGTAAATTAGTAAGACAGCAGAACTGCTATTAGTTAAGATTCTAGGGTATGGAAACCAGTAGTAATAGGGAGAGCTAGCCTCTTTCTAAAGGTCATAATTGAAAGTGGAAAGGCCACTGCCCAACAGTGAATCCTGGCTCCAAACGCCCTTTCTACACTTGGCTTACCCTGCTCCCCTTCACACACTCTGCTGTGCCCTAATGCGCCACTCACTGAGCTTAGCACTGGACAGACAAAGAAAGGCAGAAACAAGGCCCTTGTCTTCAAGGAGTTCACACTCTGATGAGGGAGAGTAACTAAACCCAGGACACACACAGAGACACGGAGATGGAGGGGCCACTGCCCCGACCAAGGAAATGCTTCCCGCTGTACTTGCTGAGGTTCATGAGGATGCAGATGCGAGGCAGGAGAGTGAGCCTGCTAGGGCCAGCCAGTACTGTCCTCCCCTTCCCCGTGACACTGGGCACTGGTAATCTCCTTCCTATTTTCATCCCAGGTCCCACCTGAAGGTTTCACCTCTCCATTCTCTTTTTACATTTCTTACAAAACTCTGCCTGGACCCCACCTTTGCCCGACACTCTACCCTGTGCTCTACTTGGGGATGATTTATTCCCACCACTCACCAGCGCTGGACTGTAGGATCCTTAAGGACAGGCACTATTGTATTTTCTCTTTGTATTCCCAGGATGTTGAACAGAGCAGAAGTTCAATGAATATTCATGAAGTTGAAGTCAAAGTTCAGTCTCAATTGAAAAGATTCACTTTTCATTGCTGCCATTTTGTCCTCTACCTGCCTAACTCATGGCTCTTTGTCTCTGAACTGAGTTCAGAATTCAGCGGGCCTAGGATTGCTTTAAAAATTCAGTTTTCTTGCTAATCTCTGTCCTGTTCTTGCCTCGGTGAATTCTGCCCACATCAGGGAATACAGCTTGCCGTGAGGGAGTTAGGCCTAATACCTTTATACCACCAAGCGGGATTTCTGGTGTGCTGTCCAAAGAAGTCTGAGCCCTTACCTTTGGCCCTGGAGGCAGACTCAAACAATGGATGCTTCGTAATCTCGGGAGGGCAAAAGGGATCTGTTGCTAGCTTCTCATTACAAATTTCCAGCCACAGCTCAGCTATATAACCACTCATGCCGCCCTCAATCCCATGATGCCAGGGCGTGTAGAACCTTCTCCTCTCACACTCTAAACGATGCTGCCGCTTCTCAAAGCACAGCGCGATGGCTTCATTTTTCATCAAATACACTTTGGTAGCTTTGTGATCTTAACCATGGTGGTCTTCCCTCCAACAACACCCACGACCACGCTGCCCGTCCAGAGGGACTCTTGCTCCCGGCCTCCCGTGAAACCTCAGGGAGGGGGCAGCACCTCATATCCTGGCTTCCTCAACATCTCATGATAGGAGACTGGTACCAATGAAGCCACAGGCTACCCATGGGCTAATCCCTTACTCCTTACACAGCCAGCCCAGGCCGTCTTCTTTTTTCCCCAATCGTGTATCTAACAACATCCTTTTTGCCATTTCTGCCTAATTTCTGGTGGACAATATGTTGTAGTCTACACTTGCCCATAATGTCTACGACTAGCAGCCCCAGAGCACCGCAGGATTGCCTTCGAGGAACCGTGCAATGCATTTCCTGACCTTGGGCGTCTCCCCAACACGATGACCCACATTCTCCACTGGCAGTGAAAAGGATGCTGAGGGTCTATGCTACTGGGAAAGACACACAAAGCAAACAGAAGGGAGTTAACTAGAAGATGGGGAGGGCACCAGCAGTTGGGGAGAACTGGTGAGGCTCTGTGCAGAAGGTGACTCAAGGGCGGCATGCAGCAGAGAGAAGGAGGGCATCCCTGGCGTGGCCAAGATGGCAGATGGAGAGTGGAGGAGGGCAGCGATGCACAACAGTGCTGGAAAGAGAAGTCTGGGCCAAGCTATCAAGGGCCTGATGAGTCCACGGAGTAGGAAGTGACACGGCCAGATCAGGACTTCATGCAAATCACTGGTAATTTTATGGACAATGGACTAGAGTGGAGAGAAACAAGGCAGGCAGACCAAATAATTACACGGTTAAGTTGCGAAACTTGTGGATCAGCGATGGTCAAGGGGATTTCCTCATCAGGAATTCCCTGTACCAATAAAATCACAAGCCTGGACCAAACTAGCGAAGCTGTTCCAGATTTATCCAGGACAGAGCCTTGAGGGGTGCATCCACATGACGACTCCAAAAAGTAGTCTGAGGAGTGGTCAGAGAGGGAGGAAGAGAACCAAGAGATGGCGAGGTCATGAAAACCCAAAGGAGAGGGGAGATTCAAGAGAGGAGAATGGCCAGTAGCATCAAAGACTGCAGAGAGCTCAAGGTCAAGGCCTGAGAGAACCATCAGAACCGGCAGGTAACTGGCAACCTGTGAGAGAAAATCTCAGCCAAGTGACGCAGCCAGATGCCCACTGCCAGTCTAAGGGGGCTGGAAAGTAGCATTCGTGAAGGGGACGGTGAAACTGGGCGAGAAAGGTGAGAAGCACCAGTCTGTGGGAGGAGGTTTTAGATGCCAGGCAATCCGAAGAGAATCCTATTAAACCAATGCCACATACACAGGATACATTGGAGCTCTGGGGAATCTAACTACCATGGATAACACTGTTTCTAAGACAAAACAAGGATCATTAACCTTCCTTGTGTCACGGACTCCTCTGGCTGGGGAAAACCACAGAAGCTGGGGACTTGCTCAGGGTCCCATAGCTAGTAAGTGCCTGAGGAAGGATCCGAGTTCAGGACCAAGAAGAGAGAACCTGGGGGGGTCGCTGGCAGGACCTGGGCTGTGACCTATGACAGATGGGCCAGTAAGGAGCTCCTAGGCCCTGAATGCCATTCCAATAATCTAGTATGTTCTATTACATTTCCTTCCCCCCACGCTGAACTTCACTCTGAATCCCCCACACCAGCACAGTGCTATGCCCAAGGAAGGCATGGCACCATGCGCTCCAACTACAGCCAGGCTATAGTGGTTATAGTCCTATGTAGCCACCAGCAGGGCAGCAAACGTCCATTATCTAGAGACACTCCTCGGACCACAGACTTGGAGCTGGAAGGACCCCATTTATAGCTGGGGAAATGAAATGAAAGTCTAATCATCGTTCACAGATTCTGTGGTTTTCTTGCTTATCTAGTTCACCTATATTCACTGAGAGACTGCATGGTACTAGAATCTCCAAGGACAGATGAAGATGAAGCACCAGAGCTCAAGGAGAGAGACAAGGGCTGGAGATGTGGACCGGGAGCTGAACCCATGAAGCTGAGGAGATCACCCCGTGAGACAGAGCTCTGGGGGGCAGGCAGGGTTAGTGGACAAGGCCGAACGACTGTCTGGAACGGAGGCTGAGAAAGAGCGGTCAGACAAGGTGAAACCAGAAGAGAACGATGACACAGAAGAGAACAGCTGAGAGAGAAGAAGATGCAGAGAAGACGGTCATCGGCAGCATCAAATGCTGCTGCAGAGACATTAAGATGAGGCCTGAGAGAATGAGGCCTTGCAATGGGGTGATGAAGAGACCGTGGGAAAGGACAGACTGCACCTGGTACTGCTGCTCCTGGAGAAGTGGGTGTCTGAGAGGGTAGAAGTGCTTGAGGAAGCCTGAGAAGGTAAATGGGACAGTGACCGGGCACTGCCTTGGCGCAGGAAGGCTGCTGGGAGTAGGCCTGACCCAGACAAGCACCAGTAATTCAGGATAAAAGGGGGCACCCCTAAGCCATTCGACAGCTACCACAGTGTAAGAAGGATCCACAGAAAGGCCCCAGACCCACGCATGCTTAGGTGAACGGGAACAAGAAGTGCTATCGAGGGAGGCTCCCCCGAGCCTTGGCAGTTTAGGCGGCTTTCAGAGAAATGAAGGCAGCCTAATCCACACTGCAGCAGGAGGGCTCAACTGAGCCCAGTGGCCATCACAACAAGTTCAGGATTTTCTCCTCTGCTCAGCAGCACATGGATGGGAGTGAAGGAGGTAGAAGGTTGGGCAGTGGATCGGGGAGGCAGGCGGGGGGAGGAAAGGGTTCTAGGGTAGAGAATAACATAGATAACACACAATCATAGTAAAAGAACTCACCAAGTCAAGAGACAGACAAGGGAGAAGAGTGTGGACAATGCCACAGTGATGGATGGTCAGGCAAAGACGTCAGAGTGGCTGGGAAAAAGGACAAGGGCATTGTGAGGCACAGGAAGAGATGGAATGACACAGGATGATGGCACTGTGAGCCAGGCACCCACGGGGACAAAAACCAGGAGCAGCGGAGTCCTTCAATCTGGCATCACTTGTACTTTCACTACCAGCAAAACCAAAACCGAGCCTCCCCGACCCTCCTGTGAAGCCAGGCCATTCCCTCCTCAGGGATGCAGGCTTTCCCCAGGGCTCTGAGGAGGACCAGACCTAAGGAGAAGTCCAACACATTTCACCTGCTACCCTTTTTAGCTAAAACACCAAAACTTTCTCAGATCTTTATGCCCAAAGCTAACATTGCTTACAGTAACTAATCCTAGCTTGCCTCCTACAGTCCTGTTATTCCAGCAGGAGTGCTACCACATAAAACTATTAGCCTGCCCTTGTCCTTTATGCTTAAAATATGGGAAACAAAACTACGTGGTGTATATTTCAGACACTCTAGCCTAACTTGGTACAAAGGGCAGATCTCTTACACCAATTGTGTAAGATATCAGCTATCCATGTTCTATATTCAAAGAAACAGCTGAAATGAGCTTTCCAAGCTGACTTCTCAAAGTCACAACGAACCTGCTCCCCCAGTCAGACTTCCGTGTCTGGACAAATCTGCTACATTTAGCAAGTGCTCTGGCCTGCCCCAGAGTGTCTACAAACCAAGGCCCCGGGCATGACGGTGGAGGGACACTCCACTTCCAGGGCACACCAGACAACCAGATTTCAAACAGCACCTTTTCCACACTGCAGAGATGGTGAAGGAGAAGGAATCTTCTCCCTGTGACAGTCTGTCAAAACTATGCATGACTTGGTCTAGATGGAGGGTACAAAACATAAGGCCTCTGCCTTTGTAAACCTTTTCTTTTAACCGAGAGGGAACCCTGTCTCAGAGGAAAGGCTCCGGCATTAGGGGGACTGGTGCTCTTAGCCTGAAACAGCCTCTCTCTCCATCTCCGCTGGTGGAATTCCGAGAAAGTCTTTCAAGCCCAACTCAAACATCTTGCTTCCCATCTCCTTCTTCGGTCACTCACTGGCAACAATCTTTTACTCAGAATGGACAAAGGACTTTCTCTGACATCCCTTTGCCCACGTAGATCTGGGGGCTCTCCCTCCTTCTCCACAAGAGCAGACCTCTAAGGTCCCTCCAGCTCTGGACAAGGATCCTGTGATCCCAAGACCCTAGAGCCCATTTTTTTCTCTCAGTGCCTAGTATCATACTGTCACATACCATAAGTGGGCACTTTAGTAAGTGTCAAAACTGAACTGTCCTTCCAATCCATGGTAAACAGGAAAGCCAATAACCCACTTGTAAGAATTACCAGGGTATAGAGCCTCTGAACTGAGAGCCAAGGCTTTGTAATACCAGTGTTGGGGCTCAAGTCTTTCTTGTTTCCTTTCTGGTTCCTGGCTATTTCACAGACAGCTGAGGTTTCCAGTGATCTCCGAATATCAGGTAGTCGTTACCACAATATGTCTGTACCTTCTCCTATTTTCATTCAATTGATGCTCTAGGCTGGCTACTGTGTTAAGCGCTGGGAACATAAAGATGAAGAACCAACACGGTCCTTGCCTTCCAGAAGCTTTCGGTCTCACGGGGGAAGATGTATCACGGAGGAGAGTTATTTGTGTACAAGTTACAATGTGGTCAGTGCAGAGGAGAGGCTGGGGAGCAACCCTTCCCCCCAGTCCAAGCCATGGAATCGGAAAAGAAGCAGCCCTTCAGCTAGACCTTAAAGGAAGAACGAGAGTCCCTTCCAGGCGAGGGGCCAGCCATATAGAGTCAGTGGCAGGAGGCTGCAGGACAATAATAACCACTGATGTTTCTGGAGAGGCTAAAGTGTGCAAAGTGCTCTGCCTAATTCACAAGGTTCTTAAGGAGAAGAACACTTTGTAAACCTAAATTAGGACTACAGGAATTTGACTAGCATTATAGGAAAATGTCCTCGTTTCACAAACCGTGGTGCAGGACGAGGGGATCTGCCCAGAGAGCCCTGCAGACTGAACAGCCCAAGCAACTGCAAAACACCCTTTTCTCAACACTGTAAATCTGAAGGGATCATACGGGGGAAATGAGAGAGAGTTCAAAAGAAATGATCATGGAATCGAAGTGTGTTAGAGCTGGAAGGAGTCTTCAAGAGCATCTTTTCCAACTCCCTCATTTTTTACAGAGAAGAGGGGGAGCGGGCACTTCTTCTGTAAGACAGGAAATACTGAAGCAGCCTAAGTACTTGGTCACTTGGGTCACGAGATTTGCTGCTGGCACGAGCAGAAGGCAGAGCTCACTGGGCTGCGGCTGACCCTGCAGAGCTTCTGCTTTCCTGCCTCGGTCCCTCAGAATGAAGAGGCGGGAAGCCAATGGTCGGGCTCAGCCGACACCCCGAGCAGAGAAGACCTCTGGGCAGTGAGTGGATGGAGCAGAGGAGTGGCAGAGCGGACACAGGTTAGGGACAGCCTTGAGGGCCTCCCCAGGTGGGCATCAGGGAGCCCAAGACCTGTACAGAGGGAAGATGAGATGGAGGCAGCAGAGAGGACTGGAATGGGGAGAGGAAAGCCAACTCTGGTCCCCAGCATTCCAGGCTTTGGGATCTGTGCCTGATCACACCCACTCTTGGCACGGTGGACAGTGAAGAAATCAAGAAGGCTTACTCTGCTATTGTAGAAAGGGGGACACAGGAGAGAGAGAGGAAAAGGAAGAGAAACCAGGGCAAACCAACCCACAAAAGCTTTCGTTTCCCAAGTTTCTACTGACATCAGCCTTCACCTGGCTCCCCAGACACATGTGTTCTAAAGAAGGTGAGAATGCCCTCAATTGAGACCAGGAAATCATGAGCAGCTGTGCCTCTCCAGCGCCTGACACCTGTCTGGGCCTAGGCCTGCCTCCATTCTGCAAGTCTGCCTTCCCAAGTGCTGGATGGGCTCCATCTTTACAAGGCAGTAAAGGTATTTAGGGGTCAATAGGACCCAAGTGAAGACAATTCTTTCCGCATGCACAGTCTTAGCTAAAACTGCCAAGGATACCTGATAGAATTAAAGGCAAAATAGGCAATAACTAGATCCAGAGGGGAATGGAGTTCTCTTCGTTTGGCTAAAATGGGGCTGGGGAACCCGCAGCCTCGAGGCCACAAGTGGCCCTCCAGGTCCTCAAGTGCAGCCCTCTGACCAAATTCAAACTTCACAGAATAAATCCCTTCCTGAGCTAAAAGAATGGCAGCTAAAAGTATGGTTCAGAGTTTCCAAATATGCATAAAATGCTAAAGAAACATTTATATCCGCTAGTCCTCTAACATGAGATTTGAAACTATACCAGTTAATGGAAAACTGGAAAATTCCTCAAGTGTGAGGGCAGGGGAGGTACCATACAAGAGACACTCAGACACTGAGATAATGCTCTCCCAATTTTTTATATACTTCTACATTTATTTTCTTTCTTTTGTGGAAAAGGCATAGCCAATAAACTAATTCTGTTTATGGTGTGTCTTCCTCAAAGCATACATTATTGTTTCTTCTTCTCTATCCCAAAATACTGTAGAAAGAATCATTTACTCACAGTGACACATTGTGCCAAATACTTTCCCAAGACCCCAAATTATTTTTTCCAGTATTCCCTCAATCAGCAATGAGGCCAAAAGAAACGCCATCTCCAGAAAGAAAAAACTGCCAAGATGTTATTGCCTCTCCATTAATGTAGGGCCTATTTTTGAGAATATTTACCTTTAAGTCTGTCACCGAGGGGACTTTTTCTTCCAAGAACAGCTCTCCAAGTTGCTCATCTGAATTTGCAACACATTCAATGAGTTCCTGACGGTGGTCAGTTGCTGCTGCCCTAAACTCCGCTGGGATTTCAGCATATCGGATGGTCTGGCTGGGAAAAGAAAGTCTTTTGTTGGAGAAAATAGGATCTTTTCTGGCAGTTGGAAGGCCTGTAGTGCAAGCTTCCCTCAGCTCCCTCTGTTCAATTCTGAAAGCCTCTGGCCATCATTGCCCATTCTGTCTTCTTTGGTCACAAAAGAAGAGACAAGGTCTCACACCTCCCTAAACCTTCCACGACCCATCTCCTCCAGGACCCTGATCAAGCCATCGTTCCCCTCTCTCATGAATCCTCAACATCTCCCTATGCAATGGCTCTTCCCCACCTGCTTACTAACATGCTGGCTGGCCCAGTTGTCCTGATCTGTATCTGGCCATTAGACCCAGGCGGCTCTAGCGGAGAAAGTGAGGCTGCTCTGCACAGTCCTGCCTCACTTATATCCAATTCACTTGCAAATCAGGGCATCATCTGCCTGATGTCATGGTCCTCTTTGAGAACAAAGGACAAACCACACAACTAAGATGCTCAGATTTCCCCAATCCTAAAAAAACTCTCCTTTGACCTTTTTCTCTCATCTAACAGTCATCTCATCTCTCCTTTCTCTCCCTCATTGCAACACCTCAGAAGTTTTCCCTGACATTCCCACATTCTCGAATGTTACCAACAACTGCCTAACTGCCAAATTCAGTATCTATTACTTTCAGCCTCCATCTTTCTTGTCCCCTTTAATGGGCAGTTTTTGAAGAAGGAAATTTAAACTAGCCACAAACAAAAACAAAAAAACCCAAACAAAAAAAAAAAGCAGTGCTTCAAATCACCAATAAAGAAATGCAAATTAAAGTGGCTCGAAGCAGTCCCATGTCACATCCATCATGGGGTAAAGACGACATGAAAGGAAAATGACAAACATCGGAGGGAGGGCAGGAAAACACACAGATGAACGTATGCTGGTGGAGCTGCAAATCAGTCTGACCATTCTGGAAAGTCATTGGGAGCTATACCCAAAAGGTCACTAAACTGTACAACCTTGGACCCTGCTATTCCACTACTGGGCCTGTGACCTACAGAGATCATGGGAAAAAAAGGAAAAGGAAAAGGACCACATGGACAAAAATCTTTCTATCAGCTCTTCCTGTAGTAGCAGGACTTTAGTGAAGGAAGAGTAGATATAATTTTTCAATAAATATTTTGGAAGAACTCATCCCAACCAAATTTCAAAGACATGCCATCTTTTGAAAGGAATTAATTTTCATTCTTTCTCATTTCATCGCTCACCAAATTCCAAAGTTTTGCCACTCACCCAAAGTCTCCATCAAAGTATATGGCCCGCTCCTCAATGAGGTCTATGATGCCTTTAAAATCACCCTCCAAGCCCATGGGTATCTGGACAAATGCTGCATTATGATTTAACTTTGATCTGGAAAATAAAAAAATGTATTTGAGATGATAAAGAAAAAGGGTGGCAAGCCACTAATTAGGGAACTACTCCACATTTTGAGTTCGAAATAATCTGCCGCTCAGACAGTGCGCTCACTTGCTATTCTCAATATTTAAATATGAACAGATTCAATTTTACAGTTTTGGACAACTCCGTAAGTCAGACTCCAATGAAGAACCTAAGGCTGACTGCCAAATAATGCTGCCTTGACTTCCCTGAAGTGAAATCAATGTCATGACAGAGGGAGAGAAAAGGAAACCCAAGCACACACACCCCATTGTGCCCACAATGCTGCCACTGTCCTTCTGTTCCACTGCAGCAGCTAGTGACGTTGGATATTCACAAGCTAAGGTAAGTCAGCACCTCCCACTCCACCCATCTCGTTCATTTTACCCATCATCCCAAGCTCTTTCACTTCTTTCTGCTGGGCGCCACAGCCCAGAACAGAAAGGAAACATCTCATGTGCAAAATCTCGGCCCTTCTTGATTTGTTGTGGCAATCTGAGCAAGTCAACTGACTTCACTACAGATGCGTGCTCCCATCTGTAAGAGGGCATGGTAATACTCCAGCCTATCTGTGGTCATGGAGGTCAGGAAGAAAGCAAAGCATTGAACTTTGTAAGATGCTGAATGCTACAAATGATTCCAAATAACAGTTTCAAATTAAGGAAGATGATTTACTTGGGTTACTGTAGCTGTTAAGCAGAAATAACAAAGTGAGAGAATTTCATTTTATCCTTCTGTAATTTAAAGGCTAGTAACTGCAATCCTAACATAAAGGCTAAAGAGGATCCTTTTATCACATTTCTAGGTTTTCCTTAAACAAAATGGACAAAATATTTGTTTAGGCTATTCTGGGGTTTAGAGGCAGCATGATTTAATGAAGAGCATTGGCCTCAAAGCCAGAAAGCTCTGGGTTCAAGCCTCACTTCTGGCCCATCGCTTAACCTCCCAGGGCTCAAGGCAGCCTTCAGGACTCTGCTATAGAGAAGGAGCTGACCTGGATCGGGCAGTTTTCTCACCTGGGACTTCCCATCCAAGGATGGCACAAGCCGTTCTAAAGGGCAGTTATATAGCACAGAAAAGGGCAGTTATATAGCACAGAAAATTCTGGGCCTAAAAGACCTGAATTCAAAATCCAACTGAGATTCAGACTGGTTTTGTGACCCTAGGCAAGTCCCTTTACTCTTGGGTACCTCAGATTAATGGAGTTTGGATTAATCTAAGTCACAGAGGAGCCTCCGTCTACATGGACACCAGCTGCTTACATGCCAAGCTTTCTGTAAATTGATGAACTCATCAGTCAGTCAACAAATATCTATTTAAGGCAGCTTCGCAGTGTGGGAGCAGAGGGCAGGCCTGGGGTCAGAAGACTGAGAATCCAGGCTCAGACATGATCTGTATGACTGAGTGAGGCACAGCCTCAATGTCTCCTCCTGTAACAGGGGGATGGCAATAACACTGACCTCACAGGACTGTGGTGAGGATCAGATGAGAGCCCATTTAAAGTGGTACAACACAGCTACTACTTCATCACTATTACTGTCAGCAGCAGCAGCATCCTAAGTTTTGCACATTTGGGGCTGGGCAGTACTCCAAATTTGCACAATACTTAGGATCATAAAATCCCCACCTAAAAGGAGACAAAGCTCATCCTGTAAACAAAGGTATACACTGAGACCTCAGGTAACTCAGCAGCAGAGCTGACTCTTGTTGCTAAGGAAGCTGGAGCTGTTTAGGAATCCCTGGGCCACTAGTGCCGGGCCCCATACGCAGCCAGCCCCATCACCTCCCCCAAGGCACCTTCCCAGCAGTGGCTGGGATGAGTCCCTCTCTCGGTACCTCATCTGCTGC
This sequence comes from Phalanger gymnotis, assembly GCA_028646595.1. Classification (NCBI taxonomy): domain Eukaryota; kingdom Metazoa; phylum Chordata; class Mammalia; order Diprotodontia; family Phalangeridae; genus Phalanger; species Phalanger gymnotis. Next base: position 14,621,007 of record CM053626.1, on the reverse strand, counting down.
AATGCCCTTGATGGACTGGAGCCCAATCGGTCCAGTTTATTAATGAAGGTTAGAAACGGAACGTTGTATCGTTTCATCTGACGGTTGACAGTCATCGTCTGGCACTGAACACCTCCGACTGCACAGAGAACCAGGATGGCACCATCCAGTACTCGCAACGCCCTCTCTACTTCGATCGTGAAGTCCACATGCCCTAAGGAGACAAAAGTGGCTAGTGATGTTTCAGAAGAGCGGCCAGGATGCCAGCCCAGCAAGGGTCCTCTCAATACTTCTGTCTAGGCCCACCTACTACTCTGAGCGGCACTGCAATAAACTCTCCAATTGAATGGACAAATTCTTCAGCCCAACCACAGGGTTCAGAGACGGTGAAGAAGACTCTTAGTCACTCCCTACAGACCTCTCTCTCTAAGGAGGTCACCAACACTTACATCAGTGCAGGCCTTTCCCATCCTGTGAGGGTGAAAGACAGGCTTCTTGATGAGCCATGCTTAGCACAGGGCCCGGGAACCACATAAATGTTCTTTGACAACTAACAGATCACTTTTGGTGTGGACAGCTCCAGAACAAATTACATAAAGATGGGAGTAGCTAAAGGATCTAATCTAATTAATTTAATGGACACCAAATCCAATTATCCTCATACTTTCTAATCCATTTTCAATCACAAGGCAACTATTGGAGGAAGAATATAAGTGTTGGGATTGGTATCCGGAGGTGCCAAGTACCCTGCGGTTTTTGGCAGGCTCAGTCACCTCTCAGCTCCTGGCACAGAACTCAGCACATTATTTATGACTGATTGCCCACAGACACATAGGAATTAGCTGACACGGCACAGTGGACAAAGTCCTGGGCTCTGAATCAGGAAGTCCTGAGTTTGAATCCTGCCTCCCCCATTCATTAACTCTGTGACCAGGGACAAGTCCTGTGATTTCTCTGAAACTCTCTGTGGTACCAAACAACCCAAGCAGGGGCTGACAAAGCCCCATGTAAATGCAGCTGGTGTTATTGGATGACAGACCCAGCTGCAAGGGACCTCAGGTGATCTAACCTGATCCTTTATTTTGTATCTGTACAGAGGCTCAGAGAAAGGTGACTTGACCACATCACATCTACATGTCAAGGACCTATGACTTGGTTTAATCTTTCTTCTTTTTTTTTGGGGGGGGGGAAGACAGGGCTTCAGTGGGGGCTAAGTGACTTGCCCAAGGTCACACAGTTAGTACATGTGTCAAGTGTCTGAGACCGGATTTGAACTCAGTTCCTCCAGACTCCAGGGCCAGTGCTCTACTCACTGTGCCACCTAGCTGCCCCCTAGTCTTTCTTCTTTCACAGAGCACTGAATTATCCTAACGACTGCAAACATAACAACTGTCTGCCCACCAGGTGTGTCTATAATGTTGATGTTCACGTCTTTCCACATGGTATAGGTGGCTGCAGATTGAATAGTGATTCCTCGCTGTCGCTCCAGTTCCATGGAATCCATGACGGCACCAACTCCATCTTTACCTTTCACCTAAACACCAAAAAACATTCAGACTTACGCATGTTCACACACACCACAAAAAAAGGATTCTAACGTGACAGGAGCCTGACTGAGAGAAAACGAAAAAGCTTCTAAAAACGAGATTCACCTGATCCCGAAGTTGCAAAGTCTGGCTTATTCCCAAGGTCAATGAAACAATCGACCTGAACTCCAGGGCACAATAGGAACGATTCTGACCCATCCTCCCCTCTGCCATTCAAAACGCCACTACGGGGCAGCAATCAGCCAGCCCCACACGGGCACGTTGGCACTAAGTTGCAATTTTCTGAGAGATGAAAAGGACTTTGCTGCCAGCCTCTTTGACATACAGGATGACCCTTGTTTGGGGAAATCTGTAACTAAAAAGGAAGGCTGCAACATGCTGAAATACAGAGTCCCAGCATGTCTCAGAATTTTTTCATTCATGTCACCAGAAAAACACCAAAAATCAACATGACCTTTCTTTTTTGTACTTCCCAAGAACTAAGGCTCTTCACTTTCACTAAAATGTAGCTGATGCCAGAGGTAAAAAACGTTTCCATTTGAAAGCATATTGTTTCATTTTTCTTTTTTAGTGGAGCCTCGTAGGCCATGCCTGCAACACAGCTGTCAGAGAAGGTACCAGTAGCCCGCGGCCTTTGGGCCGCTCCTACCTCATGCATCTTCGCTATCCTCCCAGTGTAGTAAAGCACTCGCTCAGTTAAGGTCGTTTTCCCAGAATCGATGTGAGCAGAAATGCCGATGTTGCGGATTCTCTCGTTAGGAACAACTCCTGAACACCATCGGCAGCTCTTCCAATTCACCTAGAAAAACAAGTAGGGTTCAGTTCCACTTACAAGAATATAGAGGCAATGTAGTTGGTAAAGTGGGCAGATGTGCCATAGATATTTTCAGCAAACACGCCCAAACCTTCCTTCGCCACAGGATGACAGAGACCACATCACACAGAACAGGGAGGACAGAAAAGCAGGCCCTGGGCTGCTAGGGCCGACACATGGCCTCACGGGCATCAGGAAGGGACTGAGCCAGATCCCCAGACTTAGCTGGCACCAAGCTGAGGCAAAAGAGAGTGAAGGAAACTCATCCTCCACCGGTGGTACGTGGCAAGGGAGGATTTTACAAAACCATAATAGGCTCCTTATTCTATTAAAACATAAACTCTGAGGCTGGTTTTCCCTTTTATGTGAAGTCATCCTTCATCAGAATGAAAGCACAGATATCTTCCTCTTCGTCTCCAAAGACAAGATGATTCCTTCATCCCACTGACTTTGGGGCCAGCTTCTTCTTACTTATTGGTTACATGTGCCCCACAGGGTCCAATACCCCTATCTTTTTACATGAGTAGCCATCACATCTTACTGAGTGCCTACTATGTGCCAGGCTCTGAGCTGGATGCTGGGGATACAGAACATAATAAACAGGCCCTGTGCTCAAAGAGCTTACCTTCCATCAGGAAAGGTAACAAACACATGTGACTAGATATATCAAATTATATACAAAAGAAATGCCAGGTCATTTTTGGGAAGAAGGTCCTAACCACTTTGGGAGGGGGCAGACCACAAAAGCTTCCTGCAGAAGGTGGAGAGAGAAGGCTTTTGAAGTGAGGAGAAGAGCTAGGAAAAAGGCCCAGAGACAGACAAGCGTGACTTGTGTGAGGAAAAGCCAGAAAGCCAGTTTGGTGGGAACACAGAATGCTGAGAGACAGCTCATATACCACGATGCTGTAAAAGCAGGTTTGAAATGTTTATCAGAAGTTTATATTTAGCATTAGAGTCCATGGGGAAGCACTGGAGTTTCCTGGGGAGAAGAGAGGAGCAAAATGAGAACACCTGATCTGTCTTTGAAGAAAATCACTTTGGCAGCTGTGTGTAGGACAGACTGGACAGGGAAGAGACTTAAGACTGTGAGGCCACTGTAAGTAAGGACATGAACCTGAGTGGGGTCATGGCCATGGCAAAAGGTGGCCTTCTGAAGCCACTCACTGAGAGCAACCACTTCTTCCCCCTAATCTCAAATCCCTCACACATCTCACCATTCCCCACAATCTCCTTCGTCCCTGGGCCACATGAAGAAGTGAATCTTCTACTCGCCAATGTGAAACCCTCTACATGCAACTTGACCTCTTAAAATCCAGCTTCTGACCTCATCATTCCAACCAAACTGCTCTCCCAAGTTCCCAATGATGTCTTAGCTGCAAACCCAGTGGCCTTTTCTCAGGCCTCATCCTTCCAGATCTGCCAGAGGCCTCTGACACTGTTGATCACTCCCTCCTCTCTCCTGCTTCTCCTCATGCCTCTCAGTCTCCTTTGCTGGACCCCCCTCCAGATGACGCCCTCAAATCCAAGGTGTCCCTCAGGGTTCTGTCTGGTGATCTCATCGGCTTCCCTTGACTTAACAGATCATCTCCAAGGATACAGTTCTCAGATCTCAGATGTCGCACAGATCTCTTCAGCAAACATGCCCAAACCAGAACTCATGTTCTCTTTCCCCCAGATCCATCCCACTCCTGACTGCCCTATTACTGTAAAGGTCGACGCCATCTTCCCAGTTCCTCCGGCTCCCAACCCTGGAGTCCTCCCGGATTCCTCACTGCCTCTCACCTCCACACCCAAGCCGTAGCTCCCTCTCTGCCTCCCTCCAGGTCCCCTATTATGTGTTATCTCCCCACATTAGAATGCAAAGTCCTGGTGTGCACGTATGTGTGTAAGTCTGAACGTTAGTTAGCATTTGGGCGAAAAGTAAAGATGGAGGGCCTGATTTTCTTTTTCCTTGTATGTGTAGCCCCAGTGCTTGGCACAGTGGTACACAGCAAACATTTAATAAATGCTTGTTGCTTGATGGACGCCACACGCTCTATAACCCAGTTCTTGCCCATCTGGAACGTTCTCCTCCATCCCCGGCTTCCTGAGCTTCCTTCAAGACGCTATGCAAAGCTCAGCTTCCAAAGGAGGCCTTTCCCAGGCTCTCCCCATCCTCTGCTAGTGGCTTCCCTTCCATTCGCCTTGTGTGCTGAGATTACGGCCATCATTTCTCCTCCCTTCATGCTCAATAAGGGTAGGGATGGGGTTTTTGCCCTTCTCAGGATCTATCACCTTGCCAGGCACTTAGCAAGCACTTGAGAGGAATGCCACTTGAGTGAACAGGCTGCATATGTTTTACACCCCGATGCCCCTGCCCAGCCTCGCTCACCTTAACTAGCAACTGAATCAGTTAGGACATGGGCAATACCAACTCCTGGGATATAAAAGGAGCTTCTCATCAGCACAGGTGACCCCAGCTGGGTGGGCAAAGTCACTTGGGAGGGAGGCTGAAGGCGAGCTCCTGCCAACACTCATGGGATCAAAACTATAGACAAAAAAAGCATCCACCACTTCCCTGAGTATTCAGGGTACAAAATGTCAACTAATGCTTCACCATTATTTACTGTGCCATTCCCAAAGCTTTGGAGAAGAAGACAGAAGCAACCTTTTCAGTAACTGTGGTGATGACAGCTTCAAGGCAGCCCAAGAAAGAGGAGGGCTGATTCCTTAAGTAAAAACACCACATGAACCCTGTGGGGTTTCCTTCATCCCTTTAGACAAGAAACACATTCTTGGATCACGTAGGCCCGAGATGTCTCACAAATCATCCTCCAAAAGTGCAGCACAGGTGGGCTGAGGCGGAGAGCCAGGGAACAGGGGAATCTTCTGGACTCAAAGCCCCCGGCCCCAGAAACCAAGCCAGCGAGTGGACCAGACAGGCCCGTGGCCACCTTCTCTGTCCACCCCCGGAAAAAATAACAAAAGGTCAGTCTCACTATCTCTTCTCTTCTTCCACCCCAAACTTGGAAGTGAAGAAAGAACAGGCAGAGGAGGCGCACAAACACCCACCCTTGCCCCCAGCCTCACCCAAGCACCAGGGCATGAGCCAAGGGAGAAGGGGAGGGAATGAATGATTATCTTTCACAAGGTGTGGGGAGGGAGTGCTGAATTCCAGGCCAAATCCAGCCTCAGACACAAACTGAGTGACCCTCAGCAAGTCGCCAAACCTCTGTTTGCCTCAGTCTCCCCAAGTTTAAAAAAAGGGACGATCATAACAGCACTTGCCTCCCAGGGTCATTGTGAGGTTCAAATGAAATAATTTTTGTAAAGCTCCAGGCAAACAGCAGGTGATATATAAATGCTACAGTCATTGCGGTTATTAAACTTTCTGTTGGGATCCTCAGTAACCCGGCTGGAAAGGTATCCCTAAAAGCAGCATTTACAATTTAGTTACTGTTGCACTACATGACTGTGACAGCTACGAGTTACATGCTTTTTAGCACCAGCTCCGACCGGCGCTTCCGAAGACTTCACCCGGCGGTAATTAGCAACAATGTAACAGGATATTGACACAATACTTTAAACACCGAAGTTCCGATGGTGCTTCGAGGACGTCTGGTATTAGACCGTGTTTTAGTAATAATAACGTTTAGATTTTTGTTGTTCAGTATCTCTGTGACCCCACTGGGGGTTTTCTTGGCAGAGATGCTGGAGTGGTTTGCCATTTCCTTCTGCAGTTCATTTTACAGATGAGGAAACTGAGGCAGACAGGGTGAAGTGACTCATCCAGGGTCACGCAGCTAGTGAATGTCTCAGGCCGCATTTGAACTCGAGTCCTCCTGCCTGCGGTCCACCGCCCCACCTAGCGTATTTAGATGCACTTTGAGTACCAGCTGGCACTTCCAGTGTGCCCGGTCACTAATAACGATACCGGTTAATTGCACATCAAGCCTTCATTGCTAATGTCTACACAGCACTTCAATAACCTCATTTCTAAAGCGCTTCACACGCATCATCTCATTGGTCATTCACAAGCACCGGGCAGGGAGGTTCTAGTGTTACCCCCATTTCACGAATGGGGAAACTGAGGCCCAGGGGGGTTCCGCAGTCTACACCTGGGCATAGCCCCCTCCCCACCTCTCCCCGCCCCCCGGGCCCCACGTGGGGAAACTGAGGCGGGGCAGCGCCGCCGAAGGTCACCCGGCCCGTACCTGCCTCCCGGGCCGAGGCCCGCCCAGCGCCGCCCGGACTCGGAGCAGCCACATAGCGGGGCTGCTGGACGGACAGACTGACCCACTGACCGCCGGCGTCGCCTCCCGGCAGCCGCAGCACCAGACGCAGGCGCAGCAAGAGCCGCTCAAAGTCACGCCGGGCTCCTGTCCCTCACTTCCGGACCGGCGAGGCCGGGCTCGATCACTTCCGGAGCAAAGGACGGCACGGATGTGGGGCCGACACCAAGGTCTTCCCAGAGAGCTCGGGGCTCCGAGCGGTGCCGCGCCCCCTGCTGGACTTGGGGAGCCCTGCAGGCGCGCCGGAGCCGCGGTCCGCTAGGGCTGGGGAGCCGGCGTTACTCAGGGTCCGCCTCCGGGACTGCTGTCTCCTCGGGGATGCCTGGCACCCAGGGCCTGACCCGTAGGAGCGCTTGACTGAGCTTTCCTCGAACGTGCAACTTCAGAGACTTTCCAAGGATGCGCAAAAGGGTGCATCCGGGAGGACAGCTGGGAATACCCCGCTTGCCCATCCCCCTCCCTTCCCTCCTCCTTCTCCTCTTCTTCCCACCTCCATCACCCCCTCATCCAGGGCCCATTCCCTTTTCACTGCATCAGACAGGCAATCAACATTGATTAAGCGCCTACTAGGTACCAGGCACTGTGCAAAGCCCTAGGGGAGACAGGAGCCAGAATTCGATCCAAACGACATTAAGCGCCTACTATTTGCCTGGCACCGTGCAAAGCTCCAGGGAGACAAAAAGTGGCAAAAGACATTCCCTGCCTTCAAGGAACTTACCATCTGGGCGAGGGGTGGGAGACAACATGCAGACAAATACATAAACAGCGAGCTGTGTGCGGGATAAATCCGAGCTAATTAATGGAGAAAAGGCACAGGAACTAAGGGGATGGAGACATGCATAGTGTGGTGGAAAGGGTGTCCTGCTGCTCCTGCAACTTTGGAGAGGCCTGGTTTTCGATGAGACCTCTAGAATTTACCTATTAAAGGCTAGAGACAAGGCTTGCCAATTACTCTACAGATAATCTCATTTTATCCCCATAATGACCTTAGAAGGTGGGTATTATTATTATCATCTCTGTTTTTACAGCTGAGTAAACCGAGGCATGGAGAGATTACATGTCACACAGCTGATAGTCTGAGGCTGGATTCCTGCCTCTAGGTCCAGCACTGTATCCTCTGGGCCACTTTCTATAACTGCATACAGATTATTGATAAGGAAGCCAGTTTCCTCATCTGTAAAATGGCGATAATATTTTGAGCCTGCTTCACATGGTTGTTGTCAAAATCAATTGAAACAACATACAAGATGCTTTGCAAATCTTAAGGTGATGTGTAAATATCACTTATTACGAAGAAGGAAACAGGTGCCGGGAAGAAAGTGGGTCTAAGTCAGAGTTACAGAGAATTTGTAACAGAGATGGCCTTAAATCCAGGTCTCCTGACCTCCAGGATATCCTGTGTCCCTTGCTGGGCTATCCTCAAGATGCCTTCAAGCCCTGATATACTAAGATTCCACGGTTATTTTAGGAACAGTAGCTAAATGCCAGGGCCCTGTGCACCCGTGGGAGCTCTGCTTCTCACACCCCCCGACTTGTGACCGACTCGGTGGTTCTCTTTACAGAAGCGGTGGTTCTTGGCCCAGTCTCAGAACTGGACGCTTGTGGGCACGAGCATCTGCCAGTAACACCTGCTTTCCCCAGAGAAGCTCAGAATCTACATTCAGCCTGCGGTGGAGGATGTGTGGGATGTGGCACGAAGGGAGAGCGGTCTTCAAGGAGCGTGCTGCTCTGCTTGGAAATGGTTTTCTTTACATGAAGCCCAAATCCGCATCCTTACATCTTCCCCGCATTGCCCCTGGCTCTATCCTCTAGGTAGGACCAAGCAAAACAATCTAATAATCCAGCTCACTTGCAAGTTAAGACACAACCCTGGGATGTCGTCGGTCTTCTGAAATGAAGGAGGAACAGTCCTTCACAGCTTGAAAGCCCCTATCGTCATCCTCCTCTCTCCTCCCGCTAAGTCTTCTCTTCATTGCAGGTTCCTTTGGCTGATTCTGGGTCTGAGTCTCTCTAGGATGCTGGGGAAAGGCTTCTGTGAGTCTGCAGGCTTCAGAAAGAATCCAATTAGGACGGGCTGTTTCAGAGCCAAGTCACTGGTTTTATTTTTCCATGAAATATTTGAAGTCTCTGGGAGAAGAGAATGTCAGATACACTCACAAAGGGATACAACCTCAGAGTGCTCCACAGACCACCTGGACAAAATAGATGGTGACTCGGGGAAATAGAGCACAAGCCTGGCTCTGGCTCGTGCTTATGGTAGTGATGGGGATCCTCAATCAGCCACACATCTATTGTGGCTCTGTGCAAAAAGCAGAGAGCAGCTCATGACCTTTTTGTCTACATGATAATTTCATCCTTCCAAAGGGCCAACTGGTAATTGGCAATTCTTTGCTGGGTCTGATTCCCACCAACAGAACGGAATGCATTGTTAGGGTAGAAGTGATGAGAAGCTTGGGAGGAAGGCATCTCTCCTTCCCTGAGGTTGTGGTTTTAAAGGGAGGAAAATTGTCCAGTCTGACAACTATGGACTTATGTGAATAGATCTCAAAGGATCCAGAGGAGGGAAGGGTAGAAAGGAGCATACGGACTTCAGTTCTACAGGGGGAGTCAACAGAAGGATGTTTCTGCTCTCAGGGATGAAATTCTGAAGACACGAAAAGAAACAATTCCAATGATTAGGAAGGAAAAACAGGAGTTTTATCCATGTGGAGATGAAGAGAACTCCCTAGCCAGTTTCTGGAGGGATTTCTTCAACGGCATGATTATTTATTCTTTTTTCCACTTATATGTAAAGATACTTTTTAACATTGATCTGTACAAACTTTGAGTTTCAAATTTTTCTCTCTCTCCTTCTGCCCTCTTTCTAAAACAGTGAAGAATTTGATGGGGGTTATATATGTGCAATCACGCAAAACATATTTCTATATTAGTCAGGTGAAAGAAGAAACAGACCAAAAGGAAAAAAAAACACAAAACACAAAAAACAAAGCGAAAGTAGTGTGCATAAAACGATCTGCGTTCAGACTCCGTCCGGTTTGGTTGTTCGGTTGATTTTTTTTTTTTACTGGAGGTGGACAACATTTGCCATCACGAGTGTTTTGGAATTGTCTTGGATCATTGTTTTGCTGAGAAGAGCTAAGTCATTCATGGTCGATCATCACACAGTGTTGTTGCTGCCATGTACGATGTTCTCCTGGTTCTTAGTAGATGGCTGCTGGCACCAGCCATCGCTGGCTAGCTAGAAGACTGCGGATTCAGTGTCAGAGTAGCAGGCTTCCTGCCCTGTTATTTGGCTGCGGGCTTGGGGATGGACCTGAGACCCTGCCTCTCCTCTTGGGGGCAGAGCCACAAAGAAACTGCTTACTCCTTCCTGCTCCTGCGTACACAGTCTCAGCCCACTCTGATCCCTCCTTGCCCTGACCCACCACCCCTAGGTGAGGTCCCTTCCTCAGTCCACAGTGGATCTGAGACCTGACTCTGGGGGCTGAGTGCCAGAGCTGCCAGTTAGCATCAGCTCCTGCTCCCTGGAGCATCAGGCTCCTCCGAGCTGGACCCAGGACCCCTTCCTGCCCTATTGCACAGCTACGGTTCCTTATTTCAGAAACCATACTAGCTGCACAGTGGGCTCCTGTTGCCAGTGCCTACACCCTGTTCCCCAGGCCCTTACACCTCTGTCTCTGTATGCCAACTTGGGTTAGAGAATGACCCACTATGATTTTTCTTTGGATTTCTCAGTCGACCAGGACTCAGACTGGAACCGTGAGACTAGGTCTTCATGGAGAAGTTGTTTGGGACTGGGCTAGACCGCTTCCATTATCTGGCCTACACTTGCAGACCTCCACTACCTTAGGAGCCAGCATATTTCACTTTTGGACAGTTCTAATCCTTACGGAGAATTTCCTCTGAAACTCCTCCCAATTATTCCTTGTCATTCCTTCTCATTAGATTATTACATTATTATTAGAAGAGCCTCACTAGACTATGACCTCCTTGAGGTCACAAACTGACTTTTGCCTCAGTTCTTGTATCCTCAGCACTTGGGGCTTAACACAAAATGTCTGACTGACTGATTCTAGTTTCTTGGCTTCCTTCAAGACCCATCCAAAATTCCATCTTTTGCAGGTAGTCTTTCCCAGTCCCCCCAGCTGCTAATGCTTTCCAGCTTGAGAATGCTGTTGAGGTTTAGACTGTGGGAGCCCCCTTGAACTTCCCTTGAATCTTCCCACTAGATGAGGCATTTGCCTGAGGCCATAAGCCTTTCATTATTGCTAGGCCTAAAACTGTAGGCTAGGTTACTCTTAACCTAGCCTAGCCCTCCAATTGTCTGGCTAGTTTCCACCCTCGATCCTATCAAAGGGTCTAGGCCTAAATCTGTTACCCTTAACTAGCCTAGCCCTACTTTGTCCAGGTAGCCTTCAGCTACTTCCCACCCTTAATCTTATTCTCTTGGTTCCTGGAGTCTGACCTTATCCCAGTCTCATGAAGCTCCTCCTTAGACTCCTCCTCAAGGCCCTCCCTAAACCCCTCCACTCATCACCCCAGGACCACCCTAGATCCCTCCCACAATCTTTCTGTATATAAGTTTCATCTCGCCTCCATGAAGGTGCTCAGATTCCATCTACCTCAGATGGAATCTGGCCTGCTTGTGAAAACCAGCATCACAAAGGGTGAGATTTCTTAAAACAGCCCAATATGGCGAACCTGTAATAAACTTTGTCTCTCTTTGGCTGTGAGAAGGCTTGAGTCAAATTCATTTGAGCAGGACCTGGCGTATTGGTATTTTGGCATCTCGAGCACCCCTAAAACATATAGTTCCCTGATCTCTTCAGTGCCATCTACTTAAAATATATCATTTGTGCTCATTTGAATGTTGTCTCACTGATCAGACTGTGAGCTCCCGGAGGGCAGGCTTTTGTTTTGTCTTTGAACAGCCAGCACTTAGCACCTTGCCCAGCACAGACCAGGCACCTAATGCCCAGTACCCAGACCTGAACACAGCCATACACAGATTCATCAGGGGAGAGTACAATCCTGGGGCTGTCACTGCTCTCTTTACGGGCATTGTACTTTCACTGCTATGAAAGACTGTGTAGAACAGCACCTGGCATGTAGTAGGAGCTTAATAAATGCTTGTTGAGTTGAACTGAATGTCATCATGTTGACTCACATGGGGTATTTGCTCTACTGAAACTTTGGTTGGCACAGAAACCATTACTTCCACATGCCTTTCCATCCAGTCTTGCACATAAGCCCAGGTGAGGGACCTAACTTTACACATATCTACATTAAAAGCTGTCCTATTTGATTCAATCCATTATTCCAGCACCATGGTTCAGTAGAAGCTATGTGTGCTAAATGCTGTCTTGGATAATTACTACTGTCATCAAGGAAAATCTGGCGGGTGGAATGACCATTGCATTTACAATTACAATTACCAAAGTATCTCTCATTTCTCCCATAAGAAATTTCTCATTTGTCACTGTGATGTTGCCCTTCTTGAAAAAGGGGGCTGCTCAGGGCAGGAACCAAGGCCAAAGAACTTCTTTTATGGGACCTTAGCCCATTTCCCCTCCCCAGCCTGGCTCCCCAAAAACCTGACAGACATCACCTGGTGGGCTTAGCAAAGCTGATTGTCCCCCATAGTAACCCACACTTTGCCCCAAGTCAGGGCTGGCCAAAATGAGGCCTGCAACTTGCAGCCTGCCTACAAGCATAAATTTACCTAAATACTCTCTCTAAATGGCAAATCAAAATACATTGTCTATTGTTTCAATAAAAATGTACAGTTGGACAGTCCTGCCCTCAAATAATGGGACTTTGAAAGGTGGTTGTGGGTGGTGCCTTTGCATACCCAGAATGTCCTATATAACCTTTCCTCACTTCCACCCCTTGGAATCACTAGCTTTAATCAAGGCTTAGCTGCAATGCTATGAGATAAGGTCTTCCATGCCCCTACGTTCCCCCATCCCCTACCCCTCACAATTGGATTTCCTTTATGAATTTATAGTACAACTTTGGTAAGAGAAATCATTCAAAGGTCTTTATTATTAATGAAATAGTGAATCTGTAGTTTTAGAACAATAAAAGTCCTGCACAACCTGGTTGAGTCCCCAATAGTAAAATAAGTTAACATTTCTTTTATTTCTTTTAGCTAGAAATGTTAAAAACAAGGTCAAAGCTAGCCCAGACAAACAACCATTTTAGCACACAGTGGGGCTACTTGAAGGAAGTCACCGTCACTCTGGCTAGTCTTTGCGCTTGTCCATTGAGCTCATTCAAGTACACACACACAAAATGTCCCTTGCCCCACCTTCCCCTTGAGTCTGGTTGTGAGTACGTGAGGTAGTGAGAAAATAGAATGTGAAGACTTAGCAAGGAATATATATGTATTTATCTGTATCTATACCTAAAAATGCTTAAAAATCAAGAAATAGGGAAGTGGAAAAATTCTGAGGCTGTGAGGCTTTGATTACTCAGCCTCTGAGAAAGTTTCTTTTTTTTCTCCTGAAATTTTTTGTTATTTCTCCTAGTTCTGATTCAAAGATTTATTAAGTAAGAATAGGGTCACTGTGACCTGCTTTCCTTTACTGTAAAAGAAAGGAGAGGGTCTCCAGCTTCCCCTCCCCTTGTCTTATTCTCCTTCTTTGATTTATAGATGTCATCTCAGTTGTAATCATTAACTAAGGGAATGGGAATGGGAATTTCTGTGCCTTGGTTTCCTTGCTGTCTAGTTTTTCACACTCAGATTGTAATTCTGCCTCCCAGCCAATGGTGAGAAAGGTCAGAGGTGGGTGGGAATCCTCTCGTTAGGTGTAATTATTGGTGCTTTGCTCCTTGTACTTTGCCTCCCTTGCTAGCTCTGTTCTGGCAGAGGACACCCTCTTCTTGAGATAATTGAATAAAATTTATTTGTTCCCACTCTGAAATTGCTCCTTATTAAAAATTAATATTTTTAATTGGCGAGGGTCTTTCACCCCACATGGGGAAAAATGATCGGCTCAAGTGATGTCTGACTGAGGGGCACTGGTGATAGGTGGGCAGATTTTTGTAGCGTTGCTTTCTCTAAGTTCAGAGTGCAGAGGTGATATGATACCATTAAAAACTCCTAATTGATGACAAGGGAAGAAGGGTATGAAAGCAATTCTGGCTCCTGAGGTCAGAGCTGGTCTTCATGGAGAAGAAAACTGTTTATCATGAACTCATACCATTTCCTTATACGATGACCACAAAGCTTTCCCTCTTCACCCATCCTTTCGAATCAGCTCAGTTCTTTCCGGGCAAAGGGCAATGCCTCCTGACTTCAGGTGATTAAAACAGGCATGTCAGCTGTATCCCACCATAATATTTGTGTGTCAAGGTCAAGAATAACAGAGCTGAAGGAGTTCAGGACCAAGATGACAACTATTGCTTGTAGCCCTGATTATGCCATGGTATCTCCTTTTATAAAAGAGGAAAACTATCTACAAGTACAGAATTGCTGATTCTCAAAGCTATGGGCAATGGAAGAGTATCCTTCCCTAACTTACGACTGGTTGCAAGATAAAAATTTTGTGGCATGTGCAGGAAAATCATTTTTGCCCTATGAAACAAAGAATACATCCTAACAAAATGGGTTAAATTTACCTTCAGATATATATAACTTAGGTTACTGTGACAGTACACCAAAATCAGGAGATATGTAACGGGAACTTTCTAAAGATTTCCTTTAACAGATGGCAAAATGTTTTCAGAAATAAAATGAAAGTAACACGTAAAAATATTAAACTTGATACATTTGTAGCTTGATGATTTAAAAATGTGAAATGCCCATCAGATTACTGACCACATAACGGACAGCTAAAAACTGATGAAGGGAGCATATGAGCACAGGTCTCTGCCCCCTCCCCAACACTGTCACTATGAGAAGCATAGCAATATTTACCTTGAGGATAAAGGTCAAAATGATGGACCCTGTTTCTAACGCTAATTCCAAGGCAGTAAATGAGGCCAAGTGGCTCCTCTGCCCCTCTAGAGAGAGGCATTTCTGGTGTGTCTGAAGAAACAAGCACATGCCCGAGGGGTGTGGGGTGGGAAATCTAAGAAAAAAAAAAGATTTGTATTTGTTACCCTTAGTGAAGAACTTATGTTTCAGGTGGCATAATTGAAGAGGGCATAAAAGTACAGTAAGTGCCTATATGCATCTCGTGGCTGATGGATTTCAGATAATTTATTAATCAAGTTTGTAGAATGTCAACCATATTTAGTTTCTACGTGTCACAAAAAGGTTGGGGAGAAGGCCTATCTGGTGAGAAATACATACCCAAGTGTTATAATTTGGCAGGGGAAATCTCCGGCTCCATGAGCCAAGAGAACACAGCAGCTTAAGGAGAACGGGAGGAAGGTCTATGTGGAATTAATTACATAAAAAATTAGAGCATGTAATGCGACAACCCACAACCATTCACAATCTGAGATAGACTTCTGAAAAATAACCCACCTGACTATGACCACATCAAGACTGAGAACAAAAGAGTGACCACAACAAAAGCGGAGAATACTCCTAAGGTCCAGAGCAGGTAGCTTGTAATACCACTAGCTTGTGTTCAACCAAAGCTTTATTAACACAACTCCAGGCCTGGCAGCCACTGAACAAATATTTTATTTCAAAAGATCTTACTTTCATATAAATTTTATTCGTAAATCATAAAGCTAGACATATGAGCCAAACCTGCTTAAAAGTAGGAACAACAAGGCCACAGGAAAATGAGAAAAGCAAAGTTAGCATTTGAATATCTTTAAGTTTTAGAGTGAGGCGTACTTTTGTTCTGACAGACTGAAAAGAGCTTTTCGTGTTAATGGTTTCCCTCGATGCTGAAAACCAGGCAGTTATCCTTAAGCAGTTACAATGGAGGAGGAGTCCTCAAACCCCAGTGGAGGTAATAAAGCAAGGTGAATAACGAGGCGGAACGAGACCAATCTTGCACTACACAGCACCGTCCCCTTTGTTCAGAACAAAATAACAACGCAAGTCAAATGCACGGAAATTTATTTTTTGCTGGATTTGACAGATGATCCCTTTATGTGGAGATTTTCCTCCAAAGCTCTGGGTCTTCTCCGGCTTTCAATGGATGATCTTTGGTGAGGTCTCTCCCTGGGTAATACAGATATACACAGAGAAACAGATGTGTTAACATAGCCCTGAAATGGTGCCACACTCAGTAAATCAACAGAAGCATCACAGAATCCACTATGACTTCATTCTTTATCTCTGAACAGCCTTAATTTAGCTTCAAAGATTCTGACCTGAGTTTATTTTACTCCACATTAAATAAAAAAGAAGCAGCTGCTGTTTTAAAAGAATATACTGACACCTTACCAGCCATATGCTCTAAGCACCTTTCAGTCCCTGCTCTTTGTCTTGGAAAGTGCCACTGTTAGGATGTCAGCTTTACCCTTCATCCAAAGTCAGCACCTTCTGCTGGTGTTCCAGAACCTCCCATGAAAAGTCTACATTGCCAGATCTCAGTCAATACGATTTTCAAAGCAGGCCAGGGACACTACTGTCCTACTTCGCAATACGGTGTATGTGTTCAAGTGATTCCACTGGAAACGTCCCTATTCTAAAACACTGGTGACTTTCCAGTGCGGAGCTTTCTCCACTAACTTCGACCTCCACCCACCCCAACTTAGGAGAATCTTTATGAACTGCTGTGGCCAAAAAAAGGGCTCTCTGTCACCTGGGGGCCAGCCTCCTGGTGATGGGCCAGCCACCTGGTGACAAGTCTGCCTTTATCACTAGGAAGAAAACTAAGTCCTTAAAGAATTGTTTCAAAATGTGCTAGCACGGGAGACGCTCCGCCAACCAAGGCTCCTCTTTACTTTGTAGCCTTCTGCTCGGTCCAACGATGGTTCTGGGGAGCCTTCCACCTTCTGCAGCATTCCTCCCAACTCCTACAGCCTAAAACAGATTTCTGTGTAAGGCCTTGTACGGCTTCCCAGAGTCGGAGCGTAATTTCACAAGGACTAGGCATTCTCTTTCACTGTTTTTGTTTTTAAAACTAAGTCAAAATGTAAAGTCTAGTCCTTGGTAAAAATAGGTTTAAAAAATTTAAAAAAAGATACCCAAAATAGAGCATAAAATCTTGTCCTCAAAGTAATTCCAAATAATTAAAAACAATTTAGAATCAAATATTTAAAGCCTTCCCTCTTTCTTCTCCCCATCCCTTCTCCACACAGGACTTTCTTTTCCTCCATCCTATACTGTGGGAAAAGAGCATGCAGATGCAAATCCAATTATATTCAGGAGTTCAGCAACTACATGAGTGCAGCATTTTTCATCAGCAACTTTGTCTTATGTCTACAACCTGAAGCACAGAGTAGCATACACTCTAATTTACTGGGACATTCGGTCAGTCAGTCAATAAACATTTATTAAGGATCTACGCCTGGCCAGGCACTGTGCTAAGCACATTCACAACTACTGTTATCTAATTCTAAGCCTCCAATGGTTATTCAAAATGCACAGGCACACACACCATGCAGGCCTGGGGCGGGTACACTCAGCCTGTCACAACAGCCTCACAACTCTGTCACAGCGTAAGTAGTGTATTTTAAAGAGACATACAATTCAGTCCCGTTGGAAATCATTTGTTACCTTTTAGAAATATCTTCGTAGTTTACTGAACTGTCAGAGTGACCATTTCTCAATCTGGAACTTTCCAAGTTTCTCTTTCCTGCCTGAATGAACTTCAGAATCTGATTCTGCCATTCGTCGTTGAAGTCGCGGGCATCAGCTTCATGGGACACACAAGAGACACTGTTAAGACTCGCTGGGCTCCTTGGCCTGACCCCTGACCCCACACTGACCCCATTACTGGCTCTGATTTTTCTCTCCCTGCCTGACAGTTAGGAGTCCTCCTTCTTTCCACTGTGTCCTCATTAAGATGTTCACCACCACCACCCCCCTTCCTTAAATGTCCCTTTTATGTCTTAAATGTGTTGGGAAAATATGCCTATTTACTTGTCACATCAGATGATACCAAATGCTGAAAAGAATGTCCTACCATGTTGTGGCTTCCACCTGAGGGAGCAGCTGGGCACAGTCATTCAACTATTAAAATCTAAACTAAACTCTACTGTTTCTCCTTACCAGAAATGTCATTTTCAAAAATCCCAATATTTATCTCTGTATTTTGACTTAAAATTTTGTTTCTGGTTCTAAGTCTACACAAAGAGGGCACAGAGTCCTGACTGTCCTAAACTCGAACTGTTAATAATGAATGTATATGACAAATCTAGAAATGTAAAATACCAATTTTGTACAGTACCCTGAAATTCACCAAAAATTGCACTTCTACTCTTCATTAAGTAGGTCAGAAGACTTTGGGCTCTCCAAGTTTCCTCCACAGAAAAGAATGGATAATTGCCTCAAAGTGATTGTAGAGCAGCAGAAATAAACAAAAATCGGGGTAAAATAGATGTCCTTCTCAGCTAAGGCAACCTAAGAAGACCCCAGGAAAGACTAGACCTCCAAGGGCAGAGGTTTGGCCTGAAGGACGTGCAAACACCTCCAGGCCCACTCTGTAGAATCAACAAAGGAACCCTGGGGGCAGCAGGGGTAGAGAGGCAGCCTCAGCCTCAGGAAGGTTCACCTCTGAAGGTGGAGGTCAAGCAGAAGACTGAAGGACCAAGCACAGCTGTGCTGACCAGACACATCCCAGGCTGCGGCTGCAGGAAGAAGGAGCTAGCACATGCCTGGGGAGGGCAGTAGCAGAGGCAGGGACCCCTCGGGCTGTGGGCACCTACAGGAAAGCAGCAAACTGGTTTCAGTTCCAGGGCAGAGAGGACAGTTGAAGTTTGGAGCCATCAGAGGAGCCAAAAGAAGCAAAAGCGTTTGTGGGACAGCTTGGCTGGGGGCCCTGGCTGTAGCCTAGAGGTGGAGAGGAGTGCCCAAGGTCACCCTCCAACACACACATAGAACTCAGAAAATAACAGTAACAAGGACCTGAGGTCAGGGCATTGTTCCCCACATCTTGGGACTAGAATTTGATAATAGATACTAAAAATAAAATAAAATAAAAACGAGCAAGTAAAGGAGAAATAACCCAACCATAGACAGCTATTATGGGCATAGAGAACGTGTGGGTTCATATTCAGAGGAAGATAGTAGAGCCAAAAAAGCTACTCCTTTTCAGTGAGAAATGTAAAATGGTCACAAGCTCAAAAGGAGTTCTTGGAAGAACTTAAAAAGAACTTTAAAAATCGATTAAGAGAGATCAAGGAAAAAATAGGGAAAAAAAAATAAGAACAATCCAAGAAAAATCAAGAAAATTATGGAAAGAAAGTCAACCAACTGGAAAAAGGAGGATCAAAAACTTAAATTAGAAAATAATTAATTGAAAACTATAATTAGGCAAGGAGAAGCTAATGATGTTATGAGACATCAAGAAATAAAACAAAATCAAAAGAATGAAAAAAATAGAGGAGAATGTGAAACATCTCGTCAGAAAAACTGACCTGGAGAACACAGAGAGGAGAGAAAACATAAGGATGGTTGGACTACCTGAAAGTTACAATAAAAAAAAAGAATCTTGATACAATATTACAAGCAATTATTAAGGGAAATTGCCCTGAAGTTTTAGAACAAGAAGGTAAAGCAGAAATAGAAAAAATATCTACCAATCACCACCTGAAAGAGAGGAAAACTTACAAGAATACATACAGCCAAGTTTCAGAGCTCCCAGGTTAAGGAGGAAATATTTAAAGCAACAAGAAAAAAAATACAATTTAAAAATCAAGGCGCTATAATCAGGATTATACAAGATCTAGCAGTTTCTGCATCAAAGGAGTGTAGGACTTGAAATACCACACTTCATAGAACTAAAGCACTGGGGTTATGACCAAGGACAACTTATCCGAGAAAGTTAAATATAAACCCAAATGAAAAAAAATGGATATTTAACAAACTGAAAGACTTTCAAGCATTTATGACAAAAAGTGCAAAACTTAATTGAAAATTTGACATATAAGATCCAGGAGAAAGATAAGGTAAACATTAAAGACCAATCATAAGGTACCTGATAAGGTCAAACTGTTTACTTCTTATATGAAGTAATGTTATAAGTATGCTAAGAGTACTCTTCCAACAGTCATAACTATTTGGGTAGTTTGAAAGAAAGGCTTGGGTTGAGCTGTGTATGATCGGGTGAGACTAAAAAATAAAACTGTGCAGGGAGAGGTAAAAAGGAGCCATTATCTCGTACAAATGAGGCATGAAAGGAAGAAATGATACAGAAGAAGCTGGAGGTGGAGAGCTGGCAGGGCTGAAGGCCCACTCTCATTGGGAAATGGGTCAAAGAGAGAACAACATAGACATCTAGAAGGGTATAAAAGTCTTGTAAATTTAGAAAGAAAAAAGAGAGTAAGGGGAGAGGATAAGGGAGAGATTTTTAGAAAGGTGTGTAGGTTAAGAATTAGGAGAGGGAGGAGGTGGAGGTAGGGGGAGAAGATAAGTGAGGGGATTCTGAGAGGAGTGGGTGGGCTAAGTAATAGGAGGGCTAGGAAGAAGGTAAAAGTAAAACAGAGAAGTGAGGAGGGATAGGGTAAATAGGTTGAGAAGGATAGTGAGGAAAAATAGGATGGAGGGAAATACACAAGTAATTATAGCTTAGGATGTGAACGGGATGAATTTACCCATAAAATGGAAATGGACAGCAGAATGGATTAACAATCTGAATTCAACAATATGTTGCTTTCAGGAAACACAATTTTCCTTTTTTGTCATATTAGCCAATCTGTGAGGTAGTACACCAGAGTTGTTTTAATTTGTACTTCTCTAACCAATGGTTATTTAGAACATTTTTTCATGACTAGAGATAGCTTTAATTTTTCCATCAGAAAACTGCCTGTTCATATCCTTTGACCATTTATGAACTGGGGAATGACGTGCATAAATTTGACACAGTTCTCTGTTTATTTTAGAAATGAGGCCTTTATCAGAAACACTGGTAGTAAAAGAACAAAAATGGGTGTTAAACACAGAGGTAAAATAAAGGACTAGAGTAGCAGAAGTAGAAACATAATCTCAAAATTAAAGCTAATTAAAAGAGAAAACTAGGAAAAGTACACTATGCATTACCAATATTATTCAATATTGTTTAGGTCTCATTTCTCAAATGTATAAAGAATTTTTTCAAATTTATAAGAATTATAAGTCATTCTCCCATTGACAAATGGTCAAGGGATATGAACAGGTAGTTTTTCGATGAAGAAATCAAAACCATATAAGATCATATGAAAAAACATTCTAAGTCATTACTGATTAGAGAAATGCAAATTAAAACAACTTTGAGATATCATCTCACACCTATGAGATTGGCTAGAATGAGAGACGTCCTTCAACTGGATAAAGGCGAAACAAGTTGTGTATGATTGTGATGGAATACTACTGTGATGTAAGAAATTATGAGTTGGTTGATTTAGAAAAACATAGAAAGATTTAGACCTATGAAGGAAAGTGCTATCCACACCTCCAGAGAAAGAACTGACAAACAGCAATATGCATTGTGTGGTCTTATGTATATGTATACGTGTGTTTATATTTATAGATATATATGTATATGTATATATATATTTGAATTTGATTATAGCCTTTAGGGGGCTGCGGGTAAAGTAAAAAGTGCTCAGCAGAGTACAAAAGAAAACCAGAAGGAAGCGCAGAAAGGCTGGGCAGCTTTAAGAACAATGTGTAGTATATATGTTTTCTTGCAATGGAAATTTATTGTTTTAAATTGAATCTTCTCAAATGTTCTGCTGTGTACATGGAACGATTTTTTTCTTTTCTTGTTTTGTATTTAAGTTTAGAATAAAAACTTTTAAAAAAAAATTAATAATTTCTCCTCCTTCCTTACAGTGCTATTGTATGGAAAACTCTTTATAAAATGGAAAGCAGCATGTAAATGTTCCATCCCTTATTGATCATGTGAAGCATTCCATTTCTTGAGTGTAAAAGGAGTCAGGCACGTTAAAATGCATGGCACATATTCTGACAGAAACAGTGTGTGTGTTGGGTCTGTCTGTCTGTCACAAGGGGTATATCTAGAAACGACTCTGATACATGAAAGAGGCCTCAACAACCCACACAGCGCCTCCTGGAGGCCAGCTCTTACCTTGGGTGAGACAGAGGCCCTGCAGGTCAGCTTTACTTACATTCACGCATATTGATGAATTCTTGGTTTAACTCCTGGTCACCAGTTTTGTTGTTTTTTAGCCTATTTATGACATGAGCACGGTCATAAATGTGATGACCCACAGCCATCTTCTCTATTCCACTGTCAGAATCTTTCAATGATTTCCGAGTTTCCTTAATCTAAATAATTAGAGAAAATAACAAATCAAAGCCCAATGTATTGATTCTCCTTGGCAGTAGACGAGGTGAGAAGCTCCCATTCACAAGATCACAGATTCTGACCCTGAAGGTCCTTTTCTAGCTTACTGAGTCCAAACCCCTTATTTGAGGGATGAGGTGGGGAGACCGAGGGTTTAAGTGACTTGCCTAAGACTTCGCACAAGTCATAGGTCATTTAGTCCATATTTATAATGTGGACAAAAGGCTTGAAATGGCAAGTCTTCAATAATCTGAGGAAAGTCACAAGTGTCAGAGAAACCTTCCTTCAAGTTGCCAAAAGAGTCACCTGGTGTCCGGGGCAGAGCCAATCCCCTCCCCACCCAGGGTGAGCTGAGCTCAAGTGCTGCTTCCGAGACT
>CM053626.1:14510112-14598154 GCA_028646595.1 Phalanger gymnotis | reverse complement strand
TGGGGGCTGTGTGCTCCCAACTGTCTTTTGGGGGCAGCGATATTATTTATGAGTTTTTCCCCCATTCTTTTGGTACAAAATAAAACCTGTAGGTAGAGAGTTGGTATGCTTAACTTTGTCATGGATCCCTTTGGCAATTAAGCCTACAGACAACCCCTTTTCAGAATCATGTTTTCAAATGGTAAAAAAAAAAAAGCCCAATTTCAATTAGAGGTTAGTGAAAATAAAGTAATTCTTTTTCCATCCAAGTTCAAGTACCTCCTACAACCTATCCAGACTTGAAAGTCCATGGGCTGCAAGTTTAAAAGCCCTAAGACAGAGCCTTGTCCTGTCTGCAATCTCTGGGTGTGCCCAGTCTGTTCAAACAGCAATTGCAGACTTATCTTCTTCCAGACCCAGAGATGCAATGGAAAAGGGACAACATGAAGATAGCCTGTCCTAGATGGGCCACGCATTAACCAATTACCATACTTTGGAAAACATTGGTTAATGCGTCTTGAGTGATCTCTCTCCTCCGTCAGTGACAGGGTAGAATGTGGTGGTTTCTCCAGCACTGCGTTTTTCGTATACATGGAAACAGAGAGAGTGGCCCATCTAGGACAGACCCAAGTGAGTGCCAGTTTCATCCACAAAGGTTCTTGGGAAGATGACACTCACTTGGGTCTCAAGCCAAGATTTCTGTAGACTTCTTTTTCTCTTCTGCTGATTTGTGTTGTTTTAGAAGAGGACTGTCCTGGCTAACGTGCCATCCTCTCCCATGGTAGCATTTCACTCATAAGTTTGTACTCTACAGCATTCCTGACTCTGGTGGTCATCTCTTTACCCTTTTGGCAAAAAGACCAAATGTCTCTTGATTAAGGGGCTTTGAGGGCTTTTCTGACCTCCTCCTTGTTGTTCTAACACTTTCACATCAGTTAAACTTTAGAAGGTAATGGTCATTAAGGCCAAAACCTTTGCCTTTTCTATTTTCTACTTCTCTGAACAAGTGTTCATTGTAATAGATTAGACTGCAGCAATGGCACTTAGTTCCATCTTTTCATTTTTATCCCTTCTTGTATTCTGAGTTTGCCTTTAACTCTGTATTTGACTTTCTTACAACAGATAATAAATTCTTGATCCTACTCTCAGTAACCACTCATTTTTAGTCAGTTTTTTGCATTGTTGTTCAGTGCTCACTCACCGTGTTCAACCTCTTTTGACTTTTGGGACAAGGTATTCACAGTCTGGAGGCAATAAGGCTTCTGATCAATTGGTCAGCTTCTGGCTTTTCATTTCTCCAATGTCACTAAGCATGAAAGTATCAAAGATGAAAGGTCTTTTCAAGGACAGAGTCACGAGACCTGACAGCTCTGTCTGCCACTTTACTACCTGTGTGACCCTAGCAAGTGATCATGACTCTACAAGCCTCAGCTCCCCATCAGTCAAAGGAGAGGGCGGCATAGATAACCTCTAAAAAACCACTGAGCACCAGTCAAGGCCCTATGACACTGAAAGAAATAGTGGCCTACGAGCTGCCATCCTGAGAAGAGAAAAGGGGAATCAGCTCTCCCAATCTAAAAGATCAAGCAGAAACATAGGCAGAAGGAAATACAATACTGTGGCACTTCTGACCAAGAGGTGCCCCTTAAGGAGCCTTGCCTGGAAGTATAATGTTGACTTCAGCCTCTTAGATGTGCCACAAAAAACAAATGACCTCATGGTTACCTATATTGAAGAACTGGTCATTTCCAGTATTGACTATAACAGTGAAACAATCCTTCCCCCTAATCATAACTGCAGCATGCTCTGCCTGGATAAGCACAGTGAAGAAGCATTGAAATGATAAAATTATAAGTGACTAGAGCTTTGGAAAGATAGAAACTTGCATCAGAGATGAGGAGACTGAGGCCCAAAGATTTTAAGTGCCAAGAGTCACAAAAGGAATGGAATTTAGGGCTCCTTACTCTGGCGCGCGTGCGTGCGTGAGTGTGTGTGTGTGTGTGTGTGTGTACACACACACATTCCATTCATTCATTAGACAAGCATTTATCAAGTATCTAAATGTCAGGAAAAGATAAAAATGAAAGAGCCCCTACCCTCAACTTCTACCTTTACTGAGGTTGGTAAAAACCGATCGTAGAAAAGTAAACATAAAAAAGATTCAAAGTAGATACAAAGTAAGTTTAGGGGAGCAGAAACTGAGGTGGCTCAGGAGAGGCTTCCTGGAGGAGGCACATTCTCAGAGAAGCTCTGATCGTGGGAGGTGGAAGAGCCAAGGAGACACAGTCGATATATGCGGGTACAACTCTACAAACACACGGAGACAGGAAGTATTGTGTCTCCAATGTTTCTCCCTACAACCTCACAAGGAGCATTTGAACTTTACCATTCCTGAGTCTCTATTTCACCTATGATGGCAACCATGGCCACAGCTTTAGGACCTAGGGAGGTAAGGAACAGTGGAGCAACAGAGAAGGGAGAAGATCTGAGCTGGCTGTGGGACCTGGAGCTCCTTTCTGAAGGAACTGTTCTCTAACAGAAATGAAACAGGGTCCCACAGACTAGAGTTTGACAGGGGAAGCCTGTCTAGGAGGGAAGGGGATGCTCAAGAATGACATTCCGAAGACACAAAGAAAAATCATTTTAGAATAATTTTCTAATTTTTATATTTACGAACATCAAATAAAATGAGAACTTCCATCCATATACACAGCAGAACAGAAAAAATACATGAAACTGTGAATCTCCAACATATTCAGCTTTGTTTTCTTTTTAAATATATAGTGCATTCAGCCCGTAACTTCCAAAGCTGTCCTGCTTGTCTGCTGCCTTTTGGTCTTTCCTTCTGCCCTCTTCTGTGCATTTTATAAAATACCCAATAAATCTTTTTTCTTTTTTTCTTCTTTTTTTCAACAACCCTTACCTCCGACCTTCCCCTTGAACTGAAAACCCAACCAACCCAATAATAAGTACCATCAGGCAAAACCAAACTCCCACCTTGGCCACGTCTGAAAACGTATGCCTTATTCTACAACCTGAGTCCATCACTTCTCTCTCAGGAGTGGGGCTAGCATGTTTCATCACGAGTTCTCTAGAATCACCGTTTGGACGCTGAAATAATCTGAGTTCTGAAGTCTTTCAAGATTGTTTGTCTTAATGATGTTATTATTGTATTAAAGTTGTTCTCTGGGTTCTACTCACTTTGCTGTATGTAAGATAGGAAGACCTAGTATCTCTCTCCCCCTTCTCCTGAAAAGAGAAGCGGGGGAGGGAGAGGAAAAGAAAAAAGAGCAAATGTCTTCATTTTCAAAAAAAAGGGGAACAGAGAGTCTGCAAACTATGGGCCAGTGAGCTTTCTGGGAAAATTCTAAAACAGATTAAAGAGAAGGCTTCCAAGCATGGCGGAAGTGGTGATGACAAAGAGCCAGCATGACCTCATCAAGGACAGGTTGTATAAGACTAACCTCATTTCCTCTTTTGAAAGACTTGGTAAACCAGTAAATGAAAGGAGTGTTGTGGATATAATTTACCCAGCGCCCTTCTTAAGAAGCCATTAGAGAGATACAAGCTAGACAATAACATGGGCTTCACAACTAGGTGGCTGGGTAGAGTCAGAGTTGTCATTAGTGGTTTTGTTGTCCATTTAACTGGGCCTGCAGAGTGCTATCCTAGGGGTCAGGCCCCAGTCTTTTGCTGGTTACAGCTTTATCAATGTCTTAGATAATGCTTAGCAAATCTGCAGATGACACAACCTGGGAGGGGTAGCTAACACCCCAGATCACAGAGCGGCTAGACTACTGTGCTAGACTATTATGCTAAATCTTATTACATGAAATTCAGTAAGGACGTGTAAACTTGGTCACAAAAACTCAACTTTACTTCATACAAGATTGGGGAGCCGTGGTTAAACGATAGTTATTCTGAAAAAGATCGGGAGGCTTTAGAAAGCACAGCTGGCCTGCATGGCCACCTGACTGGCTTTCACCCACTGCAGCTCAAGACTCCCAAGCTCAGGGTATCCACAAGCCTCAACCTTTCCCAGAAACAAGGACAATACGTGCGTGCCACCATGTCCAGCTGACATGGACTCCTTCCTATTGTTGCTACAGCCATTTTCCATGACCTTTCAGATATTCCTGGCCCTGGCGTGGTTCATCTGGGCCAGGCTGACTGAATTCATTAAGGGAAAATTAGGTACTCTCTCACTATTTTTCCTTCCTTCTCTCCATGTTAGTTATTTTTTCTGTCCTTTCTAGTGTGAAGGTCATTCTTTTTGTCAGGCAAAACAAGCCATTTTCAAGGACTGATGCTAAGGGGGATGATGAGGCAACAATGTGGCGCGGTAGCCAAAAACACTAACCCAATCGTGTGCTGTATTCAAAGCAGCATCCTTCCAAGAACTGGGGGATCCCAGTCATACTCACTCTGCCCTAGGCAGACTTCATCTGGAAGACTACATTCAGTTTAAGACTCGACATTGGTAATCTAGAGGGCATTCACGGGAGGCTGACCCGGGACAGTAATAGTTCCAGAGTCCACATCACAGGAGTCGTGGTTCAAAGTAATGGAGATGTTTAGACTGGAAAAAAGATGACTCCCAGGGGACATTGGCATTGTTCTTCACATATTTAAAGGGCTTTCATGTCAAGAAGGGACTAGACTCACTCAGCTTGGACCCAGAGAACAGAACCAGAAGCAAAGGGTGGAAGCTGGAAAGAGGCAAATTTAGGCTTAATGTCAAGAAAAACCATCCTACCCTTGAGAACTATCTCAGACTAGAGGGATGGCAGCTCCCCTTCTTTGGAAAGCTTCGAGCACAAGCTGGATGACCAACGGCCTTGTCGAGTTTATCGTACTAGGGATTCCTTTTGTACATGGATGATACTAGAAGCCCTTCTAACTCCCAATTCAGTGTGCTGGATAGAGCAAGCAAACACACTCTCAGGAGACTGAGTCATAGACTTGTATGCAAGAAGACTTGTATTCAAATTCCGCTTCTTGACATTTCCTTCTTCTAAGTTCCTTGGGCAACCCTAAGACTGATCTACTAAATTATCTATTAAATTTAGCCATGGAGAGGCCCTGACACTGACCGTTTCTTTTCCTCACGGTCCAGTTCAAGTTTTCTTGGCTCCTTTGGGTAGAGAGGCTCTTTGTGTGAGCAATTCTGATACAACTTTATTATTTTCAGTTCAATGAACCACTGAGGAGCTAAATATAGATTTAGAGTTAGGGAGAAAGTATCTCTTCTTATTTTCAATAGCACACTCCAAAAGTCATACTTAAGCAAAACTTTAACAAAAGGCAGTAAAATAAGTTGTGCTGACATTTATGGAAAATCGGGAGAAAAAGGTAAAATAGTCACGACCTAGAATTATTGGCCTTCAAGAGGTGGAAGGGCCTTGGAGGCCAGAACAACAATCCTCTCTACATCATTCCAAACAAAGGTGCGTCTATACTTTGCTTCAAGGCCTCTGATCTGGAACAGCCAGCCCATCAGCTTCTGAGCGGCCCCACATTTTGTAAGGACCCCTCAAGATTCAATTCAATGAGCATTATTCAGTATCTATACTATATAATTAAGGGAATGTGGGAGCACTGATGATAATACAGTCCCTGCCCTCAAGCTTACATTCTAAGAGGGGGAGATGCAACATTAAGCAAGTAATCCAACACAATCTATTTTGAGGACAGATAGATCATTAATAACTCAAAGGATCTTCCAGAATATAAGTACAGAGACACCTGTCACCAGTGGGCTGGCCACCTGGTGATGAATTCACTGGTCATGGCAACCAATTAAACAAAGAAAAATACGAAGAGGCCTTTAGTCCTACCAGGCACCTTTTTGTTTCTGCATTGATGGTTGGAGTGGAAGAAAGGTGCCAGGGAATAAAAGAACTAAGAATCATACAGATTTTAGGCACTCTAATAAATAATAAATTAGTCCATTCGTGCTCTGTATTATATGTGAGTTCTGTGTCCAACAGTCAGTTGAAGAAACAGAATTGTATAACTCTTAAAAGCTGATGGAATGCAAGAACGGCTCACAGGTTCTCCTTGAGGAGGTGACTAAAGGAGCTGGTGGAGTCGGCTTTATCAGGCATCAAGAAGCAACAAGAAACATTTAACGGGCCATTATCTTATCCTACTACTATGGTGTTTGTGGCAAATATTTGAAAAATGATCATAGACGGAAAATTGTAACTTGCATGTTAACATCTGTTACAGAGAATGAAGAGAAAAAGAAATTTTATTAAGAACCTGATAAGACCTTCTTCCAATTAAATCAACACATTCTTTGATATTGAGTGACTTCAAGGCATAAGCAGGCCTAAGGTAAGGTCTGTGCCTACTGTATGTTGTAAAGTAAGACTCAGGCATAAACACAAGACTGGCCAAAGGCTTGTGGACTTTCTTCAAGAAAAGAATGGGGAGGTAACTACCAAATCGGGAGTCTCAAACAAATGGACTGATTTTATTTTAACAAACAAGAGTCATTCTCAATCAACCTGGGCTTAATCAAGACTACTGACTTCTGCTAAAGAAAAGTTCAAAATTAATCCATAGCTCCAAAGAATAAAAATAAAAGGTATGGTGTGCTATTAAAACAACTGCAATATGACTTATACCTAAATGAGTTATTAATGCTCTCAAAATGGGAAATTAATGGAAGAAAGGACATTTACAGCAATTTTAACAATTCCATACAGAACATTTAACTGATGTAAAATGTAAATCAATGCCCCTGGGAGAAGAAACTCCAAGTAGCCTATAAAACTGCTTCAGTCCACAAAAGCTCAATCACCCTCATGCTCTGCAGTATGTGAGATGGCAGTGAAGGGCTACACCAGCGTAGAATTTAAACATGTTTGAAAACTTTACTGAAAAGGACATTGGAAGAGTATGAGCAGTGGCATGGGCACCTCATAAAAACAATGAGAAATAGTACAAAGCACAACTTTGAGTAACGTAGGATAAGAGACACAGCTATGCAATGTCACCCACGTTAAATTGAAAATGCTGAATGAGACACTCATTTTTTTGGGGTGACAATCAGGGTTAGGTGAGTCACCCGGGGTCATATAGCTAGTAAGTATCTGAGGCCACATTTGAACTTAGGTCCTCCCAAATGGAGAGCCCGTGCTCTATCCACTACCCCACCTAGCTGTCCCAATACACACTCATGTTAACATTTTAGACCCTGACATATAAATAAACAGCTACATTCATCCTTATGTATAATCAAGGTTTATAAACACATACTCTTTTATAATGGCAAGATTAGTAAACCTTGGGTTCTCACTGAAAAAAATTGAAGCTCCCTTCTTTTAATAACATTAGGCTTGTCTAATTTGGACCTACACCCCTAAAGGTCACAAGCTACTGATGGGGTGGCTCAGGCCCCAGCCCTAAGATCGTGTGCCTGGAAGCCTCCCAATTTCTCAGTAGGCTCCTGTCTGAGAAACTTTTCTGTTGTTGCAAAATAAATTTCCTTATCAGGACAGAGAGGTGATGTTTGGCCCAAGGACTCTCCCTCAGGTCAGATCCCCAAGGTCCGTCCCTCGATGTCTGGTATAGTTCCTCCATTTTCCCATCTGTAGCTCTCAAAGACACTTGGACCCCTAGATTACCTACCAGCATCTTTGGCATGCGTTCTCTATATAAGCCCCAGCACCCAGAACCTCTTGCAGGTTCCCTAAGGACGCCCCCCGCCCACTTTTGCTAATGCATTACAATAAATTTTTTGCCACTTGACTAAGAGAAGACTTGAGTCTGTGAATTCATTCTAGGCAACTCTGCCTTTGCATTCTCAGGGTTCCAGCACGCCCAAACCTCTTCAACACCACTGCCAGACTTATACCACCAAGAAATCAATGGAAGAAAAAAAGGATTTCTATGTACAAAATTATTTATAGCAACTCTTTTCATGGTAGCCAAAATTAAAAGCATAAAGGGCTTTCCTAATGGAGAATGGCTAAACAAATTTGATTATATAAATGAAAGGGACTATTACTGTGCCAAAAAGAATGATGAAATGGACAATTCAGAGAAAACTGAGAAAAGCACTCTGTAGCAAAGCAGAGAGAAGCAAGCAGAACTAGGAGAACAATTTATACAATACCATTATTAAGAAAGAAAATTTTTGAAAGATTTTTGATCAACACACACCACAACTCCTGCCAGAGAAGAGATGAACTTAAAATGCAGAGAGCAAGAGAGGAATATCTTGAGACATGACTAATATGGAAAATTTGCTTTGGTGATCTATCCATGTATGTCTTTCCAAGGCTTGGTTTTTCTTCTTCTTTTTCCTTTAAATTTATTAATAGGGCTGGGGGTGGGGGGAGAGATGGTTTAGTGGACAGATCATAAAGGTAAAAATAAAAGGGAAAATGTCGAAAAAAATCATGAGTAGCAATGTTATCAAAGACACCACATTCTGAGAGACTGGGCACCCAAAACCAAGCCCCACCAGCACATCAATTTTATCATGGTCATTTTCATAAATCATAAAGATGTCTATGTATTATTTCATGTTCAAGATTGATTTCTGTGTTAATAAGATTGTAAACAAGTTCTTAAAAATTTGAGGCTTGTCTAATTTAGTTGCTCACAACACAGTTTGATGAATTTTTGTATTTAGACAATCTGAGATAATTTCCCAGCTATATTAGTAAACTGCAATTTATGACATTAAATTCTGATTGAGTTTGAAAATTCTTTTAAGAAGTGGCATAAAAAATTCTCTTATTTACTTTTCAGAAGATTACTTTGATTCAAACACAATTAATCCTTATTGAAAATCCCCAACCTTACCAAAGGATCCTGATGAATTTTATTAGGAAAGCAATGCTTGAGGCAGCTAGATGGCTCAGTGGATACAATGCTGGGCCTGGAGTCAGGAAGACCTGAGTTCAAATCCAGCCTCAGACACTTCCTAGCTGTGTGACCCTGGGCAAGTCATTTAACCTGTTTGCCTTAATCCACTGAAGAGGGAAACAGCAAACCACTCCAGTGTCTGCCAAGAAAACCCCCTAAGAATCACAAAGAGTAGGACGAGCCTGAACAACTGAACAAGGTATACATGTGGCAGCACACACAGTCACCCTCCTCTGTACCCTTCAGAAGGGGGATAACATCTCAGCATTGGCATTTCACCCAGAGTATTTTTAGCACTAGTCTCCGAACAAGTTCCAGGAACTCTAAATCGAAGTCACCTGTTATAAAGGCTGAGTTTTTCCACAGCAGACAAAGCTCATTTCATGTCTGTCTATCCTGGACAGGCCACCTCTCGACCCATTACTTCTCAGTCACAAGTGATCATTAAAAACAAAGCATAAAAGTGAAAACAGGAAAACGATCCACTCTGTACAGAAAGGTGATTGGGAATCAGAGTTTCAGAAATCAAAGGCCATCCACGAGAGGCCTAATTATTTTTAAAATGCTTGGTTGGGTTATTTGCTTATTTTTGTTACTTTGCAAAAGAAATTCCTCTAGTAAAAGTACCATTTAAGGATCTGATTTACGTTTTTGATAGAATGAAGCTTAACCTCTCGGCAAACTGATTTTGTACTAAAAACTAAAGAACTAAAAACAGTACTAAAAAATAAGCAAGGGGTTTACAAAGATTCAAACCAACTTTCCTTCTCACCAGCGCTTACGTCTACTTTCCAGGCTATGGCTGTATCATTTGTCACAGGCCTCTCGGAGCATGGCACAGTGCTTGGGACGGCTGGCTAGTTCCCACTTTTCGAGGACAGAGGTAGGAGGGGGAGCGGTCTCTCTCTAATGTCCTAGAAGGAACTTTTGACCTTTTCCCCCCACCATCACAAGGCAAATGGTTCGAACCACAGGCTCCCCAGCCAACCTGAAAAGAGGGGCGACAGGGCTTAGCCCTGTGCTCTGCACATAGTATTAACTGAGTGACTGATAAGGGCCAAGTGTCCCAGAAACAGCACACAGAAACACGGAAACAGAACACAGAAGTGTTCAAGAGTATGTGTACCCAGCCCTGGAGGGACAGTAACAAAGCAGACCCAGACACACTCCAGGGAGGGGGAAACTACGTGGTCTGGCCCAAAATTTGTGGGAGTTTCTGAACCCAATCTTCTAAAGGAGTATTGAGATTTCCTCCTCAAGGAGATTTTTTTTGTGTTTCGTTAGATATCTTATGTGTGTTTGTGGAGGGTTGTTTTTGTTTTTGGTGGGGAAGAATAAAGACTGTCTCATACCCCACATGTGTATTGTTACCTTGAATACTTACATGGGCATGTTTAAAGGACATTTTTGTCCACATCTGTGGGGACACAGATGATCTGTAGTCAAAGATTTTCCCACATTTAACTTGGGGGAAGGAGGCAGGGGAATATATGACAAACCAGAGTTATGATTTTCTTGGTACAGCAAAGATCTGTCCATGCCAACTGTGAGGCTTGAGGCACTGAGACAGGAACTATTTTTTAAAATCCCCAGTAGAATTAAAATTCCAAACAAGATTCTAAATCCTATTTAGAATGACATTTCTAAATGTTGCATTTCAAGTGTGTTAAAAAGAAATCATAAAGTTCAATAGCCACAGTGCCCTGCACAGGACTGTGATGCCAGCCTCATCAGGGCTCATTCTCACTCCTGAGATCTGATCCACAAACAGTTTCCATCACCCAAAGCAGCTCCCAATCCATCCTGCTCAGATGAATGCCAGTTTTAGTTCAGGCCCAAATGTGATCAACACCTCGAGAGTTGCTAAGCATGTTGGCAAGGGCTTGTTTTCACAAGGTGAAAGGAAAAAACCCTAAGGACCAACTGAAATAGATTTTCTGAGGACAAGAACACCCTTAAGACTCCAGGACTCCTTTTTTCAAAGCCTCAGCCTGCGCCCCCAAAGGTTTCTTTTTACATTCTTATAGTCTTTCACAAGCAAACACACTATTATTTCACTAGAGGACAAAAATAAAGCAATAGCTGGTGAGGCCTTACCTTGGCCCCGTGTCTCCCATGACCATTCATCTCAACAAATCTCCCCCGACCATGGTCACCCCTGGAAAAATGACCTGTTTGCCCTTCGACTTCCTCAGACCACCTTCTCCTCCCTCAGACCACCTTCTCCTCTGAACTTTCTTCTGACATGTTCTGTGTAGAATCTTTCTTACCTTCCTTAAGGCCGGGTGTTCTACAATCTCATCTTTGCATCACCAGCCTCTAATACACTTCATACAGTCACAAGCCCACTTAAAATACTTGTGGAATTGAATAGCAGTCACTGATAAAGCAGTTTTCTGTTACTTTGACAAATTCCCACCACTTGTGACTGACCGATGTGAGAGACAGATCTCCACAGCTCTACAAGAAAATGGGGAGGTCCCAACATTCCTCTCCCCTCTAATACCTCAGGCTGGTCTCAATCAGGAGATACACAGATCATTAGTGGGTTGAACCTGCCTGCGCCAACCCACTCTTCCTTTGGTGTTCAGAGTGGATGACTGCACTCTGTGTGTTTCTAAAATGGGGAAGGGTGGTGGAAGAGTATATATCTAGTGGTGCATCACAAGGATTCAAAAAGCTAATACACGAGATCCCTCAGATGGGAAACGGAGGCCTGAAAGCTGAACTGACTCGCCGGTGGTCCCGTAGGAAGTAGCAGAGCCATGCCGCAAACCCCGACTCCACTGCCTCCAGAGAGCAAAAACTGATGAAGGGAACAAACAACAGAAAGCATAGTGGGCAGAAGCCCTACGAAGAACAAAGTGGTGAGAATGTGTGTCCACATAAAGGTAGCTGAGGGCCGCCCCAAGAGGAAAGGTGTCCTACCACTCAAAAGGAAAATGGGCTCATCCCCAAGGTCAGCTCGGGGCTCTCACAGAACGCTGGTGACCTCAGGAGAACTCAAGGAAGTCTTCGTAGTGCCCCACCCCCTCCCCGGACTCTTGGAAGAATCTGCTGGGCAGATTTATGGGAGGATGTGTGTGGGAACTGTCCAAGATAAGTATGCACGAATGGACTGTAGTTTACTGGACAGGCGGATCCAGCAGAGGTAGTGGACATGTAGACAAGTGAGGGACTCGGGGCTGTCACAGTCAACAATTATTTTCACCTGTGAGGGACCAAAAATTCAAACCATATTTAAGACCAAAGAAATTACATTAAAAAAAATCAGTTCCTTATTCTGAAAGGTAGATAACTGAATAGTGGTTGTAAATAAATGAATGATGCATCTTCTGAATGGCTGAAACACAGGCATTACTGACACCCAGGGAGGCAAAATGGCAGATCAAGATACATGAAGACACTATTTTGGGAGCACTAGGACTCAAGGAGACCCTTATAAAACTGAAACTGTGGCCCAGAAATTAAGTTTATGTCATTAGTATGACCCAACTTCATTTACTGGAAAACTTATTCTTGGAGTAGATTCTTTTCAGGTCAGTGTTGGGCTTACTGATTAGGTGGCATTTCATTAACTATGGTGTTTCTATACCAAACATTCAAGGTGCCAACCCATGTCAACTACCCTCCACAACAAACTTCAGTGGCTCTCTATTATCTCTAGGACACACTGTAAGCCCTTCTGGTCTTGTCTATATTACACCCCTCCCCCCCTTCTTTACCCTTCATTTGTGTCCCAGCCTTTCCTGGCTTTGCCCACAGGCCCCAACCCACCCTGCCCCCAACCTAGTCTCCTTGAAGATTCAGCTGATGCTCTACAGACTATAAAGTATTAAGAGAGAGAGAAAAAAACCAACGCTGCATATAAACAAACAGTAGTGAGGTGTGTGGTCTACAAAGGCTTCCAGGGCTGTGAG
The DNA here is from genome assembly GCA_028646595.1 of Phalanger gymnotis. Taxonomy (NCBI): domain Eukaryota; kingdom Metazoa; phylum Chordata; class Mammalia; order Diprotodontia; family Phalangeridae; genus Phalanger; species Phalanger gymnotis. The sequence goes on along the minus strand of CM053626.1, from coordinate 14,585,372 downwards.
TCTGTCATGATGATTTCCCCTGGTGCTTATCAAACATTTCTCTACAGCAAACAGAAGGTGATTCCTCTGTTCACTGATGAGATGAGCCCACTGCAGGGCTCCGCAGATCACAAACATCTGGGCGCTCGAATGTGGCCAGCTCCTCCAGGGTGGCACCCCCGGCCTGTGAGGACTTTTCTAAAGCTGATTTGCGCTCCTCTGGAGTTTCTGGAGTCAGAGCGCATGTGGAGACCAAGTGCCCAGAGCTTGTATTTTGGAAGGAACAAAGCTTCCCGGCTCTTCTAAACGATCCCCTCAGTCTTTCACAGCCTGACTCTGTCTGACTCCAACACCTCACAATGTTTTCCAGATTCAACGGTGTCCAGCCTCCTCCCGAAGTACCCTCCCCAGTGAGGCAAAGGCCCAACGCCTCATGCCACATCCCACGTAGAGGTTCGTTTCAGAGCCACCTCCCAAACGGCCCTTCCATTTCTACTTGGTTGATCTATGGTAGATAATCCTTCCAGGACTCATGGTACAGAGGCAGCTTGGAAGCAGAGCCCCATACTGGGCTTGGGAGTCAGGAAGACATGAGTTCAAATCCAGCCTCAGACACTTACTAGCTGTGCGATCTTGGGCAAATGTCTTCACCTCAGCCTGCCTCAGTCTCCTCTTCTGTAAAACAGGATAATAACAGCACCTCCCCCCAGGGCTGTTGTGAGGACCGAGTGAGCCAATAACATAGGTAAAGTGGTTTCCTTAGAGCGCTTGCTCAACAAATGTTAGCTACAACTATTAGTAAAGTGTGCATTTAATGGTAAGCACACTAAAGCAGATGATGTCACTAAGGCTTTTCTCATTCCTACCGAAAGTGCCCAAAATCTCAAAAGGAAGGAAGGAGAACTACCAGAAGAGTCTGGGCACGGTCCATGGTCTCTTCTGATGCCCACTCCACACGGTGCTGGTTCAACTTCATTTTTTTTAAAGAATGTTTTTATTTTTTCTCAATTACACATAAAAACAGTTTTTAACTTTTTTATAATTTTTGAGTTCTACATTCTCTCCCTCCCTTCCCACTCTTTGAAAAGGCAAGCATTTTGATATAGATCAGGGCTGTCCAAAATGTGCACAGTGGGATTTATGCGGCCCGCCTACAAGCACAGAAAGTTACATAAATGCCTTAGTAAATGAAGCCGAACTACCACAGAGATCTCACTAAAATGGCAAATCAAAATATACCATCGCTTCAATAAAAACCTAAGGTTGGACGGCCCTGATATAGATTATACACGCGCACTCATACAAAACATGTTTCTGTATTAGCCATGTTCCAAAAGAGAACACCGACCAAAAAATAAAGCCCAAGAAAAATAAAGTTTAAAAAGCATGCTTCAAAGGGATAAAGTGGGCAAGTCACTTAATCCCAATTGCCCTGCCTTTCCCCCTCCAAAAAAAAAAAGTATGCTTCAATCTGCATTCAGATTCCCATCAGTTCTTTGTCTGGAGGTAAAGAGCATTTTTCATCTTGAGTCTTCTGGAATTGTCTCAAATCACTGTATTGCTGATAACTGTCATTGACAGTTGGTCATCACACAATGTGCTGTTACTGTGTACAATGTTCTCCTGGCTCTGCTTACTTCACTTTGTATCAGTTCATGTAAGTCTTCATTCCATCACAATCATATACTGCAACTTGTCTGGCCATTCCTCAGTTGATGGGTATCCCCTCAATTTTCAATTCTTTGCCACAACAAAGAGATTTTTTTGTACGTATAGGACCTTTCCTTTTTCTTTGATCTCTTTGGGATACAGACCTAGTAATGGTATTACTGGGTCAAAGGGTATATGCACAATTTTAGAGTCCAGAATGGTTGGATTGGATCACGGTTCCACCAACAATATTGCAATTTTCCTACATCCCCTCCAACATTTGTCGTGTTAGCCAATCTGACAGATGAAGGTGGTACCCCAGACTTGTTTCAATGTGCATTTCTCATCAACAGTGAGAGCATTTTTTCATGTAACTATAGATATCTTGGGAGCAGCTAAATAGCACAGTAGACAGAGGGCTGGGCCTGGAGTCAGGAGAGCCTGAGCTCAAATCTGGCCTTCCTCAGACACTTACTGGGCACATCACTGCCAGGAAAACACCAGAAGAGGTTATGAAGAGTCAGACACAACGGAAAAATGACTGAACTAAGTAGCTTGAATTTTTTTTGTCTGAAAAACTGCCTGTTCATATCCTTTGATCACTTCTCCTTTGGGGAATGGTTTGTATTCTTATAAATTTGACTCAGTTCTCTACATACTTGAGAAATAAGGTCTTTATCAGATATACTTGCTGCTTTCCTTCTCATCTTGGCTGCATTAGTTTTGTTTGTGCAAAACCTTTTTTTGTTGGGCTTTTTTTTGGGGGGGGAAGGGCAATTGGGGTTAAGTGACTTACCCAATGTCACACAGCTAGTACATGTGTCAAGTATCTGAAGCCAAATTTGAACTCAGGTCCTCCTGACTCCAGGGCCAGTGCTCTACTCACACTGCTCCACCTAGCTGCCCCTTGTGCAAAACCTTTTTAATTTAATAAGAATCATCCATTTTGCATCCTATAATGTTCTCTATCTCTTGTTTGGTCATAAATTCTTCCCTCATCCATACAGCTGATGGGTAAAATAATTGACATTCCCCTAATGTAATTATGTCACCCTTTATTTCTAACACATGCACCCATTTTGACCTTCTCTTGGTTTACAGTGTGAGATGTTGGTCTACATCTAGTTTATGCCACTGCTTTCCAGATTTCTCAGCAATTTTTGTCAAATAATGAATTCTTTTCCCAAAGGTTGGATCTTTGAGTTTACCAAATACTAGATTGCTATTGCCACTTACTACTGTGTACTGTGTGCCCAATCCATTCCACTGATCCACCAGTCTACTTCTTAGCCAGTACCAGATCATTTTGATTGATGACAATCTTGTAATACAGTCTGAGATCTGGTACTGCAGGTCACCTTCATTCACTTTTTCCCTCACTGATTCCCTTGATATTCTTGACCTTTTGTTCTTCCAGATGAATTTTACTATTTTTTTCTAGCTCTATAAAATAAATTTTTGGTAGTTTGATTGGTATGGCGCTGAATAAGTAAATTTATTTAGGTACAGTATCTTTGTAATTGTATTAGCTCAGCCTACGTGTGAACAACTACTATTTCTCCAATTGTTTAGATCTGACTTAATTTGTGTGAAAAGTGTTTTGTAATTGGATTCATGCTGGTTCCATTTCTAACCCAGTGAGCAAAGCACAGTGATTCTCCATCAACCCCCACAAAAGAAAAAAAAAACACACACAGAGGCGGTCTGAAAGGAAAGCTGCCTTAGAGATGGTTGGAGAATAAAAAAGCCAGAAACCCTCACCTGGAAAGAAGAGTGGAGATAGCCAAGGAAGTAGCCAATGAATGCAGACCACTGAGAAATTGGGTGATTTCATTTTTTACTAAGTTCATTCATTATTCCTTTTGACTTAAAAGGTAGATTTTTTTAAAACAGAAAATCTACATAATTTGAAATTATTTTCAGTTCAACTTTAGGACAGGAAAAAAAATCACTCCTTTTTACCTGCTTTCCAGTCAAATATGTAAACGGCATAATGGCTCTCAGCTTATCTGCACACACAGCAGACACCAAATGTGTGTGCATGTGAGCACAAACACACACACACACACACAGAGGCCACACTAACCCAGACTACTTGTTGGAAAACAGCAAACATTGGGCACAAAAAGTCTGGCTTCAGGACCTGTCTGAAGAATTCAGGAAGAAACTCATTGAGGCCCTGGAAGGAGTTCAACAAGTGAGTCCCCAGAACAGCTGCTGGGAGAGAGAGACTCTTATGATGCTTCTCTTATTCCAAACATTAATCCTATTTCACAGAAGCCAAGACACTCCTTTGGTGGTGGGAGAAGCTATTTTTAGTTTCTGGAAATTAATTTAATCTCTTTCCTCAGATGGGAAATGGTAAGAAGTGATTGTACTATTCTGCCCGCTTATATTCTCTCCTTAAAAACTCACCACTCGTATTTGATACTACTCACTTGTTTTCTCATGCCATTCAAAAAGTGTGATTCCTGGGGTTTACAAAATCATCACCATCATGCCTCATTCAGTGGGGCATCTGACTTCCCCAATTGTTTTGTACTATATATAAGCATGGAGGGGCTGAGGCAGGGAAGAAGGCTGCAAACAGTGAATAAATTTTTTCTTCCTGCCCAAACAGTTCCCTGACAAATGACCATTGTGAAGCTCCCCATCCGTGAAATGGCTGGTGTCAGCACAAGACCCCGAGTTCTCCCCTTTAGATTTATCGTCCCTCAGAAATGCTTGAAAAAAATGCTAACAGTTCTTTAAGGAGGCACCTGAAACACTGGGCTGTACCATTGACCGCCCCATTTAAGAAATTTTTTTAATAGTCAGTTTATGTGATATCTGGAAATGGACCTGGTTTCTCCAGGTTGTTCTGAATGAGTCTGGAAATGAAATCCATACAGGAGAGGTGGGAGGGAACAAAGCTACTATGTGCCAAACATCATACTAAGTAAGGGCTTTACAACTATCTCATTTCCACACACATATGCCAAATATTGAAAGACTTTAAATGTATATACAACATATAGAATATAAGTTTATATTTTAGATAGAAAAGAATTTGTTGTTCAGTCCTTTTATCCATGTCCAACTATTAGTGACGCCAACTGGGGTTTTCTTGGCAAAGATACCGGAGAGGTTTGTCATTTATTTCTCCATCTCATTTTCCAGATGAGGAAACAGAGGCAAACAGGGTGAAGTGACTTGCCCTGGGTCATGCAGCTGGTAAGTGTCTGTGGCTGGATTTAAACTCAGGAAGATGAGTCTTTCTGACTCCAAGCCCAACGCTCCATCCGCTGTGCCACCTAGCTGTCCCATTAGAAACAAGTAGTTTTTCCTAAAAGAGAAATTATTTTATATATAATATGGACTTCCTGGACCTACTCATCTACCTTCATCACAGAGCATGAGGAATGTGACAGAACATTCCCTCATACATGATGTATATCCTTTGAACACTAAAAATGTATGTCTGCGTGTATGAATGTATATCTAGATAGATGTCTGAGAACTCTAGAGACAGCGGCATCAAGGTCTCTGCTGACTTATCTAACAAGATGATTTTGTTTTCTACTCTTACAATGCAGCATCCAAGAGTCATCCTCCATCACTCCCCCTCCCGCGGTAGAATCAATGCCAGCCTTCCTCATGGAGTCTCCACTTCAATTCAAAGAGCCACTGAAGAGGTCAGAGCAGAACCCTGCAACGTCTGTATCTCCCCAACCTGGGAAAGGCTGTGATTTATGGTTACAAACACAAGCTTCCACGAGCCTTGCCAAGTTCCTGTTTCTGAGTCTTCAGTCTCTACTACGTGAACCCCGAGTGGAAGGGAGCATCAGGTCGCTCTGCAGGCCGGCCTCTGGACAGCTCAGCAGGCTCAGGGCTCCTGGTCCTGGGGGACCTCTTTCCTGCCCATCAGCAATACCATCTTGCGCCTTCAAAAACATGAAGTTCTTTATAAAACCTTTTCCCTTCAAGGCTGATACCAAAAGTGGCTTATGTTGATGAATATTTCTTCTTAAAAAATACCTACTTCAAAAGGCTAGGAAACGTTTCTCTCTCTCCACCTGTGAACGGCACATTTCTTGAAAAACAGCCAAGTGATCTGTCTTCATAAAAGTAAAGTAACTGCACACCATTAAGAACCAACACTGTAGTGTTTATGGTTTTAGTCAAAATACTCCCATACCTGTCAATGAGTTTCGACAGTGTTTGTAATTCTAAGATGAATTTGTATTGAGTCCTCTTTTCGACTGATTTTTCATACGTGAAATAAGAGGTATCCATTAGGAAAAGACTGTCGCCTAGATAAACAATCAAATTAGGCTAGAGATGGAAGAAACCTATTAAAAGTGTGCATTCAAAGAGAAAGCAATCACTGGTGAAATATTAGCAACCAGATGACATCATTATCGGGCTTTACAAAAGTTGTACTCAGAAGTCAGGAAAAAAAATTGCACATTATTAGAAACTGGCAGTATAATCTAATTTACACACAGTTACTGTTCTGACTGATGGGAAGCAGTAATTCACCTAGGTTTTTTGTCTGCCTGAAATTACCGGCTTCCATCGTGGAGGTTTTCGGAAAGTAGGGGATGGAGGCCCACTTCTGTCTGGTATGGCCAGAATGAGGACTGCCTTTTATGGAGCCTTGGCTGGACTAAATGGGCATCAAGGCCCCTTCTGATTCTCAAATTGCATGGTTCTGTGATATCTGATTATTTCTAACTCTGTAAAGAAATTTATCAAAGTATCTAATGCTAGGTAATCCTTTAACTTATTTGGGAAGTATTTTTTTTCCCTCCATCACTTATAATTTCTTTCCAGGTCTCTTTCATTCCACAAAAAAACCTAAACAATTTACTATATTGCTGCTGACTTAGACAGGAAGAAGCACAAAATACATGGCTAAACTATTTTGTTTTCTTAGCAAGTAAGATTAATTCATAACCAGCTGTGACTAATAGATCATACTGCGGTATCCATTCATTCTTATACTAACGGTATATTTAACTGAGGAATCTTGGCCATTTGTGGAGCCTGCTTACTCCCCTCAGACATTCGGTCAATTTTCAGACTTTCCCCATAGTCCTAAGATAGCTCAGTCAGGAGATAAGAGCTGATTGCTCTCTTTTCAATAGTAGTGAGAATACTATGTTATGCAATTGGCAGTGACATGAATGAACTACCCCCCCCCACCCTCCATATATGATTCTTTTCACAGAATCACAGAATTCCAAAACTGGAAGGCACCTAAATTTGTGGCAATTTACATATTCTCTAAGTTTGCAAAAGCTTCCTATTTAAGGGAGATCAAATAGTAGCCTAAAAGGTTACTCCCACTATAGAGACGCACAAGGCATATGCTCTACGTAATTATCATCAATCATGGATTGAGTGCAACAACTGTAGTGATTTTCTGAGATTTGTTTGTATGATTTTAAATTTGACCATAGTTCTTTCTGCCTACAAAAAGTAGCCTCTGATGTTAATTACTGTGCGTATGAGAGAAAAGATGAATAATGTATGGCCCAGCAAGCACTTGAGAAAAGCTGCGAGACTAATGAACACCATGTGGAGACCACCCTTGGCTGCTCCTTGTTGCTGGCTATTGGCAACCAGGCCAGAGTTCCAATGCAGCTTCAGATGAGTCACCGAGAGTGTGGGCACTGCTCATAAAGGCCAGGTCTGTGAGGGTGATGGACACCCCTGGCTCTAAGGTGATCAGGAGAGGCTGCTGAGCTTAGCTTTAAAATGCCTGGTCAATCCTCTTGATCCCCTCATGCGGAGGTCAGCACATCTAAATGGTGACTTCTTTAATGACCCAGATAATCAGTTTTGTCCTGCTTTTCAGCACCTGTCAAAAGTCACCGAAGGCTCTTAAAAAACAAACACGGCCCAAATAAGGATATCTTAGGCAGACAACCAATCAAACAGATTTAAAAGTGTCAAATGCCATGACGACCTATTCTGGGAACCCTTCAGCCCATTCTGATAATAGCATAAAAATAAACTTGTATGAGTCCGTAAGATCCCCTATTGACTGAAAACTCTTTAAACATGATTCCAATGTGATGGGCACAGCTGAATGACTCAAATGGTCCAAGGTCTCAAGAGTAGGTGGTGTGAGGGGAAGTTTGTGGAAGGGGCTGGGCTCCTCTCTTTGCCTGTCTCATCACTGGCCATAGCAAAGAGAGGCCCAGAGAAGCCAAGTCTGCCCTCTGTCTGACCCCTGGGACAGGTGAGAACACTCACTACTGGGCAAAGGGGTTGGACACACAGGCCCCTAATTAGCGGCCTGTTCAGGAAGACCAGCCTTGATCAGCAGGGACTTCGTCAATGGCTGGGGGTTCTAACCTGGGGGCATCCCCCATCCAGCTGGATGCCTCTTTGTCTCACCATCCTCAGCTCTTCCTTGGCTCAGAGCGAGTTGCACAGAGAGCGCTTAATAAGTATCGGGTGACAGGCACTGGCCTGCCTGCCCAAGAGGCTGACAGCCACCCTGAGTGGGGTGAGGGGAGGCTCCTGGAGGGCAGGGCGCAGATTCGGGGGTGCCAATGGCTCTCAAAGCTGGGGGGGATGGAGAGGGAGTCGGGACACCAAGGAACGACGACTGTCCTGCATTTCCAGCCTCTGGGTGTTGGCAGGCCCTCAGGAAGTTTCTAGTTCAAATGTGGCCTTTGGCTGTGTGATCCCAGCCCCACAGGGAAAGCTGAGGCTGTGGGCACCCAAGTGCACATCTGGAGGAGCCCAAGCCCAGGGTGGTCCAGTGACAGGCCCCAGGACAAAGGTGGCTGGAAGCCATCCCGGGCCTCACAACTCCGGAACAAACAGTGGGCGCTAAATAAGGGCTCCAAGAACTGGACACTTCTGGGACCTTTCCAAGGGTCACTCGGGGGAGGAGGGGGCGGCCTGGGTCCGGTGGGAGGAGGGGAGGGGTCAGGGCTTCTAAAAGGATAATTTTCTGCCCCCCCCTCGCCCCGGCCCATGACCTTGGCGCCCGGCGGGGTCACTCGGTGCTGAATAGGGCGACGAGACCCCCGGGTTCCCGTCCTCCCCGACCAAGTTCGTCCTTTGACAGGCCGCTAAACCGAGGCAGGAAGCAGGGGGGCCCCCCAGGCCTGGTGGGTAAACCGAGGTGGGGGACGCCCCAGAGGCCCCGCGGGAGGGCTGAGGCAGAGGGCGGGGGCGCGGCGGGTAAACCGAGGCCCGCCCCTCCCCCACTCACGAGAAGAAGGGGTCTTCCTCGAAGTTGCTCCGCGACGAGCCGAACATGGTGGCTTCGCTCCCTTAGCGCGGGGAGGGGAGCGGGACGCAGGCTGACTGGAACCTCGGTGGACCCGCGGCAGCTGACCCGCAGCACGCCTACCTGTCTGGTCTCCTCGCCGTGACTGAGGTGCTCTACCAGTCCCAGGCCAGGGCACTGCCGGGCCAGGGGGCGGGGCCTGGCGCACGCGACACAGGCCCCGGCTCCGGATTGGGCGCCTTGGCGATGGCCCCGCCCCCGCCGCCATGGCAACCGCGGTCAACACAAACCGCGGCGGGGCGGGGCCGGGGCCAGGCTCGGGGAGGGGGCCCGGGGCCGAGCGGCTGAGGAGGGGGAGGGGGCGCCTCCTCCGTCCGTTGGACCGGATAACAATTAATAATAATAACAGCTCGTGTCGTTACAGCGCTTACTGCGTGTCGGGCGTCGTGCGAAGCGCTTCACGATGTTTGCTCCTCACCACACTGGGCGGGGCACTATTATCCTCATTTTACAGAGAAGGAAACTGAGGCAGGGAGACAGAAGGGACTAGCCCAGGGTCACACAGTCTCCCTGACTTCTACCCCAGGCTCTGTCCTAGATGACCTAGAATAAGGCGTACTGGGGGGGGGGTGTCACAGAGAAGTCCCTTGGTCGAGGTCACGTCGCTAGTCAGCCGTGGAGCTCGCACGCGGATCCCAAAGTCTTCTGCATCTCTGCCTGGAGTCAGAGGCGAGTCTGGGGTCTGGAAACGCAGCCTGGGGTCGGGGGTCGAGGCAGGGGCCGGGCTGGCCACCCAGGACGGGCTTAGCACGTGGGCGTGAAGGCCGCCTTGGGCCCGAGGCTCAGGGGAGCGAGCAGCCACTTCATTGAGTTTGGGGGCTGCCAGGGCTAAGGAGGGGACTGTCTGGCTTGGGCGGGGGGCGGGGGTCCAGGGAATGAAGGGAGAGGCTACTGTGGGCCGCTGACCCCCGACCCTCTGGGCACCCCTTGTCCGCCCTGGCCGCAGAAGGGGGGCTGCCCTCCTGTCCACCCTGGCCGCGGGAGGAGCCCGCCGGGCAGGGGCCCTGGGCATCTGTCCAGAGACAAGACCCGATCCGGAGGTGCTCGGGGAGGTATTTTTAGAGCCTGAAATCCAAGCCCTCAAAGCCCTCCCGTCTCGGCCACGTGCCCTCGCGGCCGGCCCCTTCCTCCGCAGGCAGGCTCACTTTAGCTCCTCAGTCCCCAAGGTAGGGCCAGGTTTCACCGTCCCAATTTAAGGGCCCTGAGACAGAACAATCCTTCCCTTATGTGCCCGGGTCCTAGGAAGGAAACTCTGCGGACACAGCCACATTTAATTAACTGCCCGAGTCATGGAGTAAACAAGTGGGGGCCCCCCTTCCCCCCTCCCCACTAAAGACTTTTTTTTTTAAGAAACTGGAGATTTCCTCATCAAATATTATTGAAGACAAGATGGTACTTATTTAAAAGCCTTAAAATGAGAGAATGTATTAAGATAATGTCCCCAGTAAGTGATACTTGGCAACATTGGCACAGTTTGCATCACAGTAGTGGTGCCTCTGCTGGGCCAGGTGCTGTGCTAAGCACTTTTTACAAATATCATCTCCCTGTTGTTACTCCCATTTATAGTAGAGGGAATGGGCTGAAAAAGGGTCAGTGACTTGCCCAGATTTGAATTTGAGTGTTTCAGACACCAGGCTATAACCACTGCTCCACCTAGCTACCTCAAGACATTTTTGAGAAAGAGCTTTTTGAAAAATGAGAGAAAATTCAGGCATTTTTTCCTCTTTTACCCAAGAGAATACTTGGATCTCACTATGTAAACATCTAGTCTTGAGTAGCCTAGTATTCACATAGGCTACACATTCTCATTATCTTAGTATGGTGGGAGAATAATGTTAATTTTCTTAGTAGTCTTAAGAGTTTAATAATGTTCAATTTTGTTTTCTCTCTTAGTTTTAAGCTTCATGTTTTCGAGCAGACCTGTGGTTGATCCTTGAAGGGAGGCCCAGGGAAGGAGCTCACCTTAACCAGGGAGTGGCCTGGGGGCCTTTTTGACGGGTCACTTGCCCAGGGTCAAGCAAGCCAGTAGATGTCATAGGTGGAACTTGTACCCAGGATTTTCTGACTCTCAGGCCAACTTGATTTCTGCACACCCAAGTTACTGGACCATTTTTATTTCTCATTCCTGGCCTCTTACCACTGATGTTTTGTAAACTGCAAGGGTCTGAGTGTGAGCTCTTATCATGAATTGGGGGGTTGGGGTGGGGGCTGTGAGCCTGTGGTTTTCTCTGTGGATGTGCCCGAGCATTCTCAGGAGTTTCAAGAGGTAGAGCCAATTGAGAAATGTTCAGTGTGAGTATTTACTCTTCAGAAATCTGGAAATGCTACAATCCAGGACTTGGTTTATTGGTCTGAGAAAGAGAAGAGAAAATGTTAATGATACGTATCAGACATAAAAATGTGTCCTGGGCACATTTTGGCAGAGCTGGTAGTTAAACATTGACCTGTCCACCCCAGTCTCCTCCCCATCCCCTCCGGGTAGGTCAACACCAGCCCTTGTCACTTACTGCCTGTCACATAGAGCAGGCTGGGCCTTCAGTGACTTGTCCAGAGCGACAGTCAGGATGTGTCAGAGGCAGGGCCCAAACCCAGGTGAATCCGAGTGATGTTGGGGCTCCGGGGGGCCACCCCAAGATCAGAGGACATAGAGTGAGACTAAAATGTGCCCGATGAAAGGAATTGATTGAAGGTACTTATTCCTTCAAATGTTTTGTCATGTTTGTGTCCTAACACAGTCATTTAGTAAAGCAGAGTGAGGCTGGGGGTATCCCCTCAGGGTTGTGGCGTCTCCCAGTGTGGCCCCCCACAATTAAGTGCCGGTGATTAAGACCTCTGTCTCATGTGTCCAGTGAACATCAACCAGCTCTCACAAAGGGATATTCCTGGGAAGACAAGAGCAAGAACAGGGGCCCCAACATTTGCCCCAACACCTGCCGGGACACCTCAGTCCCTGGGGAGAGCAGGCTTGGGCCCACAGCAATTTCACCATAGCATCCACCCTAACTCAGTTCACTTGCAAAGGCAGCCTGAGCAAGTATGTGACTCAGCCACCGCCAGGTCCATTGGTTTTTTGATCCTCAACGTCCAGCCTTAAGCCCAAATCCCAACAGGTGCCATCGGCCAAAGCTCTGGCTGCTCAGTGTTCTGACCTGTCAGAGATCACCAGGTGTTAGCTGTCCCCAGAACTCGGTCACCTCAAAACAGGAAGAAGAGACACAACGGATATGAGACATCTGCTCGTGGCCTCAGGCCTGCACCAAGAGGCACCCCTCTGGAGACCACAGCCACACCCCGACCCCCTCCTCGGAGCCACACCCCTGGCCCCCTCCTCAGTGGTCCCCTCCTCAGACACCAGCCACACCCCTGGCCCCCTCTAGACCCCAGCCACATCCCTGGTCCACTCCTCAGACCCCAGCCAGGCAGAAAGGAGCCAGACACAGAGAGTGGCCTTGGCTGGTGGGTGTCTACGAATGCCCGCCAGGACCAGCCCCCCAGCCAGCCTTAAAGACTCTGCACTCTAGGATTAGGGACCTGAATCCTTTGCAGACTGTTTCCATAGGCTCTAAGTCCATAGTCCCTCCCACCCCCCCTTGCCAAAGTGGAGGTTTTCTGGGGGAACAGTTTCAGATCACAATCTCTCCAAAAACAATGCAGTCTGTTGTCTCTCCCTTACTGAGTCTATCTGTTTTGTCAGTCCACAAGCTTCCTCTGGGCTCACTTGGGGTTCACCTTGCACCAGCCACAGCACTGAGAAGACAAAGGAAAAGCAAATGGACCCGGGCCCGAGGAGCAGTTCATCTCTGGGCATTAGGACACCATTCATCTAGGGAGCCAGGTCTGGGTCCCATTGTCACTCACAGACTGGATAGCGTCCGTTCTCCGGTTTTCTGTCCAGTTCTCCTTGGGGATTTCCCCCTTGTGTACAGTTAGGGCAAGTTCTTTTAAGTAGCTGCGGATCTTATTAAAGGGAAGTGCAAGTGACCCAGAGGGCATTGGAGAGATGCCTATGTAGCCTTGGGGAAGGAGAGCTAGGTTTGGAGTCAGGAAGAATGGAGTTCAAATCCAGCCTCAGACACTTCCCAGATGTGTGACCCTGGGCAAGTCACCGCTGTCTGCCTCAATTTCCCCAACTGTAAAATGGGGGTATTACTTTTACCTGCCCCTCATGGTTTTTGTGAGGATCAAATGAGATGATAGTGGTAAGGTGCTTAGCACAATACCTGGCACATTTGTTGTGGTTTAGTCGTGTTCAGTCCTGTCTGACTCTTCTTGACCCTATTTTCTTGGCAGAGACACTGGAGTGTTTGCCATTTCCTTCCCCAGCTCATTGTACAGATGAGGAAACTGAGGCAAACAGGGTTCAGTGACGTGCCCAGGGTCACACAGCTAGGAAGTGTCTGAGGGCAGATTTGAACTGGGGAAGTCTTCATGCCTTCCTTCCTGGCATTCTGCCCACTGTGCCACCTCACTACCCCTGTCTGGCACATAGTAGGCCTTAATAAATGACTGTTCCCTCCATCTCCTAAATCTAACCCAACTCTTAATGATCCTATGATTTATTTGAACTGATGCCGAGGGAGGTAGGTGGAACCAAGACAACAAAATACACAGAGACCAGAGTAACCAAAACAAGCCGCCCTCCCAGGAGCCCAGAGGATGGGCCTCCTCAAGGAGATGCAGTCAATGTGGTTGATGGTTTGGCTAAAAATCCCCACCCCTTTAAAAAATGATTACAATGCATGACTTGCTGGAGTTGAAGGTGATTTCAGAAATAAAATTCTTGTAAAAATCCCTTTTGCTGGAGTACACTCCTGTAGTCTTCCCCCAGCGCCTTCCTGCGCCCTGTAGGTGACCAGAGACCTCAAAGGCCGGGCCAGGGAAGCACCAGCCCTTTCAGCTGCTTGGGGGCCCACCCCTCCAGGAGGAAAAGTGATCCTAAACTTCATAAAAGATGAAGAACAAATAGAGGCTAGAATATCTTCTGTTCTAGCTTAAGAAAGGAAAGGAAGAGGGAAGGGAAGGGAAAGATGGAAGAACTAGAAGGGAAGGTGAGGGAAGGGAGGAGGAGAGGAAGGGGAGGAGAGAGGAGGGGGAGGAAAGGAGGAGAGGGGAGGGAATCAATCTTTAAAAACCAGACCATGAATCGAGGAGGAATCATCTGTCCCCAGGTTGTGTCTCCCACCAGGCTCAGGCTTGGCTCCCAAGGCATTAAGCCGCTTGCCATGACTTTCATGGTCCTCCCTCTCCACCTTCTTATTCAATGGCCCTCCCTCTCCACCTTCTTATTCAATGGCCCAAGTTCATGAAGCTGTGTTAACCCACAGAGGTCGACAAGTAATCGCAGGCTCAGAAAGCAAGATGGGGGCTGTGATGGGAGAGGCAGCACGGCGCAAGGGCACAATAATATGCTGGATGAAAGATCAGGGTTCAAACCCTCCTTCAGGTATTTACTTAGGCGTGAGCCCGGTCAAGTCATAACGTCTTAGAACCTCCAAAGGTGTGAAAAATGGGAATAAAGATGCACCTACTGACCTCCCAGGGTTCTTGGACGATGGGAAGTGCTTCGCAAACTCGGAGTCCAATACTCATGTTGCCCCCATGACTTGGTGCGGTGAGGGATGGTGGGCGGCTGGCCCAAATGCTGGGCGCGGGGAACAGACGTACAACACAAAACACGGGAATCTTGAGAAGAGCCTCTGGACAGCTGCCAGGGTAAACAGGAAGAAAGGGATGGGGGTGAGACAAGGTGAGAGAGTGGAGTTGGGAGGGAAGGAGGGGTGTGATCATGGAACCATTAAACCAGCTGAAGCTGGGTCAGTAAACAATCCACATGAGGCAGCCAGCATTTCAATAGCGCTCCACACAGGTTCTCTCTTTTGATCCTTACAGCAGCCCTGGGAGGTAGATGCTATTTTTATTCCCATTTTATAGATGAGGAAACTAGGGCAGCCTGAGGTCAGATGACTTGCCCGGGGTCACGCAGCTGGTGAGCATACGAGGCAGGATTTGAATTCGGGTCTTCCTGACTCTAGGCTCAGTGCTCTATCCATTGAACCACCCAGTAGATTTAGAACGGAAAGGGACTTTCAAAGCCAGCAAGTGCAATCCCTTCATTTTACAGATTAGGAACCCGAGACTCGGGGAAAGTATGTGACTCGCCCAAGGTCACACAAGTGCTAGGTATCGGAATCAGGCTCCGAATCTGGCGTCCTTTGACACTCCTATTCTACCGCCTGATGAGTCTTTCCGCTGCTCCCCGAATTCTTCACGTTCATCCTTTCTTACAAGTCAGTGACATTTCGTCTCCTTCAGGCACTGCAACTAATTTGGTCGTTTCCCAACCGAGGGCATTTACTATGTTTCCAGCTCATTGCTTTGGGTGTATACGGAACCTTTCTATTTTTGATCTCCTTGGGATACATTCCCGTTTCAGGGTCAAAGGGTAAAGACAATTAAACTTTTTCAATAAGTTTAAAAAGAAGCATAATTCTCATCTGCTGTTCAGGAGAGCTGGACCGATTTATAGCTCAGCTTATGGTTACAGAGGGTTTAAAAAAAAAGAAATAGACAGCATTTCATCGATAAAAAAAAACACAGGTTAAGAGTGTGGGCATTTTCCGCATTTCTCATCTAATTACGACTTAGAAAAGCTTAATGAAATTATTTTGGAAGAAATGGGCATTTTGTTAAGTGGCACAGCTGGACTCCAGTGAGAAAGGACCGTCTGATGGGGACATTTCCATAAACAAACACGGTCGGAAGGCCCCCAGACTGGCCAGGGCCAGGGGAAGGTCTTTCAAAAACATCGAGTGTTAAAAATGAAAAGGAATCAGTGGCTATGATTTCAAAGACGCGGAGTATTAATGACGATGTAACAAAGTGAATTGTGTTGGGTTTTTTTTCCTAAAGGAAAAGCTTGAATGAGCAGCATCGTCTGTCCATCGTCCCTTTGTTGAGTGATGAAACTTTACAGCTCCTACCCAGGGCCATTTACTGGTGAAGCCAGTGAAATCCAGGTAGGAGAAGAGCTGGTCGATTTCGGAAAAACAAATTAACGTGCAGCTATTCCCGAGTCCGTTTTGTTGTCTTTGAGATTCAGGTTTTGTTGTTTTTGGTCTCCCTGCGGACAACGGTTCTGCGAGGAAGCCTTCCCTACGGACTCAGCGGCTTTGATGTCGACTCCCGGACATATTTCTTCAGCGTATGGGATAGAAGAAACCTTTTGTGGCTCCAATAAATGAGGAATTACAGGATCCCAGAGCCGAAGACAGCTCAAGTTGCAAAGTTGAAAGCAGCCTTTAGTAAATACCGCCGAAGCCGCTTATTCTTGAGACCTGTTTAATGTGGTCGTGTGTAGGTAGAGAGGATGTGAGTCACTTTGAAATCTTCGAGCAGGCTCCCAGAGTTTACATCCCGCCGTGAAGATGATCAGACAGAGCCCTGCTCTAGGACAAAGTGATTTGGAAAATATTAAGAAGGTGCCAAGTCTCTGTCCTTTTCTCAAAAATAAAACCAGATGCTTTTAAGAGTTGAAATGTTAAGAACACCTTGTAACTTGAAGGAATTTTTTCTTAATTTGAAAAAAGTGGGCAAGGGAAACGTTCATTATAAAGGCCATCCCAGTGGTCCATTAGCCCCATTGATGGTGCAAATTTGGGGGAAGACGAACGTAAGGAGGAAAGGGACTGGGAATTAATTCAATTCTGTTCAATCTGATTCAATTCAGCTCAACAAGCTTTGTTAAGCTTATACTTTGTGCAAGGCTCTGTTCCAGGCACCAGAGCAACAGAAAGGTAACTACAAAGAAATCTGAGGAGGGAGAGAGAACGGTGTGGGAAGTCAGTCATTGGGTCAATCTACAAACATTGTTAACTTTGTACTAAGAGCCAGGCTCATTTGAACTCATGGCTTGCCAGTGCTATTCAATGTGGGCATGCGTAGAGAGGATTTTGAAATCTTCATTCCTTATTCCATGTTCAAGAGTGGAATGAATCAAGGCTCTCTCATGTCATTGTGCTGTTAATTAAAGACATTTTACTTAGACTTAGCACAGAAAGACTATTCAACAAAGATGCTCCAGCTAGCACTTGGCTTGGGTGGGCATAGCCCACCTCAACTTCATCCAGAAATGGCAGGGCCTGGTGTGGTCATTCTAGGGGGAGGTGACTTAGTTTGCTGACATTTGCCAAGTCTGAAAGGTCCTGACTCCTACATTCATTCGTAGCATTGGGAAACCATGTTATTCCCACCAGTTAAGAGAGGGAGAGCTTGACTCTCTGGGCCAATCAGATTCCAGGGATATTTCATGGCGCTCTCCTCCCTGTTTTCCAATAAGTTCACCATAGAGAGTCTACCTAATGTGTGGTGAACCTTATTCTAAGGCACGAATACCAACAGAGCAAATGGATTGTCCAACCGTTTTCTCTAGCTGTTGCTACTTAACTGGCTTACCCCTCCCCCCCGTACATATTTTTCTCTGATGATGTCTTTTATGCTTCTTCTCCTGTGAAAATCCTCACTTATGATGTGTTGGAACTGAGTAATGCCCCACATGCACTTCTCCATTGCTTTTTGGGTGACCCAGAGCTTCCATTCTTTGGGGCTTCCATGACTTTCAGCTACATTTCAGTTCTACTGTTGACTTCCATGGGAGAAGGATCAGGAGAACATGAAAGGCTAGGAATCACAGTTGAGGGAGAAAGGAACGTGGCAAAAGTGATTTGGAGGAGTTTGCTCTTGAAAAGAAGGTCGCACGTTAACCTTGGTAGGGGAGATTGAGGAAAGGTAGAAAGAGAACAGTCTCCAGGTTCAGATTTGACTTTAGATTTCAATGAATGTCTGGCAGAAGAAGCAGGAGAGGAGGCAAGAAAGCCAGGCAGGGAGAAGCTGGAGCCAGGCTCAGACACTGGCTGTGTCACCCTAGGTAAGTCACGTAATCCTCTTTGCCTCGGCTTCCTCATCTGTAAAATGAGCTGGAGAAGAAAATGGCAAACCATTCCAGTGTCTTTACCAAGAAAACCCTAAATGGGTCATGAAGAGTCAGACACAACTGAAATGACTGAGTAACAATAACAAAGCCATAACTCATGAGCCTTTACTAATAGTTTACTTTTACTAGTCTTTCCAAAGACATAGTTCAAAGGAAAGACATTTAATGAAATTGCATTAGAAAATACAATAGAAATGCTAGCAACAGAAAACCAGCAATGGAGCATTTCTTACCTAGGCTTGGACTACCTCTACTACAAATACACATGCCATTGGTCAGAAAATTGGACACATCTGAGGTACCTTCATGGCAGGGTCTTCTCTCAGGGTCCCTGCCTGACCTCCCTGTGGGGATCCCCCTGGGCCTGCATGTCCTGTAGCCTTTAGCAGGTGGCACTCTGATACTCTTTGCTATTATGTGGTCCCACTGGTTTCTGCTGGGCAATGCTGCATTGGTCTCATGGTCACTGCTAAGCATCGGTCCCATCCACTGACTCCTCCATGATAGTGCAGCTTTTCTCTGCTTCTAGCTTCTGATTTCAAATACAATCCTTAGTAGAGGCGCTCCTTCTTTCCCACAGGAGAGAAAGTGGCCTGATCATCCCTTTCTTTAGCTTAGAGCCCAGAGGCTTAAATTTTAGCTTTTAAGGAAGCAGGCCTTTCACACACTCAGTGTCAGACAGGAACAGCGACAACCCTTTGTTGATTTTCTCTCTATTATGAAATAGAGATCCGTCAGTTCGAAGAGCCTTGCTGTGGTCAGATTTTTGTTTCTCTCTACAAGGAGAATTTAATACCCTTGGGGGACAGGCTCTTTTGGGGCACTGAACAGCCATGCAGCTAAGTTTACTGACCAGAGGCAAAGTCCCTATCTTACTATCTGACTTAGGGTTAGAAAGTACTTGTTTGTAGCTTTTGCTTCATTCCCTTTTGGAGGTCCCTTGTCCTTAAGCCCATTTCAAGAGGTTCTGTGTAACCATCCTCAACAAGAGTGATGCAGGTTTTCCTTCAGTCACCTTTATTCCCATTTCCATTGTCATAGTCATGGTAAATAAACACTGTTTTCCTGGTCATGCTTCAGTCTCTATCAGTCCACATGTCTTCCTACACATCTCAGTCCTTACTCTTCTCATTTCTTATGGCACAATAAGATTTGCTCCACTATACTCATGTCCCCCAATTTGTATAGCCATTCCCCAGGCCATGGGTAGCCACTTTGTTTCTAGTTTCTTGCTATGACTATTTGCTTTCCTCCCACCATCTTCTAAAGCATTTAAAGTCATTAAAAGTTTCAAACAGCCGATGAAGGAACAGTTGACAAATACTGCTGCTCAGTGTGATGGGACGAATGCTGGATTTGGGGTCAGGGGATATGTTGGTTTGAATCCTGGCTCTGGTCCCCATCATTGGTGTGGCCCTGGGCAAGCCCAGAGAAGGGCCTCAGCTTCATTTGTTAAATCAAAGTGTATCATCTCTAAGGCCCCTTCCCCAGACCTGAATCCTAGACTCTAAATCTGCAACCTGCAACCTACCTGAACCCTTACGATCATGGAGGGCTCGGCTTGGTTTCTAGAAAGCAAGGGCAGTAGCTGCCTTATAAAAGTCTGTCAACAATCGTTCTGTTTGCATAGATCTGGCCCTAAGGAGTATAGCCAGTCTCCTTTAAGGGGACGTTAGCTGACAGTAAACCAATAGCCAACACATTCCCATTCTAGAGCAGCAGCAGAAGATTTTGATTTTCAGGGCTATTGACTGATCACCTTTCATTTGGACTCAAATTTAATTACCATATTAAAAACATTGGAAAGGAAATAATAAAAAAGCCAAGCGGTATTTAAGTAATAGTTTTAATAATGATTCAATAATTCATAAACCAGGTTTCCTTAGAAACAGAAGTCTTCCAGGAAAGCTGTAAATACTTAGTACAGTGTAATTAATGGTAGTATGAAGCTCATTAGTCAAAGCAAAATCATTATTCCCTCTTATTTCAGAATGTAAACCATAGGCTTTTGTTTACTTTTTCTATTTATTCATTCAAGTAAACATTTGTTAAGGGCATTTTATGTACAATCAATCGATAATTATTTATTAAGTGCCTTCTATGGGCCAGGCTCTGTTCTAGGCCCTGGGGATATAGTGACAAAAAAAAGGTTGTTGTTGACATTTCTATATATAAACACATACAGAAAAATACAAGGTGGTTAGGGAGGGCCTTGGCAGACAGGGAAAGGTTTCACCTAGAAGGGACAACTTGAAAGATATGAAAGCTCCTATTAGATGGAGGTAAAAGGTCAGAGCGTACCAGGTTGAGGGGACGGACAGTACAAAGGGAGATGGAATGTCTTGTATTGAGGAAAAGCACGAAGGTCATTTTAACTCAGTTGTAGAGGGCGGGAAATGAAATACTGTATAATACAGTTGGAAAAAGGTTAAGTGTAGTTTGTGAAGGGCTTAAAAGCCAGAGAGGAATTTATATGTGATTCCAGAGGAAACCAGAAGCCACTAGAGTTTACTGGGTACGTGAGTGACACGGCCAGAGCGGCCACTGTGCGGATGATGGATAACATGGAGTTTGGTTAAGAGGTGCTGAGGGTATGAAGTAAGGGAGCATCTGTGTTAGTAGAAAAACAACGTCAGATAGGAATAGTGTGGATAAAAATTATAAGATCTAGCAGCTGATTAAATATGTGGGTGGAGGAAAGGAGAACTATGCCATGGTCATAAACTTGGGGGACTGGAAGAATGCTGTCACAACAGGAAGAAGAAAATCTGGAAGAGGCCTGGCTTTGGGGGGACGGTGATGACTTCTGTGTGTGACATACTGAGTTTGAGATATGTCCAATAATCAAATGGTGGTGCTGAACCAGAAGTCAGAAGAGAGACTGGGGCCTGTCATTTGTAGGGGAAGCTGATGAGTTACCAAGAGGACTTCATAAATATAAAAAGCAAATTGTAGAAAGAAAAAGAGAAGGGGAACCAGGACAGGGCCACTGGGAACATCCACAATTAGGGGATGTGATAAGAAGGATGAGCCAGCAAAGAAGGCTGAAAAGGAGTGGTCAGACAGGTAGAAGGAGAACCAGAAGAGAATGCCAGAGAAAACCCAGAGGAGGCAGTGTGGCCAGGAGGAGAGGTCAAGAAGGATGAAGACCGAGATTTGGCAATGAAGAGATGGAGGATATTTCAGGTGAGTGATGAGGCCATAAGTCAGACTGCAAACGGTCAAGGAGGAAGAAGTGAGGAAGTGGAAGGAGTGAGTGAGGACAGTTTTTTTCTAATAATTTGGCTAAGAAAGGGAGAAGAGATCTAGGGAAGTTAAGGATATGGTAGGGTATAATGAAGTGGGTTTTGTTTTTAAGAATGAGGGGTATTTGGGAATGTCTCTACACATCAGGGTAGAAACCAATAGGAGGGAAACCGAAGATTTGACATTGGGGATGGTTGAGAAGATGAGATCCAGGGCCCATGTAGAGGAGCTAGTCTTGGCAAGGAGAAAGGTCACTTCATCATCCCTCTTGACCTTTCTGGGGTGACTGACATTGCCATTCATCCTCCCCTCCTGAATACATTCTTTTCTCTGGGTTTTATGTGGCCCTACTCATTATCAGAGACCAGAGGAAAGGAACAGAGAGTAGGAGATGTGTTCAAGTATTCTTCAATAGAGAGAAGAGGAGAAGAGAGAGCTTGTGATGACTGGTGCCAATCTTCTCAGGAGAGTAAGAGGTGAGAACCTCAGCTGACGGGGAAGAGGGAGATATGGGAGACGAGGAGAGAAGATGTTTGGAATAGCTTCTGTGGGGACAAAGAGGGAATCAGCGAGGGAGGAATAAGAGGAGATTAACTTGATCACAGCTTCCTCCAGGTCTGCTGAACAGCTGAGCAAAGAAGGGAGAAGATGGTGAGCGAAATCAAGAGATTGAGCTCAAGAGACGAGCAGCATTGGGACAAGAATTTGAGTTGAATTGGTTAATTATTTAGGGGCAAGGTTGGGAAGGAAGAAAAAAGTTGGAGGAGGGATACTGGCCTGAGAATGTACTAAGGGGCAGAGAGATTGGAGATCACAATGAGGATGGAGACCGTGTTTAAGAAGGGCTAAGGCAGAGGAAGAGGCTCAGATCAGACATAGAAAGGGCAGAGGTTTTGAATAAGGAAGGGGGACGCTCATGGGTGATGGAGAGAGGAGGTCATTGAATTTGAGGATATCGAGGACCTGGGAAATTAGGGCATTTGAGGCATCAACATGAAAGCTGATGTCCTCTAATATGAGGGTAGACATGAGGAAGGAGAGGAAGATGATGAGACAGTTGTTGAGTTTCTTGAGAAAGGAGAGAGAATGACTGGGGGCTGGTACACAACAACCACCATGATCTGTACAGGGTGAGAAATTTTAGTAAAGTGAACTTTAGTGGAGAGAAGATGGCTGAGTGAGAATGACAAAGGGAGAGGCTGGAAGCTGTGGGTGGGGGGGAAGCAAGGACTCTCTCCAGAGTTAGGATATGTGTGTGTGTGTGTGTGTGTGTGTGTGTGTGTGTGTGTGTGTGTGTGGTGGAATGGTAAGAGAAGGCAGAAGGAAGAGAATCACCAGTGTTATAGAGGATGGTTAGAAATGCTGGGTCATCCGAGAGAAGTCAGGTCTTGGTCAATGCAAGTAGATAAAAAAGGAAGAGATTAAGAAGTACAAAGTGAAGGAAAGTTTGATCGTCATGGCCTAGGAATCCCTGAGCGTGCAGTGGGAACCCGGGTTAGACTTGAAATGGGGGGTGATGGGGCAGAGATGAAAAAGAAGAAGCTGAGGGAGGAGAGGCTCTATTTGGGGCTAATTCACTCGTCCATAGCTGACGATTATGTAGCATAGGGACAGGGAGAACAGCAGGTGTTAGGAGTGTGCTAGTCATAAGACGTGTAATGTATTGGAGTCTGGGAGTGGGGCTGGGCTGTAGCTGCAAGATAATAGCCAGGAACAGTGGGGTTGGGGACTGGAGAGGGCACTAAGTCTTCCTACCAGCTCCTCTGGGCTGAGGTGAGGTCAGCAGTGCTTCATGGGCCCACAAAACTGTCAGAATTGTGGAGGCATGGGTCTTGGATTTACAGAGGACCTGAGTTTAAATCTCTCTGACTATGTGGGCGACCTTGGCAATGCCATTTCCCTTGTCTAGACCTCAGTTTCTTTATGTGTGGGAGGGGGTGGCTTGATGATCTCCAAGGACCTTTCTAAATCTCTGATCCTTCTAAGAGACAGTCTCTGCCCTTGAGGAGCCTACAGACCAGCAGAATTGTAGTAAATCTATAAATGTCTTCACGAGGCAGTCCTATGAGAAATTTTGCTTAAACTCTAGAGGCAGCGACTTCTTCCAGAGTTACTTACTGGAGGACATGCTGACTGCGTACATTGCTTTAACAGAAGAAAGAAGAGGACCTGTAGCCGTCGGTAATTTGGGGGGATAGTATTGAGACGTGGGGCTCCATTAAAGAATAAACTCATTAGAAGGAGCTCTCCCGCGATAAAGTGGCAGCGTATTTCGCAGAGTGATGCTCCTAATTGCTCAGACCTTTTCAGGCCCTGTGTCTGCATGACTTATAGCTCTTTTGTGCAGATAAAAAGGCATCTGCAGGAAATCACTCCGATGCTATGAGGACTGTCAGTCTGGAGGGCATCGCCAGAGAGATTAATGATGTCTGCCTTCATATAAGAAAATTTTGCATAACTGAGATTATGGATTCTGTGGAAACCTGTCAGCTCTCATTTCTTTGGAGTAAATATTATTTTTAATTAAAATCTTAAGGTATGTTATTCTTGAACTAATGAAATCCACAGTGATTTCCATTGGGGATTAATTTATCTCCTCAATTCCTAGTCATTTGGGTGGCATGGCTGACTCCATCTGATTTGTGGCTGTCAGCTTTGGGGAGCAGGTTGATTTGACTCCAAAGGGGGTGATGTGGATATCCTGTCTGTCCCCAGGCCCTTTATGGGGCATAGAGGTATTGGTCACTTCAAGTGAAGCCTTGGTGGGCTTTGAATCATGAGAGATCTGGGTTCAAATCCTGCCTCCAATATTTACTGGCTGTGTGACTTACCTCTCTTGGTCCTTAGTTGTTCATCTGTAAAATGGGGATAATAAATCTTGTAAAACCTAGCTCCCAGGGTTGTAGGATAGGAAGCTGAGAGCCGTAAGGGACCTTAGGGGTCATGTGGATCAACACTCTCATTCTCCACATGATGAAACTGAGGCCCCAGAGAGAAGAGAATTGCCTGATGTCAGAGAATCAGAATTCAAACCCAGGTCTAGCTTTCTTCCTGTTGTATGTAAATATATATTTAGTGTTTGAAAACACTAAAGCTTTATACAAATATCAGTTACTAATTCCATTGCTGTTGTGTTAGTGGCTGGTAGATCTGTTTGGCTGAGTTCCACCTAGTGCCTGATTTATACAGTTAGAGAGATCATTCAGAACAAGATGGCAGCAGGAATCCTCACTGGGATAAGCCTGATGAGGGAAAAGACCAGCGAGCCCCTATCACATCAGGAATGACAGCCGGTTAATGACCAGGACTGTCGGCTCTTCACACAATAATCCTCACTGGAACCAAATCTGATCTGCCTAACTCCACAGACCTGGAAGCAAAGCCATGCTAGAGAATACATGCTCGGTTGTACCAACTTTCAGGGTCCTGGCTCCTGTAATTGGAGGATAATGAAAAGCAGAAACCTTAGCAAGGTCTTTCTTTTAATTATTGTGCTAAACCTTTCCTTTGGTAGAAGACCTTGTTGAGAGTCAGCCCAGGGTAGTGGTACTAGACTCGCAGTCCAGAAGATCTGGGTTTACAACCTGCCTCTCACACATACTAGCTGAGTCATTTATGAAGTTGGATAGAACTCCAAGCCTGAGGTTAGAAAGACCTGAGTTCAAATCCAGCCTCAGACACTCACTAACTGTGTGACCCTGGGCAAATCACATAGTAGGTCTTCAATAAATGCTTATGCCATTCTCACTTCACCTAGCAGTGCCTCAATGACTCTCTAACACTGTAAATTAAAGACCAGCTGCTGCTTTGCAAGAGTGCAGAAAGATTCCACGCTGAAAGTTCATCTACACTGATGAAAATTACAGGTTCAGGCCAAACAACGACAAAAACCTTGTGACCCAAAGGACAGCTGTTTCACAGATTCGCCAATACTATATAAGCGGGACCCTTTCCCCGTGTACCCAGTAATTACCAATACGTACCTCATTCATCCACGAACACTGATTGAGAACTCACTACATGCCCAGCACTGGCATTTATCAGTCAACTAATCAACACGTATCTATTGAGTGCCTACTATGTTGTCAACAAGCATTTATTAAGCATCTACTGAATGCGCTAGGCAGTATGCTAAGCACTGGGGGGTGCAAAAAAAGGCACAAACAGCCCCTGCTTTAGAGGAGCTCACAGCAATGGGGGAGGCAACAAGCAAACGATCGCATGTAAACTAGCTACAGACTGGTGAGTTGGAGAGGATTTGCGGGGGGGGGGGGGCGGCACGGGGATGGAGGAGGATTGGTAAGGGCTTCTTGTAGAAAGGGAGATTTTTGCTGGGATTTGAAGGAAGCCAGGGAAACTTGCAGGCGGGAGATGGAAGGAGAGTCCCAGGCGTGGAGGAGGCCAGAGAAAACATCAGAGGGTGGGCGATGGAGTGTTGGGTGTGTGAGGAGCGGCAGAGAGAACTGAGGAGGTGGAGGAGAAGAAGGCAGAAGACCGGGAAGGTGGGAGGGGCCAGGTGGGAAGGCTGGACCGGTCATAGGCAGCTACTGTGCTCCGCACTGGGAATACGCAGATAAAACAGGCAATATTCCTCACTCGCAAAGAGCTAAACCGGGGAGACAGGTTCATGTAAAAACATGTCGCATGAAGAGAAGGTAGGGACACATCTATAGACAGGCACGCAAAGTCTGTGAGGACATCCTGAAACAACATTCTACCGCGCTTAATAACGTTGTAGGAGTGAGAACCGGGGTGTCCTGTGTCATCTGTGCAGGCAGGGCCCCCAGGGAAGGGATATCCTGGTGAAAAGTGGGATGCGTATGTTTCAGAAACCCGACTCGTGGGGTGGTTGGGTCTGACAAGTATCTTTATTTTGGATTGTTCTTGAAACAGAACCCTGGGATCGTCCATTTGCGGGCTGCGCTCACTTCCCGGCACTGCCTTCCAGAGCTTGAATTTGAAGGGAAGCCTCCCAACGGGCTTCACTAATTCACAACGCAGGGGCCGCGTCTGAACCCCTCAGCCCCGCGCGGCAGCTCATTCCCCAGGACACCAGCCCACGCTACGCGGGCACCTCGTCACTTGCCCTGCCGCCTCTTCTCGATCCCTTATTCTTGCAGCAATAGCCAAATCAATGCTTACGTTTGTTTTACTAGAAAGGGCGTGGCAACGGATTTCCCTGTGGCTCCCTGGGCGATCCTCATGACTTCCTGGACCCAGACTCTCTTCTTGTCACCTCTCCTCCCCTGACCATTCCCCTACTATTCTCCTCCCCTCCCTTGTCTCTCTGTCTCTCTTTCTTGGTTTCTGTCTCTAGGTCTGTCTTTCTCCGGCCTCCCTTCCTCCTTCCCACCCTGTGGCTTGTTTTTCTTGGCACTCCTTAGTTTCTCTGAGGGCCGAGGGTCTCAATAACTCTCTTTTTGGGCCATCCCAGGAGCTCCATCCCAGAACCCCTGCCAGATGGAAGGTATTTTTATTGCTCTGTCCTACCTTCAGTGTATGTTGTAGCCTCCCCTGTCCATATGCAATATTCTATCTCTATTTGTGTGCACTTACATATGTATAAATATATACATAGCTGTCTCTATGTGCATCTATCTCTCTGTATCTGGAGTGTAGGGTATGTCCAGGGAAAACTAGTATCTCAGGCGCAAGAGCTGCCAAGTCCTTTTCAGGATTGCTTTCCGCCTTTGGTGTCCACCTGATTCACCCAACTCTCACCGGTGGCTCCAAGAAACTGTAGCATGCACAGTGGCCACTCCCCAGTAAACCATTTCACAGATGGGCTACCTCAGGCTGAGGGTCACCAGTGGGCCTCAAACCCATCAGTGTGTTAGGGGAATATCCTTCCAAGCATGTGAAGACTTCACCCAGTGCATTGGGCAGATTGGAACACTTGTTCCAATGGCCATGAAGGCGTCTGAAGCAGGTGCTGCGGAGTGCTTAGAGCTTGGTTAGACATTGAAGACAGCAGGGTCATTCGCCACATCCTGGGCCATCGCTAGTCATCCTGACTTTTGCCTTGCCACTGGACTTTGATGACTCCGGAAGAGAGAATGAGGCTAATGATTTCATGCAACTGTGCCTCACTTAAATCCAGTTTACGTGTGAGTCAAAAGACATCACCCATCACATTTTACCATTTTTTTACCCACCTCAATGACCTGTGGTGATGGGCAAATGATGAAGCAGCAGGTGTGGTTATGCTGGGAGCTGTAGTCACAACCCTGTACACAGGCGGCCCAGGCCATAGGGTCGTCTTCTCACTGGAAGCAATGGTGGGGTTCGGCAGCTCCTTGGGTATCTGAGAAGTCTTTTTTAAGGATCACATTGCCCCACTCCTGGCATGAGGAAGGGGCTAGAAAAGAATGGTCTGCTCTACCCAACCCTGGCCTGCTTACTGCAGCAGGTGGGGATCCCACCCTATGGTCAAAACACAAAAAGATATACAAAAACAAATGGTTCCATTCACCAATGATACACGGAATGTCTGCAGGCTTATGGACAACACAAAACCCAGTAAATATGAAACTCAAACAGCTCTTATTGTGAAAGAACTCAGCAGGCATTGCATCCAAATAGCAGCCTTGAGTGACACAAGGCTGGCAAGTGAAGGCCAGCTTACTGAATACATGTTTTTCTGGAGTGGCCGCAGTGAAAGGAAGTGCTGTGAAGCTGGTTTGTAGGTTTTGCAATCAAAACTAATCTGGTCACTAAGCTTGTATACCTCCCAAAAGAAGTGAACAACAGGCTTATGACAATGTGATTGCCACTTGCGTGAAAGCACCATGCCACCATCATCAGTGTCTATGTTCCCAGCATGATGAATCCTGAAGAGGTCAAAGAAAAATTTTATGAAGACCTGGAGATCCTCATCATCAATATGCCAAAAGAGGACGAATTTATAATTCTGAGTGACTTTAATGCAAGAGGAGGCACAGGCTACCAGACGTGGAAGGGAGTCCTCAGGAGGAATGCAGTCACAAAAAAGCAATAGCAATAGTTAATACTGAAGACTTGTATATCTCATGACCTCATCACCAACACTGTCTTCCACTTGCCTAAACGCAATAAAACTTCACGGATATACCCTCACAACAAACATTGGCATTTCATAGATGATGTCATTGTAAGGAGAAGAGACAGACAGGATGTGAGAGTGATGAAGATGATGTGTGGCACAGAGTGCTGGACAGATCATAGACTTATGCTCTACAAGCTAATTGTCCACATTCAACAAAAGTAGCAACTCCAAGGCAAGACTACTACCAGAAGACTTAGTGTAAACTGATTAGACCTCTTCTCCAAGTGTGAACAGTTTGTTGCTAACTTGGAGGGAAAGTTGAGCCAACACATAGTTGGCGACAGAGGAGCAGAGAAGGAGTGGGCAGCTTTCAGGGATTTGGTGTACAGCACTGCATTTACTCATCTGGGCCAGAACATCAAGACTGCTTTGATGAAAATGATGGGGAAATTTAGAGGCTGCCAAATGAAAAATGAGAATTCCACAGGGTTTACAAGCAGAATAATTCACCCATCTCTAAGAAGGCAGCATTTACTTCCATCAAAAGTAAAGTGCAAGTGAAGCTTAGAGAGATGGCTCAGGAATAAGGCAGATGAAATTCAGTTTTATGCTGATAGTAACAATTCAAAGTGCTTTTGTGATGCCCTGAAGGCTCTTTATGGACCAAAAGTCCTACGGAGCATCTCAACTCCTCAGCGCTGATGGAGCATACTGATTAGTGATAAGGACATGATCCTGGGGAGACAGGGCAAAACACTTTCATAGAGTTCTCAACAGATCATCATCAATTGATGTTGAAGTCATTGACCACATACCTCAGGCTGAAACCGATCCCTCTCTAGATGAACTTCCAACTGAAGAAGTTTTGAATGCCATTCGGCTCCTCTTCTGTGGCAAAGTGCCTGGTGCTAATTCTTCTCCAGCTGAGATTTACAAGGCAGGGGGTCCTCTGCTCATACAAAAGCTGACTGAAAACTTCTGGGTTGTATGGCAAGAGGAGAAGGGCTGGAGGAACAAGAAGTTGGGAACCTGTTCCTTTCCCCTGTCTATCACCTCACCTTGGGCTAGGATTATTTCTATTCCTCACACTTCAAATATTGATAGTTCAGGGGTCTCAAATTTTGGGGGGCCTAGGATCAACACCACTCTCCAGCAGAGGTTAATATTGCGCTTACTCAAGCAGCTTAATGCCCTATCCCCCACTAGCTAGTTACACGAAAGAGCATGGTGGATAGAGAATAGGATTTAACCCATTATCTAACTAAAGAGTGAACATATAAGGATTAAAATAGACCAAGACAATGCCCAAGAGTAAATGGGCTCTTTGGCCTGGAGAGAAATGAGACCTCAGTTCGAACAGGAGAGAGAATGAAATTGTTTCTGTCTTCATGTCCCCAGCACCTAGGACAATGCTTGGCACAGAGAAGGTACTTAAATAAATATAAATACATAAAAAGAAATATAATAAATAATATAATACATATTTATTAAATTATTAATTTTAATTAATTAAATTTAAATTGAATATCAAATATTTATTAAATAATATATAATAAATCATAAAAATAGTAAATAAATAAAGCCAAACTTTGGAGGTAGGCTTCATACAGGTTAGGACCTGAGCTTGTTATGTGGTTGATGCAGATGTCCCCAAAGACCTGAGAATGGGTATGTTTTATCAGTTGGAACAAAAAAATACTGAGAAAAACACAAATATGATCAGATAGTAGAAGATGATTGCTTTAGTACTGGTGTTCTCAAAGGGTGGGCAGTACTACAGCAACACGCTACGTGTTGTTGCAAGGTGTGCTGTGAATCGAATAAATACGTGCAGTTATGTGCACAGGTTTCCCAATGGGGACCCTGATCCCTCGAGGCAAAAAATAGCACTATACTGGGAGTGAAAAGAATTTGAGAGCCACTACTTAATTACTGCTTTTTTGTTCAAATTTGAATCCTATTGAATTTTAGAATTTGAATCAGCCCAACTTAGGACCAAATGTTAGGCCTATACCACTGCCTGAATGGAAACATACCTTGTATCTGTGGTAACTTTGTCATGAGACCATTGAGGATCATGGTTTTCCTCTCAGATCAAATATCATCCCTTTGCTTGTGGAAACCATAAGACTAGTTTTTCGACCCACAAAACATGGAGAAAGGTGAAATGCATTAAGGATCTGTATTGCAAGTATCCAAGGATGTCCAAGAAGTCTGAAAAGGTCTTTCAAGAGGAAAACACTTTTTAAGAGGTCTAATTGAAGGCATGGAGGATGCAATTGTTTGCTAGAGCAGAAAAGTTTAAATAGACAGGTCAGGAACTCTTTCCCAGTTGGCTTCAGTGAGGCTTTCTCATTCTTGGAAGGAGACCAGGAGAGAGGGAATAAAGACAGCCAATTCAAGTGCCTCAAATCGAATCAGAGAGTTTCCATTCCAATTTTCCATGCTGTGATGAAATCCATGTATGTGTAAATTCACCACCTACTACTCTTAGGAAGCTAATGATACAGGGTGAGCCAAAAGACTCTGTTACAAATCTCTCTCCTCCCTCCTGCCCCACTTCCCCAAACAGCCCAGGTGGCCTTTCATAAAGTAGGTCCATTAGTGTTAATGTGAAAAGTGGTTTGTCTTCAGAGGCTTGAGTATGACCAAAGTGGGACAAGGCTCTGACAATACATATGGTTGACTGGAGTGCTCAGAGACTTTTGGGGTATATGGAGTGTTCAGGGAGATTTAGCACCTGGGGTGTAAGGGCTTGCTAAGGCCTTTTCAGGGCTGCTTATCTACCTTTGGTGTGCATGGGATTCACCAAACTCTCACCCATGGCTCCAAGAAGCTGTAGTCTGAGCAGGACTGCATCCTGGTAAACTGTTTTGGCAGACAGGTTAAATCAGGCTGAGGGTAGCTGAGTGGTCTCAAATCCATTGGTGAATGGGGTGTGTGTGTGTGTACCCCAAGCATGTGAAGACTTCTCTTGGCGAAATGATCAGATGAGAACAGTTTGTTCCATTGGCCACAAAGGCAGAGGAAGCAGGTTCCGTGAAGTGCTTAGAGCTTGGTCAGACATCGAAGATGCCAAGGTCATCCACTGCATCCCAGGACATCACCAGTCTTCTTGACTTCTGTCTCACCATTAGACTCTGATGACCTAAGAAGGGAGAGGGATGCTGATGCCTTTGTGCAGTTCCCAAGTCATCACCCTGTGATGTCATCAGTCCTCTTCAAAAATGAAGGACAAACAACAATAACTTTACAGGATTTAGAGCTAAAAGATTGCTTAGAGAGGTGGTGAGGTGGCACCAAAGACCCGAGTTAAAATCTCTACTTAAACACTTTAGTATCCTTGGACCTCCTATGGACTTGTCGTCCAGTGCCACCACCAGTGGAAAGAGGAAAGAGGAGGACTATCCATTAACCCAAGAGATGGCCTCATTACAGAGTTTCTTCTGTCTGCTCTGTCTTGACTTCATTATATTTCTTTACACTATGAGCAGGAATGGGTTGCAAATTCCATTTTTGGAGCAAGTACCCACATCAGTGAGAGCACACAAGCTGAAATGTTTTGAGCTGATCCAGAAAAACCATTAATTAATCTGTTATTTGAGTATTTTCTATTTCATTTTGATTTTGGGATATGGACTTGCATAACTATTTATAGAATTATATTGTATATGTATTTTCTATAGCAGCTAGATATTAATAATTCAATTAACAAGCATTTATTAAATACCTATTATATTCTAAGCAAACTCATTCCAGGGGTGGCCTTACTTGTCACAAAGAAAAAAGAATCCTTCCTGAGAATCCCATAGTGAATAGAGAGCTGGCCCCAGGACCTCATTTGTGAACAAATCTGCCCTGCCTAAAATGCCTACCTCACTTGACTCCAAGCCAACCAAGAATTCCAACATGGCAGCTGGTCTCTACTGACCTTTCAGTGCATTTGCAAGTGAGAAGGGAAAGGGTAGAGCAGGGTGGGGAAGACCTTGAATATCAAGTTTGCCACAGGGGAATAAAAAGAAATGGAAGATTCAGGTTGGGACCATTAGAAGCCAATAATGACATGGTTACTTTGTCAAAGTATTTACACTATTGGTGTTCCAACTGATGAGATTTCCACTGCAGGGATCAACCACCTATTGTTATCTCTGGAATAAAACTGACATAATCTATTTTGTCAGAACCACAGCATGACATAGTAGAAAGCAATCTAGCCTTGGAGCCGGGAAGATCTAAGTCCAAGTCCCTTCTCTGATTCTGTCTGTCTGTCTGTCTGTCTATCTATCTATCTATCTATCTATCTATCTATGTACCTACCTACCTGTCTGTCTGTCTATCTAGGTATCTGCCTATCTGTTGGCCACGTGACCTTGATCACGTCATTTGATCCCTTCATACTCTAGGCCACTTCCTGGGTTGTAGAGAAGGTGCTGTCCTGCATCAGTAGAAGGAGGTTCCTTCTCTGGGAGTTCTCTATACCAGTGAAATGTCCCTTAGTAGACTGTGAACTCCCCAAGGTCAGGGACTGTCTTTTGCCTTTTTTGGACATAGTAGAAGCTTAATAAATACTAGCTGACTTGACTTTTTGCTGGTTGTCTAGCATTTGGATTACAGATACAAAGAATGAAACAGTCCCTACATTCAAGGATTAGGGAGACATAAGTATCTGTAGACTAAATATCAAGTTATATGGACTTTTGGTAGCTACTTCCATGAATTCATGATTCCTTCGATGTGAGCACTCCCTTTACCACCAATGTGGCTCAACTCTGCTAACTCCTCTTGTAAAATTCTCACTCATGTCCTTTCATAAGTCCTCCAGGGAAAATCTACCCATTATGGAGGCCTTCTTTTGGGCTTTTTGTTATTCCATGGCAGTGAATACAGCCTTTGGCCTGTTTGTTATTCCTCACTCTTTGAATATGACAGGCACACCTCCTTTTCTGGTCACCCTATATCTTAGTCAAGGAGTTCAGAGAGAGTTATTTCATCAATTTTTTTCTTTAAAGATTACATAAGAATACATAAACCATAATAGTTCCTACACTAGAGGCTTTGAATTTTAGTATTATATGACAAGATGCTGGGAAGAGGGAGCAATCCAGTTCATGCCTCCATGTGAAAATGGCAGTGGCATCACTTTGCCATTCCTTCTTGAGATCTAAAAATACATTTGTACATTGCTGAGTTCTGACAGTCTTCTAGATACGCTGCTTCTCTTTACTTTCTGAACACTGACCTACAGCACTGGAAACTGAGATGGTCAGTAATAAGAGGAGACCATGGGGATAGGGACTGAATGGCTAGAACCATTAGATCTTCTGGAAACAAGCCCTGCCAACAAATTTGGTGGAAAGAGTGGTTATTAAATAGCCTTTGTGCATATTTCAGGAATGCTGTTGTGAGGCATTAAGGTAGATGCATGTTCAGACTGTGTATTTCCCCATATGATCCAAAAGCAGGGTCAGCTCTGAGGCTTTTGGAGAAGGAAATCAGAAGAATCATGGAAGTTTAACAAAGTGTTTGGGACTCTCATTGTCTGGATAATTTGACATCACCATGTACTTATTTTTGTCTTTCTTCCAAGGTACTCGAGCCACTTGATGACATCTATGTGACAGATGAGCAGTAATCCTTGCAAAATTCCTAAGTTGGCAAATACATAAATAATAGTACAGTAAACTTGAATAAAAACTACAAATCCGTAATGGCAGAGGAAGCTCTTATCTGATTTCTTCTTCCCTCTCTGACCATCTCCTTTGATGGGTCTTCTTTCCCAGCCTGGCCTCTAACTATATATCTCCTCTAAGGCTCTGCTTTAATTTTTCACACTTTTCTCTCAATACTTGGATCCTAAGTGAGGGCACTGACTTTCATGGTTTCAGTTACTGCCTCTGCACTGATCATTTCCAAGTCCATCTGGAACCCTAACCTCTTGTCTCTGCTGCAATGCCTCATTTCTGCCCTCCATCACTCCAAAAACAGGATGTCCCACCCTGCATCTTTACTCTCCATTAGCCTTCGCTTCTTAGCTATACTTCTTCTGGCAGGGGTGACATCTTCCTTCTAGGTGTCCAAATGAGGAACCTTGGTACCATCTTTGATTTTCTCTCTTTTTGCACCCAATTAGTCACCGAGAATGATATTCCTTCAAGACCTTTCTCTGGTTTTCTTCTTTTCCCATGTCCATTCTCTCCATTCTGATGGACAATCAGTGAGGCTCTCATCTAGCTGGTTGAAAGCAAAGGTTGGCTGTTAGCTGAAGGGACTCGACACATCATCACATTCTCGATGATCACCTTGCTGGATCTACAGCTGGCAGATACCTCAGAAGTCATCTATTTCAAAACTTTCCTTTTACATATGAGGGAACTGAGACCCAGAAAACTTAAATGTCTTTTCCAAGGTCACAGAACTTGCTTATAAGAACCAAATCTAGCTCCTCTCATTTGAAATCCACAACTCTTCTTATGCCACCTTCTTTCTTAATGTCACTTCTCTGCTTGTAGGGCTTTTACTGGCTTCCTGGAATCCTACCATATTAAGTTTAAAATTCTATACCTTGCTTTCAGTGCCCTCCATAATCTGGCTCAAACTACTGAACAAACCTTGCTTTTCCTGACTTTCCTACATATACTCTCTGTTCCTGATGGGCTGCTGTCTTCACGGTCTTATTCACATCTGAAGCCCATTCCCACTTTAATATCTTCGTGTTTTTTTTTCCTAATGGAGTGTTCTCCATTCTTTGCATTTACCTAAATTCTAGACAACCTTATAGGCCAGGGTTTCTTAATTTTGTGTGTGTGTGTGTGTGTGTGTGTGTGTGTGTAATGAACACTTTGGTAATGTGATAAAGTTTGGTGTGTCACAGAAGCCTTCTCAAAATAATGTTTTAATTGTATAAAGTTAGGATTACAAAGCAAGCCAATTATATTTAAAGTTATGAAAAACTATTTGTAAAAAGTTGACTGAGCCCCTGAAATTTGTGTGAGGACCGGGTTAAAAACCGCTATTCTAGAAGCGGATTTTGCATGAATCTTACCCAAGGAATTCACTGAAAACTAGAATAGACCTAATACAAATCAGTGTTTCAGCAAGAAATATTTGAACAAAAGACTGACAATGTAAAAGGAAAAATAAGATATCTGATATCAAAACAATTGACCATCACAACAGAATAAGGAGAGATAATTTAAGAATCATGTGACTCCCTAAAACTCCTAGGAAACAGAAGCCTGGAATGCTACATTTCAAGAAATCATAGATGAAAACTGACTAGATCTATTAGAACCAGAGGGCAAAGTGGAAACAGAAAGAATGCACTGATCATCTCCTGAAAGAAGCTGTTATGTTATGACTATTCTTGCTATTGTCTAGGGTCACAGAGCTAAGAAGCATCGGGTGCCATATCTGAGCTCAGGTCTTCCTGACTCCAGGCCCGGCACTCTATCTAGTGCGCCACCTAGCTGCACCTGGAGCTGTAGCACAAACTGGCTTCATTGAAATTTTATTTTGTGCAAACACCTGGCGCTGTGTGTGTGTGTGTGTGTGTGTGTGTGTAGAGAGAGAGCTCACAAAGACTGGAGACAAATTCCCTGCTTTCAATATTAACAACAGTTAGCGTGTATAAAACACTTTAAGCTTTACATAACACGTTTAAGGTCCTTTACAAATATTATCCAATTAGATTCTCACAATTGTCCCAGGAGGTAGGGGCTATTGTTATCCTCATTTTAAAGAGGAGGTAACTGAGGCAGAGACTTTTCACGATCACACAGCTTATAAGTGTCTGGGGCTGGATTTGAATTCAGATCTCCTTGATTCCAGGTCCAGTGCTCTGTCCATAGCACCGCCCAGCTGCCTCTGAGAGTTTATAGTTTCTTAGGGTAATACAACAAGGACACAAGTAAGTGTGATACAAGGTAGAATTTGAAAGACAAAGTTCTCTAAGACAATTTGAAATCAGAGAGGGCTTCTAAGAGGAAGAGCAGGATTTCAAAAGGATAAGATTTGAAGATTATTTTAGGGGAACAGGAAAAAGCTTTGCATGAATGCATGGAAGCAGGATAGAGCGTGGCTCGTCAGGGACAGACCCGCCATCCAGTTTGGCTGGGATGCAGGATATACAATGGGCACCAGTGTGAAATGAAGTTGTAAATGTATGTTGGAGCCACACGCAAAGGGCCTTGAGTGTCATCCCAGAGCGCTTATATTTGATGCCAGAGAAAATTAAGAGAAAGGACTATTAGTGGTAAGCAAAGCCTTCTCCCTCTTAGAGGTGTGGCCCTTCCTCCCAGTATCAGCCTTCCAGAAGTCATCTGCCAGTTTTTCCTGAAATAATGGAACCATCAGATCTGGCTCTTTAACTTGTGCGAGGGCACCTGGCATTTCATAAGAGAACAGCATTGTTTATCAAATACTTTGAGATCTGGCATTGGAAAGCGCGGCAGATGATGGTTGAGAGCATTATCATTAATCAAGTCATAAGAAATCGATTGCCCTGTGTTTATAGAAACATCTTGGTCGGATATTAAAGAAGTTTGGTATGCAGCAGACAGCTATGTTTTAGCGATGAGCCTGATAACGCCGGATGAAGCCACACTTATACGATTAATTTAAACTGGCTAGTAGGGCAGCACTGTTATGGTCTCAGACAGGAATGAAAATCCAAAAAGTTAATGATACATAGAAATGAATCATGTTGGGAAGAGGGAAGCAGGGAACTTGATTTGGCCCCATTCCGATGTCTTTTCTTTCTCAGAGGCAAAGCTGTCTAGGGTTTCAGCTCAGGCTAGGCACTTGATGTGCAGGTATTCTACAGGGAACCATGGTTCTAGTTTTCACAATGATCACAGGATCACAGAAATAATAGCCATAGTGGACCTTAGTGATTATATAGTCCAATCTCATTTTCTTAAGCCAAAGATGAAATTGAGGCTTGGGACTGGAGGCCGTTTCAATAAGAAAGAACCTTGATGTGTTATTGGCTATTTCTGATCATATGTGCTCTCAGAATTTTAGAGTTTGCATGCCCATCCAAGAGTCAGGATAGATGAATTTAAAGTTGGCACTTTTATTTATATTTTAGCCAAAAAATACATATTCTCAAAGAATTCATTTTCCAAAATTGCCATTTTCAAAATCTATTCAAAATACAGAACACTTCAAAGTCATGATAGCAAATCTGGATTTAGAAGAAGTTGTTAATCAGACCAGGAGTCCATGCGGACGTAGAGTAGACATATATTCAATAACAAGATATTTCTTTCTGCAGCTGAATGCCAAACTCCTCACAGTTCTAATTGTCGATTGGACAGATTTACAGTAACAATAATCCTCCACAAAAATCCTCCTTCAGTGCCTCATCATGGAAAGATGACTTTTGGTTCTCAAAGCCTATGTCAGTAGAATGGACACTTTGGCAGCATCTAGCATTCAGGAAAGAACTGATATGGTTCAGAAAAAGACTCCATTGCCAGAGGGCTTAGCTAATTGTAGAGAGCCTCACTGCCGGTAGGCTGCCCACTAGGGGATGAATTCTTTGGCTATGGTGACCCATGATACAAGGAAAAATATGAAATTGTCCTTTAATTTCAGAGATCATAAAGTGGCAGAGGGGCACCAAGAATTATAGTTTTCAGACAAACTGAAAAAATTAATTTAACAGTTGCCACTTTAAATATGATGTTCTGGTCCAGTGACTGACAACTTGAAATACTTCTGGAGGACTGGAATGATAATGATGATAATAAAAATATGATAACCACAATAGCTAACATTTATATAGTGTTTGCTTTGTGCCAGGCATTAAGCTTTATAATCATTATCTCATCTAATCCTCTCAACAAGCCTGGGAGGTAGGTGCTATTATTATCCCCATTTTACAGATGAAGAAACTGAGGCAGGCAGAGATTAAATGACTTGCCCAGGATCGCACAGCCAGTGTGTGACTGAGGCTGGATTTGAACTCAAGTCTTCCTGAATTCAGGCCCAGGGTTCTGTGCATTGTGGCATTCCCCCCCCTCCCCCCGCCCCGCCTCAGCTGCCCTATCAATCTGAAATCCTATTAATCTTGACAATTTTTATGTAAATAAACTTAGAAGACAGGTGGTAGATTACAGGTTCCTTTTTTTTTTCTTTGTCGTTCACTGACAAAGAACTCCCCAAACGAAATCAACAGATACCTTGATTATTTGGCAACTTCAAATGTTAAGACATAGGAGAGACTTGGTAAAAAATCTGTTGGAAAACGTGGCTCATGAGTTAAAGAGGCCAGTCTTGTAGACTACACCAAAGCCTCATGAAAGTGAATCATGGGAGGGGCTAGACGCAGTGGGTGTTGGGTAACAACATCCCAATGAAAACGAGGTACAGGGCAGTCATTTCTGAATCAGCTCCCTGTGTGCAGTTATACCACTGACTGAGAGTAAAAGTCAGAATCAACACCACATTGTCAGAAAGACAAATGGGGAGATGTGGAGAGCAAGTTGACTTATTTAAAAATGTTATTGCTGCCAAAAAATGGCAAGGGGATTAAGGAACAGATATTGCAATGAACCCATACCATTTATTGTGGCATTAGTATATAGGCAATGGTCACACTGAGGAGGACAGATGAGTCTGGGAACCAACTCGGACATGCTGGCCAAAGATAACATGAATTTATATTACAGACGCCTTTGAAAAACCTTACAGAGGAGGATGGTCGAAAATTTTGAGCAGCATCATCTCATGAGAATCAGTAGATGGAAATGCGATATTGCAGAAAGCTTATCTTAAGACCCAAGTAAATCAAATTTTCCCAAGAAATTAATAGTAAGAACTTGTATAAAGCGCTTTAACATTTATAAAGTACTGTCTATATGTTATCTCCTATGATCCTTGTAGCAACCTTGTGAGTCGGGGACTATTACGATCCTTATTTTACAGATGAGGAGACTGAGGCCAAGAGAGGGGAAGTGGCTGCCTCAGAGTTACAGCTGGTCCTGGTTGAGGCAGGATTCAAACTCAGGTGCTGCTAACTCAATAGCAATGCGCTATCCGCTAGGTCACCTAGCTAGTTGTTTAGAGCAAAAGCTGGAAGGAAAACAACAGAGAGAAATGTAGAAAGCATGCCAAGATTTCTGTAGCAGACTTTTTCCCCCACTGATGGCAGTTGACCTATCCCATTTGGACTCTAACATCGAGGGATCTGCTGTGAAGCACGAGGAAGCTGGAACAGCACTAAAAAAGCCCAAACAAAGGTCTGAAAAGCAGATATACTAGAGCAGATACACACAAAAAAAGGCTGCTCTGGAGTCAATACTATTTAGAGGACACTGAGAACTTGCTCTTTTAAGGTATCCAAGAGAGGCAAAGACAGAGGATAATTGAGAAGCACGGACATCAGGATTACCCCCAAAAGTCTGACACCAATAACTACAAAGTCCTCATGAAACTAAACTACGCATGTAGGTGACAAGAATACAGGAGGGGAACAGGCAAATTTCCCACGTGAAATCTTAAAGCAGGCCACACTTCTGCAGTCACAAGGCTGACTAAAATGACAGACTCTCGTATATTTGGATACATGTGCACATATGTTGTAATATACACATACATGTAATCTAGAAACTATACACATACATTAAAAGAACACCATCTGATTCAATAGAGCAAAATATCCCTCTAAAGGGATATCCCTCTTCCTCCCAAACATCTATCATACATGTACTGAAAGCCCATGTAACAGCAGAGCTAACTTCCATCACCTTCTGGTTGTGAATATAAAAAGATGAAAGGTCAGTGAAGAAACAGGGTCCTCGAGTGGCCTTTCAGTGCAGTCAGGAAGGACGTCTGGCACTGAGGCCAACAGAAGTTATGCATAGGAAGTGGCCAAGGGCCTCTGGACGCTCCTATTTGCAGCTGACATTGTGCTGAGATTCCAAAGCACTCGGAAATGTTTAGCTTAACAGTGCGCACAAGGAAAATGAAGCCAATGAAGAAGACCAGCACCAGTCCCCTGCCTCTGGATTAAATCTTTGTTTGCTGTCTTTGTCATGAAACCTCGATCCAAGGGGCATCAGGATGTATGCTGTGGTGGTCCCATATTGATCCAGGTCTTCCAGCAAAGGCTGGTTGATGGCTTATGCTTACTAGAGAGAGAACACTGGTTTAGATATGGAGTGGACCGTGTGGTTTCTGACACCTCTTTCAGCTCTGGGATTTCTTCCTTTTTGTTAGGGATGATTTCTATAATTCTGGTTATATGAGAAAATGGTGTTTACACTGACAGGCTTCAAAGGAAGCCTCTGGCAAGAGCCAGTTTCTAAATGGTAGCGAATAAAATTTTTAACTGTTCATTTTACTAAATGTCTTTCCTTCCATACATCAAACTAGACACTTTGCAAACGTATTTTTTTAAAGAAATGATTGTTTTATTCCTTTGTCTATGATTGTTTTAACAAATTGTGTTAAAACAAAGAATTAAACGTGGTTTCAATCTAAATACATGGTGAAGCCTTATGTTTACAGTGTAGAGTGATTCCTAGAAATGCCTAATTCATTCATATCATCTCTCTTTAAAGCCCTCAGCTGGATGAAGTGTCAGTCACAATTGCACTCACTCTACTGGGCAGTTTTACTGAAGTGTCTAGGGGAGGTAGAATGGGGTTGGGGATGTGTGTGTCATTTTTTGGGAGGTGACTTTTATCAAATTAAAAAAATACTCCAAAGGTCTTACTTGGCATTTTCCAAACATTTGCTGACTATTTTTTGGCTAGACACAGGGTGGCATGTTTTTGTTTTTGGTCCAGCCACCTGATTACACAGAACCTTTCCTTGCTGAGGCAGGTCCACAGCTACGTAGTAACTTATGTAACCTTTAGAGAGGTGACCAAGGGCACGAAGGCCGAATGATGCACTCACGGTCACAGTAGGTGTAAGAGGCCTCATTTGAACACAGGCCTTCTTGATTCTCTAGCCATTACAGCAGCTGCCTTGGTATTTTCAGACAGACTCAAAATTTCTAATTGTTTTACTACAGAAGCAAGCATGACACTCCTGTCTGAGTGAGCAGGAAAAAGCGAGGAGAGAATGGGCTAAAACGGCCACTTTATTGAGCTTCTCAGATAACTGGAGCACACACACAACCCGCCCCGCCCCCCGGCCCCCCCCCCCCCCGTCACCTTTCACACAGGTGTCCCCCCAGACTTTACATTTCAAGAGGTCAATTCCAATTTTATTGTTAATTCAGTCCTGTGTTAGTCAGGCGACAGGACTGCCCATCAGTCGTTCTTGCCGGAGAGCAATTAATCTCTTGAACCACTTCTCCTCGGCTTCAGCCTTCTCAATAAATAGCTGTAATAAAAATAATAATGATAAAGAAATGAATTATTTCACTTGTTTTCCTGAGTCTTCAGGGCCCAAACAGGACAAGGTGGGGGGGCAGTCTTGGCCTCTGGCCATCTTCTTCCCACAAGGCCTCATGCTCTAGGGTGATGATGCCTGAGGGGGCAGAGTCATTATCACTGCTTCCAGGTCCCTTCTATTCCACTGCTCTGGCTGTGCCCACACCCAGCCTCCTGGGGCCGGCATATCCTGTCATCTTAGGGCCCCTGGTCTCTCAATCATGGCAATGAGCCCTTCTCTAGGTCAAGCGACAGATGTAATTATACACCAGATTCAAATACAAGTGAGGGCTCTCAGAGTGTGGGCCCATTCTGGATGATGACCGTCCTGGAGCTGCCTCAGAGGGCAGCAGCTCAGGCCTGCTTTGGATCCCACGCCCCCCTCCCTACCTCCATCAGCTACATGTGACTTGATAGTTCAAGGCTGAATGTTCTTACATTAGGATGTGCTAGAGAATTATCGTCTTGGTACTTGATAGCGGTAGGGATGCTGCTGGGGTCTATTTCTTTTTCAGTGCGTGGTGGATCCGCGGTTACTGTTCCTGATGTTGTAGGTTCCTGCTTTCCTTCGACAGGGTCAGCGGGCTGGGAAAAATGAAAACACATACACATCATCACGACCTGGACCATGAGAGACAGTGGGTGCTGCTCCAGCCCTGTTTCTGATGCCAAACAAGAAATCATCCATTTCTTTGAGACGCTGCTATGATTCTCTTTTCGGATTGCCTGATTTCTGGATGAGGAAGGACAATTCTTGGCTGAGGGTGGGGAAAGCTCATTACGGTAAATGATTAGGGAAATATTTTCCATTTCTTATTATTGCCCTAAGTCCCATTTTGTAGTGACTTCCTTTTGAAGGGTGGCATGGTGGAGTGGACGGAGCGACAGCCTGAGCATCAGGAGATCTGAGTCTGAATCCTGGCCCAGACACCAGTAGTGACCTTGAGCATATGCCAGGAGGCAGTGGGGGCTGAGGGCTGCATCTGGAGTGGCAGGCCTGGGGTTCAATCCTGGCCCCCCCCACTTCCCTGTGACATTTCCATCAAATCATTTAGCCTCTGTGGCCCTCAGTTTCCTCATTTGTAAAACAAAGGGGTTGGACTGGATGGTCTCCAAAGCCCTTTTCGGTCCTGAATCTGTTCTAGTGTATTTCCCTATAAACTGATAATACCTACACTGATTCGACTTCACAAGGCTGTAAACCTTAAAGTGCTACACAAATCTGAGCTATTGATGATAGCTCAAATTATTGAAAAATTAATGGAAAATCTGTACTGATGAAACATCTCAATATTTCATATGTTCAACCAAACTCTAACACTGAGAAGAGGATTATGCCAAACTTGTAGCAATTAATTAAATAGCCTGTCTATGAGGAAAAACAAAAGCATGCCAACACTCTGAAATCTCTCTAGCTCCAAACTGTCTTTTAAGCTTTGGTGGAGCATCTATATCCATCTGCAGTACGATGCCACCTGCATCTGGTGCCTCAAACACGCTTACGCCCACACTTATCACCTCCCTCTCCCCAAAGCTTCCCATCTCTTCTTGTTCTGACGCTGTCACCCTTCCAATCAGTCACCAGGCTTCAGGGCTCAGTTATAGTGGTCTCTTCTCTCTTCCTCATTCCCCACATTTAACCAGTTGCTTAGCTGTTTATTGCGTCTTCATGACATCTCACACATTGCCTTCCTCTCACACTGACAACACGAGTTCAGGGCCTCATCTGGACTACTGCAGTAGCCTCTTAATCATGTGTGTGTGTGTGTGTGTGTGTGTGTGTGTGTGTGTGTGGTGTCTGTGCATGCATGTACACATGTATGGATGTCCCCTCCCTTCATGCTGCTGCCATGGCCATGTCCACTGCTTGCCAGTCTGCCTCCAGGATAAAGCACAAACTCAACCCTGGTATTGAAGAACTTTTGTAATTTGGCTCCATCTTTATTTCAATTACTCGCTGAGCTCCATGTCCTCCACATTTCAGGCATACCGGACTCGGGGCAGTCCCTCGGTCTCTTCCTGCCCTCTCCTGTTTCTGCGCACTCAGGAGGATGGTCTGGTGCCCTCTTTCTCTGGGGATGCCTCTTCCAGGCTCAGATCAGATGACATCCACTCCATGACTTCTGCCCCGATGTCCCAGCCAGAAGGGATCTTCCCTTAGCCTGCCTCTTACACACAATGCTCATCCTGGCTGTGTGGGCACATAGTACATTTATCTCTGATTAGTTCAGGAGCTCCTGAGAGACAGAAGTTCTATTGGTTTCCAACTATGCATGGCCCTGCACACAGCAGATAAATACTGGTTGTGTGGAAGAGCTTGTTAATGTTCACAAAACGCTTTACAAACATCCTATCACTGTAGGTCACACCAACCCTACAGGGTGGGCCTTGTCTTCATATAACAGATGAAGAAAGGGAAGCTCAGTGTGTATGACCTGCCTGTGAGTCATGCAGTTAGAAGTGTCTGAGCTGTGATTTAAACTCAGATTTCTTCTCACTGCACGTAGAACCTCACACACAGCAGGCACTTAAATGACCGCCGAAGCGTATTGAAGCGAGAGCTCCGGCTCCCACGCTGCTGAACCCTGCTGCCTGGGTGCACCGCACGCTCAGGCTGCTTACTGCAGTTAGATGAACTGCTCACCAGCGGCAGGAATCTTTATTTCTCTATTAGTGACTCTTTACTACTCACGGCCCCTTCAGTTGCTGCTCTGACACTTTTTATCTTTCCCGCAGCCCCCAATTCCACCCCACCCCTCGTCTCCTGGGGTAAAGTGTAGTTATCTGAGGGCAAGGTACATGTCTTATTTCCCAGGCTCACCTGTTTTAGAAAAGGACGGGACTTGAGAGAATATCGAGGGGGAGGGGAGGAAGGGCTCTCCTAAGGTGACTCAGCTAGCATAGATCATGGCTGGAATTTGAACTCAGTGTTTGTCTCAAACAAGAGTCTATAGTGTGGGGACCATGTAAGTAGTTGCTGAATGAGGAAAGAAAGGCTCAGTGTTGCCTAAATGCAGGGCCCTCTGAGCCCTCTCCACCCTCTGAGCAATGAAGGTAATTCTAAAAGCTGTGTGGGGGCAGCCACGTGAGCAGGACACAAGGATCACGGGATTATAGATGCTCACACGAGATCAGAGTCACTGCCTTCACTGATGGTACGGCATGCCTAGCACACAGAG
Source organism: Phalanger gymnotis (assembly GCA_028646595.1). NCBI lineage: Eukaryota > Metazoa > Chordata > Mammalia > Diprotodontia > Phalangeridae > Phalanger > Phalanger gymnotis. The sequence goes on along the minus strand of CM053626.1, from coordinate 14,540,623 downwards.
GGAAAACGCTGGATCCAGCCACAAAAACTCACATTCAGGGAGTGCTTTAAGATTTACAAAACCCTTTCTTCACAAGTGTGCAGCAGCAGTGGAGTATCCTTTTGACCATTTTATGTGAGGAAACCAGTGCACAGAGACACCAGGTGACTTGTCTAGTGTTGGAATCAGAGCTCAGTTAAGCTCAGGTCTTTGCACTTCCAGATCTATGTTCTTATTTCATTTTTGATTCTCATTCAAGTGAGACAACTGCCCTACCTGGGCTTCAGAAGTGGTCACAGCCAATTCAGGCAACTTTGATCAATGTTTGAGTCCTAGTGAAAAAAATCAGAATCATAGAATTACAGAATTTGAGAGTTGGAGAGGATGGGCATCTAATCCAGCCCATAGAAAAATGAAACCCGGCTGTTACACACCTGACTTGTGTTTGTCCAGCCTCTGTCTTGAAGACCTCAAAGGAAGGGGCACCCCAAACCTTTTGAGGCAGCCATTACTATGTCTGGACAGCTATAATTGTTAGGAAGTTACTAATGGAATACTGCCTTTTAATTTTATTATGCTTCCTATTAAACTAAGGAGTATGAGGTTGGCTAAAAATCTGGAAAATGTGTAGAGAAAGTTGTTGACTTTTTAAAAAAGCAAATGGTAGTATTCCTCTGAATAACTGATGACTGTCATGGAAATTTAAGATAATGATATAGATGGGAAAGGAAACAGGTGCTGATTTTTTGTGTCTGATTAAGAACTAAGATGATTTTCCTGGATGGTGATGATTTACGTAAATTCCAGAGTCTTCAAATTCCAAATCAGATCAGGGTAAGAAAATGGGCTGTTCGTGAGGGTAAGGATACAGAACTCACTATTTCCTTTTTCATAATTTTGCATAGTAATGCTACAGTTGGTTGGTTTCACTGGAGATAATTCAGCATTTCAGTGACAGGTTTTAATGGCAACCTTTTCCTGTCATCTAATCTCAGGGAAATGGCTCTCTTCTCAATAGGGAAGTGGGGGTGATAGGGTGCACTATGTAACACATACTGTCATATACAGTTAGGATGTCAGTTGGTTTTGTTGTACAATTTTTCTGTGTTATGAGGAAGGGTCCTATGATGGTGGTGTTGGGTGGGGAGTGTCAAATATTGTGAAATGACTGTGGTATAAAAAAAAACCAGACATCAATAAACATAAATAAATAAAATGGTTCTCAAAGAGTCTTTGGTATATTTCTACTCCAAGAAGAGAAATGTGAACAGATCCTCTTGGGAACTTAGTTGTTTTAATCCTGCTGGAGGGGCAGGTGTGTGTGTGTGTGTGTGTGTGTGTGTGTGTGTGTGTGTGTGTGTGTGTGTGTGTGTGTGTGTGTGTGTTGTGAAGCAGCCATTGGAGAGTCATGTACTCTGCGTCTTTTCAGGAACTCAGAGAAAACTTGTCACACAGTGAAAATTCAGAAATGGACAAACAAGAGAGGGAAAAAGATCAGGAAATCTGAGTTGGAAAGTCAACAGCACAACAGAGAAGATGGCAGTGAGAGGGATGAACATGCTGTGGTGGGTTACAGCTGCCCCCTGGGGGATCGAGGAGAACAGGGAGCAAAGGAAAGAAAAGAGGAACAACAGGAAAGGGAAAAATGGGGCTGACTTTAAAAATATTTTAGCCATACTGCAGTGAGCCATCAGTGAACCAGAGGACTTACTGTCCTAAGAAGACATTCTGCTTGGTTTGCATATAATGTCTAAAATTCTTGGTGATCTCCAATAACTTGGATGATGGAGCAGAGTACGTTCACTAAATTCACAGAGGAAACTGACTGGGAAGAATTGTAGGATAAGAACAGAATTCAAAGTGAATTTATAGAGAAACATTTAGTTACAAAGGAAAATGTTGAGTAAAGAAAAACCCAAAGGCAGTACTCAAGAAGGGAAAAAAATTCCAAAGAAAGGGAATAACTAGGTAGGTAGAAGACTCTGAGGTAGTGTGGTGTACTGGTTAGAAAGCTGGTCTTGAAATCTGGAAGATATGATTACATACATATCATCTATATATGTTTTTAGCCATCTATTTCCATCTGTCCATTTATCTATCCATCCATTCATCCATCTATTATTCTACCCACCTTACCCTACCTATTTATCTGGACAATGATGGCTAGACTCAGTTCAAAGAATCTAGATCTAAATTCTGCCCTCGCCATATACTGGCTGGGTGATGCTGGAAAAGTCATTTACCCATGCAATCTTTGAGACTAGAAGGTGCAGAGAAGGTGTTGACCTCGGCTGGTGGAGTCTTTACCCAGAAGAGAGAATTCTTCACTGTGAACATTCCATACTGAAGAAATCATAGGTCTGGTCCCCAAACAAAATGTGTGTGTGTGTGTATGTGTGAGTCGGGACTGGACCTGTGGTATCATTATCAGAGGGAACTCCTAGATAAGGAAATTCCCTTCACTGATGCAGGTTAGCACCTCCACATTGCATCTCATTTCTTTGGTATCTGGCATGATATCTAGGTACAAATGACTGTTTCTAGTGTGCACAGATATCTATAGGGATCCATCTCCAAAGTCTTTGTGTAGCTTGAAGCTTTAGAAGCTTAAAATGGCCTTAACTTTGTGTATATACACATATATGGATGGATGGATACACAGACACAGACCCCTGTCTTCCTGACTCTCAGACTAGTTTTTGATCTGCTATTCATCTCGCCAAGGGTTTCTAAAGTCATCTCTTTTCTTTAGAAATTTATTTCTTTCCCTGAGTACTGCCCCTGGGTCTTCCCTTATTCTACAGTTTCCTTTGGGGAATTAAATATTTCCCTTCGAATTCCATTCTGACCCTATAGGATGTCAATGACCCTTCCCAATCGATGTCCTCTGTGGCTTTAATGAATAGACTTTACTCCATCCATATCCAACTGGAGACTTTTGAGTATTTAGAGGTGTGGCCTCAGAGGGCTGCCTGGGGTATGGAGTGATTTGCCCAGGGGCACCTGGCCAGAGACAGGACTTGAACCCAGGGCTTCCTGACTCCAGGGCCAGCCGTCTATGTCACATTACCTCTTATATACCCTTATATATAAGAGAGAATGAGTTTCTTTTTCTCTCCAGCTCCTCCTTCTTTTTCAGTTTAGTACTTTTTAGATTACATTTTAAACACTCTGTTAAATGTATTTTTGCTCCATCTTGATTCATTCCTGAAAGAGCCCATTATTCCTCTATTTTAATCTGTCCCAGAATTTAAAAAATCTATTCTTAGACACTAGGCTCCTGAATCGGATGTTCAGTTCCCTAGTGCCTTCCCACTGAAGATCGCTTTTTGCTGCCTTAGATGGGCGGGGGAGACAAAAACGCAACGTGTGCCTGTGAGGCCATCAGTTTCTTGCTAAGACTTCTTCAGTTTAAGACTTCCAGAACGTCAAATAAAGTTCAAGAGACAGATGTCTGGGACACGTTGGGCTCGAGATGCTTCCATGGGGGCATTTCATGCAGAGTTACACAACAGGTGACGAAGGACTGGCATTCTGAGAGATTAACACCGGGCATACATGTTTGGGGAGTCATCTTTAGAGAGAGAACTGAACGCACAGAAATACTACATACCCCTAAGAATACCAAGGGAGAAAGCAGAGACAGAAGAACGCCACAGCAGTCATAGTGGACATGTTTATGGACATGGAAGCAGAACTAGCAGAGGAAACAGGGAAGGGGCAGTTATATAGAGAGAATCAATAGAAAGTTGCATCGAAACGAATCCTCGTTGAGGGGGTGGTCGACACTCAAAAGCAGATGAAGTATCAAAGAAAGACAAGCAAAGGCTGAAAAAGTATCTTCAGATTTAACAGCTAAGATGTTGCTGGCAAACTCCGAGAGAATAGTTTTAGGAGAGCAGTGTGTCAGGAAGTGAGCAGGCAGTTAGGGAGTGGACACTAGGTTGGCTACGGCTTCTTTTTTTAAAAAGGCAATTTGGGTTAAGTGACTTGTCCAGGGCCACATAGCTCGCAAGCATCTGAGGCTGGATTTGAAATCAGGTCCTGGTATGTATAGTCAGGCATTTTGTTAAGTGAGAGGGATATAAATACAAGGAAATAAGACAGCTCCTGCCCTCAAGGATCTTATATTCTAATGAGGAAAGCCAACATAAAAGGGGAGCTAGAAACCTGGGAGATGGGAGTTAGAGAGGACTTGAATGGGAGCAAGAAGATGAGAACTAAGGGAGGAGAGAAAAGACGAAGGTGTAGGGGGGTTCTGAGACATGGAATAGGGAAGATGAAGAAGCCTGTTAGAGATGGCTTCCATTTTCTTAGTGAGGAAGGCAGGGACTGTTATCTCTGATGTGGCAAATAGAGGAAGTGCAACAGAGTCAGTGAGGGCAGAGCAAGAAGATTCCGAGGCCCCAGATGTGACTCGGATTACCTCCTCCAGCAGCACTAAGGGCTCAGTAGTGGAGGCAGAGGGAGTGGGAAGAACGTTAAGGCTGAAGAAGAGAGCTCAGCTGAACTGATTACCCAGATGTTCAAGACCCTTAAGGAAGGAAAGTGATGCAGGGGAGGGGAGGTAAGCTGGGAAAACAGAAAGAAGGGAAGAGGAGCGGGACTGTCTTTTGCCTTTCTTAGTATCTTTGGTGCTCAGCACAGTGCCTGGAGCACAGTAGGTGCTTCATGAATGTTTATTGACTGATCCACTGGAAGGCTTCCACAGAGCCACAAAAGCAACCTTTGAAATGATGTAATAGTTTCATGCCTACCAGTCTGGGGGTTTTACCTGACAGATATTCATTATTTCATCACTAACCAACTAACGATTACAAAGCTACAACTGTCTCCTGGTGCACATGCAATTTTGAGGGCTAGAAATTATAAAATGTCCAAAGAAACAGAATATTTGTGATAAAAAATAATCATAAAACATGTCTTCATGATCTTTGTATGTTAAAAAAGATTTTTTTCCAGACAGTTATTTATTTTAGAAGATAAGGACCTTTTCTTAAAAGAAGATAAAATTTTTTTAGTGACTTCTGAGCTATTCTGATGAATGAGTACGACCATGAAATATTCAACAGAAAGGTTAGTACTTAGTAATGGTTTCTTTTACTGGAATGGAACCACCTGTAAAGCACATGTGCTGAGAGGAGAAGCCTCTTTTCTCTGAGCTCCTGAAGGCAGTCATGCTTTAAGAAATGGGACAGGACAGTTGTCACCAAAGGAATGACCAAGCAGCGTCACACAACTTTCCTTCTATTAACATATTTGTTGGGAAAGGTCTGAAAAGATAGTTCCTCTCATATAGTGTGGACAGCATGAACTACAATCAGCCAGCATAGGATTCTCACCTTTTGCCTACCATGTCAATTTAAAACTAAAGCTAAAACCAGGATAAAACTGGTGTTCCCAGTACATCTGCTCAGCTGACGCAAGGACGAGTGTGCTCTGGACAGTACGTCTGCCGCAGTCTTTTTCCTGAGCATCTCCTTCCTCTTCAGAACACACACTTGAAGGCCAAGGGTGGAGTTTCCATTCCAGGCCACATGCATTCCTGTGGTGCCTGCTCAGCTGGAGTTCTAAGGATTCTTCCCAACAGCCAGGGGCAGGAGAAGGGGGAACTTACCTTCTTGACTTCCTTGCTCGATCTGAATGTCTGTTGAACAAAGCAGTCACTTTCAATTGCTTCAATTTCTTTGACTCGTTTCACTTGCTCTCCTAAGGTGGCTTGGTCTACAAAAAGAGGGTACACACTGTCAACATATGTTAGGGGAGACTTGTGATCAATGTTGTTTCTATGCAATGTTTTCTGAAGATGTTTTATGGTTGAGGTCAAGACATTTAAGCTAAACCATCACAAAGAAATTCTTATCAACCAATGAGGGACTGAAGGCTGCAGACTGATATTCCCAAAGAGATAAGAAAAAGCTTCATTGGAAATGGGAAATTTTGCTGAACAAGTGTCACCACTGACAATGATCCCAGTGGATCTGTGTTAATCTTGTGGGAGGATATTTAGTTCTTTCCTAAGCTAAGCCCAATGGGAAAAAACACATCATGGATTCTGCACTCTGGCTTGTGCTATCGATAAGATGGTGAATTAGCAGCTACCATTTTCTTGGTAATAACACTTAAAAATTTGGCTGAGAGCTAGCAGTTATTGTCAGACAACCCATGGAAATTATTTTAGCTTTGATGAGGAAATACAGATATTTGTATCTAAAAAAAATCAAGATATTTATTAAGAAGAGGCTACATGAAACCATGGTAGATTTAAAAAAGAGATAATCTAAAGACAAGCTTAGCTTTAGACAATACTTTTTTTTAAAAAAAAGGCATTTTTAGTTTTTGCTTCTCAAATTTCTATGTATAAAATAAATCACTCGGTCAGATACATAGTTTTCCTGGAGATGATCTTAAAGAAAAAAATAAAAGTTTGTTTTTTCTGTATGAAATTTCTCTACCAGATCTACAAATAATAAATTTCACAAAGACAATTCTGTGGGAGGAAGAAGAAGGTGATTTCACCGGCATGGATGTTCGCTCGACAGATAAAGAAGGCAACCCCCATCTTCCTTGAATTATGTTTCCAAAAGTCATCATCTGGTGGTCAATCTTGCGGTGATGACCCTTTGTATTTGGAGCACCACTGATCCCGTACTTGAAGATTTTCTAGCTTAGTCGGACCTACTAGACTCTGCCAGCATTAGCTTTGGAGAGTTCAAAGTCACCTCTATGAGCCAATGAGGTAGAACCTCGGCGGAAGACACCACTCCCACACTGCAATAGCGATACAGCCAATGCAATGAATCCATCCAGAGTAGTTACTTTACTCATTCGACAAAAGCCTGAGTAGATTTATAAAGAAATGTCATTACGTATGCTATTCTACATGACCTAGCTTTTGACTATTATTAATTAGGTGAAAGTCACGAATGATTCTTAGTCTGTCTGAGGTCATTTTCCAATCACTGGTATTGCCATGAGAATTAATAAGAGCTCTCTTCAGACTTTGGGACTATCTTGAAAATGCTGAGTGATTTGAATTCATGGTTCTTCTTCCTCTGCTGGGAAAATAAGACACATTTTCTCATTTGGTTGTGCTTCCCTACATGTGTGGAGTGAGATCACAAACAACTCCTGACAGCTAAAGCTTGTCGTTTTTGCGGCTTTAACCCTGGGTACACTCCCAGCTTGGAACACTCATAAAAGTGTCATTGCAGAACTTGACCAAAGGGAAAGAATACTTAAAGAGATGACAAGGGGGCGCATCAGAAGAGAGGCAAAGAGAAAGACAAACGGACAGATTAGAAGACAACAGAATATTATCTTCTTTGTGCTTCTGGAAAAGTCAATTCAGAAATAACAAAGTGACAGTACAGATAGGAGAAGGCTAGATCACTTACCCTAAGATATGAAGAACAAGCCAGAGAACCGACAGCCTTTTAGCAGGGAAACAATCGTACCGAGAGTGGGAAAGCTTTATTCGCATTTCTCTGACTAAAAGAGACATCTTCTGCATGAAATTTACTTTTTCGGTTTTCTAAGAGCGTGATTTTCTGTGATCTGAAAACATCAGCTAATAAAACATGTCCTCTATTTCCTCAGCTGCACATTAGCATTGCTAGCACTGGCTGCCTCAACCCCTTGCCTCTGGTATGCTTTTAGGAGACATCTACGACGATCTTACAAAGACTGATTCTGCCTTTTAGACTCTGTTTGGTAAACACCAACATTCTAGAGAATGCCAGCACCTGCTGATCCCTAGGCCTTCAACAAATGTCTGTGGCATCAAATGTGTAGCAAAATATGTAAACTTTAAAAACTGGCCATCATTTAAATCTTATGCATAATAAATTTCTTTTTTGAACACTTGTATTAATCAGACATGAACTGACAGTAAAGACAAGTAACAAAGTTACAGACAGAATCAAAAGTCACAGAAGGTTTTGAGAGTGACATCAATGACATTAACATGGTAAAAATGGACTGGAAGGAAGCACAATCCATTAGTGTGTGATACTTTTTGACAAACACATTATTGGTGGATAAAAAGACTTCCATATGTTGTTTGTCAGATGTCAGTAGAAGGGATAAGGATTTCATAGTAAAATCAAAAATAATGGAGTCAGAAAGCTAAGAGGCTACAGACAAAAAAATCAATATGAACTCACTGTACGGCAAATCCTCTTACTCTCTTCATAATGAAAAAACAAAATTAAATATTTCATTAGTTATTGTTGAGGCTATTTTTTAAATAAAAAATAAGGCTCTTCCGGCTTATAGGAAATAGGTGAAGGGCCACAATCATGAGTAATTTCAGATAAGGCAACGTTAACATTTAGATTTATTTTTAAAATACTGACAAATGCTAACACATACTTGGAAATAGTTAATAAAAACTACAGGGCTCTAATGCAAGCCTTCATTGTGTCAGTCTTTCTTTTATTTATGGATAGACGGCCTGCCTAAGCCAACGGTCCCAAATTGGGCAGCAATGCTCTACTGAAAACAGCAGATGGCAGTAGCAGACAAGATGTCACAGCAAAAAAAGGGAAAAAGTCAACGAAAGTATTGGGGAAAAGTACCCTATTTGAACAAATATATACTGAAATTTCAGTATTAAGTGACTCAGAATATAAACATTTAATGAATTTCCCCCATATTAAACACGCTTCACAGAATCACAGTATTTTGGCTGCACAGTTATCGAGTTAATCCTCAGGTTACTTTTCTTCATGCGTCCTTAAAAATATTGCCAAAATGACACAAACAATAAAAAAGTAGGTTGTTTTTACTTTGAACTATTTAACAATGGAAGTATTTTTGAAATTTCTTTGGAGGGTATAATTTAAGAATAATAGTTAAGAATAATAACTGGTTCAAATCAATTGGAAAGGGTATCTTTATGTATTTCAAGTGATTTATAAATACTGAGAATGAAATGATAGCTAACTTTTATGCCAAGATGGCACTTTACTGATTTTTTTTAAAAAACTGGTAAAAATCTGCATGTATGAGGTGTTCTTTATATGGATCCATGAACTTAAAGATTTTTTCATAACTATATTTCGGTATAATTGATTTTCTTTATCATCTGATGTATTTTATTTTATGCATTTAAAAACATTATTCTGAAGAATCTATTTCCTTTATCAGACTGCAAAAGGGGTCCATGGCATAATAAAGGGTTCAGAACTCCTGTGCCAATACTCACTTGTATTTAAACAATTGCTGTACTCCCTTTCAATAAGACACACTCCCAGCTTTCCCCTGAACATATTTGAAGGATCTGTGATTTCATCAGTGTGGCTACTGCCTTTATCAGAACAGATTTCTGGCCTTCCATAACTTAGTAGATGGTTTCTAAGAGATTCTGTCTGTAGCTTAGAGATGGGTCTTCAAATGAGACTCATGAAATCTGTTACCGGGCCATGCCTGTCCGAGCTTGCACTGTACTAGCGCAGCCATAGAGAAAACAAGGTCACTGGATCCATTTCGAGGCATCCAGGAAAGATTTAATGGTGGCTCCTTTTAAAAATACAATGTGTTAGTAAAACAAAGCTGAATGCAGAATAATAGTAATGACAACTCTCTCTTGGGGAAGAGAAAAAGAAATGCCTCTCCTTGAACTTTCTTTAGAAAGGAGGTCAGTTGGTCTGCTGGTTTTGCCTGTTTTTCTTTGTTAGAAAGGAGGGCTCAGTGGTTGGTTGGTTAGGTGGTATATCAAGAAATGTTGTTTTTGGTCAGCTGTTTCAGTAGTGTCCAACTCTTTATGACTCTACTTGGGGTTTTCAAGACAAACCTACTAGAGTGGTTTGCCATTTCTAGCTCATTTTACAGATGAGGAAACTGAGGCAAACAGGGTTAAATGACTTGGCCAGAGTCACACGCTAGTAAGGGTCTGATTCCTGATTTGGACTCAGGTCTTCCTGACTGGCCTGGCGCTCTATCCACTCTGCCACCCAGCTGCTACTATTTACATTTAAATTAATTGACTAAAGTAGCACAAACATATTTTCAGTCACTGCCTCTAAATCTTTTTTGTTTATTCTAATTCAAGTTTCTTTCTATGTGATTACAGTCAGTGTGCACTCCAATGATCTGGTTCTTCTCCCCTATCCCCCTAAGTGTGAGGTTGTATCTCCAAGTTGTTTAACTAGGTTCTGGGCTCCGCAGTACAAACCTTTACTAATATCAGAGGCTGTGTTATAAAGAGTTCCTTGTAGTGTTTCTGTTAATGAGTCCTGTTTTACGTGGTGCTGGAACAGACTCACATTATGTTAAATTACAACGAAGTTCTAGTGTACTACTGAGGAACACTTTTTTGTGGTATAAGTGTCATCACATAAGATTATACCGTGCATCAAGTTAGCTTTCATTTAATGAAAAAGAAAGTCCACGACTTTTCCTCCTTGCTCACAGGCTGGAATACCTTTTCTTTCTTCTCTAAATCCTGTACTCACCAAGGTCCAGCCTTGGTTCCACTTCCTCCAGGAAGCCGTCTGGGCTGGAAATGAGCCTCTCTCTTCCCTGAGTTTTTAGAACAGTATTATTTGCACTTGGTACTATTACAGCATGACGGAGTGGTAGGGCTGAGGGGACTTGACGGATCACCTCATCCAATTCTTTATTTTAAGGATGACTCAATCAATCAGCAAACATTTAGTAGTTGGTTACTCTGTGCCAAGCACTGTGCTAAACCCTAGGGATACAAAGAAAAACCAAAAACAGATGAAGTAACTGAGGCCCCAAGAGGTTGTATCTGCTTCAAATTAGTTTGTGGGAAAACTGGCATTCAAACTCATGTCTTCTGCCTCATACAGAGCAATCATCTTTTCATAACGGTAGAACTGGTAGCTGTTATGGTACTTTTGACTGTCAGTTATCTTTTCATGCCTCTTCTCCCCGAAAGAGCAAATTCTTTGAGAAGGTAAACTCCATATTGTAGCTGACAGACTTGGGGAGCTGAATGGGACTTATAAATACTTCAGTGCCTCCTCAAAGCAGGGATCCTGCTTTGAGCCCCTCTGAAGAGGAATTCATGACTCTTAAGTCAGTTCACTTCATTTATGGCAAGGAAGTTTACCAATGGAGAAACTACATGCTCCCATTAGTAGTCAAGGTTACTGGAAGAAGCTACTGGTATGCTAGACCCCCTGCCCAGGATGCTCCACAGAATGAGTCAGCATGGGTGTGTCATGATTGACAATCGCAGAGAATACCCTACATCACTGAGATAGCAGATTATCATGTGCTGCAGTAAGAGCAGAATATATGCTTCCATCTACTTTAAAGTCTTGCTTACATTAAGAATTCAAAAACATCTGTTGATCAATTTGATGTTAAAGGCTATCCTATCTTAATAAAGTCTTTAAAAATATACGGGAAAAAGTCACAAAATATAAATTTCATTTTTAGAGAAAATTTAAAGCATATCCCAAGATATTTTAAAGGACATCAATATGGTTAATTATTCTAGTTTATACTCTAATTAATTTGCTCATAGTTAAAGGGACTGTGTATAACTTTCTTTAATATTCCTGTGTGAATAATATAAGCTGGGATCTGTCTTTTGGGTTGAGCTATTAAGGCAGGGGGGCTTACAATAAAAACTCGTGTGGGGTGTGTGCGTGTGTGCGCTGGCCAGTAATGATAGGGAGGAGACACAAAAGAGTGAAGGGAAGGCCAATGTAGTTACTTCAGCATTTCAAGAATCTGTCATTTTATTCGTGAGGGTCTTCCCTCTACTGATGCAGACAGCAAAACCTCAGCAACTTATTGGTATTTGACAGCTGCTATGGCTAAAAGCTCACCATCCTACAACCAACCTAATGGTGAACTTAGCTAGCTGGACCTCAGACAACAGAGCTTGTCACCAGCTCCATCACTGATGCCCGTTCACCTCGGCAGGTAGCATCTGCTTCTCTAGGGTCATGGCTTTTCGGTACTCGGTGTCTGAGCATCCACATGAAAAAAAAGTTCCTTTTGGCCTTTGACCTTCTCCAGGCTTTAAAGTGGATCCTGTACTGAGTGGGAGCTAAGGCTTGGTGAGGTTGGTTCATTCCACCGAGTGTGTTTTTCTCCCTCAGCTTTATAAGTGACTATACAGGTTCTTAAAAGTGGGCTTTGCGGAATGGGGGAATTGATAATCCATCATTGCACTGTTAATAATTGATAATTTATTGTTTTTCAATGGCTAGTTGATGAAACAATCCAACTTCTGCACTCTATGGACAGTTTATTATGATCTCACATAGGAAAAATCATGTTTTCACAAATGCGTTCTAGGGTAGGGTCTGGGGGGACACAGACAACTGTGATTGGCCAACCAATGTCTGGATTTCCTTTTAGTGGGCCAAGTTACAGAAGTCTAATTAAAAAAAAATATTTTAAAGAGTGAGGTAGATTTTTTTGGGAGCATTCAGTAGTAAGTGTAATTTCATCAAATATAACATTTACTAAGTGTGTAAGATTTGTGTGTAAGACACTGTGCCAAATTTTGGAGATACAAAAATGAAAAGGGCCACAGCCTTTCCCCTCAGGGAGTTTACACTTTTTGTGTAAGGGGGTTGCAGCATACACACTGATAAGTAGGAGGTGACAGGAACAAAGGAGAGACCCTAACAGAGTTCTAGGGGGAAACAGGAAGTGGGAGAGAGACTTTGCAGTTTCAGGGTCAGGGAGGAAGAGGTATCACATGAGCCTGGAAGATGGCATGTATGAATGAAAGCTCAGTGGTGGGAGATGTCAGCTTGAAATACTTTGTTTGGAGTACAGTTTGCAAATGGCAGCCATGCGAAATTGGCTGGAAAGGTAGGTTAGACCCAGATTGTGGTGTGCCTCAATAACAATGATGACGATGATGATAAAGGTAACCGATATTTATAAATCGTGCCTTTAAGATCTGTGAAACACTTGACTTACATGAGCTTCTTTCAGCCTCACCACAAACCTGGGTGGGGGGAGGGGACTACAGACCCTTGTGTTCCCATTTTATAGATAAAGAAACTGAAGCCTTTCAACGTGAGACTAAGGGGTCTGCATTTTATCCTGTTGGCAATGAAGGGACACGAGGGTTTGAAGCTAGGGAGTGATTTGATCAGACCTGCAGGTTAGCAATGTTATTTTGGCAGTTATTTATGTGAAGCTGGTAGGAAAATGAGTGCTAAGAAAAAGGCCGAGCAGCCTCTGGTAGTTGTAGGAATGGAGAAAAAGGGATGGATGCCAGCGGTGCTTTGGAGGAAGAACTTACGAGGCTTGACAACCCATTGGATATGTGTGTGTGTGTGTGGAGGGGGGGGTGGCGGTGAGGGAAAGGAGAGGAAAGAGTCAAACAGGGCTACAAGATTGTGAGGTTGACTTCCAAGCCAAGGTTTCACTCCTTTCCGTCAGTATTGATATGGATAATCACATCCTAAATATTTAGATTTATAATCTTTATTTTTATAACGGTGGCTCTTATTCACTAGAAGAATCACCAACACTTTTTATAATGACTAATCTAAATTTTAATTCCATCTCTATTATGTTAACTGGACATACACCACCACCTTAAGTAATTAGTCCCATTTTCCATTGACTCTCTCTAACCATTTCTTCTGCTGCAAATCCATTCTGCATTTAAACTACATGTCTTTAAAGCAGAGTAGAACATGACAGTTTAATTCTCATGTTCTGTGGGATTCTGAGTAGGCCTCTGTCCAGAGTGCCTAGTCAGTCCTTACGTTTGAAAACTTTTCAAAGACAATGTATATTCCACTTAGATAAAATCTCCACAAAGGATTTTTAAAGGCATAATTACTAGACAATCTGGACATCATTAAGCCTAGAAACACTTTAGTCTTGTAAGAATCAATTGCTCTGAAATGAGAATTACTTCTTTTCTGGCATAGTTTTTGTATTGTATGAAAACTGTTCTGAATTTGGCCAAGACCAAACAAGAAATCTCACTAGTTTTTTTCTCCCTTGGTTCTTCCCAATCTTGTTCAGAAAGTCTGAAGTTGTTGGGCCATGGAAACATGTCAATTTTGGTTTGTTTATGCTTTATTCTTAAAGGAGGTTTAAGAAGAACCTCTCTTTTTCCTGTAAGGAAGTGGTAGATTCAGAATCAAAGGCCACCAATTATAGGAGAATATATTGTCATTTTCCTAGAAAAGGCAGCATTGGAAATTTAATGACAAAACTAAATAGACATCTGTTATGCTTTCTTTGTATATCTCAAACTATGTCACATCAAAACTAACTTTGGGGTAAAATTTGAATCTGTTTACTGCCACATGGTCTCCAAATACTTCGTTCCCATAGGCTTGCTCTGTCTAAGCTAGAGATAATGATAACAAATATGGGTTATTAAGTCTAAGCTAATAAAGGGGTAAGAAATAACAAGTCATTTAAAGCTGCTGGGCGTTTTTCTTCTTTTAATAGAATAAAGGAATCTGGCTTGAGTTGCACCACATTAAGAGGGCAGAATATGGACTCTGCTGTTGCTGTTAGCTGTCCATTTTAGTTCTGGAATTCTTGTTGACTCTAATTAAAATTCTATAGATGGAAGAATTGTATGTTTCTAAGGCACTAGCAGGGAACGCTGTCTGCCAGCCATCTCCAAACACCCCATAACCACACACAACCAGCCTGTCAGGAGAGCTAATGCAGACACTGCAGGGCACACCACATTTGTCACTGTGGCTAATATCAGAGATACGCAGCTCTTTTTTCTCAGCACACAAAAGCAAGATATGTAATTCAATGCTCAATTTACCCTTGTCTCGCAGGAGATTTTCCCCCGCTAATTGATAGAAATTAAGCCATTAATCAAGCCACTAGCCATCATTCAACCCAGGGAAGATGAATACAAACTTTCATCATAACCACCTTCCCCATTTTAGTGTTCATTAGCATTAATTTTTAATGCAATTATGCTATTCTTTTACGCTGAGCTCATAAATTACTGCTCTTTTGTTGCTGGCTGGCCCTGTAAAATCCAAAGTAATGCTTTGTGCTCTGATCTTAAAGGCAATTACTGGGTTCTTCTATCTTTTATATCTTTGTATCCCCAATAACCTTTATATATCATGAACACCCATAGCTGCAAATGTATTTTAAATTTTTGGCATATAGACATACATAGCCAAATATGTCTGCAATAGATATATGTAAACATCAAAATATTTCCATTACAATATACATGTAAAGACAGAAATAAAATCTCATCCATTCACCTGGTATTGATTCAAATGTTTAAAGTAGCAAGGGTTCTTATGATCAAAATATAAAGAACTTATGTATTATATTCCTATTTTTTTACAAAAATTAAGATATCAAAATATTTTCATAATTTAAAAATATTTCGAAAGGTTGAGATAGTAAAGATAAATATAAGGCAGAAGTCTGAGTTAAATTAAAAATAACCTCACTTCTTTATCTTGGATTATTATTTCATATATATACCCATGTTAAACAGTTGTGTTAATTCTTAAAAATCATTGAAATTTTTCTTCTACCATGTAATATTTAATATATCAGAGAAATATCACACCACAGTATGCTCATTGTATACATATGAATAGCTTTGGAGCACTTCTACATAAAGAAATGTGGTCTAGTAGAAAGAGGATCCTGGTTCTGATATTTGTTAAGCCCCTGACCCTGGGCTTCCAAAGACTATTAAGTGCTTACCATGTGCCACACATCGTGCTAAGCTCTGGGGATCCAAAGAAAGGCAAAAAACCAAAACAAAACTCAAAACAGTCCAGGACCTCAAGGAGGACACATTCTTGTGTCCCCGGGGGCTGGAGGCCGGGAGACACCTTGGAAATAACAAGGTACATTTGAGATATATAGAGAGTAGATGTTAGGTAACCTGAGAGGAAAGCAGTCAGGAGCTCTCCCCATATACCCAACAAGGCACTGGTTATGTATGCTTTTAAGGGCAAAGGGAAGAAAAGCCTTTTTTTTTTTTGCTTCCCTCTTGTATTATTCAATGAATACCCCAGCCCCTTTTTGGGACTACTTCTATTCCGGTTGGGCAGTAGCTGGAGAAAAGGTTTGACTGGTCAGCATCCCTCCTCTGAGATCTTACAGACCTTCACAGGATTACAGATTTAGAGCTAGAAAGGTTTTTAGAGAACATTAAATTCACAGTTTTTTACAAGTGAGAAAACTTAGGCCCCAGATGTTAACTGCCTTGTCCAAGGCAAAAGGTAAGTTACAAAGCTGGGATCTGTGCCATGCTCTAAGACCACTGCTCTTCCCATGATCCCTGGCCCTCTGTCATAGGTCTGGATGTGCATCTCTTCTCTATCCCACTAAATGAGAAGCTCCATAAGGAGATGGGCCAGGTTTCCTCGGTATCCCCTACAGTCCTTACTAGATAATTGGCTCTCAGTAAATGTTAAAGGAATGTTGCCTCCCTTCAATGATGATTTGATAAGCCTTTCCTGGGGAAACTGTCCATAGGAAGAAGAACATTACTGTAGGGCTATGGTTGCTGGGTTGCCCTCAGCATTCTTCCCTTTGAGAGCAGCATTTCCAGAGTTGTCTAACATGGTAGGAGGTAACACATAAAACCTTAGGTAGACCTCCTTTCCAACCTGGCTTGAGGCTCCTGAGAGTCCAGCGGAAACAGGCTGAGGGGAGACTTTCTGCTTCCCTGTCCTAGCTCCCACTGCCCAATTCCCATCAGGTGCTGGACATCCCCTCTGAGCAGGATGCTGACTTCCCCTCCCCCATAGCCCAGAACTCAACTCCAGTGCAATCATCAGGCCCACTATCCCCTTCCCAACATAACTGGTGGGGGATAAGGTTGCCGACGCTCACTTGAATATGCAGAGTCACCAACCACAATCCTGGTAAAATGGTGACATCTGCCTGGTTGCTATATCCTGCAGTTCCTCATTGGGTCATTTCATCTGCTTAATAGCTCCCTTAGAGGTGTCAGTTTCTCTAATTAGAATGTTAAGTCAAGAAGCCCTTCCTTATTAAGTTCTTACTATGTGCTAGGCACAACATCAAGTGCTGGGAATACAAACATAAGCATCAAAAAATGCAGCCCCACAGGGCAGTGCCAAGATGGCAGCTGGAAAGTAGGGACTGGCTTAAGCTCTCTCCCAGGTCCCTCCAAACACCTGTAAAAAATAGTTCTCAATAAATTCTAGAGCTGCAGAGCCCATAAAATAGCAGAGGGAAGCAGGGCTACAGTCCAGGACAGCCTGGATGGTTGCTGGGAAGGGTCTATCACATGGAGCTGGGAGCAGAGCACAGCCCAGCCCAGTGTGGGCCACGCCAGGACCACCCAGACCAGGAGCTGGGCAGAACAGGCCGTAGGGCCCTGAATCATTGAGCTGTGGCAGTCACCAGACTTCTCAACCCACAAACGACAAAGACAATAGAGCAGGTTAGTGGAAAAAGTGCTGGATCATAGTGAGAGGAGTGTGCAGTTGGCCCCAGCCCGGGGGTGATGGAGGTGAAGCAACTCCTGCTGCTGCTTCCAGAGCTCCAGCTGAGGTTGCTTCTGGCCCACACCCACCCAGTGGGAAGAATTAAGTGGGGGATCAGAGCGGGAGTGCAGAGCCTGCTTTGTCCTGCTTGGATCTGGATCACGGTCCTGGTTGGCGGTTCTTGGGTGAGGAGGAGTGCTGGTGTGGCAGAGCTTGCTGTGCAGAAGTAGCTCTGAAAACAGCAGCCCAGCCCCTAAAGCTTGGAACAAAGTACTCTCTATTCTACAAGCGGTCATACCCTGACAAAAAGCTCAAGGGTCAAGTAGTTGTCTGGGAACATGAACAGGCAGTGAAAACGGACTCAGGTTCAGACTTAGACTTTAGAATCTCTTTTTGGTGACAAGATCAAAACATACAGCCAAAAGAAGTCAACAAAGTCGAAGAGCCTATATCAAAAGCCTCCAAGAAAAACATAAACTGGTCTCAGGCCATGGAAGAGCTCAAAAAGGATTTGAAAAAGCAACTAAGTAGAGGAAAAATTGGGAAAAGAAATGAGAGTGATGCAAGAAAATCAGGTGTGTGTGTGTATATATATATGTGTATATATATATATATACACACACACACATACATACACATACATACATACATACACAGAGGGCACAGGGTAAGTTGAATATAAAGGGATGATATCTAAAAAAATAAAATTAAGGGATGAGAGAGGAATATATTGAGAGAGGGAGAAAGGGAGAGATAGAATGGGGTAAATTATCTCACATAAAAGTGGCAAGAAAAAGCAGTTCTGTTGGAAGGGAAGAGGTGGCAGGTGAGGGAGAATGAGTGAATTTTGCTCTCATTGAATTTGACTTGAAGGAATAATGCACACACTCAATTGGGTATCTTACCCCATATGAAAGTAGGGAGAAAGTGATAAAATAGGGGGGACGATAGAAGGGAGGGCAGATGGGGGAGAAGGTAATCAAAAGCAAGCACTTTTGAAAAGGGACAGGGTCGAGGGAGAAAACTGAATAAAGGGGGACAGGATGGGATGGAGGGAAATATAGTCTCTCACAACATAAGTACTGTGAAAGTGTTTTACATTATGATACATGTGTGGCCTATGTTGAATTGCTTGCCTTCTTAGGGAGGGTGGATGGGGAGGAAAGAGGGGAGAGAATTTGGAACTCCAAGTTTTAAAAGCAGATGCTCAAAAAAAAAAACTTGTTTTTGCATGTAACTGGGAAATAAGATATACAAGCAATGGGGCATAGAAATTTATCTTGCCCTACAAGAAAGTAAGGGAAAAGGGGATGGGAGTGGAGTGCGGTGACAGAAGGGTGGGCTGACTGGGGAACAGGGCAATGAGAATATATGCCATCTTGGAGTGGGGGTGGGGAGGGTAGAAATGAGGAGAAAGTTTGTAACTCAAAATCTTGTGGAAATCAATGCTGAAAACTAAAAAATATTAAATAATAAAATATGGAATTAAAAAAAAAAGGCAGTCCCTGCCCTCAAGGAGCTTACATTCTAATGGAGAAGACATAAATACCAAGGTTAAAAAGGAGGTTGGGGAGAGGGAGAAGTCATCCATGTAGGGGCATGGTGGCTG
Organism: Phalanger gymnotis; assembly: GCA_028646595.1. Lineage (NCBI taxonomy): Eukaryota > Metazoa > Chordata > Mammalia > Diprotodontia > Phalangeridae > Phalanger > Phalanger gymnotis. The sequence goes on along the minus strand of CM053626.1, from coordinate 14,521,606 downwards.
AAGTCCATAATAGCAGAAGTGAAGTCTGAAAGAGAAGGAAACATGGTTGTCCTGGGCATTTCATGAAAATGACAGTTCTGGGAAAAGCTGACCAGGCAGGGGCCAGAATATACTTTTAGGGTGAAGATGCTGAGCAAAGTGGGGAAAGTCCAGAGAGTCAGGGGTGGAACCTGGAGTCCTGCTTTATCTGTTGGTATTCCTATCACTTAGCATAGTGTTTGGTGCACAGTATATGCTTAATAAATACTTTTTCCTTCCAATCCATAATTACAGCAGGTATCATTCAAAGAGACCTAGAAGGCACTGATTTAAACCATTCTAAGAAATCTTCCAAATCGGAGGCAATGTGAAACGGTCCAACTCTGCTTTGTGTCGTCTTTTGTGACAACACTGTCTTTATTTAACTTTCATTTGCAAGAGAAATTGATTTTTTGGATTTGATTCTGTTGGCCAACTGACTTCTATAGGCAGAGAAAAGTGGCCACCAAAGCACATTGGGAAGGTGGGTATGTGATGACTCTGCTTTCAGGATTTTTCAAATCCAGATGAGCTATAAAACCTAAGGGGAGAGGCTCCACCCATAGATATTTTTGCCTTTTGAGTAAAAACTTTGGCTATGAGGTTCAAAGTTATCAAAGGGTGGAGAATTCTGTGTCTCAGGAAATCAGAATTAAAAATCTGATGTATAATAACAGATTTTTCTTTGTCCTTTTAATTACCTTTACATGTGATGAACTTCCTGATTTTGTAGTTACATTTCTGTACATCTATATGTATAATGTATGTAAGTCACTTTGCAAACCTCAAAATTCTGTATCATTGTCAACTATCAATCTTCAATAGATCTCTGATCACATTTCTGTGGGTATTTGTTTTAATGACAGAAATCGTAAAAACATCTATACCTCATCCTATGTGACTTCTTGTCTATGTCCTAAATAAATTCTGAACTGGGACTCAACCCAGACATAGAGCACACTCTCTTAATAGAGATAGGCTTTAAAAATAGAATTTTATGTTTTATGGTCATTAAGCAAGTTTTTGAATTGTTGAGATGATGGGACTTTGCAGAAACCTCTCTTTCAAGACCAAAAAAAGGATACAACAGAAAAACTACGTGAGCTTCTGAAAATCATAAAGAAAATTAATAAATACTACTGACATTTTTTAAAGTGGAGAGGACGTGTGTAATAGAGCAATAATGGTGTAAGAAGAAAATAAACTGCTTGCTCAGTCTGAACTAGCCATAACTTGAGTCAGGCTGATGTTGGAGAAAACAATTATTATAGCAGGAAGAACAAAGAGGGAAGACAGAGAAGTCCATTGGAAGAGAAGGCTGAGGTCAATTTTCTTAAAAATAAAATAACTTTTAAAGTAGTAATAGACCTCATTTAAAAAGCCTGGAAGTGCATTCTCCTTCCTTTTAGTGATAACAGAATGGAAAAGCAAAAGAGGACTTGAGAAAGATGGCCCTATGTATGGCTCTAAAGTGGAAGCCTCAGTCTGGAAGGGGAAGCTTTAGATCATAATACATTTATCACGACTCGATCACTAGCCTTAATTACATGAGACTTCTGGATGTGTTTGATCAGACAATTTGGGTTAGAGAATAAAGCTGTTGTAAGGATTAGCAGAAAACTCCAACGAGGCAAATTACAAAGGCATCAACACTAGGAGATTGTGTGTATCATGCCTACCAACAACAACAACAACAACAAAAACCCCTTTACCCAGTTTTCTTTCGTGGTTCTGTGAAAAGAACAAAAAAAGCTAAATAATATACTTCATTGTCTGAACTCAATTTTGTGTGCCTTACTAGTCCTCTTAGGGCAGCTAGCCGGCACAATGGATAGAACACCAAGCCCGGAGTCAGGAAGACCTAAGTTTCAATCTAGCCTCAGACACTTGATAGCTGTGTGACTCTGAGTAAATCACTTAACCCTGTTTGCCTCAGTTTCCATACTGGTAAAATGAGCTGGAGAAGGAAATGACAAACTGCTCCAGTATCTTTGCCATGAAAACCCCAAACGGGGTCATGAAGAACCAGACACGACTAAAACACAACTAGCCCTCTTAGGTACTTCATGACATCTATGCTGATTACTAATAGGCTACATGAATGAAAGTCGTTCCATACACAGCACTCATTCTACTGTAGGTTTATTCAAATTTTACTAGTTATGCCCTTTGAACACTCAATCATCAAAGGATTTTATAAACACAAAACTCTATAATGGCTATGAACAATAAAGACAGATTTATATTTTTTAAGTTTGCCAGGATTAAAATGGAATCAAAATTCCTTTAAAATACACTGAATCTCCCTGGAAATCCTTTGTATTTGTAGGCAAACAACAAAGGACCAGATGCTTCGGTAAGAATCCAGATAGTCTTGCCCATCTAAACCTCTATTCCACATAATGTCTTTGTTCAGAAGAAAAGTATATCCTCAAACAGGAATTTTCCTTCATGAAGAAATCTTCTTTTCTGTCAAGACACAAAATTTTTCCCAAGTGCTTTTTAAATTTGCAATTAAAAAAATTAAAATGAGAAAGGTTAGTGTATAAATATGGTGTAGACTTTGTCTAGGCTTTGGCTTTGATCACAAACAGTATCATGTAATATAAATTCAATTTCAAGAAAAATTTTAAAATGAAAAATATGATATTAGAGATTTTTCAACTTTCAAAAGCATTTCATCCTTTAGGTACTACACCGAAATTTAAGAAACTGCAAAAGCCAGGCTTGAAAATAGTTTTCAATAAAATATTAAATTAACTTCCCAAGATCTGATCTGGCCCATGAAGTCTGCACTGATCACATTTATCAGGGCTGTGAGACTCATACAGTCGTCTACAAATAAAGTGCCAGACAAATGAGTCCTCGTCTATGGAGGGAACGGGTCCGCTGTCAAGATTGCTGCAGCTGGAGGGAGAAGAGCTGAATTCAGATCCACCACTTCCTACCTCCCCGGGCAGCCTCGGGCCAGTCATTTCTCTTCTCTGAGCCTCAGTTTCCTCAAGTGCAGAAGGAGGTTGGACTAGAGTGGTGGCAAGGCCCCTTCCAGGTCTGGATCACAAGTCACTGAATATCTGGGCACGTGTTCCACCCCATATTCCCTTCACAGACTCTTCTGAATCCTTTGTAGGTGATTACTCTGGACAAATGCTGCTGAGTCATGGCAGGCTTTAACGCTAAGAACATCGCCAATTGGAATCTCTAATCTTTGGTGGCTAATTTGGCATTATACATCAATAACAGCAACAGGAAGTTGTTGTTTTTTTAATCTTTCTTACGTTTTATTTCATACTCAAATGATGAACATGAAGTGAGAGGCCATTTAATGGCATGGGCACAGACTCTGGGGCAGATGACTGCTGCTTAATCTCAGCTCTGATGACCTCTGCTCCACCTTGGCTCTCCTACTTGTCCCCTTGCGTGATGGTGGGTAAGTCACTGACCCGTCGGGCATTAGTTCTTCTATCTGTCCAGTCAGAACTCTGGCCACATGATTTCTCAAGCCCTCCTCACTCTGAATCTAGGATCCTGGGGACGGTAAAGAGGGCAGCCAGATGTCAAAGAGCAGGTGAGATTTAGAGAGGTGGCACACTGCACTGAAAACAAGTGCTAGCTCTCAGGCCAGTCATCTTGCCAACTCTTCTCCCATCCCCTCATCAGAGCTGCTCTGATGCCAGCAGCCCCACAGGCTTTCAGGCCTGCCCAGGGGGATACTGAGGAAGAGTGCAGGAGGTCGAGTTGTGTCAAAAGAAGATTTGCACATGGATGCCTGTCTGGTTCTACTAGTTACTGCTAATCTTTTGTAGGCCTGCACTCAAGGGCATCGTTACAGAAAATGTCATCAGAGACATTCCATTAACAGAGTTATGTGCATAACTACAGGCTTATTGCTTGCTGGGTTCTGACATCTCAGCAGAACTGTCTCCCTTCTTCTCTCCACGTCAGCCGTCGCTACACTTTTGCTGTTTTCTGATCCAGTTTAGGATCGTGGAGAGGATTACAGTCCTGGAATCAGGAGAGGTACAAATTTGGATCCTGCCTTTGACACTGCTTGTGACACTTCTGAATGAGTCATTTAACCTCTCAGAGACTCAGTTTTCCCATCTGTAAAATGGGGATTGGAACACTTCTAAGACTGACTGATTTCGTGGAGCAACTGGGAGTCTGAAGAAGTCTCCGTAAAGCCTCTGCACACATCCGCGTCTGATGTGACATCACCTAGACTCTCAGCTGAGTAAGAAGAGAAAGCCGGGGAGTGTTCTGCAGCCCTCAGAGTGCCACGCCGCGTCGGCTCGCACGACCCGACACAAGCTCTCTAGATTTCTAGCATTCTCTTCCCTTTTGACTTTCCCTCTTCTGACAAGTTTGGTGAATGGCTGTCGAATTCAAGTCTTCTCTTAAGGCTTAAGAGGAAGAGTTGATATTCCTATAAAATGGGAATAAACTGTGAATTCCCTATTTAAGTGGGTAGCAAGGGAAACACTCTTTGGAAACTTTAAAATGCAATAGAAATGGGAATCAGTTCCATTAACTTTTGAAAGGCCTTACTTAAAAGTTAATGTCATTTCCCCCACCGGTGTACCCAGATGGTTAAAGCTAGAAAGATATACCCCTTATTCAGTGAAAATAATTACAAAAAAAAAAACAACTTTAAAATTGGTTTGCAGAGGAACAATCATTACACAGTTCTGGAGCAAACAACTTGCCTGTAGTTTTGATGTTTTAATATTTTTGCTCTGCGTTAGCTCCAGAGACCTCATTTACTGTGCACCTCTTTTTGCCTGTGCTGACCCTCTCCCTATGCCTGTACGGAGCCCCCTCCCCCACATTCTTTTACAAAAGATTCCAAAGTGACAGCCAGGTGTAAACAGTCTATACATGATGGTAAAAGTCCACTTCAAGCAGAGTATCTTTGGTCCACTTGCTTGCCATTCACAATACCTTTGTTCAGAAGGTTCAGGCCCATTCTCAAAGGCAAAATGGCTTTCAATTTCCAGACTCATTCTGCAAAAAGTTACTGACAAACCATCAGAACATAATTTGGGCTCACAACCAAACTAGACCAGAATTAAAGAGACTTGCATTTCAACACTAACTTCCTAGGACAGCGGGGCTTAACTTAAAAGTAACAACTGCTAAAATGAAGGCTGTGTGTACCTGAAACCCAGGCCTTCATTAGCCCCCAATCCCAGTTCTGATCCCTCTGCCACTCGTGCCCTTCTCACTAAACTGTCTTATTTCTGTTTACATGTGCTTAGAGGTCTGGGATTCTTAGTTGGGGTCTGTGAAATTAACATTACTCTGAGAATCGGTCCCTACTTGCCACCAGCCAAGCAGAGGGGAGCAGGACATGACAAAGCTGAAGAATCTATGCCATAGATATGTGTGTTGTCTCTCCCGGCTAGGCTCCTAGCTCCTTGAAGACTGTCTCGTTCTTGTCTTTGTATCTTTAGCACCCAGCCCAGTTCCTGGAATACACAGAGTAAGTTCTCAAGGATATCTGCTGATGAGCGGATTGACTGGGTTGCACAGATTTATGAAGCCTGAGCACCAGAGCCAGGAAACGGCTATGTAGAAATGGCTGCTGTGACTTGGTTAGTCTGGTGTTCCATATCCTCTTGTGAGGTTTTTTTCTTAACTCGATTATTGATTCCTTGAGGACAAGGACTATTGTTTTTCATTTTTATATTCTCAATATCTAATCACAGGGCCTGGCACAAAGCAGGCTCTTATTGTTTACTGATTTGATTTCCGTAGCCTAGAGTTTGGTCCAATCAGTTGGCTCTCCAGAGGATGTGACCATGCCTACACTTCCTGTGGCAACAAAGTCACCAATTCGGATATCCGGCCATTGCTGACTGCTTGCTCCTTACCCAACAAGAACTCCAGAGATAAGGCTCTTTTTCCCTCCCGTGATTCTCTCCCTTTCGCTCTCTTTCCCTCCCTTGTTTATCACCTGAGCTCTGAAGCTCAATTTGTGGTTGGACGGTTTGACTGATGAGAGTGAGCACACACTCTAATTCATGCCATCTAGTCCCAGACCACGCTTCACAACCCATCTACCTAGCTTGTCCTCTGCTCTGCCACAAGACACATGGACTGATCGCCTTCTCCTGCCTTCCAATATATACGATTTCCACCTGTTGCTTTGGGGAGAGTAATACAACCAAAAGGATCATAGATTTGGATGAGGCTGGGGGTGGGAATGTCACTACTGCTTCTGGAAAAGGCATGACAACTGAGTGCCTTGTGCTTTCACTAACCAGCCATCCTGGGACTCTGAGGGCACAAAATCCCTGCCCTGTTCACCCCTCTCCATCGTATGCTCTCTCCCCCATTTCCCCTCACAAGGTAAACTCCTTGAAGACATGGGCTCTTTCCTGGTGCTTGTTTGCCCGGGGCCTCATACAGTGCTTCTCCTTCATTTGTCACTGGTTCCGTCTATCTAGGGCTGCAGAAGGAGTTGGTGCCATGAGCCAAAGGCAATGAGTGTCTACATGCTCTTGTTTGTGAAGGGAGTTAATTTCCTTTTCCCTCCCTTCAAGGACTGAGCTGTAGCACCCGAGGCCCTGGGATCCTGACAAAGACAATGGGGTTCCCTGCTTCGTTATCAATAATGATGTAGCTCAGTTAGGAGTGACAGCTGTGCTGTTAGTCTTCAAGCCTGTTGGTTGAAGGCAGGCCTGGAGTCAGATGATCCACACCTGCATTTCAGGTTTGCTAGTCATTGGCATGAGTCTTTGGTCAAGTCCTCTATCCTCTCCATGCCTTAAAATTCTTATGTGCAAAGAGATGATCTCTACATGTCCTCCCAATGCCGGCCTATCCACGCTGTGATCTCATAAGCCTTCCCCTCAAATGAGATAATAGAGGAAAAGCATTTTGCAAACCTGAAAGTTCTAAGTGAGAACTATTATTATTCACTGACCTGCCACTGAAAATGAAATTTTTGCCCATTCTTCTGGGTTAAAGCCCTGCCTCCACAAATTTCCCGTTAACATGAAACGCGGTTACGTTAAAGTGGTTACAGGGCAACTTGGCAGAGAATGAGGTCCTGTGGGAAAGGCAGGCTGGGGTGGTAAATGTTAGGATGTGCAGTTTGGCAGAAGTAAGGTGGGCAGTGGGAAGAACCCGGACGTGAAGCCAGAGGACAGGGGTTCTGAATCGAATTTGGCCGGGTTGTGTTGATCTTAGCCAAATCGTTTTAGCTCTCTAAGCTTCAGTTTGGGGGAGGGTGGAGGGGGAAAGAGGTCCTTGTGTGAGGACATGGTAGAGATGTCTAGATAGTCAGAGGTATGGCCAACCTGGACCTATCTTCAAAATGGAGATCCTGAGGGGAAGTCGCCAATGGGAAAAGGCTGATAGAGGACTGGGGGATGATCCAGGACAAGAAGGAACCGAGACATGACAGGCAAGTCTGGATAGTCAGACGCAGAATGAAGGGAATGAAGCATGGCTTGTCTGGGCCCCTCCCCAAAGTAGAGGCCCAGGGAGGAACTCTCCAATGAGACAACAGGGCCAGAGGGATATGCCAGGGTGAGAGGGCAGTTTAACTAACTCCTCATTTCTTTACCTCTTCTCTCCACGACTATGCTTGTGAGCTCACAAGCGTGAGCGCATGCACGCACGCACACACACACACACGCACACATGCGTGTGCACACACACACACACACATTCAGAGAGGGAATGTAACCACAATAATATGGTCCTCTAATGGCATCCTACTAAATAATCTTAAGATTTCAGAATGTTTACTATTAAATTACTATTCCTTCATTAAAGGCTTTGATCTTAAGAAAGATAATTTTGCTATTGTATCTCTTAGTAATTAAAAAAGTTTAAAATAATGCTTTTTCTTTAAAAATTAACCTGCTGATTAATGAATAATGATGAGTCAAGTAGAATTAGGGCAGCTATCATAGTGGATAGAGTGCCAGGACTAGAGTCTTACTGAGTTCAAATCTGGCCCCAGACACTTATTAGCTGTGTGACCCAGTTTGCCTCAGTTTCCTCATCTGTAAAATGAGCTGAAGTAGGAAATGGCAAACCACTCTAGTATCTTGGCCAAGAAAACCCCAAATGGAGTCACAAAAATTGGGATACTACTGAAAAAAACCCACAACAATTTCCAATGGGTGATTTTCAGTTTCCTCTCTATTTGAATTGTGTTTAAACACAACAGGAATAATCTCTTTTGTGTCAAATAAGCTCCATCATGCAAAACAAATCCATATATCACTCATGTCCAATGTTGTACACGTTATTTGGTATCTTGTGCTTACTATTTCTATGTCATGAGGGATGGTGGTGGTGGTGACCTACTTTGTTGTTGGTCCACTGAAGTTGGTCAGTCAAAGCATTGATCAGAGTTCTTAAGTCTTTCAAAGAAATATTTCTTCACCATGTAGCTACTATATAAACTGTTCTCCTAGTCCTGCTTATTTCATTCTGCATCAATTCATACAAATCTTCCCATGTTTCTCTGAATTCATCTCTTTTTTTATTTCTTACAGCACAGAAATATTTCATTACATCCAGCTGAAATTCTACTTTCTTCAGGAGGCTTTCCCCAGGCCCCAAGCTGCTAGTACTTTCTTCTCTGAAATTATCCTCTCCAGTAACAGTAATATTTACATCAATCAATCACTATTTATTAAATGCCTACTACATGCCAGGCTCTGTGCTATGTGCTCAGGATACAAAGAGGCAAAAGACAGTCCCTGCTCTCAAGGAGGGGGAGACAATATGCAAATATATATATCTATCTATATCTATCTATCTATATATATATGATAAATAAGAAGCAATTAACAGAGGGAAATGCATTGGTAACTAGGGTGGGAATTTCTTACTGTTTTAGAATGATTAATTAAGTGTCTTTGATTGAGCCTTACTAGGTGCAAAGCCCCAGGTCCAAACCCCTACCTACTAGGTGCTAAGCCCTAAGGGGAGTTGCTAAGACCAGAGCCAATAGTACGCACCCAAGTTAGTGACGGCCGCAGACTGTATAAAAAGAGAACAGAGCTATTTGCTTGGGGCTCTGGGCCACAGGAGGGGTGGTGTGTGATTCTGGGCCAGCCATCATTATGAGCTCCCTGGCTCCTGAACTCAGATGTTGATGGTTCCTTGGTAACTATGAATTGTATTCAGACTGTTTATAATGTATATTTGTAATTTGTTTGCATTTGCTCTGAAGTTCAGGGTGCTAGCTTTTCCCCCTGAACTAAGTGAATGATATTTGTATGTTGGATTGAAATAGGATTGTTAACCCCTAACGCTGCTTTCCTTAGTAAAGCAGATCAAAGAACTTGCGCTGGCGGCATTCTTGTTGTTGGGCTTGTGTTGGTCTTTTACCCCCACAGCAGCTGCTAGCTGGATTGCTGAAACAGGAAGGCACTAGAATTAAGAAGGGTTGGTAAGGTTTCCAGTAAAAGAAGGGATTTCACTTGGGACTTAGAAAGTCAGGAGGTCAGTGGTCAGAGTGGAAGAGGGAGACCATTCCAGGCATGAGGGAAAGTAAGAGAATATGCCTGGAACTGAGACATAGTGTCTTTTTCATGGTACAATCAGAAATCTGGTGTCATTGGATCGAAGAGTACATGGTAGGGAGTAAGGTATAAGAAGACAGCTTCAAGGTTTGAAAATGCTTAACATACACTAAATGTAATTTAATTCTATTTGACCTTTACATTGTGTATATAGCTAGTTATTTTCCTGCATTCTCCCCCAACAGTATACGAGGGTTGGGATCTTTTTTGGGGGGAGCAATAATCTGTACTCTGCATATAATAAGCACTTAATAAATGTGTGTTGAGTGATACACTATAATTTGTTAAGGCATTCCTCTAATTAATGGGTATTTCCTAATTTTTAAATTTACTGTTGCTATTAAAAAGTGCTGTGTCAAACAGTTCTGCACAGAGGACTTTCTCCTTTTTCTTTGATCTCTTTGGGGCTTAGTAGCATATTTACCAACAATACTATACTTGTGCCTATTTTCCAGAAGCCTCTCCATTTACCTTTTTTTCTTTCATTTTCCTTTCTTTGGTCATTTTTGTCAGTTTGATAAATGTGAAGGGGGAACCCCAGAATTGTTTTAATTTTGATTTCCATAATTATTAGTAATTTAGAGCATTTTTTTTTGGATGCGGCTATTGAGAGCTTCTGTTTCTTCCTTTGAGAACTGCCTGTTCACATATTTTGACCATTTATCTATTGGGGAATGGACATTATTTTTATGTATTTGAATCAATTTCCTACATATGGTAGGGTTGCTGCAAAGATTTTTTCCATGGTTAACTGCTTCTCTTCTAGTTTTACCTGCATTGAATTTACTTGTTGAGAAGCTTTTCAGTTTTAAGTAATCAAAATTGTCTTATCTTCTGTGGTACCTTTTATCCTTCATTTAGTCAAAAATTCTTCCTCTATCCATAGCTTTGAAAGTTTCCTACTTCTCTGATCTTCAAATTTGTTTATGGCATAACCTTTTATATTTAAATCATTTGTCTACTGAAAATCTATTGTAACATATAGTGTGAAATGTTGGCCTAAACTTAATTTCTATCATTTTGTTTTCCAATTTTCCGAACAGTTTTTGTTGAATACTGACTTTAACAAAATAGTTGGGGTATTTGGAGCCTACTAGCTCCTGAGGCTGTGCACTTCACTTACGGACAGCTCTTAGTGTTAGAAGTTTTCTCTCAAATCCAGCCTAAATTTGCATTTCTGTGATATCTTCCCATTGCTCCTTGTTCTGTCCAAATGGAATAAGTCGAATCCCTCTTAACCCATCAGCCCTTCAGATACTCTAAAGAGAAGGACTATATTCCCTGAATCTTCTCTTCTTCAGGTTAAACACCCCCAGTTCATTCAACCAACTGTCCAATGACACGGACTCAAGGTCCTTTACCAGCCTCTCTGCTCTCCCAGAAACCCCTACCATGAAAATTATGTCAAGTTTCCCACAAACCCTAAATGTGTGCTGGGTCTCACTAATGTTTCCAATTATATTTCATATTACTTCACAGACTTTACATATTAAAGGACTAGCTCTTCCCAGATCTTGTCCTACTGTCTCTAGCTGTAGCATGCTAGTGCCTTTCTCTGTCATTTCTAATTTATCCTGAATATAGCTTTTTGGGTACATAGTTGTTTGCATGTTTTCTCTCCTTAGAGTAAGTTGCTTGAGAGCAGAGACTGTCTTTTACATTCCTATGTATCCTCAGAGCTTAGCACAGCACATAGAAGGCACTTAATAAATACTGATTGAAATTCTTTTTCTTCTTTTAGGTTTCAGCACAGGCACCACTTTTTTCTTTTTTTAAAAAAAAATTTTGATTTTTTTAAAATTTAATATATTTAGTTTGCAGCATTGATTTTCACAAGAGTTTGAATTACAAATTTTCTCCCCATTTCTACCCTCCCCCCCACTCCAAGATGGTGTATATTCTGGTTGCCCTGTTCCCCAGTCAGT